>CM019067.1:251113353-251713353 GCA_009667805.1 Leptobrachium leishanense
AGAACCATGGCTGGGGTGCCAGAATTTCAGAGTGGCCTGCAGTACAATACTGTAGACCACCGGGGCGTCAACGTACCCCTGAGATAACCTTTTCCATGTAAATTGTGTGCCTTCAAATGAAAATGCAAAAAGCAATGCCGTTTCCGGATGTACAGGGATGCTAAAAAATGCATTCTTCAGGTCAATTACAGAAAAATGTGTATGTGTAGCTGATATTGATGACAGAAGTGACGTGACATCTGGGACAATTGGCGCAATTAGAATCACTAGGGAATTAACTGCGCGCAAGTCTTGAACGAACCTGACAGTCCCGTCAGCTTTGTTCACGGGGTTAATTGGGGTACTGAAGGGGAAGACTACAGGTTCCAGGATACCATCCTGTAGAAACTGGTCAATCATAGGACGTAGTCCGTCCTCTTTCTCTTTTTGACAATGTTTAAAAATTCTATTAATATCTTCTATTTCTAAGTAACTTATTCCCCACGGTCATAAATGGAAAATGGGTTTTGTTGGTGTTATTCTCATATCTTAAGGGTTTATTAATGGCGATCCTTTGTTATATACAAGTGGCCATAATAACGAAAGGCAGTATATATTCTTCTGCTTTTTTTTTTTTTCTATTTTCTCTTTTACTTCCTCTTTTTTCTTTTTCCTGTCTTTGGATGTGGATGGGGCCGAAGGTTTCAATTCCTCCATTGCCCCCACCGCACCCAAGACCTCTGTCTCAGTAAAGGGACGGATATATGGATTGTCTATAAGACGGAGGGGGTCGTGGTTCCCAGCTGGCACGGGGTATTTCTTGTTTATTCCGTGGTATACTCTGTTCTATTTTATGCAGTCTGGCGCTGTCAGAGGACAATGGGGTCCCTCTTCTACATTGTTTCACCATTAATCATTGTCATCCCCCCCCCAATTTCATATACTGCATGTCCCACTGAGGGTCTCCCTGATAATAGGGTCATGCCTCGGTGTCGTCGAGACATAATCCTTTCACTATATCCATATGAAATGGACTGTTATCTCCTTGTCTGGGAAATGGGTCACAGCTCCCAACTGCCTCTGTCCATCTGCCATATTATTCACCCAAGGGTTAATTAAATAGCAATCTGTGCCCCCTACTCGTGCTACATAATCTTTACAAAACTCTCCTATTTTCAGTAAGGGATATTCTTTAACCTTGCTACTTTAAATACCCATGGTTAGTTGTACAATTGAATAATCAGGCAGGTAAAATAGAGAAAGAAAGAAAAAAGAGAGCTCTTCACAGTGCTCGAAAAGAAAAACAATTAAAATTCTTACTATATATATATATATATCTCTATGCCACATGGATCAACAAAAGATGAGCTAATTTAAGGATAAGTAATAAAAACTTATTTAGTGAATCCTCCCCTAATCTCGAGAATCAAACTTCTAATCTTTTACTTTTTATTTTGTAGTTATATAATTCCTTCACATCATAAACAAAAATTTATAAACCACAATCCAATAGTATATAAAAACTAGCTTCACAATATATATATCTCCGGTTAGTAACTGCATACATGACCAACATCATCCACCCCATCAGTCAGCAACTAACACACAAATGGCCAACAAACACCTCTGCTTAATACAACATGCACCTCACAGCAAACAATGTCCAACCAGTCAGCTCTTATATATACATATATATATACACAGTACCATCAGTATACAAAGGGGCAAAAGTCTGCATACTTTACAGATTTTCCTGCCACCAATTAACTTATCACTCTAATAATATATACTTTAACAATATATACATGTATATACATGTAATTAAACCGGTAATACAGGAATGACGAGCGTCCGTCTTACCTTACAGACCACTCGGCACCTTAACTTATACCTCTACAATTTATATAATTTACTCTATTATCACAACTGAGGGACGTCTGTCTTACCTTACAGATCGTTCAACAGTAAATCTTAACACTCTAATATTCTTATACGCTAATATTCTTACACTCTAATATTCTTATACTCTAATATTCTTATACGCTAATATTCTTACACTCTAATATTCTTATACTCTAATATTCTTACACTCTAATATTCTTATACTCTAATATTCTTATACTCTAATATTCTTACACTCTAATATTCTTATACTCTAATATTCTTATACTCTAATATTCTTATACTCTATACATTTTATGAGGGTTAACGCAAGGTGTGATCAATTGGACATATAATGTCCCTTCTATTGAGTGTGGTCCCTGACCCACTCCATCTTTAAATAAACGGCCCCTGGCAACGTTTTCTTTTAATTTGTAATAAACGGCCCCTGGCAACGTTTTCTTTTAATAAACGGCCCCTGGCAACGTTTTCTTTTACACTATAGGACATGGACAACTAACTTTAGTTCGAGATAAACGTTGTCATTGCCCTCGTCCAGACAAGACAATATACTCACCAGGACGAGGGGTGACCGTTCATGTCGGCAGTGCCTCCAGATTGAAGAGAATAATGGTCTCCAATTGTCCGTCCTTAACCCCTAAGACCCTGTTTTAGGCACACCTTGAGTTAACTCTCCTTCTGCGCAGGGAGAGAGAAATCCGTTAAAAAAACACACGAGGCATGTAATTTTGTCTGGCAATTTCTCTCTGCCTTCCAACGGTTCTTTGACACTTATTTATACCTGTGTCAAGGCGTTGGCTCTTTATTTCATTAGTTAACATTTCAAAACATAACATAGTTCATTGGCCAGTTTCAATACAGGTCTGGTGACACATTTCTAGACAGTCCCATGGCCTCGGCATGTGATTTCTTGAGATATCAGCATTTCTTAAGACATCAGCACTTTTTTAAGACATCAGCACTTTTTTATCACTTGAGAGAAACATTTGCAAACATCAGTATCCTTGTCATTCTAAAGACATTTGCAAACATCTTGAGAAGTGAACCTTAGTCCTATAATACTGCTGATTATCAATTTATCTTAAAACTATTTCTTATATTTTAAACCTTAATTTATCTATTAATATTATAATTCCTGGGGTGTTATTTAACTACTTATAGGGTCCTTCTTATAGGTTAGCAGATGGTGGTCTGAGGATTCCTTTTCCTTCAGTATCCAACACTGCATTGTGCACCAATGAGCTCATAACGTGTTACTTACCTGTGCTTATAATTAGGGATGAGCTGTTCAGTTCGATCTGTTCGAAGTTCGCATCGAACATCGGCCGTTCGGCTGTTCGCGAACTCCGAACATTTCCGCATGTTCGGTTCGGGTTCGCCCACAATGCACCACAATGCACTTTTCCACTGGCCTGAAGCTTGTAATTGGCTACAGCCTTGCACCTGACCACAGGTCAGGTGCAAGATAGGTGCAAACTGTGCCAATCACAGCTCAGAGTCCTGATTGGGCAAATTTTGCCCAATCATGGGCTCACAGAGCTAAATCCCGCAGCACACTATATAAGGCTTCACACAACCCCCAGCACGTGTTTTTTGAGAGGAGATTGTTCTGTTAGTGTGTCTTCTCAGTGTCAGCAGCTATTGGGGGGGGTCTCACTTCTACAGGATATCTGGGAGTTGTTGTAATCGGTGTGTTCTCACTGCCAGCAGCTATTGGGGATCTCACTTCTACAAGATATCTGGGAATTGTTGTAATCTGTGTGTTTTCACTGCCAGCAGCTATTGGGGGGGGGTCTCACTTCTACAAGATATCTGGGAATTGTTGTAATCTGTGCGTTCTCACTGCCAGCAGCTATTGGGGGGGGGGGTCTCACTTCTTCAAGATATCTGAGAATTGTTGTAATCTGTGTGTTCTCACTGCCAACAGCTATTGTGGGGATCTCACTTCTACAAGATATCTGGGAATTGTTGTAATCTGTGTGTTTTCACTGCCAGCAGCTATTGGGGGGGAGGGGGTCTCACTTCTACAAGATATCTGGGAATTGTTGTAATCTGTGTGTTCTCACTGCCAGCAGATATTTGGGGGTCTCACTTCTTCAAGATATCTGAGAATTGTTGTAATCTGTGTGTTTTCACTGCCAGCAGCTATGGGGGGGGGGTCTCACTTCTACAAGATATCTGGGAATTGTTGTAATCTGTGCGTTCTCACTGCCAGCAGCTATTGGGGGGGGGGTCTCACTTCTTCAAGATATCTGAGAATTGTTGTAATCTGTGTGTTCTCACTGCCAACAGCTATTGTGGGGATCTCACTTCTACAAGATATCTGGGAATTGTTGTAATCTGTGTGTTTTCACTGCCAGCAGCTATTGGGGGGGGAGGGGGTCTCACTTCTACAAGATATCTGGGAATTGTTGTAATCTGTGTGTTCTCACTGCCAGCAGCTATTGGGGGGGGGGTCTCACTTCTACAAGATATATGGGAAATGTTTAATCTGTGTGTTCTCACTGCCAGCAGCTATTGGGGGGTCTCATTCTTCAAGATATCTGAGAATTGTTGTAATCTGTGTGTTCTCACTGCCAGCAGCTATTGGGGGATCTCACTTCTACAAGATATATGGGAATTGTTGTAATCTGTGTGTTTTCACTGCCAGCAGCTATTGGGGGATCTCACTTCTACAAGATATATGGGAATTGTTGTAATCTGTGTGCTTTCACTGCCAGCAGCTATTGGGGGGGGTCTCACTTCTTCAAGATATCTGGGAATTGTTGTAATCTGTGTGTTCTCACTCCCAGCAGCTATTGGGGGGGGTCTCACTTCTACAAGATATCTGGGAATTGTAATCTGTGTCTTGTCACTGCCACCCATCAGGGGGTCTCGCTGATTTATAGGAGGTTCCTGGGAATTGTAATCTATGTCTTGTCACTGCCACCAATCAGGGGGTCTCACTGATTTATAGGAGGTTCCTGGGAATTGTAATTTGTGTCTTGTCACTGCCACCCATCAGGGGTCTCACTGATTTATAGGAGTTTCCTGGAAATTGTAATCTGTGTCTTCTCACTGCCAGCTATCAGGGGGTCCCACATACTTCTAGCAGATATCTGGGAATTGTAATTTGTGTCTTTTCACTGCCACCCATCAGGGGGTCTCACTGATTTATAGGAGGTTCCTCAGAATTGTAATTTGTGTCTTGTCACTGTCACCCATTAGGGGGTCTCACAGACTTATAGTACAGGAGGGGTGGGGTCGCGCCTATTCCCCGATGGGGCGACTGCAACCACCAAATGCATCCAGCCCAACAACATGTGTAAAACATAACAAAGAAAAAAATGTCATCTGCGCTCATTCCCATTATACCGTGTGAAACTAAACACAATTAGAGGTTTGGTTTCTTATCAATGGCCATTATAAAACTAAGCTCGCCCGCCAAACGTCAAGGCACCTCTAATGAGGGCGAGTCCTATCCAAAATTGAAACCACAGGCTGCTGCATAGCAAACCATACCTGCTCATGCTGCTTGTCAGACATGAGGTAGACTGGTGGGCCTTTATTTATGCTCTCCCAGAAACAAAATCCACTTTGGGATCGAAAACAAAGACACGGAGCGGGATCTTGCTACAGGGATGACCTGGCTCGAAAAATACATTGAAACATATAGTACAGGAGGGGTGGGGTCGCGCCTATTCCCCGATGGGGCGGCTGCAACCATCAAATGCATCCAGCCGAACAACATGTGTAAAACATAACAAGAAAAAAATGTCAACTGCGCTCATTCCCATTATACCTTGTGAAACACAATTAGAGGTTTGGTTTCTTATCAATGGCCATTATTTGGCAGGTCGAGCTTAGTCTTATAATGGCCATGTACTATATGTTTCAATGTATTTCCAGCCAGGTCATCCCTGCAGCAAGATCCTGCTCCGTGTCTTTGTTTTCGATCCCAAAGTGGATTTTGTTTCTGGGGGAGCATAAATAAAGGCCCACCAGTCTACCTCATGTCTGACAAGCAGCATGAGCAGGTATGGTTTGCTATGCAGCAGCCTGTGGTTTCAATTTTGGATAGGACTCGCCCCCATTAGAGATGCCTTGACGTTTGGCGGGCGAGCTTAGTCTTATAATGGCCATTGATAAGAAACCAAACCACTAATTGTGTTTAGTTTCACACGGTATAATGGGAATGAGCGCAGATGACATTTTTTTCTTTGTTAGGTCTCACAGACTTGTAGCAGATATCTCGGAATTATAACCTGTGTTTTGTCACTGCCACCAATCAGGGGGTCTCACTGATTTATTGGTGGTTTCTGGGAATTTTAATCTGTGTCTTGTCACTGGCTGCCAGCTATCAGGGTGTCTCACTGAGTTATACCAGAGTTCTGGAAATCTTTAATCTTTATACCAGAGTTGAATCAGAGTTCTGCATATCTCCAATTTTTATAACAGAGTTGAATCAGAGTTCTGTATATCTTTAATCTATATATTACTCACCATGTCAGAATGACCAAAAAGGACAGGCAGACGCTCCCAGACACAGATAAGAGGGCAAGCAGCCTCTGTCGTCATGGACGTGGTGCATCCTCTGCAGGGGCACACTTGTCCTTTCTAACTGGTGCTGGCCATCTTAAGCAGCAGCAACATACAGAGGATTTGGTGGATTGGCTAACCAGGCCATCCTCATCCTCCGAGTCCTCTGCTAGCCAGGCTTGTACTGTAGTTGTTTACAGTCCACCTCAGCTGCCAAATCATCTAATTCAGCCTCCATGTCCACAGCTACTCCTGCCGTAGCCTCACTATCACACAAGGAGGAGTCAGCTGAATTGTTTGACTACAATGACAGTGACATGCTGCTGGAGGATGCGCAGAAACTACAGTGCTCTGATTCAAACTCTGAGGTTGAGGAAGGGAGTATAATCAACCTAGAGGAAGGGGGTGCCAGTGACAAACAAATAACTGGCACTCATGTTGCCCCAACAGCTGCAGCATACTGCCAAGTTGTCTCCAGTGACGAGGAGATAGGGGGTGATGACGATGATGAGGTCACTGACACCACCTGGGTGCCTGATCGAACAGAGGAGTCAAGGGAGGAGGAGGAGACACAACAAAAATGAGGCAGAACGTCCTCTGTGACCAACCGTAGCCAGTCCAAGGCATCAGAAGTCACAGCTGCTCAGGTGCAGAGCGCTGTTGTCTCAAAGCACATGTACAGGAAGTCTGCTGTCTGGGAGTTCTTTAAGAAATGTGCAGCAGACCGCACCGTTGCTATTTGTAATCTATGTCAGATGAGGATCAAGCGTGGGAAAGACATCCCACGCTTGGGTACCACGTGCTTGAGGCAACACATGACAACCTGCCACGCATCCCGTTGGCACAGCACTTTGCATAGGTCCTCCTCCTCATCTGTCTCTACCCCCACTATATGTCCTGCCATGTCATTGCCTACAACCTCCACTGACAGGGATGATGCTACAGTAATGGGTGTACCAGGTCCTTTCTCAGAATGTGACAGCATCCCATCAGCTGAAGATTTACGCAGTCAGATTACGTTGCCCCAGCTTCTGCAGCATAAGAAAAAATACAGTCCCAACCATCCCCAAGCACAGCGTCTAAATGCCAGCTTAGCAAAATTACTCGCATTGCAGCTGCCTTTCCAGCTGGTGGACTCTGCTTCCTTCCGTGAATTTGCTGAATGTGCTGTACCATAGTGGCAGGTTCCAAAACGCCATTACTTTTCACGGAAGTAAGGATCAGCTGTTTGGTTCGATCTGTTCGGAGTTCGCATCGAACATCGGCCGTTCGACAGTTCGCGGACTTCGAACATTTTGGGACGTTCGCCAAAAGTTCGAAAGAAAATATTTGAAAAAAGTAGATAAAATGCTTAAAAAATACAAAAAAATCTAGAAATAAAGAGACTCTTTACTGCAGAATATTATAAGCAATGGTTTATTAGATATTGAATTAAAACGGGAATATTTTTAACATTGAAGCCTATAGGATAAAACATTCTTGTTACTAAAACATCAGGCAGACACGGCCCTCTAATCAGGCACTGTAGAGGGCAGCCTGCAGGGGCCTCCCAAGGATCCCCTTGAGGAGCATTGAGGAGCATGCGGCCACTGAATGACAGAGCTGCGACTGTGCGGGCTAGCCGCCCAGGTGCATGTGGCAGAGACAGGCAGCGCAGGGAGGGAGCCACTGCACCTGCGGCCACAGCAGACCTCCCCACAACCAGGATCCAGGGAGCCCTCACTGACCGCCAGGCGAAGGTAAGGCGACACATTTCTAAAAAAAAATTAATCCGAGGACATTTTTAAATGTCCCCGGGAACATAAAATAAAACCTTTTTTTTCTTTCTCTACCTGGCTGAATGTATTTAATTATATATATTAGATACATTCAGCCAGGTAGAGGGGGTGGCATGTGGGCTGCGCTGGGTCTCAGGCAATGGTTTGTTTTTTGTGTGTATACTTTTAGCAAATTTATAGGGGAAGGTAAGGGCAGGTATGATATATTTATATATATAGATAAGATATATATCTATATTCTTATAAATATATATATCCAGACTTGTATTAAACACACATTTTGGCAACTAATTGCTCCCCCCTCATTTGGCTGATCCCTCCAGAAGAAATGTTGAACCCGATAGAGCAGAGAATAATATACATATTCTCTGCTCTGTCGGGTTCAACATTTCTTCTGGAGGGATCAGCCAAATGGGGGGGCGCATTTAGCTGAGATTGTCCACATGCCACCCCCCCATGTGCATATGTGTATATATGATCTGAGGTCTGTGGGTGGTTGTATATATATATCTGGCTGTTGATATATACGTATATATAGGTCTGCGTGTTGATAAATACGTATATGTCTGTGTGTGGTATCAATGCATCCCTACTCTATACACAGTGCTCCATGTCCCTATAGTATATATGATCAGGGGTTACCTTTTTTTTGTATTTTTATACTATTCCTATTAAATTAACAGTAATTTTTTATGTATTTTATTCAGTAGAAACTTTTGTTTGCCTATATAACATGTGCTTTGTGAAAATAAAACGGATTTGTGTGTACATTTTAATTTAGTTAGTGGATTCCTGTCCAGTGCGGTGAGAAGCAAACGTAATGTAGTGTAGACACGCTGCGAGGCGGAGCGGAGTGAAGTCAAGCCTGCAAAATGTTTGCTTCTCTTCGCTTCGCTATGATGTGTGTCGCTACACGCTCAGTGTGTCTCAGCCTTTATTCCCTCATCGCTAGCTTACCGAATCAGTTTGTATACTTGTTACTGACCCTGCTTGTTCTGAGGACCCGATCTGTTGCCGACTTTGCCTGCCATTTGACTATTCTCTCTGTGTATTCCCTGCCTGTTCTGTTTGCTTCCTGTTGCTACTGGTGTGCGCCGATTCTCACCATATACAGTAGCACAGTACAAGTGCCTAAACATTGCTGACCCGGTTTTGTTATAGCTGCTGTTGTAACTGAATAGATCGGGGATCTCTTCTGCATTACCAAAACCTCCACCACTGCACTCTTCCACAATACCACAGAGGGGTTACTTACGGTGTGAAGGCACTTGCTGCCACCAAAGGCACAATATTTGGGTGCACTGCCACTGACGCCTATACCAGATTCATATCATTTTAATATTTGACCACAGGGTCCAACCCTGCACTCTTCCACAATACCACAGAGGGGTTACGGTGTGACGGCACTGTTGCCGACAGTAAAGGCCCAATTTTAAAGCACCTATTGTTACTTTCATCCAAAGCCTGCATACGTTTCACCATAATTTAGCCACAAAATCACTAAACTTGTTCTGCGTGTCCTAAAATGTCTCCTTTTTTCATACAGACTGCCGCCCCAAACAATTGTTTATGAATAGATTAAAGGAAAACCATTTACCGTCATTTGAAATGTCATTTTTTGTTTTTAAATGTTTCTATACATTTTCCAAATCCGCCACTTCACGGGCAGGTTATGGGGACCTCCTAGGTTTTTTTAAAGCTTTTTGTCCTTGTTTCCTGTCCCCCAGGGCACTACCCGGACCCCCATACACCTTTTATGGCAAATATCTTGCATATATGCCCTCTTGGAGGGCACTCTAAAAATCGAACTTTCGAGTCCCATTGACTTGCATTGAGTTCGGTTCGTGTTCGAACTCGAACTTTTGAAATTGTTCGAGTTCGAATGCGAACCGAACACAGGGGTGTTCGACTCATCACTACTTATAACAAGGTGTTTGCAAAATCTCTCTCTCTCTTTTTTATTGTAAAGATACTCCCAATTCAAGTATGGGAAAAGTGTACATGCAATTTTAGGGTTTACCTTGCCTTGGAAGGAATTTTTAATAAAAAACATTCTCTATGTTACAAACAAAGCAGAGGGTGATTGATTGTGAAAAGTGTTTTGTGGATAAATTACAAATACAAAACTACAACAAATACAGAAATTTGAAGATAAAATGGTTTACTTTGTGTAATTTGTTATTGGTAATGCACTTTGTAATAAGAATAGGAATTTGGAATATGTTATATATACTATTCAAACATATATTCATATAATTCAATACATTTAAGTATTCCTAGCTCCTCCAGAAGGGCAGGAGGGTCAGACGTTTCACCTCTAACTGGGGAGGAGGGTCTAGTTTTTCATCTCCGACCAGTAGTAGGGTCAAGCCTCTTGTCTCCAAGCAGAGAAGGGAGGTCTGGACTCTCACCGACCCCCCAACAGGGAAGGAGTGTCAAGCCTTTTGCCAAAAAGCAGGAGAGAAGGGTCTCGATTCTTACTTCCAAAGAGGGAGGATGATTAAGCCTCTCACCTCTAAGGCTGCGGTCACAGGAGTGCACTAGTTGCTTACAGTTTGTCCATTGAATCCAATGCACTTTATGCACTTTAGCTATGACTGGCGTTGAGAAAAAAAAAGCTGTATATTGTCCGTTAACTTTGACTGACGTTGAGAAAAAGAATTGCTGTATTGTATCAGTTAGTTTTGACTGACGTTGAGAAAAAGAATTGGAGAAGGCTGAATAGCATCAGTTAGTTATGACTGTTGTTGAATAAAAGAAAAAAAAGCTGTATGCAGGGGTTTCTCTACGTCCGTTGTAGCTTTTTCAAGTCAATGCCATTTTGGCATCCGTTGCAACATACGTTGCCCTTGCGTGAAAAAGTTTGCACATGCTTTATGTGTTGCTCTCTAAGCAGGGTAGGAGGGTCTGGCTTCTGAACTCCAAACCAAAGGAAGGATGATGAAGCATCTCGTCTCAAAACAGGAGAGGAGGGACTGACCTCTCACCCTTGAAATAGAGAACGAGGATAGAGCCTTTGATTGCCAAGCAGGCAGGAGAGGGGGTCAGGCTTCTCACCTCCAAACCAAACAGGAAGCAGGGTCAAGCTCCAAGCAGTGGCAAAGGATCTGGGCTCTCACTCCCAAACAGGAATGGAGGGTTAAGCGTCTTGCCTCAAGTGGAGAGGAGAGTCAGTCATTTTGTTTTCAGCCAAATGACAAAATATTCAGTTTTATTATTTTTTTAAGATTGAACATTTTGATTTAGACTATTTCTATTCATAAAATGTTTTTTATAGCATTAAATATTTAAATAGATATATTTCTATCGACCCCCTAGAGATCTTTAGAACACATTTTGAATATTTTATAACTCTGGACTCACGGAGAGTTATCCTCCAGCATTCAGGAGAGAAGGCAAACCCTGTGGGAAAACATTTGAAGAACCATGGCATGAGGGGATATCCTGCCCTCTGGTCATTAAGTGATAAAGGCAGAAATAACTAATATTTCGATTAATGCTTAACGTGGTAATATGTCCCCATTTGCTTGCAGTCGGTCTTGGCACGTAGAGAAAAGAAGACTATGAGGAATGAATTCAAACGTTTATATTATACATGTATCTTACAATATTTCCTTGACATCGGAGTTTCTGCTATCCATGGGTGCAGTAAGATAAAAGAGATGTGTGTGAGGCTGATAGTCTCATTATGGTTTTGCATGGTACAGACAGAATTGAATAAAATGTGCAGCTTAGTGAACTCACTTATTTTATTACAATTAAAATTAAAAACTGTAACTTGATGTATTTAGTCATTTTCAAAGTTGTAGTGTAAGCCAGAACCCTCTATACTATAAATTAGGGATGTGCGTTTCGGGTTTCGGAATTTCGGAATTTTCACGAAATTTCCCGATTCGTGTCTTCGGATTCAGCCGAATTTCCGAATCGGGTCGGACCCGAAAACCGATAGATCCGAAAAGTTTTCTGAGCCGAAACGAAAAAATTTCGGATTTTTCGAATGGACTTGAAATGTGTCAAATCGAAATTTATTTTTGCTCTATTCATGATTTCGGTTCCATTTCGGTAATTCTGGAAATCGTATATTTAACTATTATCGGTTATATCGCTGATTCTGTAAATTTTGTATTTGTAAATGCGTATCACTTGTTTTTTTTGTTTCCAATGATCCGATAATTCTGTCGATACGATAATTCCTTCGTAATCGGGTCGGATCCGATTCGTCTGCGGGTCGCGCATGCGCGCGCGCGGATGTCGTAACTTTATTGAGCCAGTTTTTTGACAACTTTTTGGACAAAATATTGTTTTTATTATTCATCATAGCTGCAAGAGACGAGTGCCATTCAGACACCTCCTCATCTTCTTGCACCCATGAAACACCACCCAGAAAGAAGCGGGCCAGCAACATGGCATTTGACGAGATGCTGGAGCTGGTCCGCATCTTTGATCTTAAGGACTACGACTGCCGTAAGGGCCCTTACGGCAGGAAGAATAATTCTAGAAAGGACCGTATCCTCAATAAGGTTCACACCACCATCCTGGAGCTGTTCGGGAAGGACCGGACGAAGGACCAGCTCCGAAAACGCTGGTCCGACCTCAAGACACGCGAGCAGGAGCAGCTGAGGCACATCCGTCGCGTCATAGCCAAACGTAAGTGTCATGTTATATTGTAAAGCGCTGCGCAAACTGTTGGCGCTATATTTATAAATCCTGTATAATAATAATAATGTGCATGCATGTGCTAATGCGCACAGAAATACGTTGATTTATCTAGTCCTTTTTACATGCAATGTGATTGTGTATAGCTAGCTAGCTTTGCGGTTTCACGACTCGTCATACATGCATTTTTGCCATAGCTCTTCCTTTTTGTGATTTTACGTATTCGTGAAAATTGTGACATTTGATGTATGTAGATGAAGTTACAATGCTGGATTTCTTTTGGCACTGTGTGTATATTCTGTAGTGTGCTGGGGGGGAGGTTGTTGTGATTGAGTGATGCATACGAGATGACCCGCAGCTTGCCCAATATTGGCTCCCATCTGCGCATCAATAAAAATCTCTGCGTCTCTGCTAAGTGGTAGGATGGGACATGTAGTTCTTCTGAAAGTGCATCCAAACAGAGCCGCGTTCAATACATCCTCAGCAGCTGCTGAATTGTTGCAGCGCAGCAATTCAGTTTGCTGCAGCAGTGTCATTATTGAACGCTTTAGATGCAAATTTCAAAACAAAATGGCGGATTTCTGTTGTTTCTGCAATATCCAGTTTTATTAGCAGAAACTGAAAGTGAAACTGAGGCTGAGGCATCTATAAAATAACTAAAAGCCGTCGGCACAATGCGTTTTGTATGCACACAACACAAATAATAGTTTTTATTGAATAAACGTAATGTTTACTTCTGAAAAAAATATATAATTGAACGGTAATATATATCTATGTGCAGGGGAAATAAATAAATATTTTGTGACTTTAGAACTATGAGATGGGAGTAGTGGTGTGTCAAGCTGGTAGTGCTAGTGGGTAGTGGAGGGGTGTCGCAATACTTTCGGCAATATATTGTATAGATATACCATTTTTCCAGTCTGCATTATTTACGTGTTATTTTTTGGATTTGGCAGAAGACAGGAAGAAGGCAGCATCTGCCCCGGCGGGCACCAGTGCCCCAGTGGAGGAGGAGAAGGAGCCACGGGTGACCACCAGCGCTGGTATATACTGTTTTATTTTGCAACGACTTTTGGTCAAAAACAGAAACATTTTTTGTTTACTGTATTTTAATTAATTTTTTTATGTATAGCACAAGAGGAGCAGGAGGAGGAAGAGGAGGAGCAGGAGGAGGAGCAGGAGGAGGGCGATGGAGAGAGGGAGCCGGAGCCGCAGCAGGAGGCCGCGAGTCCAGGTTTTTTTTTTTACTGTTGTATTTTGCATCGACTTTTGTTCAAAAATAAATCAGTTTTGTTGTTTACTGTATTTTTTATTTCTTTAATTTCTTAGATATAGCACCGGATATGCTGACGGTGGTGGTGGAGGAGGAGGAGGAGGAGGAGGAGTCGGAGCCTCAGGAGGCCGCCAACACTGGTATATACTACTGTTATATTTTTTCAAGACTTTCAGTCAAAAATAGAAACCTGCTTTACTTACTGTATTTTCCTTCTTTCATTTATTGGATATATAGAAGGAGAAGCCAGACCGGACACGTCCTCCAGTGTCAGGATAATAAATCGGGAGGCGATCGGCGAGCTACGCCTGGCTGTTACGACCATCGATGCCATCCAGGAACTGCTCCAGGAATTGCGGGAGCATATAAGCAATGCCGCTGACATCCTGGAGCGGCAGTGAGACCAGTGGCAGCCTCCTCCCGAAATGTAACCGGAATCTGCAGGTTCACTCAAGACGAGGCCGGACCGGACACGAGCAAGGATTGTCTGAACACGAGTCTCTTCAGGAAAGGCAAACTTTATTGTGATATCACAACAGATGCTCAAATAGGATTCAATCGCAAAGAATGAGCTGCGATTTTCACAGTGACATGAGATTTTATACCTCAAAATACATGATTAGGTACATCCCAATTAGCCCACCTCCCGGTTACGCTATCCCACCCCACGTGGGTTAGTACCTCCCTTTGGCTAATACAAAAGACATTTCATTAATTTGGCTGTAAATTGGCAAACTTCATGTTAGTTTCAGTGAATCATAATTAGTTGCTCCCACTGTTCCGGGCTGCGCCCCGTTCCCTAGCGTCTTCACTCATTTGTTACAAAAGGCACCTGGTCTGATCTCTATACTCCTTTGTATTTCTGCGGGTCCCAACGACCTTGATGTATCCTTTCTCTGTGTCGAAAACAGCAGAGACCTTTCTCAGCGCTTTGATTGTTTTTCTTCCAATCTCAGCACATTCCTAAGTTTCTATGTATGCCTGCTTCTAATTTCAGCTAAAAACTGCCTAATTATCTCAAGTGAACCAATATTCTGAACAAGATGGTGGTCGCCTGGCTTACAATGGCGGCCATCTTCCAGTCTATTTCCACTACACTATGTTTGTTTGTGTTGTTTGTGCCCCTGTTGGGCAGTTTGCCATCCTTGGCATGTTCCCTTCCCTTCCCCATGTTGTAAATAAATTTTCTATTTTTTCTATATTTTCCTGTTTGTGTGCGTTGCTTTTCCTTACTTAATAAGTTAATATGTATTGCTTGGTTTCCACACTGTTAAAATTATATGTACATAAATGTATTGACATTTCTATGGACCCTTTGCCATAAATTTGTCAACATATTTGTGGCCATGAATGTGACTGTGCACATTCTACACTGCCTGTCTGGCCAAAAAATGTCACACGCTAACACAACCTTGTTGTACTGTCTTGAGATTTGATTACCGTGGCATGGTTTTGTTTAAGCTTAGGCGATGTCACAACAACACAGATTTTTGTCCACAGTCACATTCATTGTATAACCAAGAATTTATCAAAAAATATTGATGGCAGCACTGCATGAAGTCTTCTCCGACACAACCCAAAGATCCTCAGTGCGGCTCAGGTCTAGTTTATTTGTCCCTGTTTACAGCTTCACGCAACACCTCCTCCCAGCTATGAGCTCTCTCTCTCCCACCGCTGCCCGCTAAGACGCTGCCTGCCAACATGGTCACGTCTTTGCATGAAGACAACAGCGTGGGGGAACGGCAGCTGCCGACAGTCCCAAGACCTCGTCACAATGACGTCAGTTCTGGAGTTAACCCCTAACTGCGACCAATGGTGGAGATAGGGGGTTCATTGGAACCCCCTATCTCCCGATCCGCGGCAGCTATCGGTTGGTTAATGTTTGGTATCTTTGGATCGACCAGAGCATGGCCTTTCCAACAATACCAAACATGACAATGTTAAAAATTATAAAAAATTAAAATATAAAAAAAAATAAACAGGTTTTTTGTTTTGTTTTGTTTTGTTAATGCAGCAATATTGTTCCCATTTCAATTATAATGTGAACAATGATGCTGCACTAAGGATTTTTGTATGGGGTGCGTTTGTTAAAAATAGTGTAATTTTTACCCAAAAAAATATAACAAGTCCCCATTTCAATTTTTTTTAACAAACGCAACTCATAAAATATAACCGCAAACACTCGCATGTTAAAATGTGAAAAAAACACTTTACACCTTGTAAAACAAACATTGAAAATTCTAATTTTATTGCATTTTTTGTTATAATATACAGACAGGACATGACGCATACATATGATAATGATATATTATGAATCATCTGCCGAGTTTGCCGGAAAGAACGATATATAACATGTCTGGGTCATATTATAAAATAAGGCTTCAAAAAAACGCGTTTAAACAAGAGGAGCGAAACTGTTAAAAATTAGCTCAGCAGCAGACCGCAGCACCGCACACAGGCGTGAAGGGAAGCCGTTAAATGCCTCAGCAGCGAAAGGGTTAATTTTTTTTTGTCTGTTTTAAATCATTTTATTTTTTTATTGTTTTCGTTTCAGATCATTTTGATCAACTATTTTTTCGTTTTAAAACCTTTTTGTTCTGGTTTTTATTTTTAAAGTCAGACCATTCGGGTCAGTTTAGCGTTTTTTAAATCGTATTGTTCTTTTTTTTTGTTCCTTGGCTTTCATACCATTTTTTAATGTGATTAAATAAAGTTGTGAAATGTATATTCATAAGAAAAAAAGGATCTTTATGTAATTAAAAAAAAAACACGATAGAATCGCCAGAATTATCGTATCGACAGAATGAATTATCGGATCCGAAAAACAAACCAAAAATTTATTATAAAAAAATATATAAAGTATAAAAAAGTAAACCATAGTAGTTTACGTCAAAACGAATAGAGTTAGACAGCTTTGAAACGAGGAGAACAGACGTTCCGAAAAAACAAAAATTTCCGAAATCACGAAAAGTCGATACAAAAAACGAGCAAAGTGACACGAAAATACGAAAAATGGTCGAGGAGAACAGACGTTCCGAAAAGTCCCAAAATCCCAAAAGTCGATACAAAAAACGAGCAAAGTGAGACGAAAATACGAAAAATGGTCAATATTCCGAAAAAAAAATGTACACGAAAAACGAGTCGAACCGAACCGAATCGAAACAGAAATCAGTCGAAACGAGCCGAATCGAAAAGTTGAAACATCCGAACAAATCGAACCGAATCTAACCGAAAAAAAAATCGGTGCACAAGCCTACTATAAATCATCAAGCAACTGCCATATTTTAGTGTCCCCCTTACATAGTCCAAACCTACCCTTTTCATGCCTGACATAACACATTCTAACCAACCGCCAATAAAACAAAATCCTCAAAATAATTGAAATACTATATGTGATAGCTGCACTAAAATGTGGTCCACAAAGGAGATAATCAAAAGAGCCTGTAGCACAGATGTGGAGGTGGGGATCAGTAACAATGCTTCCTTATTCAGACACCCTCTTCCTGAATAAGGTTGCACATCATTTGATTTCCAAAGATCACTTTTAGTTATGTCTGTCTGTCTCTGCAGATACTTTTTCCTTCGGAGTGAAATTCCTCTTAATAAAAAGAGGGGGAAAAAATCATCTAAATTTATATGTGTGGAAATTGCTTTTTATTTCTGGAATCTGCATCTTATACTGATTGTTGTCAGAAAACAACCATACATTTTAGCCTTCTGTTGTTATTAGTTCTGACATGCATTACCAATCTCAGAATTTTTTTTCTAACCATACATCTTAACGTAATATCTTAAGGGGTTATTTCACTGAAAGGTCGTTGGATTTTCTTCGGCAAACTAGTGTAGATGAATACATATAAACTACGGTGTATTCACTGTTTAGGGAATTGACAGTGTTGTTCCCCATACTTTTCAATGCTATTTCGCTATAGTTCCTGTCGAAGTCTTGTAGAATAGGGTTATGCGAGCCCAGGTCAAATATTTTCCCTCGTCCATCGTGATTCATTTCCCTCCGCTAGTTCCGGGATTCTTCCCTCAGCAAGCAGTGCCGAATGAATGTCAGTCCTTAATTTCTCCCAATAAAGTAGACTCACTGGCCATTTCAGCAGGCCTCTTTTTATTTGGTACAGAATCAGATAAGAACAGTTAACATCCCAGCCCACCCAGACATCCCGGCACCACAGTTTTCCATGCTCTCCATCAGGTCCACCTCGCAGATTGTAAGCTGTTGAGCAGGGACCTCTCTGATATGGTTCTATGTGTTTAGCTTGTATGTATATTGGTTATTCTGTCTCTCCCAAAGTACAGTACTACGAAACTTAGTGGCGCCTTATATATAAATGTAACGGCAGTCATATGGAGCAAGGGTCCTTTTGGGGGGATTTCTGGGGAGCAGGGGCATTCCAGGGGTATCACCCCTATAGTGTCACAGTCCAAAAAGCGCTCAGATCCACAGACGGGGCAAGAGCGGCAGCGTGTGGAAGTTCCCCAGGTGATTCCGCATGGCAGCTGCTGTGTGAGCTCCTGGGGCCAAGAAAGGCTCAGAAACGTGGGTTCCCGATGGAACGCCCTCCTGAAAATCACCCCAACGGTAGCTCCCATGAGGGGGACCCTATCCACAAAAGAGTACCCTGCTGGAGCAAAGGGTTTTCAGGGACCGGGGTTTAAAGTTTCTACAGATGTTTCCATTAAATTGAATGCTGTGCAGTCCTGGAATGGGATTGGTTGGAGTTTCAAACCCAGCCACTGGATGGTGATTGGCTGGAGTTTCAAAACCAGGTTTCCCCTGGTGGCGGGGAACACAGGGACCATGAGGGACAGGCTTAAAGGCATTTATATTATGTGCTGATGGGGGAAAAGGCACAAACCATCACTTTTAACATCAAAACATGAACAGACAAATAGCTTACATGAGGGGAATAGCAGAGGAGCGAGATTTTAGTACAGTCCACAGTCTCTGAGCATGGGGTTCCGTGACACGTAGCTCTCAGCATTTTAAATGGGCTTTTCACTAGGGGTCAGCATCTGCCTAATTATTTAAGGGGGGGATTGGATTTTTATTAGAGTAAGGGCAAAAGACTCCAAAATGCTAAACACAGCAGAAAAAAACATACAGCTTGTGTATGTGCTGGGTTTGTTTGCACCACTTTAAGGGACCAGATTATTTTTCGCAAGAAAGAAAAATTCTGTCCAATCTGTCCAAATTGATTTGGGCAAACTGATTTTTTTCACCATCCACAAGTCTAGTTAATAGTAGTACCAAAGTGCATTCCTAGCTAATTGCAGTCATAACAAACTAGCGGTTTCCTCCAGGCAACAAAAAAAGTAACGTACGGCTGTATTAATGGAAAATGTTTCATCTCTTCCTACTGAGCATCTAGCCTAGCTGAGAATTTTCTGAATAAATTAATAGTGATGACGTTCTATGATTCTCTCTCTTGTGCTCTACAGAGCCACGCCTTGACATCTCCTCGAGCGCTTGGCTCGTTTGGGACAGAAAGCTTGTTCTTGTTGGCCATGAAAACAAGTAAGCAGCCTATAAGCCTACTTTGTGCTGAAACTACAAATCCTTACTGTGGATCTGTGGATCCCGGTTTTGCCAATGAAAGCATATTAAAACTTTAATATGTATACTTTTATGACACAATTACTATAAATTCAAACACTGTGTTTGCAAAGTAGTAAAATATAAAAAATTATATATTTATATGATAGAATTTAAACATATACATTTGTTGAAAGAAAATCTAAAGTTACTGATATTTTAATATTATTTATTTATTTATAAAGGATTTTACCAGGAAGGATACATTGAGATTTCTCTCGTTTTCAAGTACGTCCTGGGTATATGCCAAACATGCATTAATCAAGGAGGCTCTCTGCAGTCTTCCACACACTATATTTAAAATAATGAAAAATGGAATTAGTGAAATGTAAATTCCATCTTAGAAAACTGTTTCAGCAACCCAATATTTCCAAAATCTGAACCTTGACGTTTCTAGGTTTCTCATTGCAGCAGTTGAGACTATACTAATATTATACTTTTGTTACATATTTTTTAGAATTTTATTTTTATTGAAACGCACCACAGCTATTAAATAATCAAAACTGTTCCAGTCCAAATATTTTATGGATACAAACAGGGTTATTCAAAGAGATCCGAATTGTGGCCGAAAGGTAACCCAACAGTGAAATTCAGCGTACTGTTACCTTTCCTGGCCATTCGGCTAACCGGAGATCAGGCAGTTCGCCAAATGTTGGCGCCTCTACCTCTCGGCTTGCTGCATGTGGCGGCCATCTTGCGGCCTACACGTGATTCTGTTCCCTGTTTACTCACCGGGAGCTGCGTTCCAGTGCACATGAGGAAGAAATCTCGAAAGCTGGAGGAGGCAGAGGGCTCTCGCACCCCTGACATCCGGGACTCGCTGGGGGTTGGACGTGCGGGGAACGCCCGTGACCACCGGAGTGGAGCACCGACAGCCTCAGAGTCTTTGGAGGAGGCCTGTGGGAACCCTGCTTCCGATGTGCCTGTTGGTATGACTGTGGGGCAACCCTGCATACCGCCGCTCACTGCCGCTGACCTGCATAGGGTCATGGAGGATTTCCGGGGCCTCTGGAGGAGCGACCTGCAAGAGGTACGTTCGACAGTAGAGGTTTTACAATCCAGGATCGCTGATGTGAATAATAAATCGCTGGAAACAGCGGCGGTGCAGGTTCTATCCGATGCCAAGGTTACTGACCTTCAGACGCAAGTTTCACGCCTCAGCTCCGCAGTGCTTGCTATGGAGACCCGACATAGGCACTGGAATCTTCGTCTGCGGGGGAACCCGGAGGATGTCTGCTCCAGAGAGCTCCTGCTCTATCTCCGAGGTCTTGTGACTCACCTCCTACCTGCAACTGGGAATTTCTTGGAACCAGCCGTGTCCTCAGCCATGCGTGTCAAGAAGGCAGCCACTGCACCGGTGAAGGACTTGCCCGCGTGGGACACGTTGAGAGATCCCGAGACGCCCCAGCGGTATCGAATACCGTGTCCACGAAGCGTCTCGGGATCTCTCAATGTGTCCCACGTGGGCAAGTCCTACTCAGTGGCAACTCTGGAGGAGGCACAGGCCGTGCTCTCTCAACTGGGACTTGAGACATTGCTACGTGACACCGCACCACTGCTGTCAGACCCTGGCTGACTTGAATACCCCTCCATCTTTGTCCTTTGTGCGGTTTTTGATACTCCCCGTTATTTGTTTCCGCGCACTTTAGACTCTATGAGGACGTTTCTGTTTTACGATTTTTCGCTGAGGTCTTCGATCCCCCCCTTCACCCCTCCCTCAATTGATGGTATTCCAAGTGAACACGCTAACCTACCTGCTGACATTTGGGGCTTGCTGTTCATCTGCTGGTGCATCGGGACTCCCCCTCCCCCTTTTTTTTTTTATTTTTTTATTTTATGTATGTGACATTGGGTGGTACCCTGGGTGAGCCGCTAGGGCGGCAACCTAGGCTCTGGCCGTCCTCTTGGCCCCAGGTCTCCCGGCCCTGTGGCCTCTTTCATGGCCCCTGACCCCCTCAGGGGTGTTAGGGTGAGCCAGGAATGCCACAATTTCATGGGCAGTCCTTTATGATCTCCCCCCCCCTTTTTTTTCTTTCCTCCCTCTCCTTATTTGGCTTTCCTGATGCCTTAATGTCAGACTATGCTGCCTTTTATTTTTTCTGACTATATCCCCCTGATTTGTCCTGTTTCACTCACCACTTATTACTTCCCCCCCTTTATTTTGATGTATTTTTTGGTACCTGACTTTGCACGGCCCTGCGTGGCCGTTTGTTATGTTTTTGTGCAGCTGATATGCTTATAAAATAAAATTTTTAATTAAAAAAAAAAAATTCCCATTTTAATTCAATATCTAATAAACCGTTGATTATAAAAAGAAATCTCAACCTCGCTACTCCTTGGTGAGCGCTACTGCACCCGTTAAAAGAATCCGGTGAGTATAAGAAAGGGAAAAAAAGGTTATATTTTATGCTCCCGGGGACATTTAAAAATGTCCTCGGATTTTATTTATTTTTAAAAATGTGTCGCCTTACCTAAGCCTGGTGGTCAGTGGGGGCTCCCTGGATCCTGGTTGTGGGGGGGGGGTCTGCTGTGGCCACAGGTGCAGTGGCTCCCTCCCTGCGCCGCCTCTCTGCCACATGCACCCGGCCGGCCAGCCCACACAGTCGCAGCTCTGTCATCCGGCGGCGCATGCTCCTCAAGGGGTCCTTGGGAGGCCCTGGCGGGCAGCCCTTTACAATGCCTGATTAGAGGGCCTCGTCTGCCTGATGTTTTAGCAGCAAAAATGTTTTATCCCATAGGCTTCAATGTTAAAAATATTCCTGGTTCAATTCAATATCTAATAAACCATTGCTTATAATATTCTGCAGTAAAGAGTCTCTTTATTTTTAGATTTTTTTGTATTTTGTAATTTAAATTTTTTTCAAACTTTTGGCGAACATCCCAAAAAGTTTGATGTTTGCCGAACTGTCGAACGGCCGATGTTCGATTCAAACTTCAAACAGATTCGAACTGGCAGCCCATCACTAACCCTGACAGAATATGGAGGTGAACAACTGAGCCCGCGGGGTAACTGTTAGTCCTGGAGTTGATGTCATATCAGCTGTGTGTGATACTGCAAGATCTATGGCAAGTAATGGACTCTCTGAGAGACCCCTCCACCAAGGTGTGTGTTCCTCCTGTGAGAAAGAGTAAAGTCCCACTGTCTCCTGAGGAGCGTGCCAAGAGTAAAGCCGCTGGTCTATGTATATATTACGGGGATGGCTCTCACTTGCTCGTGAATTGTCCGGTAAGACCACCCAAAAGGCAAGATCCTGTGTTTAACCCTGCTGTGATCCCAAGGCCGGCTCCAGTAGCTGCACCTGCAGCAGCTCCTAAACCAGCCATGAAATCCAGGCCTGTTCGTGTTCCCAAGCCCTCACCCAGAAGGCCTCCTGAATCCACTCCTGCTTCCAGCAGGCGTCTGCCCACCGAATCTCCTGTACCCGTGCCCGCTGTGCCCAGGGGTACAATGTCTCTGGAGGCTAGCCCTGAAGAGTAGGGATGAGCCGAACACCCCCGTGTTCAGTTCACATTCGAACTCGAACAATTTCAAAAGTTCGTGTTCGAACGCGACCACGAACCGAACTCAATGCAAGTCAATGGGACTCAAAAGTTCAATTTTTAGAGTGCCCTGCAAGAGGGCATATATGCAAGATATTTGCCATTAACGGTGTATGGGGGTCCAGGTAGTGCCCTGGGGACAGGAAACAAGGACAAAAAGTTTAAAAAAACGTTTTTAAAGGAAATAAGGGTTAAAAATAAAAACGAAAAATTCCTACAAATATCGTGCCTAAGAGGTCCCCATAACCTGCCCGTGAAGTAGTGGATTTGTAGGATGTATAGAAACATTTAAAAACAAAAAACTGAAGTTTCAAATGACGGTAAATGGTTTTCCTTTAATCTATTCATAAACAACTGCTTGGGGCGGCAGGCTGTATGAAAAGACATTTTAGGACACGCAGAACAAGTTTAGTGATTTTTTGGCTAAATTATGGTGAAACTTATGCAGGCTTTGGATGAAAGTAACAATAGGTGCTTTAAAATTGGGCCTTTAGTGTCGGCAACAATGCCGTCACACCGTAACCCCTCTGTGGTATTGTGGAAGAGTGCAGGGTTGGACCCTGCGGTCCAATATTAAAATTATATAAATCTGGTAATATAGGCGTCAGTGGCACTGCAGCCAAATGTTGTGCCTTTGGTGGCAGCAAGCACCTTCACACCGTAAGTAACCCCTCTGTGGTATTGTGGAAGAGTGCAGGGTTGGAACTTGCGGTCCAATATTAAAATGATATGAATCTGGTACAGGCGTCAATGCACCCAAATATTGTGCCTTTGGTGGCAGCAAGTGCCTTCACACCGTAACCCTTTTGTGGTATTGTGGAAGAGTGCAGTGGTGGAGGTTTTGGGAATGCAGAAGAGATCCCCGATCTATTCCGTTACATCAGCATCCCAGATATTTTTTGTATAAATGACTGACCCCCAAAATAGTTGGTGGCAGTGAGAACACAAAGATTAGAACAATTCCCAGATATTTTGTAGAAAATTTTGAGACCCCACAATTGCTGCTGGCAGTGAGAACACAACGATTACAACAATTCCCAGATATTTTGCAGAAATGAGACCCCCACAATTGCTGCTGGCAGTGAGAACACAAAGATTACAACAATTCCCAGATATTTTGTAGAAATTACTGACCCCCAAAATAGTTGGTGGAAGTGAGAACACACAGATTACAACAATTCCCAGATATTTTGTAGAAGTGAGACCCTTCAATAGCTGGTGGCAGACTGGTAGTGAGAACACATACTAACACAACAATCTCCTCTCAAAAAACACGTGCTGAAGGCCGTGTGAAGCCTTATATAGTGTGCTGCGGGACTTAGCTCTGTGAGCCCATGATTGGGCAAAATTTGCCAATTAAAAAACAGTTTTTTAGAGGGTTTGAATGATGAGCTCCAGGACGAAGTAGCGGCCAGAGATCTGCCGGAATATCTGGAGGATCTGATCACCTACTTGTCCTTCATAGATGAACGAATTCGCCATCATAAGAATACTAAAGATAAAGCTAAAAAAACGCCTCTTAGGATGCCTCCCCGGTTCCCTTTACCCAGAGTCTACTTCTCCTCCTGAGCCCATGCAGGTAGACAGCACTAAACTCCCTGAAGCTGAAAAGCAACGCCACCGATGTGAGGGATTGTGTTTATATTGTGGGTTAGGGGGTCATTTGCTTAAAGGGTGCCCCAAACGCCCTCAGGGTCCTGCGGGAAACTTGCATGCCTAAGTGCCCCTTGGGGACAGCTCTAAGGTACTTTTCACTCATCCCCCAAACTTGAAAATAGACTCCGGGTTCCGGTCACTCTCTGTTGGGAGAATTCCCGTAACGTGGTGAATCTCTATGCCCTGGTTGACTCCGGTGCTGCCGATAGCTTTATCGATCTTGTTTTCGCTCGCAAACATGCTATTCCTCTTATTAAGAAAGAAACTCCTTTACTCATACAATCCATTGATGGCAGACCACTTGAAACCCCTTTTGTCCTTTTCGAAACTCAAGACATTACTGTTAGGATAGGACTATGTCACAAAGAGAAAATGTTTTTCCATGCCATTTCTTCGCCTTCCTATCCCATCGTACTTGGGTACCCATGGTTAACTTGTCATAACCCTGTAATCGATTGGCGAGCTCGTCAAATCGCTAAGTGGGATAAAAATTGCATGTTTTCTTGTATTGAGGTCCCCTTGTCTGTCAACACCTTAAATGTACCCACGGCTCCTCCTCTGACCACTACTATACCTTCTCCATACTCTGATTTGGCACCTGTGTTCGATAAGAAAGAGGCCGATAAATTACCCCCACATCGTTCGTACGATTGCACTATTGACCTTTTCCCCGGTACCACTCCTCCCCGAGGGGCAGTCTATCCATTATCTGAGAAAGAGCATAGAGTATTGGAGGAGTATATTACTGATTCCCTTAACAAAGGGTTTATTCGCCCCTCTTCCTCTCCGGCAGGAGCAGGATTCTTCTTTTTTCAGAAAAAAGAGGGAGACCTCAGATCCTGCATAGATTTTCGTGGGTTGAACAAGATAATCATAAAAAATGCCTATCCTATCTCACTCATCCCCGAGTTGTTTGATCGCCTGAAATATTCAAAAATATTCTCTAAGCTGGATCTTAGAGGAGCCTATAACTTGACTCGAATCAGACAGGGGGATGAGTGGAAAACTGCATTCAATACTAGATTAGGGCATTATGAGTACCTGGTTATGCCCTTTGGACTATGCAACTCTCCAGCAGTTTTTCAGGCATTTATTAATGATGTCTTACGGGAATACAATCCTTGTTTTGTCGTTGTATATCTTGATGATGTCTTGATACATTCTCCTGACCTGAAAACCCACCATCAACATGTATGACTTGTCTTGTCTAAACTGTTGTCCAACGGCCTATATTGTAAACTCGATAAATGATAAATGCTTGTTTGACGTACAACAAGTACAATTTTTAGGCTATGTAAGCTCCTCTTCCGGCTTCATGATGGATCCTAAGAAACTAGATGCAATCTTTCATTGGCCTCTTCCCAAGGGTATCAAGGCCATTCAGAGATTTATAGGCTTCTCTAACTATTATAGAAGATTTATCAAGGGTTTCTCGTCCATCATGGCACCTATTACAGCATTGACTAAAAATGGAACTGACACACAGAATTGTCCCTCCAATGCATTAGAGGCTTTTGGGAAATTAAAAGCAGCATTTTCCACCGGACCCATCCTTCATCACCCTGATCCAACTAGACCCTTCGTGTTAGAAGTGGACGCCTCAGAGACTGGGGTGGGAGCTGTGTTGTCCCAACGCCCAGCTGACGACAAACCCATGTAACCTTGTGGTTTCTTCTCTAGAAAACCTTCACTTACCGAGACCTGCTATGACATTGCAGATAGGGAACTTTTGGCTATCATACTTGCCCTAAAGGAATGGCGTCACCTCTTAGAGGGTTCTAATTGTCCGTTCTCTATACTCACTGACCATAAGAATCTGGTCTACCTGCCCGAAGCCAAGAGATTGAACGCCAGACAAGCTCGGTGAGCTCTCTTTCTTACCCGATATAATTTCGTCATTTCATACAGACCCGGGTCAAAAAATATTAAGGCTGATGCACTCTCCAGACAGCACGAGCCTCTATTTACTCAAATTTCGGTACCAGTTCCCATAGTGCCCGAGGAGAAAATCTTAGCCTCCCTGAGTACACAGATCGATTCACGACTATGTAATCTGTTACTATCGAAACAGCCACTAGCACCTCCGTCGAAACCACCCAAGAAACTTTTTGTTCCTCCTGAAGAGGTTCTCACAGTTTTACGACTATTTCATGAATCCAGATTTGCTGGCCATTTTGGAGTAGAGAAAACTCTGACCCTAATCAAAAGAAACCTTTGGTGGCCTACACTTACCAAAGATGTGAAAGAGTGTGTTACTACCTGTTCCGTTTGTACCCATTCTAAGTCCTCCTGTCTTAGACCTACTGGCCTTCTCCAGCCTCTACCTGTTCCTGAACGTCCCTGATCCCATTTAGCAATGGACTTCTTGGTGGAGTTAACCCCTTCGTTTGGCCATACGGTAATTTTTGTCGTTGTCGATCGTTTCTCCAAAATGCCACATTTCATTCCGTTAAGGAAACTGCCCTCCTCTAACTAGCTAGTACAAATCTTTACTAAAGAGATATTTAGACTACATGGTGTTCCAAATGTTCTCGTCTCTGATCGTGGTTCCCAATTTATATCGAAATTTTGGAGAGGCATCCGTCAACAATTAGGTGCTAAACTGTCCTTTTCCTCCGCGTATCACCCACAGACGAATGGATTAGCTGAAAGAACTAATCAAACACTTGAGACTTATTTAAGATGTTTTATTTCTGATGCACAGTAGACATGTGCACAGCACAAAATTTCATTTTGAACTAATGGATTAGTCCTAAAATGCAATTTATTTAGTTGCTAAAGAAAATTGTTTTCAGTTCTTTAGTATGAAAACTAATTTCATTCATCCGAAAAAAACAATTACTATTGTAGTGGCTCCTCAGAGGGCTGAGATTGCTGCTTGTTACAGTATCTCTCACTCTCAGCACAATGTGTCAGGCAAAGCTGTTACAGTAACTGACTGCTGCTCATCACAGCGCTCAGTTTCTGTAAAACTAGTAAATAATATTTTTATATATAGCAGCCCCCACTCTCTGGAACGCTCTCCCTCGTACTGTCAGACTTTCCCCTAACTTCTCTTCCTTCAAACGCTCCCTTAAAACGTTCCTATTTAGGGAAGCCTACCACCCAACTCACTGACGCAACCATCAATCACTCTCACCTTGCAGTCCTCTCCTCCTGTTTCCAACCCCAACCCTCCTAGATTGTGAGTTCCTACGGGAATAGGGCCCTCATCTCCTCCTGTAATGTTTGTCAAATGTTGTTCAATGTATTGTATTGTAACCCTGTCTATACTGTGCCTATTGTACAGCGCTGCGGAATATGCTGGCGCTTTATAAATAAAGAATAATAATAAATAATAAAGAGGTTATAACAATATTATTTCCTTGTTTTACTGAAACTCTGAGCGCTGTTACAGTCAGTTACTGTAACAGCTGAGCCTGATACATTGTACTGAGAGATAATATAACAAGCTGCCGATCTCAGCGCTCACAGCCACTGGATTTAAAGGGCTAAAAAAAAGGCTCCTCTCTGTATAATGTATAGAACATCCTTCTGCATTAATTAATACCCCTCTCTGTATAATGTAGATAACATCCTCCTGCATTAATTAATACTCCTCTCTGTATAATGTATAGAACATCCTCCTGAATTAATGTCCCTCTCTGTATAGAACATCCTCCTCAATTTATATCTTTCTCTGTATAATGTATAGAACATCCTCCTGCATTAATTAATACCCCTCTCTGTATAGAACATCCTACTGCATTGGCATGTGGAGGGTGCAGAACTTCGGAATGCAATGCTTATCCAGCACAGGAGTGAGAACTTTTACTTAAACTTTGTATCTCTGTGGGGGAGACACAGGAATATAAAATCAGGGGAGAGGGAAAGTATTAACGTAAATCAGTCTGAAAGCTCAGAGAAGAGATGACTGGTGCAAATTTATTTTCATAATAAAATAAAGCACTTTAAATCCAGGGAAAACATTCAAATAAATCACACTGAAGGCTTATAATGACAGAGTAACCGTGAGAGCTGGATACTAAATGTATCAGGCGTAAAAAAACCTTTAGCAAGCAGCACTGGGAGAGGAGAGGGACTTTATATAAAACGTATATTATAGATGAGGAAAGGGGGATAGTGCTCCTGGATAATATAAAATGTATCAGACCTAAGCCCCTATTATGCAGAGCGGGAGGGGAGATAACACACGTTTTATAAAGTCCCTCTTTTCTCACAGCGCTGCTTGTTATAAAGGGGTTTTTACTATCCAGCCCTCCTCTGTCATTAGCTTTCAGTGTGATTTTATTTGAATATTTTCCTTCTCCAGCTGCTTTTATCATCTTGTCTGCCTCATAGACATGCAAGGGTTAAGTAAAGGTTTCCTCCTCTGTGCTGGCTGCCTGTGCTGTGAGTGAGTATTCTGGAACTCTATCACTGTCTGAATGTCGGGTAGGGGTCGGGAAGGATTACGCATACAAACATTTTCTGTAGCTTTGCGATGTTGCGCTCCTCATTGCTGGTCTCCTTCACTCAATGTAATATCACAAAAAGGACTGAAACTAAAATGTAGTGCATTTTATTTTAGTTTCTTTCGTTTTTTGTACTGAGCAGTTTCGTATCTCTTGAGTCATACTAAAACTAAATTATCCCAAAATTCTGACTAAATTGTTTTAGTACTAAAACGAATGCACATGTCTAATGCACAGGATGATTGGGTCACTCTATTGCCATGGGCGGAGTTTGCGTATAATAATGCCACATCTCAGTCGACTAAATATTCCCCATTCGAAATAGTCACTGGTATGCATCCCACCATTTTTCCATCCTTGTTTGTACCTCAGGATATTCCTGCTCTAGAGGACCACCTCTGTAATCTACGTGTGATTTGGGAGAAGACCAAATTGAATCTCGAATCTGCTTCTTTGGCTCAGAAGCTTTCTGCAGACCTCAAGCGCAGACCTCCTCCAGTTTATCACGTAGGGGACAAAGTATGGCTCAGCACACGTCACATCCGGTTGAAGGTCCCTTCTATGAAATTTGCACCCCGGTTCATAGGACCTTATAAGATTCTTAGGTGTATTAATCCCTTCTCGTACGCTCTGCAGTTACCTGCATCCCTTCGTATCCCTAACACCTTTCATGTATCCTTACTAAAACCCCTCCTGTGCAATCGTTTTACCCGTCACAACTCTCTCTCCCCTCCTCCGGTTGTGGTAGACAGGAACCCCGAGTTTGAAGTTGAGTCCATTCTAGATTCCCGTCGTTCTCGGAACAGGTTGCAGTATTTAGTTCATTGGAAGGGTTATGTTCCCGCGGATCGTACGTGGGTCTCACTTCACGACATTCATGCTCCTCGTTTATTGTCCGCTTTTCATCGTCGTTTTCCTGCTAAGCTGGCTCCTAACCGCCCGGTGGGCGTTCCTCGAGTAGGGGGTGCTGTCACATCTCAGCGGCTGGCGTGGCTCCAGCGTCCTCCCCTGCGACCCCGGGGTCTGCGTCTCCCTCGCAGCCCTTCCTTGCGCCCTATGCACGCGTGCTGCCGGCCTCTCCGGGCTTAAGCTTCTGCCGGCGGCGCAACGTCATCACGCCTCCACCGTGGGTTTCACTGCACCATGTGATCTTGTTGGCCAATCAGATTGCAGGGCGCAAGATTTAAACTTGCTTTTTGCCTTTTCTCATTGCCCTTTCGTGGTTTTGCTTGCCTGACCCTTAAGTGCTTATTTCTTATACCTCTGATTGATTTTCTGTGTATGACCAGGCTTTTGGATATTGACCTGTGTATCTCTATACTCCTTTGACTTGGCTTTTGGAACTTGACTTAGTATTCTGTTGTATCCCTACGACCTGGGCTTGTGTTAGAACCCTCTGGTACCTCGTACTGTTTCTGGTTACCGCCTCATATTTTTCCATACTTACCTGTCTCCATACCAGCCACTCTAAGGACTGGTTTCTGTCCTCCTTGCTTGTTGTCCCTGCCTTATAGGTTCACCTCTCGCTATTGCGTAACCCAGCCACCTCAAGGACTGGTATCGCACCTAGGCTTAGGGTTACCTATTGTTACGTATAGTACCGACCGTAGCACATCCTTGGACTTACGTGTGCTCGCCTGACATCACGAAAGGGCCATGGACCTAGCAGGGACTGCCCAGCAATTATCAGGTTTAGAGAGTCATTTAGAGGATCAAGATTATCGACTTGATCAATTCGCTCAAGCCCTCCAAACTCTGCTAGCTCGTGCCGCATCTACCCAATTAGAGGTTTCCCCTCCTGTTGCTCGCCTGACACACGCCATCTATGTGTCAGGACAAAATCAAATGGCACGTTGACCACAGTCACTTCTCTCAAATATCTAGGTATGTGGTTAGACCCAAATCTATCCTTTGGCCCCCACATCGAAAAACTTTCATCTAAACTTTACCCCAAACTAGGTGCCCTGTACAGAAACAAATCCTGCCTGAGCCCCGCGGTAAGAAAGCAGATTGTACAACAAATGCTTATGCTGGCCATTGAATATGGAGATGTAGTGTATGCAGCTGCCCCTCAAACACACCTCCAGAAACTTACTACATTGTATAACTCATTCTGTCGCTTTGTGCTACAATGTAACTACATGACCCACCATTGTGAAATGTTAAAAGAACTAAACTGGCAGTCGCTGGAATCTAGACTCACTCTTCACCTTTCCAACCTGGTGTTTAAGAGCGTTTCTGGGAAGCTACCACCCTACCTGAATAGGCTGCTTCCCTCAGCAGTTCCCTCATCCTATAACCTCCGATCCAGGACCTTACTTGCAATACCACAAAACAAAAAGAAAGTGGCTCAATCGTCATTTTCCTACAGAGCACCACAATTCTGGAATAACCACCCAGACGCCATCAAATCTTCCCCCCAGTCTAAAGTAATTTAAGAGCTCCCTATTAACATACCTCAATAAGGAATGCACATGTATAAATGTAACATAGTGACTATATTTCCTACATATTTATTTTCTGTTAATCTGTATATTTGTTTTGTGTTAATATCTAATACTACTTTGTATTTCTATAACAATGTTCTTGAACCCAGGACATACTTGAAAATTAGAGAAATCTCAATGTACCCTTCCTGGTAAAATCCTTTATAAATAAATAAATAAATATACATGGTTATTCAGAGAGCAGAGAAAAGCAGGAGAATGACTGGAGAAAGGAAAATTCTAGGTCAAAATAGCCGATTTGGAAAGTGAGATGAATGGGAGAATTTTTCTGGTTTAGCTAATTTAACCTAGAATTTTCCATTCTCCATTCATTCTCTTGCTTTTCACCTCTCTTTGAATAACCCTGATAGTGATTAGGGATGAGTCGAACACCCCCGAGTTCGGTTCGCATTCGAACACGAACTTTTCAAAAGTTCGAATTCGAACTCGAACACGAACTCAATACAAGTCAATGGGACTCAAAATTAGATTTTTTAGAGTGCCCTCCAAGAGGGCATATGTGAAGGAACCGTTCCCTTCCGTCTGTCCTAGCTTTCCAGACACCCCTTCGTTGCGGTCAGCCCGGCTACTGGGAGCGCTGTCCTCAGCGCCTCGAGCGACTTGACCTGCCTGCTTCTGTTCCTCTGCCCTGGAGCCATTAGAAATCTCCAGAAGGCCGCTCTCTGCCTTCTGAGGGTGATAGTGTATAGTGTAGCGTCGCTGAAATAAAGACACCAGGCGCGGCTGTATGCTTTAAAACAGGATCCTCTCTCTCTGAGCTCTGAGAGTTCTCTGACTTTTTAATGAACAAAACACCACCATTTATGCTGAAGTCCAACAGTCAAAATTTGCATACCCATACTAATTACTAGTCATAATTTGCATACCCATACTAATTACATTATGTCAGTTATTTACAATAAACATTCTTTACATTAACTTAACCTTCAGCTCACACAACATTTGTATATCCATTGTTCTAACATATCAGATTATACACACACTATCACAGATCCCTTGAATTAAACATGCAGCTAGATAATGGGAAAAGCCCTGGTGCATAAATTACACAGCAGTAAAGCTTGTTTACTGTATACACAAAAACACATTTACCTACAGGAATATAAGCATTTTTAAAACCAAAGCTATGCCATTTTACACTAAACTAAATTAAACTAAAACCAAACGATGTAAAATATATTTTAAAACACACGATATAAATGAACATAAAGTCTCTTGGGGTTTGAAGCATGGAGCGTTACATCAGCTCCATGACATATGTCCCCCCTTCCAGAACGGCAGGGCAAGCTTAGATCCCAAACGGATCTCTTCCCACTGACGAGACTTCTCACCTTGTCCTTTTTTCTGCGCCATCCTCAAACTTCCAGGGTGCTGGCGCACAAGCATCACCAGTGGGGTCTGACGGTCGCCACAGGGTATGCCTGGGTGTGGGTCCATAGTCTGTCGGGAGGAGGCGAGCCCCTGGGTTTCTACACTTGTCCTTGTGGGCTGGCCCGCTGTCCGAGGGGTGCCCTATACTCTGGGGCCCGGCGTGTCGCTGGTTTAATCCTTTGTTGGTGTCCCCACCTGGGGAAGTGTCTCGCTGTTGGGGAGAGGTACCGCCTGTACCTTCTCCCAGGGTATCAATAACTCGGGGGGAACATGTCCCAACTGCATGTGCCCCTGGTGCTCTGGCCAGCCGTTGAGGGGAATAGGTGAGGCAAGAGGCCTCCAGCCTAAAGGGTTGGGAGGATGGGCAGAGGTTGGAAATGCTCTGCCCCATAGCCAGCGCTTCTGCTGGGGGGGGTGGATGCTGGGGAAGTGCCTCCTTGTGGGAGAATGGTGTCCTCCATTCTCAGGGGAGCCATTGGTCGGGAGGGTAGCACCCTCTGGATAAACTTGCCTGGATCCTCTGGGCACAAGTTGGGTGGTGGGCAGAGGTTGGAAATGCTCTGCCCTGTAGCCAGCGCTTCTGCTGGGGGGGGTGGATGCTGGGGAAGTGCCTCCTTGCGGGAGAATGGCACCCTCCATTCTCAGGGGAGCCATTGGTCCGGAGGGTAGCACCTTCTTGAAAAACTTGCCTGGATCCTCTGGGCACAAGTTGGGTGGTGGGCAGAGGCCAGCTGCACTCTGCCCCGTTGCCAGCTCTTCTGCTGGGGGGACGGGTGTAATATACCCCTGGGAGTCCTCACCGAAATCTTCTGTGCGGACCGAAAAAGGTGGGCAGAGGCCAGCAGCGCTCTGCCCTGTTGCCAGCGCTTCTGCTGGAGGGGTAGATGCTGGGGACGTGTCTCTGGGCGGGAGAATGGTGTCCTCCATTCTCGGTGGGGTCATTCGTTGCTGGGCCGGCAGCCTGTGGAGATCCTTGCTCGGGTCGTCTTGGTGCAACTTGGGGAGTGGGCAGAGGCCAGCGGCGCTCTGCCCTGTCGCCAGCGCTTCAGCTGGGGGGATAGACACTGACAAAGTGTCTTCTGGCAGGAGGATGGCATCCTCCATCTCCAGTGGGGTCATGGGCTGTGGGAAAACCAGCCCGGGGGGATCCTCTCCTGGGTCCGATGTGACCATTATGAAAGGTGGGCAGAGGGCATCGGCACTCTGCCCATCGCCAGCACTTCAGCTGGGGGGATAGACACTGACACAGTGTCGTCTTGTGGGAGGATGGCGTCCTCCATCTCCAGTGGGGTCATGGGCTGCGGGAAAACCAGCCCGGGGGGATCCTCTCCTGGATCCGATGTGACCATTATGAAAGGTGGGCAGAGGGCATTGGCGCTCTGCCCATCGCCAGAACTTCAGCTGGGGGGATAGACACTGACACAGTGTCGTCTTGCGGGAGAATGGTGTCCTCCATCTCCGGTCTGGGCAGAGGCCAGCGGCATTCCGCCCTGTTGCCAGCGCTTCCTCTTCTGCTGCGGTCATGAGGGGGAACCAAGGGAGCGCCTCGGGCTCCAATTCGTCTGTGTCACTTTGACTGCCTGCTTCTTCCGCCAGACAGTCCCAGGTAATGGGGCTCAGGCCTAGCTGTGGAGCGTCGTCGAACAGCCTTTTGTAGACCTTTTTGAGCTCCCATTTTTGCTCAACCAGGAACTCCAGTTCCTCTGCATCACGGTCATCATCAAGGTCTTCCAGTTCCTCATACCGGAGGTCCAGGAGTTGTTCCTGCTGCCACTCTGTGTCGTCCCCAAAACCGGGGTCTTTGCCCATCCTTGTATACAGCAGCCCTGTGCCGCCGTAGTCAAAGCCTTTTGTTGGGCCGCTGTCTGCTGTGTTGGGCATTAGTTGGGACGTAAACCACTGGAGGGCTCTGTAGCTGGTGTCCAGTATAATTTCGCTCTGGACCAGTTTGCCTAGCTCCGTCAGCCATTCCTCTTGGGGCTGTTCTCCCAAAAAGGGCACCCGTAAGTACCACTGGTGCTCATACCTCTCCGTATAAGTGGGAAGGACTTCTTCAAGGCAGTCCTCCTCCTGTTGGATGGCCTCGTTCCACATCTCCTGGCGGACAAAATCTTTCCACCAGTGCTCGTCCTGCCAGTTACCAGGTTCATCCGCCTGGGCTGGGCCATCGCCCTCCTTACTCTTCGCTGGACCGGTCTCTTATGGACGGGGGTCCCATGTCCTCTCTTCGCTGGTCCATTTCTCGCAGTTCTTTGACCAAGGCCTTTTTGTTCTTTGAGCCCGGGGTGCCTCCTCGGCTCTCCAGGATGCCCCACAGGGTGTCTTTTTTGTAGTTGGCGTACCCTGCCATTCTGCATTTCTTCTGGGGTTGGAGAGCTTATCCCACCGCTTGCCACCAGTGTGAAGGAACCATTCCCTTCCGTCTGTCCTGGCTCTCCAGACACCCCTTCGTTGCGGTCAGCCCGGCTACTGGGAGCGCTGTCCTCAGCGCCTCGAGCGACTTGACCTGCCTGCTTCTGTTCCTCTGCCCTGGAGCCATTAGGAATCTCCAGAAGGCCGCTCTCTGCCTTCTGAGGGTGATAGTGTATAGTGTAGCGTCGCTGAAATAAAGACACCAGGTGCGGCTGTATGCTTTAAAACAGGATCCTCTCTCTCTGAGCTCTGAGAGTTCTCTGACTTTTTAATGAACAAAACGCCACCATTTATGCTGAAGTCCAACAGTCATAATTTGCATACCCATACTAATTACTAGTCATAATTTGCATACCCATACTAATTGCATTATGTCAGTTATTTACAATAAACATTCTTTACATTCTCTTAGCCTTCAGCTCACACAACATTTGTATATCCATTGTTCTAACATATCAGATTAAACACACACTATCACAGATCCCTTGAATTAAACATGCAGCTAGATAATGGGAAAAGGCCTGGTGCATAAATTAGGCTAGGGACAGATGAGCGCATTTTCTGCGGCCACCGTAAAAATGTACGTCGATGCGTGCGCACGCATTTTTTCACGGAATACGCTTAAGTGGTCAGACGATGCGCAATTCTGGACGTATTTCATGACGGTGGGGTAAAAAAAAGAGAAAAATCAGATGAATCTAATCAATTGAGAAATGAAAAAATAAGGGCAAGGGTTATAAAAAGCCGTTTTGGGATGGTGGCGTTTTTCAAAGATGGATCCTGCACATGTCTTTGTGTTTGGTGCGATGGGGTACCTGTACCTTAAGAGGAAGAGAAAGCGGTGAACCTGGGTTCATGAAATCAACGCTGCCAGACCGACGCATGGACACTTCGTGACGCTGTACAGGCCACTGCGAGAGAGGGACCCCGTGAAGTTCTTCAACTACATGCGGATGTCCATCGCCTCCTTTGATGAACTGTTGTCGCGGGTACGGGAGCCGCTGACCAAGAGGACACCAACATGCGGCCCGCCATACCACCGGAGGAGATGATAGTCATCACTTTGAGGTACGTACTGTCACACACCTGCATACATGACATCGCTGCCAGTCACCTGACATGAGTGCATCATGTCTGTAGTCACATGCCCACTGTTACATGCACACACACACACACACGGGCATCACATCACACGTACATAATCATAAATGACTCCGACAACAATGTAGAAAAATAATAATATAATATGAAATAAAACAGTAATATATTCTGGACATATATTACAACTCGTTAAGAAGGTCAGGATATATAAAACATCAAAACAAAATAACACATAACAAAAAAAACCTAAATAATATTTATGACATGCATCACAGTTGCTGATACCGCGGAGCATCTGGGTCATGAGGGCCGGTGGTGTGGCTACAGCTGGACCCCGACTCCGTGTGTGGCCTGGCTCCAGGGGGCATGGCTGGGCGGGTGGACAGCACCTCACTGAGGAGGGAAGATCCACTGGCGGATTGTGGCACAGCATGGTAGGCGGCTGCGTGATGGGGACGGGAAAGGATGTCCTCCAATATTTCCAGGGATCTGTGCCGGTACTCCATCTTCTCTGCCTCGCTCATCCTGTTGAGGAGGAGCATACATGCATTGAAGAAGGACATGTCCACAGAGTCCGCAAGCATGCAGCGTTGGTGTGCATGGTTGGTCTGAGCCTCCATGAAGGTGACCATGGCCTGCTCCAGGTCTGCAGCTTGTGCCTCCTCTTCTGGCCAGGTCTGGTGCTGACCGTGGTTGCGGTACCTGCCACCTGTGGTGTCTCCGAATCCTCCTCCATTTGCGACTCAGCACCACCCCGCGTTCTCCTCCTCCTGGCAGCTGGCAGAACCTCCTGGCACCATTTGTTGTACCTGTGTGCCAGAGGTCGATGGCTGGTCCATGCTGCTGACACTCCTGCGCGGCTCCTGGGTCCTGCGGAGGAACGATAGTTGGTCGGCATATATGTACCCCCGGACCTTTTTTCGCACCAGCTCCAGAGCGCGCAGCCATGGCCTGCTTCTTCTGGACGCGCATGTAGTTGTCGCGTACTGTGCGCCATTTGTTCATCGCCTCTTGTGCTGAAAAACATGATGAGAGTGACATTAGCTTGTGTTCATGGTATGTGATCATATTCAAACATTTTTGTTTTGTCTTCTAGGTATCTCGCTAGTGGGTGCAGTTTGAAGGATCTGCATTATAGCTTCCGCGTTGGCAGATCAACAGCTGGTGAGATCGTCCGCAAGGTGTGCCAAACCATATGGGAGACCATGAAGGGCGAATGTTTGCCAAGACCGACACATACGGCATGTCTAGAAATTGCAGCAGGATTCTGGGAGAGAGCCAACTTTCCAAACTGCCTGGGAGCCGTGGATGGCAAACATGTCCGCATAGTGAAGCCACCGCACAGTGGCTCACTGTATCAGAATTATAAACATTACTTTCTATAGGCCTACTGGCGGTGTCAGATGCCAACTATAGTTTTGTGTATGTGGATGTCGGTTCATACGGCAAAGACTCTGACTCCACACTGTTCAGGAACTCCACACTGTGGAATGAAATTGAGAGTGGGTCCCTGAACATCCCAGACCCGCACCATTGCCTGGCAGTGACGTGGCAGTCCCCTATGCCTTCGTGGGTGATGAAGCATTCGGCCTATCCACACACCTCCTACGGCCCTACTCAGGGACACACCTGACTGTGAAGAAGCGGGTGTTTAATTATAGGCTGTCGCGGGTGAGACGGTATGTGGAGTGTACCTTTGGCATACTGACCAACAAGTGGAGGATTCTACATAGACCGCTGGATGTGAATGTGGACTTCTGTGTGGACATAGTGAAATGCTGTTGCATGCTACATAATTATGTGCGGGCCAGGATGGTTTTAATTTTGACGATACCCTCACAGTTGTCGGTCTTGTGGATGATGTGAACTATGACATCATATCTGTGAATAGATACAGCAACAGGTATCGCGATGCTCTATCTAATTATTTCATCAGTGATGCAGGTGAGGTGCCCTGGCAGCTGGGGAGCATTTGAGTTTCACATCAATGATTACGTTTGTTTGTTTATTATTATTATTGTGATTTACATTTATGGGATTATGAATTAAATAATATTATACTCACTCTGTATGTGCTGCTCTTTCTCGGACCACATATCATAATCCGGGTACACCTGACGGGACACCTCGACCCATGCGCTCGCCTTCTTCCCCTTGTCCTTATACCTCTCGCAGGCCGTATCCCAGATCCCTGGATGCTCCCCACAGCGCTGATGAGCCTCTCGACGTCCATCTCTGGTCCAGACATCTTTCACAGTCGCAGGTACTCACCAACGCAATTCTGGGGAATTCCGGCTGTTTGAGCGTTATGTAGGCCGCACACTAGCAGCGTCTGACGTCTCCTAATCACGCACACACGCTGCCATGCGGCCGCCGCGCACTCTGTACGTCTGTAGCAGCGGTTTCACGTTCTGATAAAAATGCGTTCATTTGCCGGTTGCGTGGTGTCGGCGCACTTTTGTACGCATGTACTGCGTATATTGGCCGTCATTGGCCGTTATGTGCTGCTACTGCCGCCGTGATTTAGTGCGCCTGCACGCGTGTTCCGACTGCCCCACTCTGACCCTAGCCTTACACAGCAGTAAAGCTTGTTTACTGTATACACAAAAACACATTTACCTACAGGAATATAAGTATTTTTAAAACCAAAGCTATGCCATTTTACACTAGACTAAATTAAACTAAAACCAAACGATGTAAAATATATTTTAAAACACACGATATAAATGAACATAAAGTCTCTTGGGGTTTGAAGCATGGAGCGTTACATCAGCTCCATGACAGCATATATGCTAGATATTTGCCATAAAAGGTGTATGGGGTCCGGGTAGTGCCCTGGGGGACAGGAAACAAGGACAAAAAGTTTTAAAAAAAGTTTTTAAAGGGACAGTGAGTTTTCCATGAAATAAGGTTTAAAATAAAAAAAGGAAAATTCCTTAAAATTTCGTGCCTAGGAGGTCCCCATAACCTGCCCGTGAAGTGGCGGATTTCTAGGATGTATAGAAACATTTAAAAACAAAAACATTACGTTTCAAATGAAGGTAAATGCTTTTCCTTTAATCTATTCATAAACAAATGCTTGGGGCGGCAGCCTGTATGAAAAGACATTTTAGGACGTGCAGAAAAAGTTTAGTGATTTTCTTGGCTAAATTATGGTGAAACTTATGCAGGCTTTGGATGAAAGTAACAATAGGTGCTTTAAAATTGTGCCTTTAGCGTCGGCAACAGTGCCGTCACACCGTAACCCCTCTGTGGTATTGTGGAAGAGCGCAGGGGTGGACCATGCAGTCCTATATTAAAAAGATATGAATCTGGTAAAGGCATCAGTGCACGCAAATATTGTGCTTTCGGTGCCAGGCCAGCAAGTGCCATCATACAGTAACCCCTCTGTGGTATTGTGGAAGAGTGCAGGGTGGACCATGCGGTCCTATATTAAAAAGATATGAATCTGGTAAAGGCGTCAGTGCACTCAAATATTGTGCCTTTGGTGCCAGGCCTGCAAGTGTCATCATACAGTAACCCCTCTGTGGTATTGTGGAAGAGTGCAGGGGTGGACCATGCGGTCCTATTTTAAAAAGATATGAATCTGGTAAAGACGTCAGTGCACCCAAATATTGTGCCTTTGGTGGCAGCAAGTGCCTTCACACCGTAACCCTTTTGTGGTATTGTGGAAGAGTGCAGAGTTGGACCCTGCGGTTCAAAAAATTAAAATGATATAAATGTGGCACAGGTCTCAGTGCAGCCAAATATTGTGCCTTTCATGGCAGCAAGTGCCTTCACACCGTAACCCTTTTGTGGTATTGTGGAAGAGTGCAGGGTTGGACCCTGCGGTTCAAAAAATTAAAATGATATAAATCTGGCACAGGCGTCAGTGCAGCCAAATATTGTGCCTTTCATGGCAGCAAGTGCCTTCACACAGTAACCCTTTTGTCTTATGGTGGAAGAGTGCAGGGTTGGACCCTGCGGTTCAAAAAATTTAAATGATAGGTGAAGGGGACCAGACGTGTTCTAGCTGTGCTCCGTATTTGCCTGCATAATACGGGTCGTTTAGCTGATTTTTCCTCGAAGACTCTTATATACCCGTACCCCCCAAGTAGCCGGCCACCGGGGGTGTGTTGTTCGGAGCCTGCTTGGCCTCCCCTCCGGACCTGAGACTTGCTTCTCCTGCCCGTTTTCCCGGTGGACGAGTGCTGCCAGCGGCCATCTTGAGGCCTATCTCCGGACCACCTTCTGCCTCCGGGCTGGGAGCTCTGCGAGTTTCCCGGCTGGCGGGCTTTCCGAACGGCTATCTTGGGGCATTGCCCCGCACTGCGGTGTCTCTACTGCACCTGATCTACACTCCCTATCTGGATGGAGAGGGCTGGAGAAGCGGAGGGCCCCCGTTTCCCAGCCATGACGGCTGACCTGATTGAGGGGGCGGATGGAGTACCCGCGGGGCGGTGGACGGATGTCCCATTGCTGCCCTTGGGATCTGGCCTGGAGGCAGCGTTATCGCTCTTGGAGGACATGCTGAGGATGGAGGAAGATGATGGGCGTCCGCTGACGAGAGGCGCCCTGCGACGCTTTACGGAGGCCTTGCGGGGCAGCAGAAGCCCAGATGACCCACGTGGCGCCGACTGTGGAGGATTCCGACGGGAGGCTGCTTCGCACATCTATGCGTCCTAGAGGAAGGCGCCGAGAGCGACCCGGAGCCCCGGTCTCTGCCGGTTGCCTCGCTGGCAGCGGAAATGAGTCCTCCATGTGGTCTTGAGGTAACTGTCACCTGCGGATTACCGGGCTGCGCACAGTCGACTGGAGTGGCGGAGGGGCCTGGAGACCCTAGTTGGAGAATGGAAGTGGAGGAGTGCTCCCCCTTGTCGACCTGGCCTGCGACGCGGCCTGGATCTCTCGTCCCGGCTCTCGCTCTGCGGGAGTCTGCGAATTCACCTCGTGGAAACGACAACGAGAATAGTTGGGCAGCCCGTGCTCCGTTGGGGCCTTGTGCACTACACCTGGAAGATTTGGCACCAGTTGTGTATTCCAGCCTACCTGTCGGTTCCCTACCCGCCTTCCGAGAACCTCTTTTCCGGGATGCTGGTTGAAAGGGACCTGCCCCCCCGCGAGTGTGACCCCTGTTCTCGGTCCTTGACCCATTTTTGAAATTAGATGACTCTCCACCTGTTGACCCTTTTGGCTTCTCACACCCCATCCCTCATTCCCCCACCACCCCACATGCTGAGAATACCTGTTTATTGTTGCGTTCCCCCCCTTATCCTCCCCCCTTTTCTACTGGGACACTTCCGACATTTTCTGAGGACGCTTTGAGTTTTCGTTCCATCCTCTCTCCCTTTCCCCTATATAAGCATTATTTTGGTTGTTTTTCAGAGGACTCTTTTTTACTTTCCTACGGCAGTCGGTTCTACCTGCCAATTTTTGGGCTTACCGTTGTTCGTCCGATGAAGCACCGGGACTTCTCACCTTTTTCCCCCCTTTTTTTTTTTTTGTTTTTTTTTTTTTGTTTTGTGGTGTGGGACATTGGGAAGTAACCTGGGCGAGCCGCTAGGATGGCGACCTAGGCTCTGGCCGTCCTCTTGGCCCCAGGTCTCCCGGCCTTGTGGCCCCTTCCATGGCCCCCAGTTCCCTCTGGGTTACCGGGGCGAGCCAGGAATGCCACTACATATTTGGCAGTCCCTCACCGCTCTTTTTACCTTTTTTTTTTTTTTTTGCCAGTTGCCCTGGTACCTTCTCGGCGACCTCCATCACTCTTTTGATATTTCTGGATTAGCCCTTCTGCATCCCCCTTGTTACAGTACCCCCCCACTTTTTGACATTTTGCAGCTTCCTATGTGACCCCTTCCCTTATGATTTATGTGCTTTTCTGTGTGTTTTTTTGGCCCTGCGAGGCCACCTTGCTGGTCAGTCTGTGACATTTTGTTTATTGCAAAATAAAATTCTTCAAAAAGAAAAAATTTAAATGATATAAATGTGGCACAGGCGTCAGTGCAGCCAAATATTGTGCCTTTCATGGCAGCAAGTGCCTTCACACCGTAACCCTTTTGTGGTATTGTGGAAGAGTGCAGGGTTGGATCCTGCGGTTCAGAAAATTAAAATGATATAAATCTGGCACAGGCGTCAGTGCAGCCAAATATTGTGCCTCTCATGGCAGCAAGTGCCTTCACACAGTAACCCTTTTGTGGTATTGTGGAAGAGTTCAGTGCTGGAGGTTTTGTGAATGCAGAAGACATCCCCGATCTATTCCGTTACGTCAGCATCAGGGGATTGATAGCTGCTGATCCAGGACTGATTCATTTTTATAAATTTCAGCCGGTCTACAGAGTCGGTGGACAGACACACTCTTTTGTCTGTGACAAAACCTCCAGCGGCACTGAACGTCCTTTCAGAAAGCATGCTGGATGAAGGGCAACCAAGTAGCTGCATAGCATATTGGCTAAGTTCTGGCCAGTGATCCAATCTCAACACCCAGTAAGCCAGTGGATCACCTGCTGGAAAGGTATCCGGGTCTGCCCTTGCCCCTAGGTAGTGGTGCACCATATGGTGAAGACGCTGACAATGGGTGCCAACATTTTACGTCCCTGGGCGTCGTGGGCTAAAATTTTTTTTAAAAGGCATCAGTCAAGCGGCCCCGGCCTTCACCACTATTCCTCTGATCATCTGCAGCCTCAGAAGCACCTGTGTCATCACTTGGTAACCTACCAGTGCCTGGAAAGGTGTTACACAAGTGTCGCTTTAGAGCGTCCTCAAGTTTTTTCATCCTGTGCTCCCTCTGTGTGGGCAGGATGAGCTCTGCAACTTTACCCTTGTATCGTGGATCAAGAAGACTTGCCAACCAGTAATGATCCTCTCCTTGATAACATGAATCCTGGGTTCTTTAGCAGGCTTTGCAGGATAAGGGAGCCCATGCAGCATAGGTTGGAGGTGGCATTAGCTTCTGAGTCTTCCTGGACAATGAGGAGGATGACCCCATCGTGCACTTTCTCCTCCCAGCCACGTACTAGTCCTTGTGTTTCTGGGCACACAAAACCCTCCCTTGAGGAATCCCCACCTTCAATGCCCCCACTACTTAAATATTCCTCCTCCTCCTCCTCACCCTCCGCCTGACTGATCTGAGGAGGACCCGCTGAAATGCTGTCTGCAGAAAGACTGGGGCCTTCAGAGCTAGGGAAGGCCTCCTCTTCCTCCCACTGCTCTTCCTCTAGAGCCACATCTATAATTCCCCGCAGAGTGTGCTCCAGCAGGAACACTTAAGGAATTGTGTCACTGATGCATGCACTGTCCCTGCTCACCATCCTCGTTGCCTCCTCATATGGTGACAGTACAGTGCATGCATCCTTGATCATCAGCCACTGCTGGAGGGGGGGACAAGTTGACCTGAACCTGTCCTTGTGCCATACTCACACAGGTACTCGTTGATGGCCCTCTGCTGCTTGTGCAGACGCTGCAGCATTGCTAATGTCGAGTTCCACCTGGTGGGCATGTCACAGATCAGACGGTTTGTGGGAAGGTGGAATTCTCTTTGAATTTCTGCCAGGCGAATGCTTGCTGGGAGTGACCGTCTGAAGTTGCTGCAGACTTTTCTGGCCTGGCTGAGAAGCTGTGCCAGCCCTGGGTACCGGGTTAGGAAACGCTGTACCACCAGATTTAGGACGTGTGGTAGGCATGGTACATGCGTCAACTTACCCAGGCGTAGGGTGGAGAGAAGGTTGCTGCCATTATCATAGACGACCATTCCTAGCTGAAGCTGGCGTGGTGTTAACCATCTCTGCACCTGCCCCTGCAGAGCTGACAGAATTTCTGGCCCGGTGTGGCTCCTGTCCCCTAAACAAACCAGCTCAAGCACAGTATGGCATCTTTTTGCTTGAGCCATTGCGTAGCCCCTGTCACGCGTCGGTTTAACTGCCACTTCGCCAGAGACAGAGAAGGAGGAGGAGGAGGAAGAGGGAGAGGTGTTGGTGGAGCAGACAGACTTCATACAAGCAGCTTTCTGGAGGCGTGGTGGATGAACAAGATCCGTCTTGGATCCCTCCCAGGTGCAATCAGAGTTACCCAGTGTGCCGTGAAGGAAATGTAACGGCCCTGTCCATGCTTGATGGACCACGTGTCTAAAGTCACATGCACCTTGCTGCTGACTGCCTTTCCCAATGACTCGATAACATTGTCTTCCATGTGCTGGTATAGTGCTGGAATGGCCTTCCGTGAAAAGTAATGACGTTTTGGAACCTGCCACTGTGGTACAGCACATTCAGCAAATTCACGGAATGGAAGCAGAGTCCACCAGCTGGAAAGGCAGCAGCTATAATGCGAGTAATTTTGCTAAACTGGCATTTAGACGCTGTGCTTGGGGATGGTTGGGACTATATTTTTTCTTATGCTGCAGCAGCTGGGGCAACGTAATTTGACTGTGTAAATCTTCAGCTGATGGGATGCTGTCACATTGTGAGGAAGGACCTGGTAACATCCATATCTGTATCATCATCCCTGTCAGTGGAGGTTGGAGTCAATGACATAGCAGGACATATAGTGGGGGTAGAGACAGGTGAGGAGGACCTACGCAAAGTTTTGCGCCAATGGGATGCGTGGCAGGTGGTCATATGTCTCCTCAAGCACGTGGTACCTAAGCGTCCAGTGTCTTTCCCACACTTAAGCCTCATCTGACATAGATTACAAATAGCAATGGTGGGGTCTGCTGCACATTTCTTAAAGAACTCCCAGACAGCAGAGTTCCTGGATGTGTGCTTTGAGACAACAGCGCTCTGCACCTGAGCAGCTCTGACATCTGATGCCTTGGACTGGCTAGTGCTACGGTTGGTCATAGAGGATGTTGTGCCTTTTGTTTGTTGTGCCTCTTCCTCACTTGACTCCTCTGTTCGATCAGGCACCCAGGTGGAGTCAGTTACCTCATCATCATTTTCATCACCCCCTATCTCCTCGTCACTGGAGCCAACTTGGCAGTATGCTGCAGCTGCTGAGGCAACATGAGTGCCAGTTATTTGTGTGTCACTGGCACCCCCTTCCTTTAGGTTCATTACACTCCCTTCCTTAACCTCAGAGATTGAATCTGAGCACTGTAGTTGCTGCGCATCCACAAGCAGCATGTCACTCTCATTGTAGTCAAACAATTCAGCTGACTCCTCCGTGTGTGATAGTGACGCTATGGCAGGAGTAGCTGTGGACATGGAGGCTGCATTAGATGTTTTGGCAGCTGAGGTGGACTGTAAACCACTACAAGCCTGCCTGGCAGGACTCGGTAGATGAGGATGGCCTGGTTAGCCAATGCACCAAATCCTCTGTATGTTGCTGCTGCTTAAGATGGCCAGCACCAGTTAGAAAGGACAAGCGTGCCCCTGCAGAGGATGCACCACGTCCACGACGACCAGAGGCACAGCCTCCCGACACAGACGCTGCTTGCCCTCTTATCTGCGTCTGCCTGTCCTTTTTGGTCTTTCTGACATGGTGAGTGATATGTAGATTAAAGATATACAGAACTCTGATTCAACTCTATTATTAAAATTGGAGATATGCTGCAGAACTCTTATTCAACTCTGGTATAAATATTAAAGATTTCCAGAACTCTGGTATAACTCAGTGAGACACCCTGATAGCTGGCAGCCAGTGACAAGACACAGATTACAATTCCCACAAACCTCCTATAAATCAGTGAGACCCCCTGATAGCTGTCAGTGAGAAGACACAGATTACAATTCCCAGAAAACAAAGATTTAAACAATTCCCAGATATTTTGTAGAAATGAGACCCCCAAAATACTTGCTGGGAGTGAGAACACACAGATTACCACAATTTACAGATATTTTGTAGAAATTACTGACCCCCAAAATAGTTGCTGGGAGTGAGAACGCACAGATTACCACAATTCCCAGATATTTTGTAGAAATTACTGACCCCCAAAATAGTTGCTGAGAGTGAGAACGCACAGATTACCACAATTCCCAGATATTTTGTAGAAATTACTGACCCCCAAAATAGTTGCTGGGAGTGAGGACGCACAGATTACCACAATTCCCAGATATTTTGTAGAAATTACTGACCCCCACAATAGTTGCTGGGAGTGAGAACGCACAGATTACCACAATTCCCAGATATTTTGTAGAAATTACTGACCCCCAAAATAGTTGCTGGGAGTGAGAACACACAGATTACAACAATTCCCAGATATTTTGTAGAAATTACTGACCCCAAAATAGTTGCTGGGAGTGAGAACACACAGATTACCACAATTCCCAGATATTTTGTAGAAATTACTGACCCCCAAAATAGTTGCTGGGAGTGAGAACACACAGATTACCACAATTCCCAGATATTTTGTAGAAATTACTGACCCCCAAAATAGTTGCTGGGAGTGAGAACGCACTGATTACCACAATTCCCAGATATTTTGTGGAAAATACTGACCCCCAAAATAGTTGCTGGGAGTGAGAACGCACAGATTACCACAATTCCCAGATATTTTGTAGAAATTACTGACCCCCAAAATAGTTGCTGGGCGTGAGAACGCACAGATTACCACAATTTCCAGATATTTTGTAGAAATTACTGACCCCCAAAATAGTTGCTGGGAGTGAGAACACGCAGATTACCACAATTCCCAGCTATTTTGTAGAAATGACTGACCCCCAAAATACTTGGTGGCAGTGAGAACACAAAGATTAGAACAATTCCCAGATATTTTGTAGAAATGAGACCCCCCCCCTCCAGTAGCTGGTGGCAGACTGGAAGTGAGACCACACACTAACACAACAACAATCTCCTCTCAAACACGTGCTGAAGCGCTGTGTGAAACCTTATATAGTGAGCTGCGGGACTTAGCTCTGTGAGCCCATGATTGGGCAAACTTTTCCCAATCAGGACTCTGAGCCGTGATTGGCATAGTCTTGAACCTGTCTTGCACCTGACCTGCGGTCAGGTGCAAGGCTGTAGCCAATTACAAGCTTCAGGCCAGTGGAAAAGTTTATTGTGGTCCATTGTGGGCGAACATGCAGCAAACACGCGGAAAGGTTTGTAGTTCGCGAACATGCGAACGGGTGATGTTCGAATCGAACTCCGAACCGAACAGCTCATCCCTAATCCTAATGTACACAAGTTTGACCATTTTTCTTGTGTTTGTTTGTAGTTACTCTATGCCTGAGAGAAATAGTGTATTGCTTAATATAACTAGTTAGAGTATATAAATTGAAACTCTGCAACTAATAAAATTATTCCTTTTGTCACTGTAACGGGTGCTGTAGCATTTCCACAAGAGTGAGATCTTTTTGGACAGAAATATCTGCTTGATGGTTGCAAAATACTCGGTAATTACAGACTTATTTTTCAAAACCAAGGAGTACAAAAGTACTACATTTGCATCTAAGCTGAAATGGTTTCGAGACCAAAAGCCAACTTAGTGCACCTTCAATAACACCAACCATTACAGAAGTTTGTAATACTCGAGTAGGAGTACCGAGACGTTATCTGACAACAATGTTTGACAGTAGTTGAATCGTGCAGGTTGCAGAGCAGTCAACAAACTAACAGTCTGTAGCGCGCAAACGGGTAAGAAGTACCTTGCACTTATCAGAGGTGGCTGACACACATATGGGTATACGGCTGGTACAGACCTGGGTATACTTGGCGGTTTGAGCGCAATGATCATATGCAGAAAATAAACAGTATTTCTCTACCGCGGTTTGCACATGTATACGTAGCAATGAATCATGAACCTTAGGCCTTAAACAGTACCCTAATCAGGCCACAAATGATACCCCAGAGCGAGATGGGAATGATCCCAGATAGCAAGTGAAATTTCCAGCGGCAAACATAGGGTTAATCCACCAACGCGCAATACTGGCAAGCGCTATTGGTAGCAGCAAGAGAATAGTCAGATACAAGCCTGGTCAAAATCAGGAGCAGGAATCGTAGACATAAACGGGTCGGCAACTTAAACAGCAATGAGAATACACTAGCAATGCGGGAACTGAACTCTACATCAGGGCGACGAGACAACTCCTCGCGCCCTGCTTTAAACTTGGCGGTTCCTCATGACCACGCCAGGCTCCACCCCCTCAGACGCTAATCGGCCCTCAGCCAGCGGCACACCACCATGCCTGGACCCCCCCAGGGAGCGCAGCAGGGGCTGAGGATGTAACAGTCACTCCATCAAGTGTCTGGCTGATGGTTGCAGGAACTTTTCTTCTTGGGCTTCTCTCAAGGTGATATGTTAAAATAACTGAATTAACTAACACATCTTTCTAAATATACTCTATAAATCTCTTGCCTGGTTTACAGCCTCTTCTCTGTGAAGCCTCAGTAGAATGCTCATTCTCACTCCCCCCAAAAAAACTTGCTCTTCCGGTGTATCAACATGTGACCTCATGAGACATAAGGAAGAACTAACCCTTGGGCAGGCCACTTCGGAAAAAGTATCTTCATAAAACTATTTCTTTGGTTTCTATGAGTGAGGATGACAATCCAAATCTGGACACCTTCCTCAAGGTGTTGGCGAATTGCCTGCACATACGTTGCCTGTTCGAGGACAGTGAATTCTCCATAGAGAAGCAATTCCTCGTCTATTCAGAGAACACTAAACAGCTGAGAAAGGTTGCCGAAATGCCCTGCCATTCGGTGGTTTCATTCGACAGGTTTATTCAGGCTTTATTCAGGCGAATACCATAGGCTTCAATGTTAAAAATATCAATGTTCAATGTTTTAATTCAATATCTAATAAACTGTTCATTATTTTATTCTGCTGTAAAAAGTCTCTTTATTTCAAATTTTTTTAGGATCTTTTAAGCATTTTTTGGGATTTTTTTGCCATCATTTTTTTTCCATTTTTATTATCATTTTATAAAAATTATCATTTTATTATCATAATAATTTATTATCATTTTATTATGCCCTTTTTATTATCATTCATTGGATCTTATATGTAAATTTCAGACATTTTCGTTCTGTATTTTCTTTGCAAACGGCGTTTCACTTTTCAAACATTCAAGCGTACTGTTCTTTTTAATCACTCTATTCGTCTGCGGTGTCAGGTTTTTCCGGTGGCTGCTCTGCTCTTCTTCTCTTTCAGTTAAATGTTTACAATGCGAAAGCATGTTCTCATAGTAATACAACTATCTGACAATTAGCCTCTACTTCAGAAAAGTATAAGTAAAACATATTTTTCTCTGGATAAAAATATCATAAATCAGGTCACAGATCTCAGCAAAAGCTGGGACAAAAGAGAAAAACATTCCACAGCAGTAAGAGGCCAAGTACACAAGCCATAATGGTTAGAAAAATGCTAGAAAATAATACAAAAGTGTTTGGTATCCGAATCAGCACTGATAGATCAAACCTACCACCTGAGCCCCAGGGCCGTCTTTAAGGAGGGGCAAGAGGGGCAGCTGCCCCAGGCCCAGCCATTGTAGAGGGGCCCAGTTTGGCAGCTCAGCTGTTCCGCTCCCTTGAGCCCTTAGAGACCAGGAGCTCGCAGGCTGCTTCCTCTCCATAGTGTCAGGTGACCACAGAGAGGAAATTACATCATCCCAATGGAGCTGCAGGTGATCCAGCGGCATGCTGGTCTAGAGCTCTCCTTGAGGCCCCATGGGAGATGTAATTGGCTCCTCCCTCCTCCTCACCATGGTGTGTCCACCCAGCATGCAGAAGACAGACAGCAGGCAGTGCTCTGCTTTGCCTGCCTGAAAATACAGCATTATGCAGGTAAGAAGCAGGGCCCTTAACAAGTCACTGTTTATAGGACCCGTAGCTCCCCCACCCCCTCCATCCATTTCCCTCCAGCTGCCACTTAATTAACAAATACAATTAAATTGTGACAAATTAAGTGTATATATGCTGAATGTATAATGTGTAAATGTTGCCTAAATATGTATATATGATGTTGTCATGCCCCGCTCCCGGTCCGAACCGCCATGCTGGGAGATATACTATATTCACCTGAGGTCCCTCGTGGTGCGCTGCTCCAAGTTCCCGGTCCGCAGGATGGAGAGAGAGACCCAGGAGACGCCCCACGCCGCCGGCCAGATCCGAATGCCGAGAGTGAAAGCGCGCCTGCGCAAGTACAAACTTCCCTAAGTAATGCAATGTCTGGTACTCTGGTGCCCTCGGCTGGCCGATTAGGGGTACTGCTTGACATCTGTTCTGGAGCTCCTCGTATTCCTCCCATTGACCTACCAAAAACTCAGGTGCCTCAACTCCACCTACGATACCCAGGTGAAAGGTATTCCCATGATCCTTTGAACCCTATTTAAATCTGCCGCCCTTCTCAACACATTAACCAGGTTCTACTGTTGCCTTCCACTTCAGTTTTCCAAGTGCTCCTCGTATTCCTGACCACGTTGCCTTTCTCTGCTCATCGACCCGGATTGCCATATCGACCACGCTGCCTTCTTCTGCCCATCAATCCGAATTGCTATATCGACTACGCCGTCTTCTTCCGCTCATCGACCCGGATTGCCATATCGACTACGCTGCCTTCTTCTGCCCATCGACCCGGATTGCCATATCGACTACGCTGCCTTCTTCTGCCCATCAACCCAGGATTGCCATATCGACTACGCTGCCTTCTTCTGCCCATCGACCCAGGATTGCCATATCGATTACGCTGCCTTCTTCTGCCCATCGACCCGGATTGCTGTATCGACCACGCTACCACCTTCATTGCTATTTTGTTATTATTCTGGAACTTTTGTTACTTGATTTACATTCTTTTTCTATGCGCTAAGAATCCCTCAAGAAGACCATCCCAGCTGTATCATTGTCCTGGACTTAAGTTACTTTCCTTGTTTCACTAAAAATTGTTTATTTCTACATGGTCTCCTGAATTCCTTACTCCTTCGGCTTGCCATTGGGTTCCATACTCATACTACACAGGGATCTCAAACCCTGCATTACAGATGTGGAAATATGATGTTTAAATGTGTGTGTGTGTATGTACAGTATATACAGTATATGATGTGGAAGTGTGTGTGTATAAATATATATATAATGTGGACGTGTGTATATATATACATATATACTGTATATATGATGTGGAAGTGTGTGTGTATATATATCTGTATATATGATGTGGAAGTGTGTGTATATATATATATATATATATCTGTATATATGATGTGGAAGTGTGTGTATATATATATATATATATATATATGATGTGGAAGTTTGTGTGTATATATAAATATATGATGTGGAAGTGTGTGTGTATACATATATATATATATATATACTGTATATATGATGTGGAAGTGTGTGTATACATATATTTTTATATATATATATGATGTGGAAGTGTGTGTATATATATACTGTATATATGATGTGGAAGTGTGTGTGTTGTGTGTATATATATATACATATGATGTAGAAGTGTGTGTATATATATATATATATATATACAGAGGTCAAGTCCTAAACAAAGAAGTGAGGGAACTCGCAAGGATTTCTATCCTCCAAATAGCAATTATTATCTGGCACTTAGCAAATACACACACTCAAGTCTGATATATTAATGTATATATGTGAATTTTAGGGAAAAATATGTCACAATAAATAGATGATTTAACAGGGAAAGATATTATTGAACACCTGCATACAAGCTTTATAGTTTGTGCGACCAACAGGAACTCAGTTCCCTCTTCAAAAATAGTGCAGGAACTCAGTTCCCTCTACAAAAATAGTGCAGGATCTGCGTTCCCACGGGTTCCCCCTGGACTTGCCCCTTGTATATATATATATATGATGTGGAAGTGTGTGTGTATATATATATTTAATGTGCAAATATGAATGAGGTGTATATAAGATGTGTATGTATATACAGGTTGTGCATACAATGGTACGTGTATATAGCATGTGTATGTGTGCGTGCATAGAGATATAGTGTGTTTATATATTTTTTACAGTACGTGCATATATGATGTACGTGTTTTAAAGATGTGTATAGGATGTGTATTGGAAAATATATATAAAATAAATAAATAGATTTTGTGTTTTTGAGACAAGCCTCAGTGCATTATTTTTTTTTAGGATGTTGTGGAGAGCAAAATTTCATGGAGGGGCCCAAGAAAATGTTTGCCCGGGGCCCAGTCAATATTTAAGATGGCCCTGCTGAGCCCTGTGAGGTAAAAAGGACTAGGGATGTGAGCATAGGCGTCTCTACTGTGGTCAAGGGGGGCAATTGCCCCCTAGGTTATTCCTTGCCCCCCCAATGTGCCCCTTGCCAGGGATGAGCATTTGGCTTCCCCCACTTCTTCATACTGCTGTATCCCCGTGTGTCATACATGGTCGATTGAGGTAGCCTTGTAAAGGGCAGAGTCTGACTTTTCCAATGATACCCAACATGAACATATTTAGTGTAACATAAAAATCATAAATAATAAAATAAAAATGGTACCATTTCTTTTTTTCACAGGATTGAACTGGCTCAGCAGTAAAGGGGTTAATGGACAGACTATAGATTACATTGTATATTACTTTAATTTTTGCCTTGGTTTAGTTGTACAGTGGCAAGAAAAAGTATGTGAACCCTTTGGGATTACGTGGAGTTTTGCATGAATTGGTCATAAAATGTGCTCTGATCTTCATCTAAGTCACAACAATTTGAAAAACACAGTCTGCTTAAAATAATACAACACAAACATTATATGTTTTTATGTGCTTATTGAACATAACATGTAAACATTCACAGTGCAGGGTGAAAAAAGTATGTGAACCCCTAGCCTAATGACTTCTTCAAGGGCTAATTGGAGCCAGGAGTGAGACAACCTTGAGTCCAATCTGTGTGATATTATTGGATGTGTTGCTGAAAGCTGTCCTGCCCTTTAAAAACACACACCAGTTTTGGGTTTACTGGTTTCAAGAAGCACTGCCTGATGTGAACCATGCCTCGCAGAAAAGAGCTCTCAGAAGACGTACGATCAAGAATTGTTGACTTGCATGAAGCTGGAAAGGGTTACAAAAGTATCTCCAAAAGCCTTGATGTTCATGTGTCCACGGTAAGACAGACTGTCTACAAATGGAGAAAGTTCAGCACTGTTGCTACTCTCCCTAGGCATGGTCATCCTGTAAAGATGACTGCAAGAGCACAGCGCAGAATGCTTAATGAGGTAAAGAAGAATCCTAGAGTGTCAGCTAAAGACTTACAGAAATCTCTGGCACATGCTAACATTTTTGTTGACACATCTACAATAAGGAAAACATTAAACAAGAATGGAGTACATGGGAGGACACCACGGAGGAAGCCATTGCTGTCCAAAAAGAATATTGCAGCACGTTTGAAGTTTGCAAAAGAGCACCTGGATGTTCCACAGCACTACTGGCAAAATATTCTGTGGACAGATGAAACCAAAATTGAGTTGTTTGGAAAAACACTATGTGTGGAGAAAAAAAGGCACAGCACACCAACATCAAAACCTCATCCCCACTGTAAAACATGGCAGAGGGAGCATCATGGTTTGGGGCTGCTTTGCTGCCTCAGTGCCTGGACGGATTGTTGTCATTGATGGAAAAATGAATTCCAGAGTTTATCAAGACATTTTGCAGGAAAACGTAAGACCATCTGCACGCCAACTGAAGCTCTGCAGAGGATGGGTGATGCAACAGGACAATGACCCAAAGCATACAAGTAATTCAACAAAAGAATGCCTTCAACAAAACAAAATACGCCTTCTGGAGTGGCCCAGTCAGAGTCCTGACCTCAACCCGATTGAAATGCTGTGGCATGACCTTAAGAGAGCAATTCACACCAGACATCCCAAGAATATTGCTACACTGAAACAGTTTTGTGAAGAGGAGTGGTCCAAAATTACTCCAGATTGTTGTGCAGGTCTGATCTGCAACTACAGGAAACGTTTGGTTGAGGTTATTGCTGCCAAAGGAGGGTCAACCAGTTATTAAGTCCAAAGGTTCACATACTTTTTCCACCCTGCACTGTGAATGTTTACATGTTCTGTTCAATAAAAACATGAAAACATATAATGTTTGTGTTGTATTATTTTAAGCAGACTGTGTTTTTCAAATTGTTGTGACTTAGATGAAGATCAGAGCACATTTTATGACCAATTCATGCAAAACTCCACGTAATCCCAAAGGGTTCACATACTTTTTCTTGCCACTGTATATTAAGGGTTAATGGGCAGGTGTCATCCCTCACAGTATACATTTTATTTTTCCTTCATTAATGGCATTTTAGAGGTTAATGGGCAGGCTTCATGCCTCATAGTGTATACATTTCATGTTTTCCCTTGATTAATGTAATTTTAGGGGTTAATGGGTAGGCTACATACCGCACAGTGTATACATTTTATGTTTTCCGTTGATTAATGGCAATTTAGGGGTTAATGGGTAGGCTACATGCCTTACAGTGTATACATTTCATGTCTTTCCTGGATTAATGGCATTTTTGGGGTTAATGGGTACGTTACATGCCACACTGCTTATTATTTTTCTTGCATTTCCCTGGATTTATGGCATTTTAAGGGTTACTATAGAAGTTAGAATCTGAAGGGTCTATTCATCTTTAGATCCTTTGCTTTTTGTCACATTTCAGGGAATACATTTCACTGAAAATATGGTGATTTCCCTATTTGGTCTCCGTAATTTGCGAAAATTGGAATCGCTGAAGCAGTTATCGGAAGTCGGTGAAAACTTCTGAGTTGTGGCAAATAAAATATTGAATTTAAGTATTCTACTCTGGTATTTTGGAATCTTATTTATATATACTCATTTAGTTTTTAGTGATATGATTTAGTGGCAAAAATAAATTTTGCCCCCACAGTTTTGACTGTGGTATCTTATCTATTTTTCTTAGTCACCACTGGATGGGGGGTGGTTCACACAGAAATATTCAACTGAGATATCATAAAGAATAGTACCATATGGCTGTTATGATAAAATATTTTAGTAGAGGGGGTGGAGTTAGCGACGGACATGAGCGGCTGCATGCTGAGTGAGCTCCGAAGAAATTTGTGATTTACGAACGTTTATCTGCGGCCCTCTTGTCCTATATCGACTCCTTGGGGGGTTGAGTCCTGTTGGAGGCTGCAGAGGCCGCTGACACGCCACTCTCCTAGCGTATTTCTGTGCCCCATCGACCGAGTGGATTCCGGGCCTGGCGCGGCCTTGTCGGATCGGCCATTTTGCAGAGCCTGGGGAGTTTCCTAGGGAAAGTTGTGGTCCTGTTTCCTGATGGCTGTGGCCCCCCTCCCCTTCCCTCGACATGGGGAAGAAAACAGGCCAGCACACACAGAACAGATTAGCAGATCCCCGACAGAGTGATATCAGGGATTCCCCGAGCGGCAGACGTCCTGCCTGTTCGGTGGCCTCCTCTTCCCTCCTTCCCCCGGGGTATGACTCATCAGAGGACAAGGACTGTACTTGGAACCTTGGGTCTGGGACTGACTGGCTTGCCCCTTTGCCCCGAGATTCCGGGACTGTGGGCGCTGCAGCAAAAAAGAGAGCTCAGAAGAAAAGGAAGAAAGCTCTGGAGGCGGCCACTCGCGAGGCCGCAGCTGCAACCCTGAATTCCTCTCTGGACAGTTCCGAGGCTGAAACTTCGCAGCCTGGGGAAGGGGGCCTGTCGAGACCCACTACTACCTCAGCTTCTGGCGGAACCGCGCAACGGCAGCCGACACTAGATGTCCCGCAGGAGACAGAGACTTCGCCACCCGCCAGACAGATCCCTTTACCCCTATCTGGCGTTTTAGTGGATGCCCCAGATGATGCGTGCCCCACAACAATGAAGGACTACAGAAGTTTTATTGCAGAAATTAGATCGCTCTGGGTCTCTGAAATCTCTGGTATATGGTCTGAGGTGGAGGGAGTGCACTTGCAGGTGATGGAGGTTCAGGTGCAGGTCACGAAGTTGGCAGCGGAGCAGACAGTCTTATCGACGGACGTGGGCACCCTTCGGTCCTAGGAAGACACCCTGACCCGTCCTGTGGAGGCACTGGAATCTCGCCGCCGCCAGCGTAATGTACGGATCCGGGGTGTCCCGGAGTCGATTTCTTCAGAGGACCTGCTCCCCTATACGAACCGTTTGGCTCAACAGGTACTGGGACCCCAAGCAGGATTGTCGGAGATGTTTGGTGCAGTACGCAGGATCCGCAAAGCTGCGGCGGCCCCTCACGATGCCCCGAGAGACGTCATCGCAGTCACTGTGGATGTGATTGCCAAATCGTGACTGATGTATGCCCCGGGAGCTGGGCGCCTGTTCAATTTGACGGAGAGCTGGTACTGTTATATCAGGACTTGCCCTTCCTGACGCTGACGGCACGCCATCGGTTCCTGGAGGTGACAGCTTATCTGAGACGCTAGGGGTGCTCTACCGATGGGGCTTGGCTGGCACTCTTGTCGTTACTAATGGGGCTATGACCTGCACCACAACGGATCCAGCTGAGGTCTGGCCTGTGCTGCTGGTTGTGGGACTTGTCCCGGACGGAGCGGTTACTCATCCAGGCTGAATACCTTGTCGCATGTGCCTTATACGTTACCCATTGGATGGGGGACCATCCCTTCCTGCTACATTTACCTCTCCTCATAGGGACTCTGAGGCTTTGAAATGTTATGGATTCCCCCCCCCCTTTTTATTTTTTTATTTTACCTCAGTGTTTGTGATATTTGTTTTTCTGGATGTTTGAGGACTTTTTCATGTCGAATTACTCTGCTCTAGTCTTCCCCACACCGCTCATATTACGAGGACTTTGTTTCTACCCTACAACGCATAAGATGACTTTGTTGGTTTTATTGTACTATATTTTCTGTGTGTTTATGTTTATTCTCTCCCCCCCTCTTTATGTTCCCTTAGGCTATTCGGGATAGTTCGGGAGGCACAGATGCGTCCTGGTGCCCGGCTCTGCCCCCCCAATGCCCGGGCCAAAGTGTCATTTTCCCCCATGGCTCCCCCGCGGTCAATCGGCCGCATGGGTATGTGCCAGGGCGAGCACAATTTTGGTCATTGCCATTTCTTCATCCCCCCGCTTTTTTGTTTTTGTTTTTTGTTTTTGTATTGGATGACTATCGATGTTCCACTCTCATTTTGATGCATTGTTCTCCTGCAGTGCATATATCGGTTTGCGCGTTATTTTTGAGACTATCTCTCCTAATACCGTATAGTATAACCTCACAGATGGCATATTTTGGTCCTGCGCGACTAGTTCTTATTTGACCTTGATGACATATATTGACCCTGCGAACCCTCTTACTATGTATACAATCTGTTGACTGGTTTATGGTTGTTATTAGTTTTATTTTTTACGCTGAGTCCTTATGGTTGTCTATGAGTGGCCCTGCGCGGCCTTTATCTCGTTTTCTGCTGGTTTGTATGATGACATTTTACAAAATAAAATGTAAAATTTAAAAAAATATTTTAGTAGTTATTAACCTCAATGGTGGTATTTCCGAGTGTGACTCGGGATTAAATTTCACTACCACGAACAGTAACCCCAAGCCACACTCGGCTGGATGCATACTCACCTCCTCCTACGCTCCCTGGATGTCCCCCGCAGTGTAATCGCGGCGAGTTGCTTCCTGGTAAGGCACACAATGCAGGGGGCGAACCAGGCAGCAAACTTAGAAAAAAATTATAATACACTGTATAATCCAATGTGAAACTAGGTAGCACTACAGGATAAGAAACAGACCATACATTGTCTCACCCTTGTTTTCAGACAGATTTCAGTGTTTTTTGTTGTATGTTATTGAATATCATTTATTTGCATTATTTTGGATAATTATTTTTGGGATAATAAATTATTATGTCGTGTTTCAAACTGTATCGGACTCAGTGTTTTTTATTTTATTTATTTATTTATAAAGGATTTTACCAGTAAGGACTCTTGATTGCACGGTTTTCAGTGCGTGATTCCTAATTATTACAGTCTAACTATGTACAAAAACACGTTTCCTTTAAAAAAAATTGAGACGCTTTTAGACACGAAATTGTGAAAAAATTAGACCGCCAGGGAGGAATGAAAGTAGTCCTGCTATCGTTTTCTTCCTGCATGTTTAAGGTTTTATGTCTCTATATATTTATATACTAATTTTAAGCTGTATTTAACTCACTGCAGGAAAAGATTCCGAAATACTTAGAAGTTAAATATATTTATTAAACAGTAACGTATGCATGAAGTTCTTTAGCACAGCTGCAGCTCCTTAACATCTTTTTACAGAACACTTTGAGCTATATATTAAAGAAGGAAAAACAAAATTATATTATCTTTTTGCAAAGAAAGGGTAGCATTCTTTCGATAAGGGGGTAGGCTGGCAGGTAGACAAGAGAGATTAGTTCATCGTGAAGACGTTTATGAGTTATGACTGCTGAATATGCAACAGATAAAAATGCATAGATAGAAGCATAGACTCATATATTTATAAGTGGGGCACGGTCTAGATAAGATCAAGAATAGCCACATAACGTCTAAACTACATAACTGTCACCAAAATCATGAGCATTAATAGACCCCAAACTGCACCAATGGGCCTAATTCATCAACTGTTAGACACGATTTTGTCTTTACAAGTACAGATAGCAACATGGAGTCCAAGACAGAAAGCGTGACTCCACAGTGATCTGTGTTGAGATCACCTACCACACCTGTGAGCAGAACCCGTGAGGATTATCAATCTACCCTGCAAGTAACTCTCCCACCAAGAAAAAGTTCCAGCATGTAATACCTTGAGATGCATACATGGATAGGGAGGCTAAGGAGACAGTTTTAGACTTAATACCAATCCAATGGCAAGACCATCACAGATGTTACTATTTGATTGGATGATTTAGGCTAGGGTCAGACTGAGGCAGTGCGAACGCGCGTTCTGGCGCACATAATCACGGCCGCACTAGCAGCAGATGCCGGGCAATGACAGCCAATATACGAAGTACGGTCGCACAAAAGTCCGGCCGCGCAACGCAAGTGGAAAATGAACGCATTTTTTCGAGAACGTTAAACCGCTGGTACTGACGTACAGAGTGCGCTGCGGCGCATAGCAGCGTGTGTGCGTGATTAGGAGATGTCAGACGCTGCTAGTGTGCGGCCAACATAACGTTCAAACAGCCGGATTTCCCTAGACTTCTTTTCACCCCATCGTCATGAAATACGTCCAGAATTGCGCATCGTCTGACCACTTAAGCGTATTCCGTGAAAAAATGCGTGCGCACGCATCGACGTACATTTTGACGGTGGCCGCAGAAAATGCGCTCATCTGTCCCTAGCCTAAGATAAAAGAATCCACATGGAAAATGTGAGAGTCGAAGAAATAACAGATGTAATGGGTATAAGGATGTCACACATGTTGACTACACCGTTTTCAGTAAGTTCATGACGAGGCCTGTGGGCACACCAATCCAATCCCCTGGGAAAGAGCACTTAGGCTCTCTAGTGTGTTGGTGACTTTGCCCTTAAAAAGAGCATTATATTGAAAGCCAATACTTTCAGCTTAGTTTACACCTACTAGTTTATAACTCTGTACAGCTCAGCTGTTGTAGGTCTTCAGGGTCCAACAATGGAGAATTCGTTCATCTGCACTTTTTTTATTACGACAAACTATGCCCCAACTATCTCAACCACAAAGCAGAGTTAGGCCAAGTTCATTGGCAATAGAGGCACCATCCAGTAGCGCACGACTATACACACCTCTGTCAAAGAAATAGTATAACGGACAATCCCTATTAATAGACTATAAATTTGTGGTTGTTTTTCCACAATGTTGCTGTCACTTTATATGACAACTAGGTGGAAAGCCTGCCCAGAGGGCAGTCTATTGTTAAGTGAGGTGCGCATGAATGTTCGCCGAAATGAAAGCACAGCAACGTAAAGGAAAGACAATTTTTTTCCTAATAGCGGGTTGTCTGTGCTTGCAGGGGGTGTTAAAAAAAATCTGTGTAAGGGACCCCCTTAGATTGTAAACTCATGGATAGATTGTAAACTCATGGGACCCCTTAGATTGTAAGCTCATGGGACCCCTTATATCGTAAACTCATGGGACCCCTTAGATTGTAAGTTCATAGGATAGATTGTAAGCTCATGGGACCCCTTAGATTGTAAGCTCATGGGATAGATTGTAAGCGCATGGGACCCCTTAGATTGCAAGCACATGGGACCCCTTAGATTGCAAGCTCATGGGACCCCTTAGATTGTAAACTCATGGGACCCCTTAGATTGTAAACTCATGGGACCCCTTAGATTGTAAACTCATGGGACCCCCTTAGATTATACACTCATGGGACAGATCGTAAACTCATGGGACCCCATTAGATTGTAAGCTCATGGGACCCCTTAGATTGTAAACTCATGGGACCCCCTTAGATTGTAAGATCAGGATCTGCCACTCACAACATGGCGACATGATCACAGCTCTGCCACACACACACAGTATGTCTGCCTGTTACCCGGGCACACACTGAGCCACACACAACATGACGGGCCGGATGAAGAAGCTTCCTCTGGGAACACGGAAGCTGGATGCAGGTTTCTGGAAAGGAAGGGAGCATGCATCGAAACAAACTCTCTGCGGAAAAACAGACGGCGTTATTTCACGTTCCAGAGTGAAACATCGGATCTCTGGGCTCCGGGAGCAGGGCCGTCTTTAATATTGATTGGGCCCTGGGCGAATATTTTCTTGGGCCCCCCCTTGGAATTTTGCTCTCCACTCCAACATCCAAAAAAAAAAGCCACACACATAGACTTGTCTCCTAAAACTAAAATCAACTAAATCATTCTATTTTACAATTTTTTTTACAATTACACATCCTACGCATACTGTAAAAACAAAATATCTCTCTGTATTTATTTATTAAGGATGAAATGCTGCCCCCCCAAAAAAAGCAGCGTGTATGAGCGTATCACAGTGCACCACGGCAATAAAATTCAAACACTCATACACACCGTACATTAGAATTTTATTGCTGTGGAGCTCTGTGATACAGTAATGTGAGTTGTGTATAAGTGTATAACTGAGCTAGTAAATCAGACAACCGGGCCCCAGTGAACAACAGCGCTGCATAGTGTTAAATTTAAATTTTTATACTCATAGTTGTACTGCTAATAGTAAGTTAAACTCACAGAATTTTATGTACCCAGACAGACCCCAGAATCTGATATACCCAGCACAGCCCAGAATCTGACATACCCAGCAGAGCCCAGAATTTGACATACCCAGCAGAGGCCAGAATCTGACACACCCAGCAGAGGCCGGAATCTGACATATCCAGCAGAGGCCAGAATCTGACATACCCAGCAGAGCCCAGAATCTGACATACCCAGCAGGGTTTCACATGCCCAGCACATCACATGCCCAGCAGAGTTTCACATGCCCATCACATCACGCCCAGCAGAGTTTCACTTCCCATCACATCATGCCCAGCAGAGTTTCACATGCCCATCACATCACATCATGCCCAGCAGAGTTTCACTTCCCATCACATCACATCATGCCCAGCAGAGTTTCACATGCCCATCACATCACATCATGCCCAGCAGAGTTTCACATGCCCAGCAGAGCTTCACATGCCCATCACATCATGCCCAGCAGAGTTTCACTTCCCATCACATCACATCACGCCCAGCAGAGTTTCACATGCCCATCACATCACATCATGCCCAGCAGAGTTTCACATGCCCATCACATCATGCCCAGCAGAGTTTCACATGCCCATCACATCACATCATGCCCAGCAGAGTTTCACTTCCCATCACATCACATCATGCCCAGCAGAGTTTCCCATGCACACGCTGCCTCTTACTGTTTTATGTTATAGATGTTTTCAATGTTTAAAGCAGGTGCGCTATAATGCAAGTAGAAATTGGTGTTGTGATTTGTGATATTACTGTATTTATAGTTGTGTTTCTTATCTCTTCCATGAGTCTTTGTCTAGATCTGATACTCTGTACATTCCTCTGACTTCAGTTATGAAAATCATGCTGTAAACCTCTTGCTCTCTCCAATCTAGTGATAATACAAAGCCTGTTCATTTACAATTGAGGTTCATCCATGCATTCATCCTGTGTTACCATTCTCTACAAGTCTAGGGAGACTGGGCTGGTCCAGAGTCTAAAGTGGGTAGCCCTTGGGTTGTTCAGGTCCTAAGAGATACAGCTACATGTGCAACCTTGCAATGATCTAGCCTCCATACAAAAGGTTCACAGTAGTAAGGACAAGGGATCTGTCAAGTAAAATCTTTGGATCTCTACTGTCCTGTATGGAAAGTGCATTATGGGTCTTAGGCTAATGTCAGAAGAATGCAGTCAGAGCGCACGGACAGACGTACTGACGGAAGATACTGTAGACACCACACGGCCCGTTTTTTGCTGACGGACGTAGAAAAAAAAAGGGAATTATGGGAAACGAAATTAATATGAAAAATTATAAAAATTTAAAAAGGATATGAAAAGCCATTTTGTGCGTCAAGGTGCTGGATGTCGCAAATGCGCTGCGTCTGACATCTCATCACTCACACAGAACGCTACACGGACGTGGCGGTTTTACGTTCTTGCCTAACTTACTACAAACTTCGTGTGTGGGTCTCTATTGATTATGATTCTATGCTTCGACAGACGTTAAACTGTGTGGTAACACGGACGTGATCACTGCGTTCGTCTGACGCCGGCCTAAATGGGAAGATCCCTATCTCCCATTCGGTCTATGATCTCATAGCGTCCATTGCCTAGATTGCCCAGTGGTAGGTCCAGGGTAACTGTCTTCTCACTTCAGATCTTCAATGCAGTTTGTTGGATAGTAGTAAAAGAGCACTATAAAATGTTATAGCATGCCAAAACCAATATTGATACTTACAGGGTTATTCAGAGAGTGTGAAAAGCAGGAGAATGACTGGAGAATGAAAAATTCTAGGTCAAAATAGCCAAACCGGAAAAATTCTCCCTTTCATCTCACTTTCCAAATCGGCTATTTTGACCTAGAATTTTTCATTCTCCAGTCATTCTCCTGCTTTTCACGCACTCTGAATAACCCTGTTAATATTTAATAAAATGCAAATTATTTATATCTAGATAGGAGCATGTAAAAAATTATAATTCTTTTCCAGTTATAATTTTTACAATGCCATTTACACATTTTTCCTGCTTGTATATTATTAATGAGGGAGATTTACAAACTGGAAAAGTTGGAGAGCAATAATTCATACAAAAAATGCCAATGTTGTAACTCTGCCCCGTAGACAGACTAATTTAAAACAAAGAAAGATTTTGCATGCATACATACTCACTTCACTTCTGCTTGCGTTTTAAAATATAGTAAATAAAACCAGACTAGGTGCTGTCTTATTTGCCTGCATAATGTACTGTATTCAATCTAACTTTTTAAAGACCTCTAATTTTAATTGTGTATACTGTCCTCATGTGTTGTTGGACTCTTCTTGATTTTATTGCTGTGTGTGATCAATTTAATTGGCAGGAAAAGAGGGTACATTGGATATCCTGGCAGTTCTCCTGATTCAATATCATTCACCCATCAACTACCAAAGCAGGTATACACGATTGTGTATTGTAAAATAGGCTTGTGCACCGATTTTTTTTTCCGTTCGATTCGATTAGATTTTTCGGATTTTTAAACTTTTCGATTCGGCTCGTTTCGACCGATTTCAGTTTCGATCCGGTTCGGCTCGACTCGTTTTCCGTGTAAATTTTTTCGAAATTTCCACCATTTTTCATATTTTCGTGTCACTTAGCTCGTTTTTGTATCGACTTTTCGTATTTTCGGACATTTTCGTTTTTCGGAATTGTAAATGGTTTCGGAATATCGACCATTTTTCGTATTTTCGTGTCACTTAGCTCGTTTTTTGTATCGACTTTTTGTATTTTCAAAAATTTTCGTTTTTCCGGAACGTCTGTTCTCGTTTCAAAGCAATAAATTTCGATTTGACACATTTCAAGTACATTCGAAAATTCCGAAAATATTTTGTTTCGGCTCGGAAAACTTTTCGGATCTGCCATTTTCGGATCTAAAAATTTTCGGAAAATCGGCCGCATCCGAAAACACGAATCGGGAAACTTCGTGAAAATTCCGAAATTCCGAAACCCGAAACGCACATCCCTATTGTAAAACAGTAAAATATGTGAATCAGCATGTATACCCTCATTTGCATACCTTTTTTTTGCAAGATAAGTGTACTCATTAGAGATAAACAAAATTTTCAGTGAGAGCTCACTTTTGTCATTCTTGATTACTGTACAGAAGCTGCAAAGAGCAGCCACCACACTCACAAGAAAATACAACGGCATTTCGACAGCCAGAGCTAGAGCTCTGGGTCACACTATTGTACAGGAGTAAGATTCAGGGGGTTGTAACTGCTGAAAACCCAGATACAGTAAGATACAAGGTACTGCAATTGTCCTATACAGGCATTATGCCCACGTACAGATATCACTTTTATAATTGTTTGGCATTTTTTGGAAACTGTATTTCTAATAACCTCATTATGATCATTACAAATCCCCACTAGCAGATATCTGACCATTTTATTACTTGTCTGTATCACATTTACTGTATTTGACACAAATGACATTTCTGCCTGTATGCTAATAATGCAGACCTAATTTTAAAAAGTTCAAGGTAAGGGACACTATCAATAGTTTAGAACCTTTCATATCAGCAATATTTCTGCAAAGGATAAATGAATACTTCATCAATTAAAAATAAGTAAATTTACATTATTTTAGTATTTTAACAATGTCAGAGTAACAATCTATAATCGGAATTGCTAACTTATCCTGCATTTAAGTGTTAACTACACATTCCATGTTTCAAATAAATGTTATAATATTTTTCAAGAAAAAACACTTGGTAGTGAAAGAGTTAATATTGCTGTGTATATATATTTATACATATTGTTTAATATGTTGAAATATTTTCCTTTTTTCCTAGTCTCGATAGGTGTAATTCCTTATCAACCAACGAATTGCCAATAAATTATAAATTATTTTAATCCTTCCACTACCATGATCATGTTTATAAGGTCTTCGGAAGCATCCTGAGGTGCTTAATATTGAGTAAACATGATCAGTACACAGAGGACAGTCTCAAATATAATTTGTTTATTGCAACCAAATTTCATTTGCAAATTAGATCCAGTATTTATTCCCAATTAAGAGCACACCAGACATGACAGCTGATATACTGTATGTGGCTTAAAGGGTCACTACTACCACTATCATAAGATGTAACTAGATTACTTGTGCATTACAAATATAACCACTTTATAAAACACTTATTGATGTTTTCCCTTACAGTAATTTCATGTAAAGGAAAAAGAAAATTAGTTTTTTTTCTATCTCTTGTTTCCATTTTGTGCATTTTTCACATATACAACATTTACCAAAATCTGTGCAAAAGATTAACTTTATTGCTTTAGTTTAGCTTCTACAGTATTTAACAGTTAGTGGGGTGGAGTAGTGAATGTTTAGATAAGGCTATTGTGTTCTGTATGCTACTCAAAATAAGAGCTGAATGAGATAAGACAGGGAGGTTAAAAGAATTCTAACCTACTCCCTGGTGATGTCCTTTGAATACATCCCACACAATACAAAGATGTGAGTCGGCTGCCCATAGGCTCCATTCTGTGGCCAAAGTCACACGGTGAAGAGTAAGCAGGGCCGGCGCTAATGTAAGGCGACACAGGCGGCCGCCTTACTGTGCTGGCCTGGTGCCAAACTGGGGGGGCGCCAGAATCCTGTTCCCCGGTCACTGCTGGCCGGGGATTTGGTTCTAGCGCCGCCCATTGTGTAAATTATCTATCTCCCCCCTCTTGTGGCTGGAGCAGCTGCTTGCCTGTTTCACTTCCGGGCTGGGCTGATGAGGGGGAGGGCGCACCGGAAAGATGCAGCAGAGCCTGGGCCATGTGCTGCCTCCTGCTGCTCCTTACAGGGGATAGAGAGAGGAGGTGTGACCGACCAGCCTGGCTCAGCAGCAATGATCCCACCAGGCCAGGAGGTGAGTGATCACACTGCCTGCTGAGATAGTGACACCCCCTCCCCCTCCTACACTCACACACTCTCCTGCTGTGAAGGAGAAGCTTTTGGTTTTTAACTCCTGCTGGACCAGCTATGTGAGCACCACACTGCAATTTGCTTTAGTTGTGTTTTAATGCCATCCTTCCTGCTGCTCTGTATGATCTGTCAATGTGCTGCAAAGTATAAAGGACCTTTATAGCAGCAGGAAGAATGGCATTAAAACACAGCTGAAGCACATTGTAATGTGGTGCTCAGATACCTGGTCCAGAAAGAGTTAAACACAGAAGCTTCTACTTCACAGCAGCGTTTACTACAGAGATCTTTCACATTTATATCCCTGTTGCTGCCCCCACTGGGGCTACCCTTTCTATATCACTGTTACTGCCCCCACTGGGAGGTTATTCCATGTATCTACTACCCTTTCTATATCACTGTTACATGGAATAGCCTCCAGTGGGGGCAGTATCTACTACCTTTCTATATCACTGTTACTGCCCCCACTGGGAGGCTATTCCATGTATCTACTACCCTTTTCTATATCACTGTTACTGCCCCCACTGGGAGGATATTCCATGTATCTACTACCTTTCTATATCACTGTTACTGCCCCCACTGGGAGGCTATTCCATGTATCTACTACCTTTCTATATCACTGTTACTGCCCCCACTGGAGGCTATTCCATGTATCTACTACCCTTTCTATATCACTGTTACTGCTCCACTGGGAGGATATTCCATGTATCTACTACCCTTTCTATATCACTGTTACTGCCCCCACTGGGAGGTTATTCCATGTATCTACTACCCTTTCTATATCACTGTTACATGGAATAGCCTCCCAGTGGGGGCAGTATCTACTACCTTTCTATATCACTGTTACTGCCCCCACTGGGAGGCTATTCCATGTATCTACTACCCTTTCTATATCACTGTTACTGCTCCCACTGGGAGGATATTCCATGTATCTACTACCCTTTTCTATATCACTGTTACTGCTCCCACTGGGAGGATATTCCATGTACAGTTGTGTGCAAAATTATTCAACCCCCAATGCTGTAAAGGGTTTTAGGGAATTTAGTGTACATTTGTAATTGTATTCAGAATGAAATCCTACAAGGACTTTTTAAAGAACCATATGCAACTAAAATGACATCAATTGGTTTTGTAATACAGTAGTAAATGTTTCTTTTGTGAATTCTTCATTGACACAATTATTCAACCCCTTAAAGACCACCACTCTGAAGAACAGAGGTTCATTCAAGTGTTTTCAATCAGGTATTGAAAACACCTGTGGATGTCACGGAGCAGCAATAAAGCATAATAAGCACCAATTAGGCAGCTTTAAAATGACTGTGATACTCAGCTTCTTCTAGACATTTACTGGTGTGGTTACAAACAGGGTGAAGTCAAGAGAATGGTCCAGGAAGACAAGAGAAGAGGTGATTACTCTTCACAGGAAGGGCAATGGCTGTAAGAAGATTGTAAAGATGTTAAACATACCAAGAGAGACCATAGGAAGCATCATTCACAAATTCAAGGCAAAGGGCACTGTTGAAACGCTACCTGGTCGTGGCAGAAAGAAGATGCTGACTTCGACTGCTGTGCGCTACCTGAAGCCTAGAGTGGAGAAAAGTACCCGTGTGACTGCTGAGGAACTGAGAAAAGATTTGTCAGATGTGGGTACTGAAGTTTCAGCTCAGACAATACGGCGCACACTGCGTAATGAAGGCCTCCATGCCAGAACTCCCAGGCGCACCCCCTTGCTGTCTCCAAAGAATAAGAAGAGTCGATTGCAGTATGCCAAAAGTCATGTGGACAAACCACAGAAGTTGTGGGATAGTGTTCTGTGGACTGATGAAACAAAATTAGAACTGTTTGGGCCCATGGATCAACGCTATGTTTGGAGGAGGAAGAACAAGGCCTATGAAGAAAAGAACAACTTGCCTACTGTGAAGCATGGCGGGGGGTCAATCATGCTTTGGGGCTGTTTTGCTTCTGCAGGTACAGGGAAGCTTCAGCATGTGCAAGGTACCATGAATTCTCTTCAGTACCAGGAGATATTGGATGACAATGTGATGCAGTCTGTCACAAACCTGAGGCTTGGGAGACGTTGGACCTTTCAACAGGACAATGATCCCAAGCATACCTCCAAGTTCACTAGAGCATGGTTGCAGATTAAAGGCTGGAACATTTTGGAGTGGCCATCGCAGTCATCTGACTTAAATCCGATTGAGAACCTCTGGTGGGGCTTAAAGAAAGCAGTTGCAGTGCGCAAGCCTAAGAATGTGACTGAACTGGAGGCTTTTGCCCATGACGAATGGGCGAGGATACCCGTAGATCGCTGCAAGACACTTGTGTCAAGCTATGCTTCACGTTTAAAAGCTGTTATAACTGTAAAAGGATGTTGTACTAAGTACTAAGATTAAATGTCACTTGGGGGTTGAATAAAACTGATAATGATGTGAGCACAGAAAAGACATTTGTGGTTATTTCATTATAAATGTTATGTTATATTTGTCTGACCTACACGTGCCTCTTTGATTTAATTGTAAGCAAGATGACTGAATGATCAAAATCAATGTCAAACTGGCCAAAACACTCAATTTCAGTGGGGGTTGAATAATTTTGAACACAACTGTATCTACTACCCTTTCTATATCACTGTTACTGCCCCCACTGGGAGGTTATTCCATGTATCTACTACCCTTTCTATATCACTGTTACATGGAATAAGCTCCCAGTGGGGCAGTAACGGTGATATAGAAAGGGTAGTAGATACATGGAATAGCCTCCCAGTGGGGGCAGTAACAGTGATATAGAAAGGGTAGTAGATACATGGAATAGCCTCCCAGTGGGGGCAGTAACAGTGATATAGAAAGGGTAGTAGATACATGGAATATCCTCCCAGTGGGAGCAGTAACAGTGATATAGAAAGGGTAGTAGATACATGTAATAGCCTCCCAGTGGGGCAGTAACAGTGATATAGAAAGGGTATTAGATACATGGAATATCCTCCCAGTGGGGGCAGTAACAGTGATATACAGTTGTGTTCAAAATTATTCAACCCCCACTGAAATTGAGTGTTTTGGCCAGTTTGACATAGATTTTGATCATTCAGTCATCTTGCTTACAATTAAATCAAAGAGGCACGTGTAGGTCAGACAAATATAACATAACATTTATAATGAAATAACCACAAATGTCTTTTCTGTGCTCACATCATTATCAGTTTTATTCAACCCCCAAGTGACATTCAATCTTAGTACTTAGTACAACATCCTTTTACAGTTATAACAGCTTTTAAACGTGAAGCATAGCTTGACACAAGTGTCTTGCAGCGATCTGCGGGTATCTTCGCCCATTCGTCATGGCAAAAGCCTCCAGTTCAGTCACATTCTTAGGCTTGCGCACTGCAACTGCTTTCTTTAAGTCCCACCAGAGGTTCTCAATCGGATTTAAATCAGGTGACTGCGATGGCCACTCCAAAATGTTCCAGCCTTTAATCTGCAACCATGCTCTAGTGGACTTGGAGGTATGCTTGGGACCATTGTCCTGTTGAAAGGTCCAACGTCTCCCAAGCCTCAGGTTTGTGACGGACTGCATCACATTGTCATCCAATATCTCCTGGTACTGAAGAGAATTCATGGTACCTTGCACACGCTGAAGCTTCCCTGTACCTGCAGAAGCAAAACAGCTCCAAAGCATGATTGACCCCCCGCCATGCTTCACAGTAGGCAAGGTGTTCTTTTCTTCATAGGCCTTGTTCTTCCTCCTCCAAACATAGCGTTGATCCATGGGCCCAAACAGTTCTAATTTTGTTTCATCAGTCCACAGAACACTATCCAAAACTTCTGTGGTTTGTCCACATGACGTTTGGCATACTGCAGTCGACTCTTCTTATTCTTTGGAGACAGCAAGGGGGTGCGCCTGGGAGTTCTGGCATGGAGGCCTTCATTACGCAGTGTGCGCCGTATTGTCTGAGCTGAAACTTCAGTACCCACATCTGACAAATCTTTTCTCAGTTCCTCAGCAGTCACACGGGGACTTTTCTCCACTCTACGCATCAGGTAGCGCACAGCAGTCGAAGTCAGCATCTTCTTTCTGCCACGACCAGGTAGCGTTTCAACAGTGCCCTTTGCCTTGAATTTGCGAATGATGATTCCTATGGTCTCTCTTGGTATGTTTAACATCTTTGCAATCTTCTTATAGCCATTGCCCTTCCTGTGAAGAGTAATCACCTCTTCTCTTGTCTTCCTGGACCATTCTCTTGACTTCACCATGTTTGTAACCACACCAGTAAATGTCTAGAAGGAGCTGAGTATCACAGTCATTTTAAAGCTGCCTAATTGGTGCTTATTATGCTTTATTGCTGCTCCGTGACATCCACAGGTGTTTTCAATACCTGATTGAAAACACTTGAATGAACCTCTGTTCTTCAGAGTGGTAGTCTTTAAGGGGTTGAATAATTATGTCAATGAAGAATTCACAAAAGAAACATTTACTACTGTATTACAAAACCATTGGTGTCATTTTAGTTGCATATGGTTCTTTAAAAAGTCCTTGTAGGATTTCATTCTGAATACAATCACAAATGTACACTAAATTCCCTAAAACCCTTTACAGCATTGGGGGTTGAATAATTTTGAACACAACTGTAGAAAGGTAGTAGATACATGGAATAGCCTCCAAGTGGGGGCAGTATCTATTATCCTTTCTATATCACTGTTACTGCTCCCACTGGGAGGCTATTCCATGTACCAGTGATATAGAAAGGGTAGTAGATACATGGAATAGCCTCCCAGTGGGAGCAGTAACAGTGATATAGAAAGGGTAGTAGATACATGGAATAGCCTCCCAGTGGGAGCAGTATCTACTACCCTTTCTATATCACTGTTACTGCTCCCACTGGGAGGCTATTCCATGTATCTACTACCCTTTCTATATCACTGTTACTGCCCCCACTGGGAGGCTATTCCATGTAACAGTGATATAGAAAGGGTAGTAGATACTGCTCCCACTGGGAGACTATTCCATGTATCTACTACCCTTTCTATATCACTGTTACATGGAATAGCCTCACAGTGGGGGCAGTAACAGTGATATAGAAAGGGTAGTAGATACATGGAATAGCCTCCCAGTGGGAGCAGTAACAGTGATATAGACAGGGTAGTAGATACTGCTCCCACTGGGAGGCTATTCCATCTACTACCCTTTCTATATCACTGTTACTGCTCCACTGGGAGGCTATTCCATGTATCTACTACCTTTCTATATCACTGTTACTGCCCCCACTGTGAGGCTATTCCATGTAATAGTGATATAGAAAGGGTAGTAGATACATGGAATAGTCTCCCAGTGGGAGCAGTATCTACTACCCTTTCTATATCACTGTTACATGGAATAGCCTCACAGTGGGGGCAGTAACAGTGATATAGAAAGGGTAGTAGATACATGGAATAGCCTCCCAGTGGGAGCAGTAACAGTGATATAGACAGGGTAGTAGATACTGCTCCCACTGGAGGCTATTCCATCTACTACCCTTTCTATATCACTGTTACTGCTCCACTGGGAGGCTATTCCATGTATCTACTACCCTTTCTATATCACTGTTACTGCCCCCACTGTGAGGCTATTCCATGTAATAGTGATATAGAAAGGGTAGTAGATACATGGAATAGTCTCCCAGTGGGAGCAGTATCTACTACCCTTTCTATATCACTGTTACATGGAATATCCTCCCAGTGGGGGCAGTAACAGTGATATAGAAAGGGTAGTAGATACATGGAATAGCCTCCCAATGGGGGCAGTAACAGTGATATAGAAAGGGTAGTAGATACATGGAATAGCCTACCAGTGGGGGCAGTATCTACTACCCTTTCTATATCGTTGTTACTGCTCCCACTGGGAGGCTATTCCATGTATCTACTACCTTTCTACATCACTGTTGGAATAGCCTCCCAGTGGGGGCAGTATCTACAGACTGTCTCCACCAAGATGGTGGCGAACCGGGCGGCCCTGCCAATGATGTCAGCAGGCCGCAATCTCCACCACCCTGTACCCTGACTCCCTAGCAGTAATTGTGGCAGGCGTCGACTGTACCCTGACGTCCTGAGAAGAGGATCCTGCTGTACAATTGACTGGATGCGGGTGGCCCAAAATGAGAAAGACAGCCACAGGCTCTCCATAACAAAAGAGTGAGAGAGTGGTAAGGTAGGGAAGCTGTGGCATTGGTAATATATTGTTGATATTGGCACTGTGGCACAGAAGGGGCACCACCAGGCACAGCATAGATTGGCACTGTGGCACAGGAGTGTCACCCAATTAATCAGTGACTCAGACCACTGCTAGAGGTTGTCCATGCAAGAGCAACGTTCAGCGTCCTTTATGGTCTGTGAGATGACACCAAATACTCCCGATAGGCATGACACGGATGGGGGGGGGGGCACCAAAACACATCTTCGCCTGAGTAGACAAAAATGCTTGCACCGGCCCTGAGAGTAAGTGCTGTAAAGATACATGGGGGGGCACTATACAACACAAAAGATCACAAAATGTATGCACCCAGTAACAAATATAGAGTAAAATATTTTCTTAACTGAACATACAAGAGAAAAACAAAGCACTTGTAAGATATCAGCAACATAAAATAAACAAAATGAGCACATTTCATTAATTGGTGGTACTGTCCCTTTAAATTGTGTCTTGGATTTACTGTCAAAAGAGAGTATGCAGCATTGGAGCTGGAAGTGAATCCACCAGAGGAACTACACACTCCTAATACCTGTAAAGTACAGTGGATTCAGTGCAGCACTGATACTGTCTGCAATGAGCATGAGGGAGAGAAGAATTGTGTGTGAGAGAGAGTGTGTGCGTGTTAAGGGATAATTTAAGAGATTTTTTTAAGAATACTAAGAACCTCCGATTCCTTTCTAGTGATTTTGGTAAACCATTTGCTAGTTAAAGGTCTAACTGGAAGATTTGCATGTGTATGGCATTCATGATGACCATGAAATACAGTTTTAATTCGAACTGAAAACGCCAATACTGTCTAGAATTGCCACGCGTGTCTAAACTGTTGAACACTGGCTCCCCCTAAAGTGTTTCATAACATTAGCAATTTCAAAATGAAAGGGATGTTCTTGTAGAGTTCATCAACAGTATCCAAAATAATAGATTCTATCTGCTACCAAGTTTGAAAAAGACTTGCAAATTACAACATTTATGTTTTTGACTTTAAGTCAAATATCCCGCATTTCTTTTATTTCCTGTCCCCTGTGTCTCTGCCAGACTCCCGTCTTTCTCATACTCAACAGTCAACAAAATGGCAAAACTTTCCAGTGGCGTGTGTGAGTTTGAAAGCCAAGATTAAATCAGGGTCAGTCTGAAGGCTACTGAAGAAATAGGATTAACTCTTTATAGGAAGAAAATAAGTAAATAGTTTTGGTTGTTAAAATGCTTTTGGATTTAAGAAAAGCTTACTATGAAAGTCACTAGAAGGTGATAGGAAATGGCAGACGTGGTGGATCGAACCACCCTCTGCAACCTGGGACCAGAGGTAAGTATGGGATTTAGATGGGGGTATTAAAGGGATATGCATGTCTAAAGAAAATTAAAAAAAAATTGATATTTAAAGATTTTTATACCTATAGACAAACTAGAATAAATCAACAAAAGTTTTAAAAATGTCTAAATTTTTTTAATTTTCTTGCTTCAAGCTCTTGTCGTTTCATCTTCTCTGGACACGCCCCTTAGCTAGGAGTGTTTCTTCATCTCCCACTTCCTGTATATTCCCCGGCTCCTCCCCGCTCGCTACCCACCCATCAAAGCTTCACATGAACTAGCACAAACTGGGCATGTGAAGACCTGTGCACGCTCAGGAACTCAGACTGGGGAAACTGAGGAAATTAATATTAATTATCTCTGCAACTGTGAAAGCAAGACTCACTCACCCGCTGACTCACTCACTTGCACTCTTTCAAGGTTCACATACTCACTGTCTCACCCAAACTCCCTCACACGGTCACTCACTTTCACACTCTTTCTTGTGCTGTCTGTCTCTTGTGTGCGCTTTCTCGGCTTTATCTGGCTGTATGAATAAATAATAATAAAATATATAATAAATAAATCTAGGGGGGCGTGGCTTGGCAGCCGATGGAGACGGTTGCTTGAACGCAGAGCTCCGGTGGCAAACATCATTGAGGGGTGATTTCCCTACTTAGAGAGCTCGGATGTCCCACACAAAGAAAGGATAGGGGGGAGGTAAGCTCCAGAGCACCCCCAAACCCACTCGATCAGAGGATATCTCCTCCTTCTTCTCTGAGCACTCGGCGGTGCAGTGTGATCGGCGCCATTCCAAGATGGCGCCGGTGTCGGACGGCACTCCGGCATCTTCTCCCTCCCGCAGCCCACATCCTCCAGAGGACGAAGAATCCTCTATTAGGGATATCTTGAGATCCCTACCGACCAAGGACGATTTGGAGGCTTTGATGCAGCGGATGGAGGCGGCATGGGAATCGCGCTGGGAGCACATGGCACAGGATGTCCTCCATCTTGGATCCAGAGTGCAGGGCCTTGAAGATACTAAAGACCAGACTGAAGACAGAGTGCTAGCTCTTGAGCAGCAGGTCAGTGCACACTCTAAATACTTCACCCTGCTGCGCAGAGATCTGGACGATGTAGATAACTGAGGTTGGCGAAATAATTTACGAATTCGGGGACTCCCTGAACCTCAGGGCCCCACGGAGGATATTCCAGCCTTATTACGCACTTTGTTTAACCCTCTCCTGCAACGCCCGCACGATGCGCCGCTTTTATTTGATCGAGCCCATAGGGCATTAAGGGCAAAGGGAGCTCCGTCCTCAGCCCCAAGGGACATAATCTGCCGGCTCCATTATTACGTGGACAAGGAATGCATTCTGATGGCGAGCAGGAAAACTAATCTCCAAGACCGGTTAGGAAACCCACTTCAGGTTTTTCCGGACCTTTCCTGGTCCACATTGCAAGCACGGAGGGCATTGCGCCCGCTCACCCAAATTCTCCAGGATCGACAGATTAGGTATCGCTGGGGGTACCCCTTTTCACTTAATACCGTGAATGATGGGGAATCCTTTTTTGTGTCCTCTCCGGAAGATATATTGCCATTAACCTCAGCATTGGGCCTGCGCCTCTGACTGTTCCGGAATGGTTTGCTATCCCTAGCGTGACTCAAAATACTGGCCAGGTCAGGCCCCAACGTTCCAGGTGGCAGACTCCGGTGAAGCGTAGGAAACCACCTCAAAGACCTTCTGATTCTCCGCTCAACCAGCTGCCCAATACTCCATCCTCCTGTGGCCGAGTATGCAGAAAGTATCTCTGTTCGCTTTTTTTTTTTTTTTTTTTAAATTTAAAGTTTTTTATTTTGAAATAAGTCAGCATTACATCATACTGTAAAATAATGGATGACCTCGCAGGGCCAAACAAGAAGACATAACAAGCAACGGAAACCACACATGGCCAAAAAAGTGTCATCGTAAAAACAGCGAATCGAAAAAATCTAAGGATAGCAATATGTTAGCAGAAAACATCCCCTAGACGGGGGGTCTCATCAAGGTGGGAAATCAAACATATATAAATGCAGCCACTTAAGGCCGGCCAAGGTAACTACGGTCAGCTGGTCAAAAAACATGCGTCGCAAAGAAGGACAGGGCGGTAAAAATAAGTAAAAAGGCAGAAATACCATGTGCAGGCAAAAAAGCAAAAGCCCTATGCAATGCAGGCTGGGACTGATCAAAACAAATTACGAACCGTCCTGAAAGTCCAGGCACTAGGCCAAGCTAGAGACCAGGGACACGTAAGCATATAAGAGAAATGCAGGGGAGGGGGTGTAATTCAGTAAAGCTCAGACCTGGAGAGGTAGAGGGCATAGAAACCAGCCTTCAATCCGGTCGAGGGTCCGGAGGATCTGGTGAGAGGCCCGCAGCCGCAAGGTCAATCCAAGCCACCGCGGGATCCGTGATGGTATAGGGGACATTTGCGTGGGTCACCACCAAAGCTCCTGCCAGACCCCAGCGATATCGGACACCCTGTCGGCGAAGAACTGATGTCACTTCACGAAAACGCCTGCGAGCCATCAGGGTCTGGAATGGGAGATCATGATACAGGGCCAGAGTGGAGCCCTCAAAGCGTACGGGATCCCTCGCGCCCGGAGCAGACATAACCTTGACCTTGAAAGCCACTTCACGGAAGGCCACTACGACGTCTCGAGGAGCCCCAGGTGGGTTCGTCGCAGGTCTCCTGACCCGAAACACCGACCCAAGCATGTCAGGTGTGTCAGGGGAAGCCCCGTGACCTGAAGCACAAGACGAGTCACGTAGGACGGCAGAGCGTCGGAGGTAATAGAGTCCGGGACACCCCTGACCCTGATGTTTCGGCGTCTGTGTCTCGTTTCAAGCATCTCCACAGAGCGTGTCAGAAGTTCGACTTGGTATCGCAAACCAGCAACCTGACCAGACAGGTGAGTTTGTTCCGTTGTCACAGCAGAAGTCGTCTCCTGTACCACCTTCACCTGAGCACGCATCGCCGCTATCTCCGTGCGGACCGCCGCCACCTCAGGCTGCCACACCTCACGTATCACCCGAAGCTCCTCCAAGATCCTGCGGAGATCCCCCTTCGTGGAGGGGAGATGGTCGTCCTCCTCCTGCACCTGTTGCTGTCGAAGTCCCGTCCCCACTGCAGACCGATGATCCGAGGTCACACTATTACTGGCGGAGGTAAGGGGAATCTCAGTCGGGTCCCCATCAAAAATATCCTCTGTGTCCGGCGTTGCCCCGGACGATGTCCGCATTGCTGATTTTCTCTTCTTCTGTGCCCGTTTCCTAGCAGCCGCCGAGAGGGGTCGGGAGTCAGACGCCGGTGACTGCGGGGCAAGCCAGGGCATCCCAGTAATACCCCCTGAGGTTCATAGTCGCTGTCAGCCTCCGAGGAGCCATAGCCCGGGGGGAGGGAGGAAGAAGCAGTCCGTCCCGTAAAAGCGGACCCACCTCGCAAAACATCCCGAATGTCCCTCTGTCGGGGGGCCCGTCGCTGGGAACGACCGGTAGGCATGGTTCCGGAGATGCTGGGCTGGCACGAGGTCGCAGGGCGGTGAGGGAATCTCAATACGCCTCGAGTAGGCTTCCAAGATGGCCGCTGTGACTAGGCCCAAATCGCGCTGCCGGCAGCAATCTGTCCCCGGGCACGAAACTCAGGGCTAAATCAGGTACCTCAACTCTCCAGGATCCCTCTAGCCAACAGGGAAGCTCACAGGGCAGTGCAAACGGCGAAAAAAGCAATAAAATCCGTGGTAGACACAGAGCTCCTCCAAAATGCTGCTGCTCGCTTCCACAGCTAGCTCCGCCTCCTGTTCGCACTTTTTATTTTCCTGCCCTCAGTACTTCACCCTCATTTTTTGTCTTTACGTGATTTTTTCACATTTGTTCGCCTGTCCGGCTCGAACTCTGAACTATTTTGCTTTTATCGAGCATGTCTCCGCTTCCCGCACCCCCGCCAGCAGCGGTGACCGTTATAATGTTTTCTGTGTATCCTCTTCCGGGTCCTAGTCTTGCGACAGAGGACCGGTCGAGGGGTCAGTTTATGCCAGAGTTGCAATTCCCCGCGAGGCCCGGATACCCCCCGAGGAGGAATTCTCACTGCCTCCGTGTATATAAGTTAATTACTTTGTTATTGATTGATTTTTTCTTATTTGCAATGCCTTTTTCCCCTCTCCCTCCAGACGCACTCAGGTTTCCTTCTCCAGATTGGTACTCATGGCTGGTCTTTCCCTTAGTTCATCAATGGCGACGATTCGATTAATCACACTTAATGCACGGGGGCTGAACACCCCCGTGAAACGTCGGATGGCCCTGGCTGATGCCCGTAACCAGGGAGGGGGACATCGTCTTTGTGCAAGAGACGCACTTTCGAGCAGACTCCGCACCGATCTTGTCGTCACTGCATTATCCCTCTAGTTACGTGAGTAACTATACGGCTTCAAAATCTCGAGGGGTAGCCATATTACTAGCTCGTCATGTCCCATTTGTATATGATTCTCATGTCACTGACCCGGGGGGTAGGTTTTTGTTTCTTACAGGGACTCTAGGCCACTCCTGCTGCACCCTGGTTAACATTTATCTCCCCAATCGTAAACAATGCCAGACACTTCGTTCTATCCTCACCAAATTGTCCCGCTACAGTGAAGGCATCGTAATCTGTGGTGGTGACTTCAACGTCCATCTGGACGCCCCTGGGGAAGGCAATCCCGCTTCCTGTAAACCCGACCCCTCCTTGCGGCGGCGGTTTCTCCAACTGCTACACGGCCAGCAGCTGGTAGATGGCTGGAGGGTACTCCACCCGGCCGGGAGGGACTTTACATTTTTCTCCTCCGCAGCATGCTCATATTCCCGACTGGATTCTTTTTTGATTTCACATCATGGCCTGCACTTATTACAGTCCGCCACTATTAAGCCCATCACATGGTTTGACCATGCCCCAGTTCACTTAGTGCTCTCCTTCCCTACAGTCCTGGTACGTGATAGGACTTGGCGACTAAATGAGACCCTTCTCAAAGACACAGCGAATAGGACTGACATTGAGACGGCCGTTTCTGACTATTTCAGGGATAACCTGACTCCGGACGTTTCCCTGCCCATGGTATGGGAAGCCCATAAATGTGTTCTGAGGGGCAAATTCATCCAAATTGGGGCCTGGTTGAAGAGACTTCGGACTGGACAGATCAAGGACCTCCTACGTAACATTCACACTCTTGAGACATCGCATAAAATACATGGGTCATTGGACACGTTTAAAGAACTGACACTTCAGCGGGCGGCTCTTAATGACCTACTCACACGTAATACCCTGCGTTCCCTACAAATCTCTAAGCTCAAATACTACACCCAGGGAGACCGTTGTGGTCGTTTATTGGCTAACGCAGTCCGTCAACGACACATGGCTACATATATCCCTAAGATACGTCGTACAGATGGGTCGATGGCTCACTTGTCCCCAGACATCTCCGCAGCTTTCCTTTCCTACTATAAATCCCTATACAATTTGAAAGACACCCCCCCTCCCTTAGAGGTAATTGACAAATACTTACGCGAATCATATGACTCCACTATCTCTAGGGAGGCACGGGAAGCACTGGATACTCCCTTCACCATGGAGGAACTTGCCTCGGCAGTTAAATCTATGAAATCGGGCAAGAGCCCGGGCCCAGACGGGTTTACGATGGGTTATTATAAGACCTTTCTCCCATCCTTAGGCCCTCACTTTCTGCAAGCCTTTAACTCTCTGGATGAACACTCTACTATCCCCCAATCGGCCCTCCTCGCCACAATCACTCTCATACCTAAACCTGATAAAGACCATACTTTAGTCCCTAATTATCGCCCAATCTCCCTTATTAATACGGACGTTAAATTGTTTGCCAAGTTACTAGCCATCCGCCTCAGCCCCTTACCGCCCACCTTGATTCACCCGGACCAGTCAGGTTTTGTGACTTCACGTGAGGCTCGCGACAACACTATTCGCACTATCAATCTCATTCACCGAGCGCAAGCTCAGGGACACCCTACTATATTTCTCTCGGTTGATGCCGAAAAGGCATTCGACCGGGTGGACTGGCATTATCTCTTCGGAGTTCTAGGGCATATGGGCTTTGGCTCTAAATGGATAGCATGGATACACGCGCTATATTCCTCCCCTACGGCGCGGATTAGAATTAATGGTACACATTCGACCCCCTTCTGCATTAGGAACGGAACCAGACAAGGATGTGCTTTGTCCCCCCTGCTATTTGTCCTTGCTCTGGAACCCTTTATGCAAAGGGTTAGGGATAATGACAATATTCAAGGGTTCCATCTCCCATTTCACCATTATAAAGTGTCGGCATATGCGGATGATGTCCTCTTCACTCTCACCAATCCCCTAAGATCCCTTCCACATGTGCTAAAAGAATTACGAACTTTCCAGACACTATCCAACTTTCTAATTAATGACACAAAATGTGAGGCCATGGGGGTGGGGGTGACTGGAACTGTCTCCATTGTCTTTATTAGCCCCTAGAAGCATCTACACCCCCTTGAATGTTTTAAATATAGCCAGTTAACTCACTTTGTAACTAAACTGACTTCGTCTATACCTCTCCGCACCTCCATGACTGTGTTCGAGACTTTATGTACGATGGATCCCCCGCCAACACATGTTCTCTCGTCTCTCTACACCCTACTCCTTTCCTCGTCCCAACCCAGGGTACCCTCATATGTGACTAAATGGCATAACGAACTCCCTGAACCCATCTCGAAGGATGACTGGGCAAAAAAAATTTCCATCAATAAATACTCCTCAATGAGCCTCTCGGTTCAGCTTTCTAATTTTAAACTCCTAGCACGCTGGTACCTCACTCCAGTTCGCTTAAATCGTATGTTCCCACAATCTATCTCCCAGTGCTGGCGATGCCTCGCTGCTACAGGCACCTATCTGCACTTATGGTGGAGTTGTCCGGTTCTCACTGCTTACTGGTCCGAGATTTTGGCGCATATTGCTGACATTACGGGCTTCACATCAGATGACTCACCTAAACTGATACTTTTTCATTTGGTCCCACTTCCAGTCAACACCTACAAAGCCTCTTTATTGTTGCACCTTTTAAATGCGGCCAAATCCCTCGTTCCACGGAAATGGAAACAGACTACCGCTCCCACTGTTAGAGAATGGATTGAGGCGGTAGAGCGCATTCGTACTTTAGAGGAGCTCCACTACTCACTAGAGAACCAATATCAAAAGTACTTTAAGACGTGGTTTTGGTGGACAGATTTTCTCCATAAACGTTCATCACCCTCTCCCGTGGTGCAGCAGGTGGAACCCATCTCAGACTCAGTACCTACAATACCCCCTCACTCCTTCTGAGATCAACAGATCTAATACTCGACGCTCTAGTATTGTCTACTAGACATGTGCACAGCACAAAATTTCGTTTTGAACTAATGGATTAATCCTAAAATGCAATTTATTTAGTTACTAAAGAAATTCGTTTTCAGTTCTTTAGTATGAAAACTAATTTCATTCATCCGAAAACCAGTGGATACAATTACTATTGTAGTGGCTCCTCAGAGGGCTGAGATCGCTGCTTGTTACAGTATCACTCTCTCTCAGCACAATGTGGGCCATATTACATAGCTGGTGTTAACATAACTAGAGCTGTTGTAAACTTCCCAGAGCCATTATAGCCTATGGAGGTTTTCAGTTTACAACAGCTCTGGTTAAGCACCAACATTGTAATACTGCCCTGTGTCAGGCAAAGCTGTTACAGTAACTGACTGCTGCTCATCACAGCGCTCAGAGTTTCAGTAAAACTAGTAAATAATATTTTTATATATAAGAGGTTAGAACAATATTATTTCCTTGTTTTACTGAAACTCTGAGCGCTGTTACAGTCGGTTACTGTAACAACTGAGCCTGATACATTGTACTGAGAGATAATGTAACAAGCAGCCGATCTCAGCGCTCACAGCCACTGGATTTAAAGGGCTGAAAAAAAGGATCCTCTCTGTATAATGTTTAGAACATCCTCCTGCATTAATTAATACCCCTCTCTGTATAATGTATATAACCTCCTCCTGCATTAATACCCCTCTCTGTATAATGTATAGAACATCCTCCTGCATTAATTAATGCCCCTCTCTGTATAGAACATCCTACTGCATTGGCATGTGGAGGGTGCAGATCTTCGGATGTTGCGATGTTGCGCTCTTCATTGCTGGTCTCCTTCACTCATCAATGTAATATCACAAAAAGGACTGAAACTAAAATGTAGTGCATTTTATTTTAGTTTCTTTCGTTTTTTGTACTGAGCAGTTTCGTTTCTCTTGAGTCATACTAAAACTAAATTATCCCAAAATTCTGACTAAATTGTTTTAGTACTAAAACGAATGCACATGTCTATTGTCTACTGATATATTAGTACCTAACCTGGACCCCACAAGAGTCTGTACACTCCACAATGCGTCTTTCCTGTTTTACCCTTTATTTTGGTTGTTTTATAATATATGTCAAAATGACTGGTTTATATGACTTATTTGTTTTTCATCCGTATTTCTTACTGCTGTATGTAATGCCACAATACGAAGCGCTGTGCCTAGCGTGTACTTGCGATACTGTTGCATTTATGGCATTTTTGTTTTGAAAATAATAAAAATAAAAATTTTAATTAATTATAATAAATAAATCTATTGAAGTATATATTAATAAATTAACCCCTTAGTGACCGGGCGGTTTTACACAAATCCGTCTTTTAGTGACCGCTGCTGTTTTTACGTTTCTGCGCTGTTAGTGTTTAGGTCAAATTTTCCTCTTACTCGTTTATTCGACCCACACATATTATACACCCTTTTTCCCGCCATTAAATGGACTTTCTAGAAATACCATTATTTCCATCATATCGAATAATTTACTATAAAAAAAAATATGAAATATGAGGAAAAAATTGGTAAAAACACACTTTTTCGTAATTTAATCCCCAAAATCTACAACCACCCAAAAAGACCCCGACTAACTAGGTTCAAAATTTTGTCCCGAGACTAGAAATACCCAATTTTTACATGCATTTGCTTTTTAACCCCTTCACTGCTGAGACAGTTCACCTATGTGCGCTGCGCTCATTCTGACCATTTTGTGCTAATTATTTTTAGATGACAGCCTAGGTCCTATTTAATTAAACTCCCCCCAGACAAAAAAACTTTTAAAAAAAAACATTTTTTTATTTTATTTAATTTTTTTATAATTTTTTTTTAAAACCAAACCTGGTCATGTTTGGTATCATTGGAAAGGCCATAATCAGGCCTTTCAAATGATGTCAAATATGATCATCTAGCTGGATATGGATCGGGAGATATGGGGATCCTTAGGATCCCCTTATCTTTACATGGCAGCTAGATGGTTAACTGGCCCACTGACATCCTCACACATATGGTGAGGTTGTCAGTGGGTGGGGGGGACCTGGAGGCTTGGCTGACATGTCTACATCCAAGATGTCAGCACCCCTCCAGGTTTGAATCGCGTTTTGGCGCCAATTGGCGCCGAAACGTGATCCGGCAGCGAAACTGTTAATGCCATACACTGCTGCAAAGGGGAGGCTCTCTCCTCTCCAGCAGTGCAAACGGCATCTCCCTAGCTTCAATGGTTGGGGAGATAGAGGGCTCCGAAGGAGCCCCCCCTCCCCTCCATTGAAATGCATGGGGACGCCTGCTGATGACGTCACCACGCAGCGTGGCGACGTCATCAGCCTCGCTCGCCTGCCCATGTAAATCACATGGGCAGGCTTCCTCCCTGCCAGATCGCCGTGGGATCCAGCGAGGGAGGTGAGTATCGGGCGGGAGGGGGATTAGGCGCCGCTGACGTACCCTGTATGTCCGCGGGTCTAAGGGAGACCTGTGGACAGGACGTACAGGGTACGTCAGTGGCCCTTAAGGGGTTAATGAGTTAGTGCAGCAGCATTGTAGATTTTATAATGCCCCACTTTTAGAACAAAAAAAGATATAGTTTTAACGGTATTAAATTTTATTATTTTTATTTACTATTAATTTTATTATTGTTTTGTTTTCATACATTATATACTGGTGTTGGGTATCATTGGAAAGGCAGGGGGAAATCCCAGATGGTGACGTCACTGTGCGCACGATGACTCCCACAGCCCGAGGGGCCTTGTCTCATAAAGGGCTTATGTCAGCCCTCTGTGGCTGAAGCCTTGGCTCATTGCCAGATCGGCAACGAGCAGGGGCCCAAGCAGGTTGGCCATAGAGCGTCCTGCACGCAGGGAAGGGAATCTCCATGACGCTTCACGCACATCCTGGACTGCAGGGGCAGCAAGGTGGCGCCCGAGTGCCCGATGGGTCAGTCCGCCCCTGTATAATACTATATAAAGTACAGGAGACGTTAATGTACAGTATGCAGCCACAACATCCGAGCCACAAACAAGGCTTGTGGCTCAGTTGCAATAGATGCAGAGGATTTTAAGCTAACGCCTGGAGCTGTTTATTAGACGACAGCTTAATATTCAGTTTGGTATTAGATTTTTCAATGCAATTTAATACATTTTATCCATGAAAGACACTTTCCACATTTCAATCTATTTCAGTTACATGTCTACAAATATATTTTGTAAGAAAAAAACACAAAACCAATACAAGGAATGATTTTATTCACATCAGCAAAAAAAAACACATGTAAAAGAAAAAAAATTCACCAATTAACTCATGACAGTTCCAGGCCATTTTATTTGAGCACCATGTCATCCGATTTAAATGGAACATAAGGTATTGAAACATATGGTATGGATTGACTTTGTGTTGCTGATGAAAAACACTGCATTATTGCCTAAATGAATAATTCAGTTGAGGTATTTATACAGTATTTAAAAAGTGCCGTTAATAATGAAAAAAACTAATAAAGTGGTTCACATTTGTATTTTTTTTTTTCAATTTCAGGCACTATTTATAAAAATCTTCCTAAAGCACCATAATTTTCCTTCAAAATTGTCACATAATTCAGGTGATTTTTACAATTTTATATGACAAAAATTATTAGGTTTATCCACTACACTGATAAAAGTGATAAACTGACACCAAATGGGACAAGTGAAGTCACAGAACTGCAATTTGTGAAGAGTTTACATAGGAAACATAATTTTAGACCAAACTACCTGAGCTGAAAAAAGTGCTGGGTTGGAGATTTTTTTCAACTTACATTATTTTGGATTTTCTTCAACAATTCTCCTACCAATTCTTGATTTAGTGAATGTAAAGAAATATTGCACAGTAGTAGCCAAAATTAGACAAATTGAACATAATTCATGTCCAAATGAGTGACGTTTAATCCCTTCACTTCCAGGGTCACGTACACGCGATGTTCAAAAGATCTTGCAGGAGCCGATCATCGAGTAAATGAAAAGGAATTTATTTTCCTGCAAACAAAATTTGTTTACAAATGGGCTCCAGAATGTGTCCCCGAATTTTCAGCACCTTGGACAGGTCTGCCAAGGTGCTAAAGCTGTTTGAACACCATAGAGATCTGTTTTCCTTTAACAGAAACACGGAGCTCAAGCTGTATTATTATGCGTGTAGTAAGGCTTTTTGGTCAGCAGGGGGAGTCTTTTTGCCCTTTAACCCCTTCACTATCAAGTGATTTTCCAAAAAAAAAAATGGCAGAAACAAGTGCTTTTATGTAAAATCATTTCTAATTATAAAGTAAGAAATATTTGAGCTTATACCCACTGTATGTCTTTCTGTAAATATTTTGGCCAGTAGATGTCGTTATCTACTGCCAAATTGAGCTACAGAGGTTTGAGCGCCGGGTCTATTTTCTCCCTGCATGGGCTTCTGAAAGCCAGATATTTCAGAGCTTTCAGCAGATGATTTTACTGTTTTATCTCTTTGGGGGCAGCTTCTGCAGTCCAAAAGCAAACAATACTCATTTGCAGCAAACAAATTTAATTTGCTTTTGGACTGCAGATCAGCACATTGAGATATCTCGATATCGGGACACTAGATGGTGCCTTTGAAGCCCGAGATATCTCGATCTCAGCAGTGAAGGGGTTAAATAAGCTTGTTGTTTCTAAAATGTATTTTAATGTATTTTATGATACAGTATATACATTTTACACTGTCTTCAATGAAAAGTTGTTTTCCATAAATTCACTTGATCTGGAAGTGGTTTTATGGGAAACGGCTTGATAGTGAAAGGGTTAAGAATACTTCAAACAATATGATTTTGCGGTGAAAGGTTTATTAACAACCAATCAGTGCTAACTCATATGTTTCATTTCCTGGTTTTATTTGTGTACTCTGGGTAGGTATAAATATGGGGAACAACAGCTACTGTATAACCAAGTTGTAATTTTTAAGTATTACTTCAAAAAGAAAAACATAATAAAGTTCTACTCCTTGGACTTTTGACTCTACCAATGAATTCTGCAGGGCTGATTGGTAACTATAAAGGAACATTCTGATGCTAAACTATATCCAAAGTCAGCACACATCGTACGTTTACATTTAAGATACGAACTAAAAAGCTGCTACTTCCCTCCAACATAGAGCACTTACCATACACAACTGCTAAAAATGCAAACGGGAGGAGGAGTACAAAGTACCTTCTCTTGGTGAAAATATTAGTTATGTATGTATGCCCTTTTTAAGTGATATTATCTAGAACATAAATTATTAGAAGAAAATGCACACAAATATTCTTTAAAAACAATACTACCAGTGGACTACATTAGCTAAGTCATGTAGAGGAGTAATGTGCATCAAATTTGCAGTATGGAATGAGGAATTGTTTAATACTTTTTACACATATAAAAGGGTCTGGATTTTACCAGAAATGCACCATTTCTTTCAATTATATTCTTAAAACAGCTTTTAGTTCGTTATCATAGTTTCAATGGCCATTTTGGTAAAGCCATTGGTGGGCCACGTTGTAAAATGATCCCACATTCCATTCATGTGACAAAAAATCTCATGTCTCTATATATGTTATCTGACAGATTCTACTGTAAGGACTCCATCTTGCGCCCAAACAGTTAATAGCTGCTTTTTAAGACAAGCACGCAACTTCACATTGTTCACTAGTATCAAACCGATTCTTGTTTCCTCCGCAGCCCCCGTACCAGAACTGTAGGCACTCTTTTGTGTTTGAGTCGTACCACCACTTAAGAGAATAGTTTTGACAGTCTCCTTCCTGTTGTTTCAAAGTGCAGATATCTGAAGTAGAAATCAAAGTGTTTAAACGATTAAACGAGGTCATAAATATAGTGTCAAATATTCATTCAAATGAAAAATATTAATATGGTATTTAATACATGTTAAATAATTGTAATTTGAAAACCTCATACCTTCCTGTTATTGGTGAACCAGAAAATAAATAAAAAATTGACAAAGTAAACAAAATCCAGATTGGTATATCAGTGTGCAATTACAATGTCTTTATTGTTTATTTAACCTATTACTTCCTACCTGGCTAAATATTTTTTTTAAATGCCCTAGTATTTTATAAAGCCTTTTCTTGCTTTATTAAAACTTTTATTAAATTAAATTCTCTATTTTAATAGTACCATAACAAATTACCCTTTACTTACCCCTTACAAAATAACGCCAAACCCACCTTTTAATAGTAATAATCAAACAAAATATTCTATTGCTATAGTTTCACTATTTTATAGTCGGAGAATTTAAAGGAACTCTTACTAACCCCACCCCCTTTTTGCCCTTAAATAACTGGGTAGATGCTGCTGCGGGCATCGGCCCAATTGTTTTTTTTAATTATTTTTTGGGGGGGAGAAAATACTTAACTTTTATCTCTCAGTGCCAGTCGCTCATTCCAGTCAACTCAGAGGCTTCCGCGTTTGCATATAGCGTAGGATACAGAAATTGTGCATTGCTTGGAACATGAGTACAGAGTTGCGTGCGCATGTGCAGATTCTATCCAATGGCTGCCTCTTTCAGAATGGCCACTATTGCATGCAGAGCATGCTGAAGTCACTAGTGACCAATCTGGTGACCAGCAGCTGGGATACTCAAAATCTTGGCTGCCTGGTGACACTGGGTGGGGGGAGGAAACTCTCTGCTTCACCCAGCGATTCCTGCCAAATCAGTCAGCAGGGAGGGGGATGGAAGTATGACAACACTTCCCTGAGTTTCTGCACATCAGTTGAAGATTCTGGTGTGCTGCAGCTTTGGTAAGATTTTCTGGGAATCATTTGTAAATGAATTTCATTTGCAATCCATGAAGTTATTTTAAATTACGCAAGAAAAACACCAGATCGAATTGAACATCAAGTTTACTTTATAATGGTAGTGAAGGGGTTATCGAGATAACCTTAGTTGAGAAAATCAGAAGATTTAACCTCTCAAGAACCTACCCCCCAGATCTCTTAAAACTCACCTCCTTTCCATCACAGTTGGTCTCCCTCTGCACTCTTTCATTTTGACAGTGCTGATGCTTTGCTGAGTACTTGAGCACTCGCCCAATCAGGTGCACAAGTGTAGTACATTGCAAATATATGATTACTGTTACATTGTATTGTATATGATTCTGTTACATTGAAAATAGCATTTTCATACTTGGAAATAAGTTATACAAAGCATAATACGCTCATTCGACTCCAAGTCTCGCTCTAATCTTGTTTGATTCATTTTATTTGTTTGGGGTTTTTTGTTTATTGACACCATGAGTTGTGGATAGTTTACATGCTACTTATATGTATTTCACAAATGCCTGAATGGGAAGAGCCAAATAATCACCAACTTCAACTCTCATAAAGACAATCATGCAAACGATTACTAAAGCTCAGTTATCAAAACATGCGTAGCACCTATTAGAGTCATGCATTTTAAAGTAATGGTGCTTCCTAATTAACGACAGCTTTAAAACATAAAATCTAGTAGTTACAGCCACCCTGGTAGGGATCAGGCGTGACACTGTTTTTTCTGTCTGTATGCACATTTTGTCATATCTCCAGGCAGGTCATCCTTGCTGCTGTCCCGTTCCGTGTTTTTGTTTTTAATCCCAAAGTGGAATCATTTCTGGGGAGGGTATAAATGGAAACCCACTAGTCTCTCATGACTGAGAAGCAGCATGGGCATATGTGGCTTGCTTAGAAATCGTCTTTTGGTTTCATTAGGTAGGACTCCCCTACCAGAGGTGCCGTGACGTGGCAGGTGAGCTTACACTTCAATGTCCATTCAAGTAAACCAAAACCTCTGATTGTGTTTTATTTCACATGAAGTTATGTTATAGGGATAAGCACAGATGACATAGAATTGTCTGCTTGTAGGCTGTACATTTTAGCATGGATAGCGTATTTTTGTATTTTGAAGATAAGAATACCGCGTATCAGACATAGTCCTCAGTGAAAGAAAACATAATAAAACCATGAATAAAACAATTTATGACATTTAACTACTTATAAAATCCATATTTACAGAAATTATCTTTAAGGGAATAAAAATTACATGGATTATAACATACCTCTAGAAAGAACATCTGCTCCCTCATTTGTGGGTTGTCCTACAGGGGAATAATGTAAAGAAATTATTTTCGTAATTGAGTGACCTGGATAACAAATACAGAACAAGTAAAACACTTTACATATAAAATGCACTATATCAACATAGTAGCTTTGGATTTTTATTGCTCAAATACATTTCAAGTAATGATTCCATCAGAAACGCAAATTGAACGAAAAATCATGGAACTCAATGAAGCCCAAATTTACCCAAACATGTTGCTGTAAAAGAACGCATCAAACACAACATCTATGTTAACTGCTTGAAGTGTAATTTAAGTTACTAACACTACCTTTGATAATGCAATCCGACATAAATTTGTAGGAAGCCCATAAAATACTGTAATCTGATTAAAGATATACGGCCATATTACAATGTTGGTGCAAACTTAACCAGAGCTGTTGTAAACTTAAAACCTCCATAGGCTATAATGGCTCTGGGAAGTTTACAACAGCTCTGGTTATAGCACCATCTTTATAATATGGCCCATAATCTCTATAATATCAGCAAATCATGTATTAAGCAATATTTTTTTTATCACTTCATCTTCTTTTATTTTTGGTTGCTGTCACAGCTTGGCTTGACACCAAGTTTCTTCTTTTCCAGTTTCCACCTTATCGAGGTGAGGTACAACACTGCAAAGCCTAGAATCTGGTCTATTCTTTGCTTAACAATCATTACACAAAAAAGATGCTCATGTTCTCTAGGTCATTTGGTCACTCAGATAATCTTTGCTTTGAAAATATTTTTTTTTCCTGATACCACTAATATTTTCCAGATGTTTTATTAGATGCATGGGTTCACTCACATAAATATCTCTGTATAAAAATAAATGTGAAATTCCTGTGTTCCTACTCAAAAAACATTCTGCAGGCATATCACGTTTCATTTGTAGGCATGTTAGATTTGTGTATCACTAGGTAAAGCTTTTAACATGGGAAAAGATGCTGTGAAAGATTGAAGAAAGAAAAGAAAAGAAACACTCACTCCAAATATTTCCCTTCGCTGACTCATCTTATTCAATTGACTGCACACTTTACTTTCAATGCTCAAAATTGCAGTAGCACACTCATCTCTCGCTACACAGCACCTACAGGGTTATTCAGAGAAAGGTTAAACTCTGGGGAGAACTTTTGGAGAAGTGTAAATTCTAGGTCAAAATAGCTGATTTGGAAAGTGAGCTAAATGGGCGAATTTTTCTGGTTTGGCTATTTTGACCTACAGGGTTATTCAGAGAAAGGTGAAAACCAAGAGAATGACTGGAGAAGTGAAAATTCTAGGTCAAAATAGCCAAACCAGAAAAATTCTCCCATTTATCCTTCTTTCCCAATAGGCTATTTTGACCTAGAATTTTCACTGCTCCAGCCATACTCTTGGATTTCAGCTCTCATTGAATAACCCTGCTAGAATTTTCACTTCTCCAAAGGTTCTCCAGAGGTTCACATTAATCTGAATAACACTGCTAGTCTAAGTTCTTATCACGTTACCTTGTTTGTACTGAATTCAATGTTTTGCTTTTCTTTCTAAAATAGTTTTTTAAGGTTATGTATTGATTGCATCATTTATTGAAAGTGCGTGTTGTCAAGGCTATGGTTTTCCCAGTTGCTATGTATGGCTGTGAAAGTTGGACCATAAGAAAGGCTGAGAGAAGATTTGAGGCCTTTGAACTATGGCGCTGGAGAAGACTCCTGCGAGTCCCTTGGACTGCAAGGCGATCAAACCGGTCCTAGAGGAGATTAATCCTGACTGCTCTTTAGAAGGCCAGATCCTGAAGATGAAACTCATATTTTTGTCACCTAATGAGAAGGAAGGACTCACTGGATAAGAGCCTAATGTTGAGAAAGACTGAGGGCAGAAGAAGAAGGGGACGACAGAGACAGAATGAGGTGGCTGGATGGAGTCACTGAAGCAGTAGGCGTGAGCTTAAATGGACTACTGAAGATGGTAGAGGACAGGAAGGCCTGGAGGACCGTTGTCCATGGGGTCGTGATGGGTCAGACACGACTTCGCAACTAACAACAACAACATTGATTGTATCGTTATTGATGTTTGCATTATATTACTGTCAACATAGTTGCATGATATTTACCATCAAATATCTATGTGTATGGCTCATAATAAAAATTCTTTATTTAAATAAAAGAAGAAATACGCTTTTGTTTTACGTAATGTTTCCAAATATTGTACAACTCCTCCACAGAATGTGAGCAAAAATCCTCAGATTTTCTTATATTTTACATCCCTTTCTTTAAATAGTAGCTAGCAGATAATGAAGTATTAACATTCATTTAAACATTAAATAAAACCAATGTATATGTGTTTGGTCAAGGTTCCTTTTGTAAACTAATCAGAGTAGTAGGGAGTATATAACTCTTTGGCTCTTCGTGTCCTTTTGTTTTGGTAGTTTAATTGTCTCTGTGGAGGAATGTTTGCTGTTGATAAGCAATTAATCAGAGACTTTTTAAATGGACGTGGAGAGCATTCGCTCATAACTACGGAGAAAGCATGGAGTAAATAAACAAGCCGCACAGGAGTCCGGAAGTTAATTTGCAAACCTAGCGTATATACACATACATGAGATCAGAAGCATGCACGTCATATCCTCTGTCTGCAAGACTAAGAGGTCGTGGAAGAAGTAGGTCAGCAGATGGCTGAACGGAAGGGAGATTTTATGAATGGGGAAACACCGCAATGCCATGTTGATGGAGTCCTAAAATGGGAGATGGCATCTAGATTGAGTCGTCGTCGATTGCTTCAATTAAGAGGGACTAATTGCTGCACTTTGGGGGATAGTTATTGGGCTGGTGGGCGGTTAGATTAATGCTTTTTTGTTTTGAATTTGTATATGCATGCACTGCTTTTTCAATCCTGATGAGGTCTATTGGATAGATTTTATATACACTCTGGGTTTTTTTTTTGTTCCTGTCTGGAAGCAGCTGTCCTTGGTCTAACAAACAGAAAGATATGGAGAGTAGAGATTAGGGATGTGCATGGCTGAAAAATTTGTTTTGTTTAGTTTCGTTTTGTTACATTTTTAAATAATTTCGTTTTTGGAATTTCGTAGCTAATTTCGTTTCGTGTTTCGTTTAGTTTTGGATCGATTCGAAATTTCGAATCGATTCGAATTTCATATATCAATTCGATAGTTGACTCTTGGATCACTAAATAAAACCCCAATTAATCAAATTTTGCTGTTAAAAGAAAAGCTAGGGTTAAATTTTAAGTTGTGTCACAGATTTAGTATTTGAGTCAAATTAAACAGTGAAACAAAATTAATTTTTGTTTCATAAAGTCCTTTGCTGACTATTACTTGTATTTTAAGTTAAGATCAATGCGATAGTTGATATCAATTTGATAGTTCATTTCAAATTCGATAGTTGATATCAATTATTAAAATTTTTCTTTTATGATGATGATGATGACACAGTGTAAAACAAAATAAATTCATTATAAACCATTTTGTTTAGTTTCGAATTCGTATCGTATCGATTCATTATTCGGAAGTACTTCCGAACTACGAATTATCAAATTTTGTTTCAAATTCCGAATTTTTCCGAAACGAATGCAGATCTCTAGTAGAGATAGTGTAACAGTCCCAGGTTGAGTGAGTTCCATGAGTAGTGATATCTGTCCTGGGGGACTGACAGCAGACTCTGCAAAACTGTCCAATCCAAATAATGAAGCAGGCCAGCTATCTCTTCCTTTCATTTCTGGGGTCATCCAAAAAGGAATTGCACATAATTGCAATCATCTAGCTTTCCAAAAAAGGCAGACTCGATCACATCTTGCACTGTGGTTTTCTAAGGAAAAGCCATGAACATATGTCTTATAAATAATAGAATTAAATCAAAGTGACTTAACATCTGGAAGTTAAATTAATAAAGTTGCTGAGAATATCAGACCGGGAACCAAAAACCAAGAAGGATTCAGTCAAATTCATATGTGTAAAGTAATAAACGCACACACAAACACACAGTGACGCAGACAAACATAAAAAAGTTGCCTCTTACATTCCTATGTATGTTATATTCCCTTTATTAAAGGGCCACTCTAATAAAAAAGTACACCCCCACTTTCTCTTAAAGCTTAGAGCATCTGCCCAATTCTTTTTTATTTTAGGCGTAAATACTCACCTTTTCTCCCTCGGCGTACACTGCTCGTCCCAGCCAGTCAGTTCAGGGCCTCCAAAATCCAGAAGCCCCTGTAACTTGTTTTTACACAATTTGTGTACCTAGGCAAATTGTGTTGCTCAGGAATCAGGATACACAAATTGTGCATCGCTAAGAACATGAGCACTTTGCATAGTGCCTGCGCAGAACGATGGATCAGAGCTACGCGAGTATGCACAGAAGCAATCCATTGCGTGCCTCTCTCAGGATGCTTTTGAATCAATCGTAGTCCTAGCATGAGAATAGTGGAAACTCAGGCCTCCTATGGTCTCACTATGGTGTTTACACTGTGTCTTCACAGGTATAGTGGGGGTGACCCTGAAATTTAATAAAATGTGTCTTAGAGAGAACACCAACATGTAGCATTTAGCAATAAGAGCTGCCGCGAGCAAAACCCCTCCATGGAGTCCATAGGTCTCCATTGAGGCTAACGCTGCCGGTCACATGACCTGCAGGATCTCGCCTTGCGAGATCCGACAGGTCGGCATAATGAACTACTGAGGGAGACTAGGGGACTTTTCTCCCCTAGTCTCTCACTGCTCCCAGCGGCAAGAAGAAGCGGATGGAGCCGCCGTTCCTGCCGCATGATGGAAGGTGAATATGTGATTTTTAGGGGGGGGTTTCAGCTGATGCAGACTGATTCCGCAGAAGCAGAATCAGTTAGCACCAGCACCTTGCTGTGATTAACTTTCGTGCTAACCGCATAATCCTATCGCTAATTAACACTTTGCGCTCCCCATGTTAAGCATAGGGAGCGCAAAGTACAGTAACCTTGCGCTGAAAAGCGCAAGATCTGAATCGCTAACAGGTTTTTTTAACCCGTTAGCGTTCGGATTGTAATATGGGTTTTTGGTGGGGTTAGATTCCTATGTTAAGTAATTGTGCTGAAGTGTAATCACTTAAAAACAGTATATGATAAATGTTATTAATTTCTGCATAATGTACGGTACAAATGGAGAACGAGCTGGTTGGAATATCTCATCTGTTGAGGGCAGATTAAAGTCTCCCACACAAAGTATAGGAGATGTTAATGTACAGTAAGCAGCCGCTACATCTGAATCCCATGCAGTGCTCGGGTCTCGGATGGAATAGGACGAGTTGGAATTAAGCATAATGCTCAAGCCGTAATTCTGTACGGTTTGCGTGCTGTGCTTTACGTCCTGGTTGTGATCTGGCCCATAGTCTATGGCGTTGCTAAATTTACAACAGCTCTGGTTAAGTTTAAACATTGGAATATAGTCCAAGGTTAGCAGACACAACAGTCGAGCCACAGGGGAAGTTTGGGGCTTGGCTGGAATAGAATGGGAGCTGCTATGACTAATGTTAAATAGAACAGCTCACTTTAATTAGGCCAATTAATGTGTCATTTTTGCATAAGACTTTTTGTTAGTAAAGAAGCTTGGAGATTTTATTTCACCCAAAATTAAACAAACCAGATTCAAGGGTTTTATTTCCCCAATACTTTGGGGTAGTCCCCTTATCTCTATTAGATAAGAGCACAAACCATATCAAGAGAACATTCGGTTTAAGAAACACATGCCATAATCACGGTCCAGATTTTGCTTGGCTCGAATCAGTTTCCTAACAAGGAGGAATTAATCCAAAACACTTCAAATCCAACTTTTTGTTTTTCCCTGCTTTTTTCCTTAGAAAGGATCCCAGTGAATTTTGCGATGGAACAATGAAAGTCAAATCCAAGTTTCACAAAAAATGCATCAAAAAGCAAATACAATTTCTGTAGATGAGTTTATGTGTACTCCATGTAAAATATATGCAGTTATGATAGGAATACATAATGTATGTTTAGGTTACTTTTATAAAGCAGTGTCTATATAAATATCAGCGATCAAAGCTACGCTAGTGGCCAAAATTGAGGGTACACCGTCTGATTTTGTCAGTTTTGGTTGACAAGACAATTCCTCTGCTTCCCTGGCCTAGAAATAGCCCTGACTTGAATCCCATAGAAAATATGTGGTCAAGATTGAATGCATGGTCTCGAGCAAGAGTCCAAGCGACGACTCATTGAGGCTATAATCAATTCCTGGCATCATTTGATCACAGAAGAGGATGTCAAAAGACTTGTAGAGTCAATGCCTAGAAGGTGTCAGGCAGTAGTTAAGGCCAAAGGCTATCCAACACGTTATTGAAAAAATACATTGTGATCAACTTGAAATTATCATTTTTATGCTATATAATAGCCAAGATGCATTATGGTACATTTCCAGCCAAAATTTTACTTATTTAAAAAATTTTGTTGCTAAGGCATTCGTTTACTATATTACATTTTACTTGTGCTATGACATTTTTAGAGATTTTTATTAAAAAAAGTACTTTAAACTGCAAAAGTTTGTAAAAATGTAAGGTGTATCCACAATTTTGGCCACCAGTGTAGGCAATATTATATTTTCTAAAATGTAATTCTCCTATGCAATAGTTTCCAGAGCACACTGTCAAATCAAAAACTTACGTTTGGAAGAACACGTCTGTAGACATTCATACTCAGAGCTAAATCTGTTTCCATTCCCATCACAACCTCCATACCAGAACTGCGAGCATGCATCAACATCTTTTATATAATACCACATGCGTTGATAGTCCCTGCACGAAGTGCCATAATTCACATCCAGCAAGCAAACATCTGCAACTGAAACAGGTCGGATTATAAAAAGAGGATCTCTTTATTTCTAGCCTTACAGCTCTAAATGGAACAATTATTTACCATACTTTGAACATGCATTAACCCTTCGATGCTGAGCCATTTCACCTCAGTATGCTGAGCTCATTTTGTGCTCATCACATTTAAACTCTACTTTAAGTTATGTTTTATTGTAGAACCCAGACAAATTATATATTGTTTTTTCAGCACACTCGACGCATTCAACATATACCATTAATATATGTATATGTCATATCACTTCAGAATGATAAAAGAAATGTCAAAAAAGTGTAAATTGCCACTCGGATTTTAATGATGTACAGTATGCAAAATTATGTTGCTGCAATTTTATCATCCAGACCTTTCTGGTTATATATATTCAATGGGATACAATTTTTTTACTGCATTTTTCTACAGAAATTAACAATTTTAACCAAAGCAACTAAATGTTTGTCCTGTATTTCAACACATCGCATTTCATAAATATGACTAAGTATAAAGCAATGATTGCTCTAAGCATGTGTAATGAAAAGGTGAGTGATGCAATGCATTGATTGTTTTATACAAGACAAGTGGAGAATGCTACTGACTAAACAAACACAAAACAAAGCAAGGACCCCTGCCTCTATTCTCAGCTGTGAAGTGACTAACAATTTAGATGAAACAGTGATTAATATGGCACTGTATCAACTCCTTCACATTTGCTCCTAGGGTAAGAATGAGGTGAGTTATTTCAACATCACTGTTTGCTTTATAGGTGAAAAGCGAACAATGCTGCTGCCTTAGAACACAAAAACATTTTTTTTTACTGCAATGGAAATAAAAATGTAAAAAAATTCCTGATGTGCCAAAACCCCATTGGCAACAGATGCAATATTTTAGAGTTTTTTTAAATATTGCAGCCACTTTCAAATTTGTGAGGCTTAGCACAGGGAAAATCCTTTGTCTGCCTAACGCAAACTTTATTTTGCCCCACAACACCATTAAAGTTTTTCGTCCATAATGTGGGATGGGTTAACAGTGATATCGTGACACAAGGTGCCCATAGCTTAGTAAATTTCACCACTTATGTTATAAAATATTTTATTAGAAAATACAGTCAAATACACATTTTAACTTAGCTGTAACATAAGCATTTAAAAAGAAATTATTAACTCTTTCGGGCATTTAGTGGATTACATCACTGCAGTATCTTTACACACTGTTCCTCCTCTGTCTCAGTCAGTGAGCTCCCAGCACTAACCACAGCCTGTCTATTTAGTGTCTTAGTAGAGGCTCGACTCCCCTGTCTCCTGGGTTTCTTCTTTAGCATAACGTGAATGGTGTAGGTGCCAAGGTTTTGGCATCCAGAAAGTTACCATTCAAAATGGTATGAATTGAGTTTCACCACAGACATCATACACATACACAGCAGGTCATATTGGTGCAAAAGACTCTTCTCCATCATTACCACGATTAGAAATTAAGTTTTTATTGTCCTTGGACACTGTCCTGGTGAGTTTAATTATATATTCCAAAACCAAGGCATTCAGCAGTGCTCATTTACAGTGTGCCTCAGTCATTTTAATACAGATTGGCTAAATCCTAAAAACAATAAACACTGCTCGCTGTTTAAAACTTTGCAGCTAACTCAATTAATCTCCTCCCCCACTCGCATTAATATGAAAAGCCCCAACCATACCTTGTTGGACTGGATTCTCTCCTCATCTCCTGATAGAATACAGGAGGCAGGCGTGCTTGCTAATAGCTTTAGTGACCATTGTCTAGTGTACTGCGTGCGCAAAATTAAGGCCTTGAAATCTACCCCAAAGGTAATAACCACCAGGTCTTTCAAGAAATTTATTCTTGAATCCTTCCTAAGTGATCTCAAACAGCTCCCCTGGTACAGGCTAAACCTAATCCCAGACCTAGACTGTGCAGTTGAATACTTTCAGTCTGAGCTCCTGCAAGTCTGGAATTCTCATGCCCCGCTGCGTAAAGTGCGAGTAAAAGGGACTCATCTCCCCTGGGTTACAGCTGATCTTACACTAATGTACCAGCTTAGAGATTCACGGTGGTCAAATTTCAAGAGTACTGGTTCCATGAACGATCACTACGAATACCGAAAATGTCGGAATGAATGCACAAAACAAACAAAAATGGCCAAAGCCCATTACTTCAATGAAAATCTAAACAATAACATCTCAAACCCTAGAAACTTTTGGAGAACCATAAGTAACATACAAGCACCCCCAGTCCACTCCCAGCCAGCTGCTGTCAAAGTAAACAACCAAACCCCTGCAACACCCGCTAGATGTAGCAAATGCCTTTAATGATTATTTTGTTGGATGTGCCACCACTTTGATTGCCAAGCTAGGAAATGACATGCAATCAGAGAGGCCTCATGCAGGTCAGGCCCCCCCAACTGTGCAAAGTCCCTGTATCAGACAGGAATTCAGTTTTAGACCAGTGCCTGTCAGTGTCGTTACTAAACTTCTCCGTAAGCAAAAAATGAAATACCAGTCTGGACCTGATCAAATACCAGCAATGCTGCTGAAAATCAGTGCGCCAGCAATTGCAAATCCAGTCGCAACCCTAATAAATGAGTCACTGGCAACTGGTTACATACCCAAGCTCTGGAAGACTGCAAGAGTGGTACCTATCCATAAAAGTGGTGACAGTACTTTGGTATCCAACTACCGTCCGATATCGTTGCTCCCTGTAATGTCAAAAGTCTTGGAAAAATGTGTCTACACACAATTACGTGATTATTATCAATATTGGAACTACTTAACCCCGGATCAATCAGGCTTTCGCCCAAATCACTCAACCACAACCGCCCTTTTAAAAGTCTGCAATGATATCCAAGCTGGGATGGAACAAGGAAACCTAACTGGAGCCATCTTCCTTGATTTTGCCAAGGCCTTTGACACGGTAGACCATGGCATCTTGTTAGAAAAACTTAAAAACTCTGGCATTGGTGATCGCACGCTAACCTGGTTTCAATCATATGTATCCGACCGATCACAATATGTGTCAATTTCTGGCAGCTCCTCCCTCCCGCTCCCAGTCACTTGCGGTGTACCCCAAGGCTCAATACTAGGCCCCCTGCTATTCACAATATTCATAAATGATCTGCCCAACGTCTGCAAAGCCTCAACTGTACATATGTACGCAGACGACACTGTGATCTATACCAGCAAACCAAATCTCCCGCAGCTGGAGGCCGTGCTGCAAGAACAATTCACAGAGGTAGAAAAGTGGATCAAAAACAACAAACTTTTTTTAAATACTGACAAAACTGTAACGATGCTCTTTGGAACCGCACCTAAACTTCACAAATTGCAAAATCCCCATCTATGTGTTGGGACAATATCAAATGGCACACTGACCACAGTCACTTCTCTCAAATATCTAGGTATGTGGTTGGACCCTAATCTATCCTTTGGCCCCCACATCGAAAAACTCTCATCTAAACTTTATCCCAAACTAGGTGCCCTGTACAGAAACAAATCCTGCCTGAGTCCCGCGGTAAGAAAGCAGATTGTACAGCAAATGCTTATGCCGGCTATTGATTACGGAGATGTAGTGTATGCAGCCGCCCCGCAAACACACCTTCATAAACTTACTACACTGTATAACTCATTCTGCCGCTTTGCGCTACAATGTAACTACATGACCCACCATTGTGACATGTTAAAACAGCTAAACTGGCCATCGCTAGAATCCAGACGCACCCTTCACCTTTCCAGCCTGGTGTTTAAGAGCATCTCTGGGAAGCTGCCACCCTACCTGAATAGACTGCTTCCCCCAGCAGCTCCCTCATCCTATAACCTCCGATCCAGGACCAGCACCTTACTTGCAATACCACAATACAAAAAGACAGTGGCTCGGTCCTCATTTTCCTACAGAGCACCACAATTATGGAATAACCTCCCAGACACCATCAAATCTTCCACCAGTCTTAAGTCACTCAAAATTTCCCTGTTAACATACCTCAATACAGAATGCACCTGTAAACATGTAACCTAGTGACTATATTTCCTACATATTTATTTTCTGTTAATCTGTATATTTGTGTTGTTAATATCTTACATTGTATTACTTTGTATTTCTGTAAATGTAACACTTCAATGTACTTGAACCCAGGACATACTTGAAAACGAGAGAAATCTCAATGTATCCTTCCTGGTAAAATCCTTTATAAATAATAATAATAATAAATAAATAATAATTAGTGTACCAACATTGTTTGGAGAATATCCTGGCTACTCCTGAGTTTGCTTCTTTTCTTCTAACATCCAGAAGACCAATTCCCTTTAGCATTGTCTCCTCCTCAGGATTCCCTATCTATTTTGCTCCGTCTACAATCCCTGCTTCTCTGGTGCAAATCCAGCCCCCCAGAACTCTGGACCATCCCACTAAAGTGCAGTCTCTCTTCCAGCTCTTGATCCTGACTTGGCACTGGCTCAAATTTCTGCCACAACCATTGGCTTTAACTTTGCTTCACTTCTGGCAACCAAATATGGTTTGGCTTTGACTCAATACCCCCTTGCCTTTAACATTGCTCTGTGACCAGCTCCTCAAACTGGTTTGGCTTTGGTTATGGGACCTGTCTGAGTCTCTGCCCTTCACACTCATGGGGTGTCCCTCTTTTAATAACCCAACAATACCAATTATTGTTTCAGCAGTTGACTTACACGGTAATAATACATACCAATGTCGAAGAATTTTTTTTCCAATTGTAGTCCCACAGTCTCTTCCACTTTTCTGAGTTCACTATTGGTCTCTGGTAGCTCATCATATTCAGGCTCCTCCTCAAACACTTCTTCATATTCAGGCTCCTCCTCAAACACTTCTTCACGTTCAACTTCAACTTCCAAAGTACTACACAAAATACCAACATATGAAATGACTGCTTTAGACTTGACAGAGCTCATGATCATAGTTCACAGACCGGCCAAGTATCCCCTATCCAACATGCTTGGGACCAGAAGTGCATTGGATTTTTGAATTTTTCAGACTTTGGAATGTCTTCATATAGTACTGAGACATCTTGGGGATGGGACCCAAGAAATTAATTTATATTTCTGTACATATTATTCACATAGACTGAGGATAATTTTATATAATATTTTCAGTACTTTTGTCCCCTTTCACATGAAGTCAGGTGTGGAAGTTTCCACTATTAGTGTTATGTCAGCAAAATAAAAAAATCTTGTATTGCAGAATAATCAATATTTTAGTATTCTAATGGATTCTCAACCTGTTTTCTGTAACAAAGAGATTATTTTTTTCTGATGCAAAAAAGTTGTTAAGGGAAAACGCATACACCTCACTTCCCTCAATAAGGTACTTGAGTTTATGGTTTGAAAAATAAAATCTATGGAGAGAGTGGAAAAAGACCTGCAAGTCTATGAAGCCCTGAAAGGTGATGCCAAAGGCTTAATCAGGCCAGCAAATTAACTACCAGGATTATTCAGAGAGAGGTCAAAACCAGGAGAATGACTGGAGAAGTGAAAATTCTAGGTCAAGATAAATTCTCCCCTTTATCTGACTTTCCAAATCGATTATTTGGTCTTGATTGTTCTCTTCTCCTGCCAGTTCTCCTGGTTTTCACCTTTCTCTGAATAACCCTGAAAGTGATTTCCATTCCCATGTTTGGATAAACTGCACAAAGAATTTAGTACAAGAATTCTCCCATGATGTTTTTCGCTTGCAAAAGGAAAAAAACAGCAATAGGCAGTTTAAAGGGTCAAGCTGAGGCTGTATTACCATGGCAACATAGTGATACTATATACTGTGACACATACATTATTAAAATATGGTAATTTCATTAGAAATACTATTTGACTGCAGGTAATAAATTCATACAATCTGCTATGATGGATCTGACTCGACTGATTCTGCATTGGTGAATCTGGTAGAATTTAGTTAATATATCAATGCATTAGGTTGGACTTAAAATGAGTGACGAGGGGAGAAGTTAAAATGTTATACACAAGATATCAACCATACAAAGTGAGTTATATGAGGACCATAGAATAAAAAATAAGTATCTAGTATTCATGTATCGGTTGAGTAGCAAAACTTTGAGAAATACTCACCTGCCCAGCCTTGTGTCTCCACGTCCCTCACATTCTCCTTGTATCACAGTTGGAGGGTATTTATTCATTTCACCTACAGGTCAAAATTTAAAGTCATGAATGAATGTGTTCCAAGAATGAAAATCCAAAAGAAAAATGACAAGACAAAAAAGATTAGGGAAAATTATGTACAATGAAAACATACATGCATAGCTACAAGTACTTACTTTAGGTACCTAGGTATTTATTTTCTAAAAATGAATGTAACAGCAAAGCATTTATTTCAACACATATGTAAAAAAATTAACAAAATATGCAAAAAAGTGTCCACACTTACTAAGGTGGAATACTTGAAAAAGTCCAAGCTGCATATCTACGGTTTAGTAATCCAATATCATGCATGCGTGCATTTAAGGTAATAGATAATACTCTACAGTGAATTCCTAACTGTCTTGTGAAATACAGGCCAGACCCTGTGGAAAGCCTGAGAAGATTGTATTTCTCATTAATTTAGGTTTCATCTTATTTTATGCTACTGTTTAAAGACCAAATACACGAGAATCGGGTCTTCATTCAATGTTTGGTTTGTGCAATAACTAGTTACATTTAACAGCCTTGTACATATAGTATAATCTCAATATTCTGCTTACTGTTAAGGAGATTGAAGAATGTGTGGCTGAACTTCTCCGCGTACATCATCTCAGAGTTGGCTAAGCTATACAAATGCAGTAAGTGCTGATCATATGGAATGCTAGCAAGATCAGTCAATTCTCCGTTACTTATCTCCTTTCCAAATGCCAGTACAAAAATAATAAACTTTTCACATTTTGCTCTTCTGGAAATCTCTTTCAACATTTCTCTGTCCCAATAACTTGTTTTGCTGCCGAGGAGGATGAAAAGGACTTTGTGTTTTCTTGCTTTAGGCGGTTTTGTAAAGACGTTATTGACAGTCCACTGGACTGAATAGCCAATTGCTGATGGACCTTCCAGTTGTGATACTGATTCTTGGATGTGCCTCTTCATCAGAATTTTGTTGTTGTAACCGACAAAATCAAACTCTGTCTTAACAGGGATAATATTCCGGTTTGGTAAGAAGTTTGGGACGGCTTGTTGGAGCACGGCCACCCTGGCACCCGTGTCTGAGACCTTTGGCTGAGGGGAAATCACAAAATGATCAAGCATGTTGCTCACAAACCTCTTCTGCTTTTCAAAGTCATTGCTTGAAATACTGCGTGAGCTGTCCAATATGAAAGCAACATCCATGTTCACATTAGACGGAGGAGCTGGATCTAATTCACATTCCTCATTAGGCCTGCATTTATCTGAAAAAATAAAATGCCGGGGTTGAACAGGGCAGAAAAACATACAATATTCTATTTTACCAGATGTTGTTCAGAAAAACACAAGACATATTCACTTAAATAAGTTGACCTTAATGTCCTATGCCCCCAGATATGCCCCCTTCAGTTCTTGAACATTGAAAGAGATGCAACAGAAAGCCATAGAGACTTCATCTCCTCCACCCAGTTAATTCTACTTTTTATAGGTTCGTTTGTTGACCTCTTAGCCATTTAGCATCCAACTCATAATCCAAATGCTACCATACATGCGTATAACATGGAAAGCCGTTCTGAAAAATGTTACCACATCATTGTCATCATATTTCAAAGTCTTCTGTTAGAAAATATTTTTACCAGCTTCATACCATAATGAACAACCTCCCTTGCAGGTTGATCTTGACATCACATTGTGTTGACAAGCTAGTTCATGATTGTATGATGAAATAAAAATGTATAAAAAACTGATAAGATGATATATCTTGTTTAATCCATGCTTTGCATGATCTTCTATATTCTTGGTCTCCCTAAGGAGTAGCTGAATTTTCACATCCTATGTTTTGGCTTTAGAGAGATCTCTAGTCATTCTTTTACATATTTTGAAGTTTCAGGATATCTGCAAATGTACCGGCTGGATGGAGTAGAGGTAACATCACTTGCTCTATAACTGTGGAGATTGTGGTGACACAGGTTTGAATCTTAGCACGAGCACCTCTCCAGTAAGTGTCCTTGGGCAAGACACCTAACGGTAAATACTCGCCACCCAGGACATACTTGAAAACGAGAGAAATCTCAATGTATCCTTCCTGGTATAAAAAAATAAATAACAAAAAGTAGGATACGGAAAATTTGCTGCTTCTTTTTGGAACTCAGAAAATGGAAGATCGTGGTTAAACTTGGTAAAAAAAAATAATAAAAAGGTAAGTTAGCTTATACAAATATGTGGAGCTAACTGACTTGCAATTTGTAATTTGGAAAATGTGTTGGAGGACGTCCAAAGCACATAGATGACTTATTGAACACTAAAGCTTATAGAAAGACAAACTAACTGTTAAATATTCATAGCATTAACTGCACATTTTTTGGCTAGGCAAAGCCTTTAAAACTTATAGATTTCAGGACTGTCTAAGTAGTATTGACTTCTATGAACCCATAATTCTCAGATTATTTTTTATTAGAATTTTCATGCTCCATATAATTGTAATATAATCTTACCATAACAAAGAAAACACTGTGAAATGACTTCAAGTCTCTGATCTTGCTGTCTTCTCCAAACAAATGTTTGGAATCGCCGGCTGTTATCCACCTAATTAAGATCAACATACATTCAGTGATCTAGCGCCAACTATGTGCCACTTTCTCCTGTTTTGCAGACAAACACTTGACAGCCGTTCACATGCATGAAGAAGGAGATACAGGTGGTATGAGCATAGCGAATGGAAAACAAACAAGGCAATTTTACAACTTTCCAAGGTATGGAGTCATTTTTATCTTGCCCCAAAAATATAAAAATTTACCAACAATTTTATGACTTTGTTTTCAGCATGGTGTATACTGCCCAAACCGGTAACAGGGAACAGCTAGAATGAAAGTTTGGAATGAGCCGTGAAAGTAAATTAGAGTCGGCCCAATAACTAGCCAGCTACTGTATTATAGGAGCTGCCAATGAAAACCAGAACCAATGACCTCGAACTCAAGGGATCACACAGTGCAGGTGGAAGGACAGCAGAGAAATATTTGGTTTTCATGGCATTTTGGTAGCCAGAGTTATTTTTAAGATTACGACAGGAAACCACAATAAGGAGTGACTCTGAATCGTACAGTAATCCAGTACAATGATAGAAGCTGTGTCTAAGCTTGACCATTAATGTGAGGGGCCGTTATATGTAACAAAGTAACAGGCTTTATTCCACAGACTAAGAAAACTAAGGAATAATTCTAATACAGAGTAACTAAATGTATTTTTATTTCCCGAGATGGAAAAAAAACTTTGAAGTGACATTAGACCATTCATCTATGTAGAATCTTTTCGGATTGCATGGAGTGTATGTTATTTAGATAACAAGATGAAATAGAGTTTTATCCCCTTAGTTGACAAACATTTTTAAATTTGCTTTGAATTAAGATTTTGATATTCTTCATATAACCCAGAGGATTAAAATAGAGGATTATATCGACAAAGAAAATAAATACAAAGTGCAGAAGACAATAAACAGGAAGAACAGTGCAAAGAACAATAATTTCATAAATAAGAGTGCTCTGTCTGTAGAACCTTTAGAATTAGCAACAAATGGTAAAAGGCAAACTTTTGCAAAGGCTTTTGTCTCTATATAATCCTGCTAAAAATGTTGAGCAACATCACAATGAGGCATGCACACAGCATGAGTCTCCCTGGCTGACTGACGATGATGGATCACTGGCAGTGGCAATCATGGATCTTCTAATATTAAGCCCCTTTGGTACCTAAGACACCACTAACCATAACACCACAAGTCCTAAACATTACACATGTCTTATCTGAACTCTCCCTTATACCACATTACTTGTAGTTGTAGCCCATTTAATGTCCAACACAAGTAAATTCACAGCTGGCCAGTTTCTGTCTGTAGTTAATAATGGTTTGCCACAAGCTACAGACAATTACTCATACCATGACAACCTTCTCAATATATATGATTTGCTACAGAGTACCAATATCCGATTATTGGTTTCATATTCTCGTATGAGTAATTATCAGAATGGCTCCAACAGTCTGACATCACTGAATCATTTGGAATTTGTATTGGAAAGGTTAATGTTAATTCATTTAAATCTTGAACTGCCGAGAGCCACAGGAGAATGTATGTCCCCAGTAAGTGTTAACCACATAGGTCAGGGGTGGGCAATTACGGCCCTGCAGATGTTTTGAAACTACATTTCCCGTGATGCTCTGCTGCTCATTAGGTTTGAAGAGCCTCAAGGGAAATGTAGTTTCAAAACATCTGGAGGGCTGCAATTGCCCACCCCTGACATAGGTCATTAGGTTAGGACAGAAAAGGACCTGCCTAGCTGGAGAACACATTTATTACACATACTTTAAGGACACAAGACCTTTCTCTTCACAGTTGTGTGTGCAGCGTCATATTTCTACCACAGTTAAATGTTGTTTCAGATGTTTTTGAGAATAAAGGAAAATGCAAAGTTTTGTAATGACAAAGCAATAATTACCCCAACAAATAGTGAGACATAGGGATATCATGTAATGAATGCCACCTATTAATCCATCTTTAAGAATTAGTACGCTTAGATCCTCACCGAAAACGCATTTCTTGTGTTGGGGACATCACTGAAGGCAATCACTGCAGGTACAATATTGAGAGCACTGAATTCCAACACAGCAGTATTTAGTGATATGGCGTCTTGGGATGGGCCATTTGCAAAGAACACAGCCACTTTCCTAATGAGGACTCCTTGACGGATCCGCTTGAATACATTCCTCCCCACAAATCTCATGGCATGCCCAAGATTCCGCTGAGCCGATGACCTCTCAGGAGCAATACTTCGAATGGCTTCCAAGAGTAGACTCTTCTTCTTATAATCATTGAAACGAATTAGATATTTGACATTGCTGTTGTAGGAGACAACAGAAACACGGGCACCTCTGGGGCAGTTGCTTTCGGTTATTTCTAAGGGTTCTAGTAAGGCTATCATAAGGTCTTTCATTCTTTGAAAGGCAGTTGCTGGAACATCTTCAGATGAATCAATCGCAAACACTATTTCAGTTGGGTAAACTGGACATTTAGAGGCTCCTTAACACAAAAAAACAAAAAAAACAAGGATGGATTTACAATTGTACAACATACTGTTACATATTATTTAGATAATTAAATATTTTAAACATTTCTCATCCTTGGACTTAAATTAATGTTATCTTAAAATGCTAATATCCCACATGCCGAAGTCCTGGAAACTTAACGGATGGTTTCCCTCAGAAGATCAGCCACAATAAAGGAATTCATTTATAGCTTTGAACTTTTTTCTAAAGCTCATTATATAATAAATCTAGAATATAAAATATTGTATGCGGTACATCAGGATTGTCCAGCACATTGCAATATATGTGCCAGGGTCATATTTTTACAAAGGAAAAAGAAAAAAAGAGGCAAATACTTCCCGAGAATCCCAACTCCCAAGTAACCATTGCTATCTTCTGCTTTATTGAGCATTCCACAACAAATTTAATAACCCTTTCTAACAAGCGGTTTTTGTAGGGGGAATGTTTTTCATTATAACATTTATGCTAATATCAGACGAACGCAGTCTGCTTGCGTGCACATAGGACGGACGTTCTGACGGAAGGTACTGTAAATATGGGAAACAAAATGAATATGAAAATTGATATGAAAAGGCATTTTGTGCGTCAAGGTGCTGGATGTCGCAAATGCGCTGACATCTCCTCATCACTTACACAGAACGCTACGTGGACGTGGTGGACGTGGCGCACTCTGCGCGTCTGTGTTAGTGGTTTTCCGTTCTTGTCTAACTTGCGTCCGTTTGCCAAGTGCGTTGTGCCTGTGCAGTTCGGTGCGGACGCACTTAGTGTGTGGGTCTCTATTGCTCATGATTCTATGTTACGACGAACGTTAAACTCTGTGGCAACACGGACGTGATAACTGCGTTCGTCTGACATGGGCCTGATTTGAAACATGGGATGCATGTAACATGTAAGTGTAGGCGGAAATCTTCATAAATATACTTCCTTAAACATTAAATAATATAAATTTGCTCATTTTATAATCTTTGTTTCATCCTTTACAGAAATATTGCTGGGATGAATCGTTCTAAACTTTAGATGGTGTCCCTTACCTTGCACAAATTCAAATTGAATCTGTTACTTACTGGCATAAGGGCAGAAGCGGCCTTTGTGCCAAATACAGAAAAGTTATAAACAGAGCCGTAGCTAGCTCCTTTTGCACCCGAGGCAAAAACATAAAATTGTGCCCCCCACATAATTTTAAAAATCCCCGACCAGTGGCGCAGTGCTAAGCTCCTGGATGCTCCCCGCGACCAGAAGCAGTGGATTGGACCACCCTTTGCGCTGTGGGATTAGAGGCAAGTATGTGATTGCACTTCCTGTCAGCGGCCGTTCTAGCAGGAAGCACGCGGCCGCCGGCAATCGTTCCCGCAGGTCTCGGCTGCGCCCCTTCACAGCTGTGCCCGAGGCACGTGCCTCACTCGCCTCGCCCTTCCTACAGCCCTGGTTATTAAGATTAGAATAAAATAGATGATAAAGTAGTCAGATATGCTTTTTATGGGGATTTGTAATAAGAATATTAGCGATGCAGCTATCAAACAATACCAATAATATCTGTATGTGGGCATAACATCTGTATAAGAAAATTACAGTAACATGTAGTGTGTGACCCTCGAGCTCTCCCTGTATTCTGCCCTCTCCCCAGCTGTTCTACTGCAGCAGTAAAGTTTGAGGAACTTTTTGTTATGTTTAGTGTGGTAGCTGCTACTTGTAGCTTCGTTACAGTAATACAGTGTGACAGGAGTGAGATTTCAATGAGAATTTAACTTCTGATCAGGGATAGACCAGGGACAACACTAACATTAAAATAGTATCTAAATGGTATTAAATAGTATTAAAATAGTTTCTAAATATGATAATTTCAGTTTTTCATTATATTTAAATGCAAACTGAATATACTATATATGCTTATTGTAGAGAACCAATATAATGCATGCTATATATTTATTGTGGCTTAAAAAAGAATACTTTGATTAGACACTTGAACAAAAACTTTACATTCAGGGTTAATCAGAGAAAGGTGAAACTCAGGAGAATTGGCAGGAGAAGAGAACAATCTAGACCAAATAGCCGATTTGGAAAGTGAGATAAATGGGAGAATTTTTCTGGTTTGGCTATTTTGACCTAGAATTTTCACTAATCCAGTCATTCTCCTGAGTTTCACTTTTCTTTGACTACATTTGAGATTGTGGGTAGAATGGCCTCTCTGTTCTCATAAAAAAAGTTGCGTTACTGCATTCCTCAAGTGCATACATATTGCACTTGATGAAAGGATTATTTCAGAAAAAATGGCTAAATCCTTATGTAACAAAACACCCACTATACCGGTGTTTTATTATTTACCGAAAGTGCACAAAGGTATTTTTCCAACTCCATGTCGACCCATTGTTGCAGGTACCGAGTCTACATTCCAACCCTTAGCTATTTTTGTTGACCAGTTCCTACAGCCACTGGTCCCACAAGCCAAGTCCTTTAATAAGGACACAAAGGATGTTCCCCTTAAATTACGTGACTTAACTCTTCCTTCAGATGTTATTCTAGTTACCCTTGACATTAATAGCCTTTATACATCTATTCCACATAACGAGGGTATTGTGGCTACTACAAAATATCTTTCACCAGCAGTTTCTCCACCTAAATTGGTTGATTTCATTTTGGCACTCCTTGAGATAGTCCTTAAAAATAATTTTTTTAGATATGGCTCTACTTTTTATGAACAGAGGTAATACCATGGGCACCAATATGGCGCCAGCATACGCCAATCTAAAATATGTCATCATTTGAGGATACATATATTTGGTCAAATAACGAATTTTGGGCAAACATCTTTTGCTGGTTTCGGTACATAGATGACTGCTTCTTGATTTGGCAGGGTACCGAACATGAATTGGCTAACTTTCAGAACTTTCTTAACTCAAGGAATCCAAATATTACATTTTCAATGGAATCCGATACACACAAAGTACATTTCTTGGCTGTCTTGGTCTATAAGCAACATGATAAGATTGCTACTGATTTATACACGAAACCGACAGATGCAAATAGTCTGCTTAATTTTTCAAGCTATCACCCTGTAGGGCAGAAGTCCTCTATACTCCTACAGTCAGATACTACGGGTGAAACGCATTATTAGTGATGAGACCAAACTTGATTCCAGAATTCAGACTCTTAAGTCTAAATTTTGAGAGAAGGGATATAGCAGACGTATTTTGAATCAATCTCATTTGAAAGCCTTAATGGTTACAAGGGAGGAACTCCTATGGGATGTCCCTAAGAAAAGGTCTGACAGAATCCCTTTTGTGAGTACATACTCTCCACATTATGAGTGAAATTAAGAAAATTATTCGCTCTAATTTGCGTATTCTGCAAAGAGACAAAGATGTAGGACATCTATTTGTGAATCTTCCGATGTTTGCTATGCAGAGAAATAGAAACATTCGTGATCATGTGGTTAGAGCTGACGTTGGCACAGCCGTGAGACAGACTTTCCTTTCCACTCCAGTATATGGCACTCATCCTTGCCTCCAATGCAATCACTGTAGTATCATTATTAAAGGTGACACATGTACACATCCCCGAACTGGCTCCAGTATTAAATTATGAGGTTTTTTCACCTGTCAGTCTGATTTAGTGGTCTATTTATTAAAATGTCCACGCGGTCCAGGTTATGTCGGTAAAACGACTAGACCTTTCAATGACCGGATTTCCGAACATAAATCCTCTATTCGCAATTCTACATCAGATCTTCCTGTTGCCAGGCATTTCAGAGAAATGAGGCACAATGTATCCCAAATTCGTTATCAAATATTAGACAGAATACCTCCACTTAAGAGAGGAGGGAATAGAGATAGATTGTTGCTACAAGGAGAAGTGAAGTGGATGTATTCGTTAGATACAGTGGCCCCTCATGGTCTCAACAGGAAGCTTGAGTACCACTGGTTTCTCTGATTAAATCCACTAAGGCATCTGCAGTTCTAGGTGAGCTGTTGGCTTGATTCATATTATCTCTAAGTTTATGCATTTATTTTGTATACTTTGAGTAAATGCATGCTATATAGATAAATCTCTGCTGTGTGTGGTTACCATGTGATTTATTCTGTGTTTTTTTTAACCACGGATGTTATGGTTTATTTTATGTACCACTAATATTATTTGCCACTGGTTTATTATGTGTTCACTTTAGGGTTAATTTGTATGGGTTCTTTTTCAGGTGCTGCTTTTTATGGCAGCTTTTGGGGCACCATGGAATCAGATATACGTGCTGGATCAGCTTATGGATTTAGCGTTTTTCTCCCTGGTTGTGGGAAGTTCCATCTATGTGGATTCGAAGCGTAATCGTATACTTTCCCCTAGTCGTCTTCTGCGCATGCGCGCCTGCGGTCTCCCATGAGTCCGTGGGTTTGCGCATGCGCCATGTCCTGTCTGCCATCTTGGCACGCCTACTGGCGTTACATGTGTCCAGACGCTGGGAACACTTGGGGAATACCCTGCATTTCTCTGAGTATATGAGTTAGCGAGTTTAATTAATTATTGTTTTCATGTGTGTCTCCAATTGCCTGATTCGCTCTACCTTTGTTATTATGTGTTTATAAGGTTTTTTTTGTCTATGTAATTCTTAAGGCACTACACACTGAGGAAGGGGCTGCATCCCCAAAACGTTTGTTTTGTGTTCCTTTTTTGTTTCTTTCAAATAAATGTGGTAGCACAAGTGCACCATTCTTGCAGCGCTGGAGGTATATTTTTTCATTACTTGTTACTGAATTCCCACTGGATTTGACCTACAAATGCATGCACATATATGTGTGTATGAATGTCCTTTCTGTATAGAAACAAGATAAAGTAAAAAGTTATGGGAATTACCTGAGAAGCAAGCTGTACACAAAAAAAAATAAAGAAATTTGAGTTAGTAAGAATATTTTTACAATTATCACTTATTAAAACCATAATTTTGACCTGATTTCTAAGTAAACACATTGAAGTCATTTAACATGTGATAAGCAGAACACTGGAATATATATATATGTCTATATAGCTATATAAATATATATCACTAGAGTATAACAGTACATATTTGTTTATTGGACTAAGGTTACATTCTCCTCTGTTTGTGGATGTTTTTACATCTGGACTTACACGGCTTATCCAATATATATTGAGGAGCTGAGTACCTGCTTTTGTATATACAGTCAGGTCCAGAAATATTGGGACATCGACACAATTCTAACATCTTTGGCTCTATACACCACCACAATGGAGTTGGAATGAAACAAACACAATGTACTTTAACTGCAGACTGTCAGTTTTAATTTGAGGGTATGTACATCCAACTCAGGTGAACGGTGTAGGACTTACAACAGTTTGCAGATGTGCCACCGACTTGTTAAGGGACCAAAGGTAATGGGACAATTGGCTTCTCAGCTGTTCCATGGCCAGGTGTGTGATATTCCCTCATTACCCCAATTACAATGTGCAGATAAAAGGCCCAGAGTTCATTTCAAGTGTGCTATTCGCATTTGGAATCTGTTGCTGTCAACTCTCAAGATGAGATCCAAAGAGCTGTCACTATCAGTAAAGCAAGCCATCATTAGGCTGAAGAAACAAAACAAACCCATCAGAGAGATAGCAAGAACATTAGGTGTGGCCAAAACAACTGTTTGGAACATTCTCAAAAAGAAGGAACGTCTCGGTGAGCTCAGCAACACCAAAAGACCCGGGAAACCACAGAAAACAACTGTGGTGGATGACCGAAGAATTCTTTTCCTGGTAAAGAAAACACCCTTCACAACAGTTGGCCAGATCAAGAACACTCCCCAGGAGGTAGGTGTATGTGTGTCAAAGTCAACAATCAAGAGAAGACTTCACCAGAGTGAATACAGAGGGTTAACCACAAGATGTAAACCATTGGTGAGCCTCAAAAACAGGAAGGCCAGATTAGAGTTTGCCAAACAACACCTAACAAAGCCTTCACAGTTCTGGAACAAGATCCTATGGACAGATGAGACCAAGATCAACTTGTACCAGAGTGATGGGAAGAGAAGAGTATGGAGAAGGAAAGGAACTGCTCATGATCCTAAGCATACCACCTCATCAGTGAAGCATGGTGGTGGAAGTGTCATGGCGTGGGCATGTATGGCTGCCGTGGGCATGTATTTATTGATGATGTGACTGCTGACAAAAGCAGCAGGATGAATTCTGAAGTGTTTCAGGCAATATTATCTGCTCACATTCAGCCAAATGCTGCAGAACTCATTGGACGGCGCTTCACAGAGCAGATGGACAATGACCCAAAGCATACTGCAAAAGCAACCAAAGAGTATAGAAAGGGACAGAAGTGGAATGTTATGCAATGGTCAAGTCATTCACCTTACCTGAATCCCATTGAGCATGCATTTCACTTGCTGAAGACAAAACTGAAGGGAAAACGCCCCAAGAACAAGCAGGAACTGAAGACAGTTGCAGTAGAGGCCTGGCAGAGCATCACCAGGGATGAAACCCAGCGTCTGGTGATGTCTATGCGTTCCAGACTTCAGGCTGTGATTGACTGCAAAGGATTTGCAACCAAGTATTAAGAAGGTAAAGTTTGATTTATGATTATTATTCTGTCCCATTACCTTTGGTCCCTTAACAAGTGGGAGGCACATCTGCAAACTGCTGTAAGTCCTACACTGTGTACCTGAGTTGGATGTACATACCCTCAAATTAAAGCTGACAGTCTGCAGTTAAAGTACATTGTGTTTGTTTCATTCCAACTCAATTGTGGTGGTGTATAGAGCCAAAGATGTTAGAATTGTGTAGATGTCCCAATATTTCTGGACCTGACTGTATATTTATATACACAAAAGCGCAGGCACTCAGCTTCTCAAATCACCATTAAGCGATTCGGTCCCGGTGCAACCTATGCAAACAAAGCTTAATTTGTAATGCAATTGTTTCTCTTTAAGCTTTGTTTGTATATGTTTGTATTGATAAAAGCTTGAAAGAGCCAAAACCTTTATGCATTTACAAAAAAGTTTGGACTTTCATGTGAAGACCCATCAGTACCCTCAGTTTGTTGAAAATATATATATATATATTTAAAAATGTTTACACACATTTATCTATGATTTATCCTCTAGACCAGTGGTTCCCAACCGCGGTCCTCAAGTACCCCCACCAGGCCAGGTATTCCAGATATCTGAGGCACAGCACAGGTGATATGATTTGCTGCTCAGTGATTGCAGGACTCAGTCTGTATTTCCCCAAGGTGATCCTTAAAATCTAGCCTGTTTGAGGGGCTTGAGGACCGCGATTGGGAACCACTGTTCTAGACATCTATATCTAGAAAAAATGTAATAATGATCAAAATAATTGATTTCTTCACAAAGCCACATAATGTGTGTTTAGTTGTAAGGTACTATGGCCAGGCAGAGAGTGTGCTATTGCCAGGCAGAGGATTCCCCTTTCCACTCAGCGTGATGCTTTATTAAAATGATGCCCAGTGGCTTAACTCCTTTTCAGGACCATGAGAACCCTAAGGGGCCTACAATGCAAAATGTCCTTTCAACTGACTTTTCAAGTAGTTAAAGCACAGCTGCCATAATTACCTACAAGGTTATGCCATATAGATAATATTATTGGTACAACAAGGACACCGCTAAACTGAGGTCCAATAGCAGCCGCCGATGTTTATCTGTCAGGGGACAGCAGAACAGCCAACACCCAAGACACAATGGCGGCACCAAGCCAGAGAGTTTGACAGCTGCACTTTAAGGGTATTGGGGTGCAATAAATTGATAGACATATAGTATAAACCAGGTTAATTATTATGCACTGAGACTGCATTACACGTGTATAAATTAAATAATAACTAATGACAGATACTCACGGCAATTATCCCTCGTAAAATTTACAAGTTCACAAGGCTGTAAAATATACATATTTGTTAAATTATGGAATTAGAATAAAAAATACACATTCGTTATGAAATTAGAATAGTAAGTACTGATCTATGGCATTCCAATGAGAATATACCCCCGAGTGTAATAAAAAGCCCACTATTTAAATCAGTTGGTGTTGAATATTAAAAGAGCAGGTTCAGTATTTTTATAAGTTACAAATTGCAGCTACTATTTAATTAAGCTTATCATTCTATTGAGAAAAAGAGGTTTGTGAGGGTCCTGGGGACGAGCAACGGCACTAGTGGCCTGCTCTACGGTTGGGCCCGCTCAGATCTCACAAGGCTTTATCTCAATTGTGCCTTTACAGGGACAACTGCTCCATATGCAAATCAGACTGCAATCACCCAGAAAGGGTGGCCAGTACTGAAATACCAAGGAAGTCATCCTTGCACGAAAGCTGCAGCAACCCCAGACGATCGTTTCTGCCTTGTTTGCCATCTTCACAAGGGTATAGCTGACACCCCTCTAGGCACCTCGAGCAAGGCATCCATATCTGGCTTACCATGTAAACTTAATTTATCATTTATCATTCTATTATAAAAGATCCTAATACAGTATACATAGTTACATAGTTATATAGGCTGAAAAAAGACATGCGTCCATCGGGTTCAGCCTCTCCCACATAACCTACTGCTGTTGATCCAAAAGAAGGCAAAAAACCCAGTCTGAAATGCTTGCCAATATGCAACATACCGGGAAAAAATTCCTTCTTGACCCCAGAATGGCAGTCAGATTTCTCCTTGGATCAAGAAGCTTTTACCCACATATTAAATATTATAACCCTTAATATTCTGTGTCTGCAGGAAGTCATCCAGTCGTTTTTTAAAAGTCTGTACAGACTCTGACCCAACCACCTCAACAGGCAGAGAATATATCAGGAATATTTGTCATATCCATATGTTACACATTCTATACATAACATTTATTTCTAATGAATTTCAATTTATCTCCCCCTGAAGTAATAACGTTAAAGCTAAATTTGGCACTAATCCAACTGGACTTTATCCTAATTTCTTCCGATTTCTAAAACACATCTCAGACTCTGCATTCCTAATTTTAACAGATATGTAATAAAGTTCATGAAACTTTATGAACAAACAAATGAACCTTTCCGAAATAATGTATGTACTCTACATTCCAGGAAAGATTGAGTGGTAACAGAGTAATTTATTATTAAAACTGAATGCAGTATAAAGTATAGAAGTCGTGTATTTTTATGTGTTTATAAAATAATCAATAAAAACCTAGGCTAGGCTGGTATCAGCGAGCCACAAATGGAAAAAATCGGCATGGGACAGTATCCATTAGCAGCTCCCTATTACCAGCTTTATTATGAATGACCCATTATATTAGTGGCTCGACTAATAATATAAAGAATTGCCAACAATTATCGGAAGTGGCACCACTTGCTGTCTTTGATATCATCCCATGGAGCAAATAGACAGACACTGAGCTATTTGTTTCTGTTCCCAGAAATGGGAAACTGCTAAGATTTGATGATTCACACCAGATTTTCCCAGTAATGGCTCTCTAATACCAGCTCTGCTGGAGTGGTGACCGACATATACACAGCTTGTACAGATAGCAATACTGATTCAGTAAAGATGTGTAAATATCAATTTTAATGAATTAAAGTTCCCTTACCGTTAAGGGCACAGCGCCCTGTGTTCCTTTAAGGCCCTGAAAAAGAGTGATAAAAATATATGTTAAAGGTTTATGTTATGTATTATTACTCTCTGGAAAAACTATGTTGTAGGGAAATGGAATGGGAAATAAAGAATCAAGTTAGAAGACCGAAAATTAATTTCCCTGTAATTCAAGATGGCAGCCAACATGAAAAAATCTGTTTCCAATACATGTTTAATCCATCTACAATGAACCTTACCCATGGTCCAGGTGGTCCTCTCTCTCCAGGGTCACCGTTTATTCCTGATATGCCTGAGTTGCCCTGAAACATATACAATATGAGAAAAAAACATGTTGAATTAAATCAAATTAGTTTTCTGTTATTTATATCGCATTACATTTGTGCTGTTTGTTACGTGTCTATGTACCATCGTTCAATTTTTAAAAATCAAATATAACTTGTGGGAGCTCAAGTTATCAATTTTTCTTTCCTTAGAACTGGAAAACTCTAAACTGCCCTGAAAATCACAGTGTAGGGTTAACTGCTGGTTCACATGTTCTTTGAAGGACTGAATATGGTTATGCATGTATCTTCTAATTTCTCAGCTTTGTCTTAGAATGGCACAAAAATCTATATATACACAGTATTTTGCATAATAGTATTATTTAAACCAGGTATGACTAACTATACATTATAAAGTACTTTGTACTTACCCGTCTCCCTCTAATACCTTTCGGTCCTACATCTCCTAGTTTTCCAGTGTCTCCATCTTCACCCTAGATTGTATTTCATTGTGAGCCATTGTTCAAAAGAGGACTTGGTATACACATTCATATTGAAGCACAGAGGGCAGGTAAGTTATTTATATAGCTTATCCATAGAATAATTACTTTATATACTGTTTAACTTAAGGTCCATCTATGCCATCATGTATTGCAGTGCTTTAACAACCAGCGACAGCAATGATCGTCATGCACTGATATCTCCTTTCTTGTCTGATAATTGGTTGTAAAATCATGTTTCTGCTGTTACTGACTGCCTGACAAGCCAGGTAGATCAGTTTAATTCAGTTGTGGTGTTGCTGGGTGGACAATCGCTATGGCAACCCACCGAATATGCTAAATTTCAGCATAAATGCAGTAATTCTCCTCCAGTGACTTATTAATTATAAAAGTAAAAAAATTACAGACGTTCAGGATATATTCCTAGTATGTTGCGTATTCAGTGAGTGCTACAGACTAGACGTGTGCCAATAAAAAATTTTCTTTAGTTTTGGATCGATCCGTTAAGAAGAGATGTGCATTCGTTTCGGAATAGTTCGGAATTTGGAACGAAATTTGATAATTTGTATTTCGGAAGTACTTCCAAATAATGAATTGATGCGATACGAAATTGAAACAAAATGAAATGGTACATCAAATTGAAATCAACTATCGAATTGATCTTAACTTACAGTACAAGTAATAGTCAGCAAAGGACTTTATGAAACAAATTAATTTTTGTTTTACTGTTTAATTTGACTCAATACTAAATCTGTGACAGCTTAAAATTTAACCCTAGCTTTTCTTTTGACAGCAAAATTTAATTAATTGGGGTTTTATCTAGTGATCCAAAATTCGAATTGATATCAACTATCGAATTGATATATGAAATTCGAATCAATTTGAAATTTCAAATCGATCCAAAACTAAACAAAACTAAATTAGTTACGAAATTCTGAAAGAAATTATTTAAAAACGTAACAAAACGAATCTAAAGGAAACGAATTTTTCAGCCATGCACATCCCTACCGTTAAGTTTTGTAGTTTGTTTCGGTGCGTTTGTTATGTTACCGTGATTCGTATTTCGGATCAATTCATTATTTCAGGAGATCAGTAATTCGTATTTCAGATTGATTCGTTATTTAATTTTTAGTAGTAGTTCATATATTGGATTAATTCGTATTTAATTTTTATTAGTTATTTCCTATTTCGGATCGATTCGTTATTTGATTTTTATTAGTTATTTCGCTATATTAGTTATTTTGGAATTTGAAATTAATTACTTAGATTACGGTAAAAAAAAAAATACCTAATCCCCCTGTCCTTGGTGCTGAAAACTATTCAGCACCAAGGACAACAGCTCGTTGGGGCTCCAGAGCAAGAGATAAAAGATAAAAGACAAAAAAAAGGATACCTAATCCCCCTGTCCTTGGTGCTGAAAACTATTCGGCACCAAGGACAACAGCTCTTCGGGGCTCCAGAGCAAAAGATCCCCCATCCATGGTGCTGAAAACTATTCTGCACCTAGGACATCACTCACCAAACGGAGCCAGAACGACAGAAAAAAATGCTGTGCTCAGTAAAGAAAAAAAGCCTTGTTTTAAAATAATTAGGAATCTAAAAATTTAACTAAAAAATCCTGAAAATGCCTAATAAATCCTAAAAAATAGTGCAAGTGAAAAAAATAAATGGTTGAATAAATATTTAATAAAAACTGGGAATATTTTTTGCATTGAAACCTATGGAATTCACCTGTTTCAACCTGTCGAACGAATCACCGAAAATCAGCACATTTCACTGACATTTCGGTGCTGTTTGGCAGTCTCTGAATAAATTAACCATTACTTGTCTATGGGGAATATCACTGCTGCCGAACTGCACCGAACGGCACCATGGTGCTGTCCATGGCCTGTGATGCTGAATATGAAGATTCAGCACCATGGCCAAAGGACAGGGACTTGGTGCTGTTGAATTTTTGAAATGAAATAACGAATCAATTCATAGAAATGGAATCAATTCATTATATTCGGTTTCGTTCCGTATTGGACGGAACCGATTCGTTATTTTGGATGTGCTTCAGAACGAAACAAAATGCACATCTCTACTTCAGAATGTGTTTTTTGCCTTGTTTTGGATCAACCACAGTAGGTGAGGTGTGAAAGGCTGAACTCGATGGAGGCACGTCTTTTTTAAGCCTATGTAACTATGTAATTAGGTACTCACATTGCGTACAAATTTCTATAGAATCATTAAACCCTTTCTTCTGATCAGTGATCAGACCAACTACTTTTCTGAAGTAAATAATAAAGAAAAAAATGAGAAATTGGTTTCCTTACCTGAGGACCAGGATAACCTGGAAATCCTAAATGCCCCTGAAACAGATATTTGTAATGGTAAGATATTTTCGATTAAGATTCCAAAGCAGAGTAAAAAAAATACTAAAGCAGGGTAAAAGTGTAAAACCTATCAACACCCGTTCCATTCTGTATCTACACCCATCCCTTCACACATTTATGAGAAAGAGGATAGAATATTATTGATTCCTCTTTTGTGCAGTATGGGAGCAGGCATCCACTTAAGTCAGACTAATGAAGGTTGTTGTGAACTGGTCATGGAAGGAGGAGTGTACTAGGACCCCAAACTGTTTTAAGAATCCTTCACACCCTTGCATAGGTGGAGAGGTAAGAAATGAGATATAAAAAGCTCAGTCATATTTCAAATGTCATATTGCTGACTCCGATTGGGTTTCACTTATTTTTGATAATGTGGCCATCTAATGTGGATGTCGGAGTCCCAGTTTGTATTGAAGCTAATTTTTTCTTGTAACGGGGCTCTGAGAAGAACTTTCCCATTCAGGTCTCTCTTTTGGCCCCAGTTTCCACCCAGCAAGTGGCAGCCAGTGTTTGATTTAACATAATTCCAGAGAGCTTACAAGGCCATGTCCACAGGGACAGCTCTTCTAGTGAGGAACAGTGATTATAGTGCCTTGCTCAGGGGATACTAACAAGGACCTAGCCAAAGGTCCTTTCCTAAGGCAAGGTAGCTGAACCTCAAAGAATAGATTGGGATTATAGCTGTACCCAAAACCAAAGACAGAACTCAGTGTTCGAGTGAAGGCAGAATGAAGATTTATTACAATTCTCTCTTTTATACACAAGTTTTTGGCAGGAAAATGAGCCATAGTAAGAGGGAACAACCCTGGAGCCACCCTGTCTCCTCCCCACATTTTCTCCCTGCTTATTCTTCTTGATCTTTCCACTGCCTTTGCAGTTGAATTTCAATTTATCTCCCCCTGAAGTAATAACGTTAAAGCTAAATTTGGCACTAATCCAACTGGACTTTATCCTAATTTCTTCCGATTTCTAAAACACATCTCAGACTCTGCATTCCTGATTTTAACAGATATGTAACAAAGTTCATGAAAATTTATGAACACACAAATGAACCTTTCCGAAATAATGTATGTACTTTTTCCATCCAGGAAAGATTTCGACTGGTAACATAGTAATTTATTATTAAAACTGAATTTTGTCACATATCTGTAGATCATGGTAGCAAAACACATACATATTAAATTCTCTACTTTTCTCACCCATCAGTACATTTCCGTGCTGACACAACAGAAAGTCACTGACATGTATGTTGGTGACTGTATTCTTCACTGCAATAAAGAATGTACCAAAATTTTTGATATTCATAGGTGCTACTTAAACCATTTCTGGCAGCCATATTGTCTGAGGATCAACATCCACAGCTATCATTTAGCTTTTTTTTTATCTATACATTTTGTGGTGTTTTGCCACTAACTAGACAGTCTAGATGTAAGTTTGTGCCTATCAGCTAGTTTGGCAGAACAGACAGTGGATCACTAATAAACCTTTGTTTGAGAAGTACATGACCAAATTATAATATTGTCGCAAACCTTTTCTCCTTTTAGGCCTAGAGGTCCATATCCATCAGCACCATCTATTCCCTGTGAGATACAAAGGGTCAAACAGATGAAGATAGTGAATTAATAAGAGATAAATACATTTCTCTAGAAACCATGGCTAACCAACCAGAGCAATGATACTACATTTTATATTATAGTTATCGATAGGTGGTTTGCAGCTGTATACAGTTCTCTAATTTCAAAGCTTAACTTTAAGTGTTGACAGGAAAATCTGTATTTCATTTGGTGAATTTTGTGTTGGAATGTGTGGATTATTCAAATGCTCGGAAAGACACAAAGAATATTTTCAAGCAGTGTATGCATTTTTAGTTCCTGAACGCTCCATTCTATTATATTGCTCATGTCTATCAAATATTATATAGATAAGAAAGAAATACAATTTAAGAAGAATGTGTGTAATGGAAAGATGTCATGACACAATGAATGTATGAGATTGGCAAAAAGAGTATAGTAACAAATCCTACCGGCAAACCTCTACGACCGGGGATGCCGGGGTCACCTTTCTCCCCAAGATCTCCTGGTTCACCCTAAATTCAGGAGACAAAGGAAATGATTAAAATGATGGATTGCATTGATAAGGTACTAGAAATTCTGTATCAAAGATATATTTCAAAGCGGACTAACGTGCTGCTTAGTTAGTATTATCACACACGGGTCTAGTCCTAAAAAAATAAGTATGGGAACTCACCAAGATTCCTGCTCCCTAATCAACTGCTCGCATGCTGCACTTAATTCACCTCTCAATGCTCAGTTCTGATTTTAATATTTAAAAGTAAAGATTGTCTGATTTTTGGTGGTCATTATGATAATTGTAATATATATCATATATATCTTGTGACTTAGTAAGGAAATATATCGAACTCAGGACATACTTGAAAGCAAAAGAAATCTCACTGTATCCTTCCTGGTAAAATACTTTGCAAATAAATAAATATATTATTAACACCTAAATAAAGGTTTTACAAGGTGTGGCCCAAAGGGGAACTCTGCTCCATCTGCAAGAATAATAGTGGAGGTACTGCCTTCCCAAGTGTTCCTGCTCCACTTGACCCTTGCTGCTACAGAAAGAACATGGACAATTTCTGGTCTGGTCTTTAAAAGGTTAAGGCGAGTCTCTGAATAGCTATGGTATAACTACTACAGAACTATCATGCAATAATCTAGAATGAAAGTACAAACTCTAACACTATTATTCCAGCAGTGATACTACTAAAGTGACCTGATAGATGGACAGACAGACAGGTTAGTGTAACTTGTATTAGAGTTTTGATCTCAGGAAATTAAAATAAACAGTGGGAACGAATCAATCACATCATATAGCCATATTGTGCTGAATCCATCACCATGTAACAAATGGTCCCAGCCTAACCATAGCATTGGCTACAAACATGCTACTGTCTACATTACTTATATGCATCACTGCTCAATTTGTGACAAGCATTTCTCCTACAATTTTCTTGAAGTACTGGTTCTGCAGGCATTATGGCTACGGAGGAACGAAGAGTTGAACCCAAAGAACAAGGTGACAAAAAAAGAAGCAAATTCAAGTTATGGGGATTTAAGAGGTTATTGAGCAGTGAGTGAAGCAGAATGATCGTCCATATGTATAGATTATGATGACTACATTCTTTAATAGCAATGTTTTTACCTGACAACTATTAAGATGCAGAGTTTGAGTAATAAGCTTCTCTCCATCAAATAAATGGACTTAAATCCATATATATCTGTATTATCATAGGGGTTTCCCACCTCACAAACCCTGTCCTACTTGGATTGGATACTCATATGTTTGGATGCTGAAGACAGTCTTACATATAAAGCACTGTGCTAAAGGGTTAATAATTAACTCTAAAGATATTTTGCCTAGATTATCTCCTCAATATTGCCGTTTGTAATTCGCTATAAATTTTTTTACTGTAAGCCCCCGTTCACACCTAAGCGTTTTAAAACGCGTTCCTGCATGATTTCCTATGGGACCCGTTCACATCTGGGCATTTTAAAGCACGTAGGAACGGACTTTCAAATGTCCTACGAACAAAGAAGTACGGGAGCTTCTTTGGTGCGTAGTACAGCGCGTTTCGCGGCCATAGACATAGCCGTTAATGCGCTGCAATGCGCGTTCGCGCTTTTTCAAGTTTGCGCGATGCGCGTCACAAAACTCGCGTATTACGCACATTAGAAATGTCATAAGTATTTTAAGAAGACCAGGATTAATTATGTTTAATTCAAAAAACAATTGTGACATACCTTTTGACCCTTGGGACCAGGACTTCCAAGCATACCAGGAGCACCCTCAACTCCGGCAACACCCTGGAATGTTAATGAAGTCAGAATATTTTGGGGAAAACAAGTTGTTTTGTCTTACAAAAAAAAAAGTCAGTATGAACAGGTAGGGTACCAGCAACATTAAGGTGTTTAATACAATGTTTCTATTTTTAGACAATTGGTTTTTTCTTGGCTAATATTTTATTTGATTATCAGACTGATTATGATTGCTGCAGTATATATTTTCCACGGCAAGTTTGGCAAGTTGCCAAAATTTGTCGAACTCTCTGCTTTCTGAATAGCCGAATGGCCACAAAATTGCACCGTACGGGGAAATTCACTGTTTGGTGCAATTTTTGGGCCAGATCGGCTCTCTCAGAATAACCCTGAATGTGTTTCGAAATGAAAAAATAAAATCATGCAACCAATTGTACAGATTGGTAAAACTAGAAGAAGGATAGGAGTAGGACTTGCCCAAATGCAGTATTCACTTGATTAACTGAACGCACGGGTTATCTAAATGGCAGGGGGAGAACAGGGACAACGTTCATAGTTCTCGTATAAATACATTACAAAGTCAATCTCTATAGATATAATGAAGGTGGGTAGCATTATGCTATTTTTGGTCCCACGCTGACATCTCTTTAGTGTACATATCAATTTTTGTTTTGCAACTAAACTAGCATCTACGTGCATGTAATTCCTCGTTAGTAATATTTATCAATTAGTTTACAATACTTCATTTAACTGATTAAATCGTTTAATAAAAGTTCAGTGGAAAAAAAATATATATTGTGTGTGTCTACATGAATGTTTAGCCGAACAATGCAAAGTCTTGGCCATTGTTGGGCTTCCTAAAATTCTGAGAAATGTCGGCCAATAACTGCTTAGACAACCACAGCTTAACATCGATGCATATAAATTTACAGGTCTATTCACTAAAAGGTGAACTCAGTAGAATTGGCAGGAGAGGAGAACAATCTAGACCAAATAGCTGTCTTGGAAAGTGATATAAATGGGAGAATTTTTCTGGTTTTGCTATTTTGACCTAGATTGTTCACTTCTGCCAATTCTCCATACTTCACCCTTTAGTGAATAGACCTGTCAGTCTGAATAATCATATTTAGCCCCCTATAAATAGGCAATATGGATGAAAACGTGAGATTTGTACAGTAAAATACTTCCCGCATGTGTGTTTAACAAACCTGAGGCCCAGGTAATCCTTGCTGTCCTTGTGATCCTGGTGGCCCTGGCAGCCCACGTGAACCCTAAAACAGCAAGTTCAGAATAATATGATTCATGCGCAGCTGAAAACGATCAGAAACTGATGTAAGAAATGTTTCCGTGCCTATATTCCTTTATGTATATAGTTATATTGACTCAAACGGTTCTATGTCCAATATAAATTTTAGATTATAACGAAACGATACAAATAAAATAATAACATATTTCTATCCTCCAGGATAGGCAATTTTGGAAAAAAACACATTTTTGTATTTCACCCCTTTTTGCCAACTTGGCTTCATGCCATTGCAGTGATTGACATATTTAAATAGGTGTTGCTCAAAACAGCAAAATGTTAAAAAAGAACGCAGTAATGCATAACTCCATGTAAATATGTCTCATTGCTGCTACATACAAATTTCCCACATTACACATACTTTAGAAATGTCGGGCACCTTTTATCTTTGCAGGTCCCCTTGCTCATGAAGAATCAATATTTTATTGAGAAATGTATGTTTTTGAAAAGTAATTGCTGACTAGCCTGTAATGCATTATGAAAGAGTTCTCTTTTTCCAGCAATTGTGAAGTAAAATTCCGAGCCATGTTTCAAGCAAACCGCAGAACAGACATACAAATCACAGCACACATGACGAAAACTGTCAAGGGAACATTCATATTTGCAGCTGGCTATGACGGGTCACTGAGAATACAACTCTGCTAGTGAGATGATTCAGTCATACAGCAGAGGGCAGTTTTTTTTAAAAAAATGATTGAAACAGTAATACACACCAGTACTGCTAAATATAAGGCGGGGTATACACCTTGACCGTTGCATACAAAACTGAGATTGCTGGGATCTGGAGTAAATTAGAGTTTTTACCCCTTTTTTTTAAAAACAAAACCCAATAATGCATACATGAATACCTAAGTAAGCCATCCGACATTATTTTAACCCCTTCACTACCAAGTTGTTTAAACAAAAACATTTCTTTGCAAACAGTGTAAAAACTAATGTACACTGCAGTAAATACATTTTAAAGACGGTAAGTTTATTTGACAGACAGAGGTCTCCCCCTGCTGGTCAAAAAGTGCTAGTACATGTACAGTGGTACAGCTGTAATTCTTAGTTTCCTTGAAAGAAAAAAACTGATCTCCAAGCTGTTCAAACAACTTCATTACCTTGGATGACATGCCCAAGGTGCTGAAAATTTAAGGGCACTTTCTGGAGCCTATTGCAAACTAATTTAATTTGCAATTAACCCCTTAGTGACCGGGCGGTTTTACACAAATCCGTCCTTTAGTGACCGCTGCTGTTTTAACGTTTCTGCGCTGTTAGTGTTTAGGTCAAATTTTCCTCTTACTCGTTTATTCAACCCACACATATTATACACCCTTTTCCCGCCATTAAATGGACTTTCTAGAAATACCATTATTTCCATCATATCCAATAATTTACTATAAAAAAAATATGAAATATGATGAAAAAATGGTAAAAACACACTTTTTCGTAATTTAATCCCCAAAATCTACAACCACCAATAAAGACCCCGGCTAAATAGTTTCAAAATTTTATCCCGAGAATAGAAATACCCAATTTTTACATGTTTTTGCCTTTTAACCCTTTCACTGCTGAGCCAGTTCACCTATGTGCGCTGCGCTCATTCTGACCATTTTGTGCTAATTATTTTGAGATGACAGCCTAGGTCCTATTTAATTAAACCCCCCCCCCCAGACAAAAAAAACTTTAAAATTTTTTTTTTTTTATTTTATTTAATTTTTTATTATTATTTTTATTTATTTATTTTTTATTTTTTTATTTTTTTAAAACCAAACCTGGTTATGTTTGGTATCATTGGAAAGGCCATGGTCACATGGTTGATGTCAAATATGACCATCTAGCTGCCATGGATCGGGAGATAAAGGGATCCTTAGGATCCCCTTATCTCTACATGGCAGCTAGATGGTTAACTGGCCCACTGACATCCTCACACATATGGTGAGGTTGTCAATGGGTGGGGGGGACCTGGAGGCTTGGCTGACATCCAAGATGTCAGCCCCCTCCAGGTTCGAATCCCGTTTTGGCGCCAATTAGCGCCGTAATGTGATTCAGCGGCAAAATGGTTAATGCCATACACCACTGAAAAGGGGAGACTCTCCCCTTTTCAGCGGTGCAAAAAGCATCTCCCCAGCTTCAATGGTTGGGGAGATAGAGGGCTCCGAAGGAGCCCCCCTCCATTGATTTGCATGGGGACGCCTGCTGATGACGTCACCACGCAGCGTGGCAACGTCATCAGCCTCGCCTGCCCATGTAAATCACATGGGCAGGCTTCCTCCCTGCCAGATCACCGAGGGATCCAGCGAGGGAGGTGAGTATCGGGCGGGAGGGGGATTAGGCGCCGCTGACATACCCTGTACGTCCGCGGGTCTAAGGGAGACCCGTGGACAGGACGTACAGGGTACGTCAGTTGTCCTTAAGGGGTTAATGAAACTCCTTTCTAATGCGCTAGTACAGTGGTTCCCAACCGCGGTCCTCAGGTACCCCTAACAGGTCAGTTTTTCCAGGTACCTGAAGCAGCGCACAGGGGATATGATTTGCTGCTCAGTGATTGCAGGATTCAGTCTGCTTTTTTCCAAGGTAACCCTTAAAATATGGCCTGTTAGAGGTACTTGAGAACCGCGGTTGGGAACCACTGCTGTCGTATATGACCAGATCGAGTTTACTCGATGTTGGGCTTCAGCAGGAGCTTTTTGAACAATGGCAGTTAAGAGATTAATCTTTTAAAAACATTGGAATAACATCTTCATGCAAAATTGGCATTTTACCCTAGGTTTAATTGTTAACTATGTATTCGGGTTTTCCAGTGAATAATGTTCTATTTCTTCCCATTTGCTGTTCGACAGTTGTGTTAATTTGATTCATTTTTGGTCATTATGCTTCTTTGAAAAATTAAATCAAAAGTCATGAGTGAAGAGTCAGCCCATATTTTACTGTTACTACAATTAATTATGTTTTTTGTGTTTTTTAAAAAACATGTAAGGGTAAATTCCATGCTTTGGATATAGTTTAAATCAACTGCTAATGAATTATAAATTAATAATTTAAAATAAATAAACAAAATATATTATATGGAATATGATGTCATTACACAATATACTTGAAAGTGCATTAAAAATGTTACAAAATATTAACGTTATGACGATGGACAGGAAATGCAATAATCACAAATCCCTACCTGTGGTCCTTGAATGCCTCCTTCACCTCTGTTGCCCTGCTCGCCAGGATTTCCCCGCTCACCCTGTAATTAGAAAAATAAGCAATGATTTATCCTTTATTTTTAAGGCATTCATAGGAATAGAAAATATAAATCTTTCAAAGAATTCTCATTTATATGTGTGGACTGAGGCTAACCTTTCCCACTTATAGGACCTTGTGTGTACACAGTTTAGCGCACACAGCTGAATGAATGTTTAGAGTTTTACTATAAAATATAACTTAAATAATAAATACAAAGATACCAGCTGCGGAGTCTTCTGCTGTTTGGAAATTCTCCTTTGACCACAACTAAGCTGTTTTGCCAGGAATGTTCTCCAGCAACACAGATTGGGAAAAATAAACCAAAATCAACAATAGGAGAGGCGGAAACATGCAATCAAATCTTTGGGTTTTTTCAAACTAATTACAAATGAATTAAGAGGAGCTGGATCCAACTGCTCAACCTCTTATGTGTTTATGGATGGAATGTTGATCATTTAATCACACTGGAATGTTTTTTTTTATTATTTCAAATATTAACATCTGTTTTCTATGTTTAATTTTTGTCTTGCTTTCCTTGCTTATGTAATCCCTTGTTCTGCAGATTGGGTACTGGTATTATATGTTGCATTTCTACATTTGTCATATTTGCATGGCTTGGTGCTTGATCACAGGCTTTATTCTGTAGACAAGGTTGGTAGCTCACAGAAACCGCCCAAATGAAGCAGATTACATGATATAAATGGCAGCCAGTGTGTGAACCAGGTTAATTATAAAGGATATAATGTGACAACTGAGACTACAATAAAGTAGATATTGAGGAAGATGGGTGTCGGAGAAAATCCCTACAACCAGGTTCCCTAATGCCAACATCCCAACGATCAACTTCCAGACAGAACAAGTGCCGGACATACCAAGTTCTCTGGATGTTGGCATTAGGGAACCTGAGTGTAGGGATTTTGACCCAAACCCGAGGAAGATAATGCACAATAGTCTAGAAACGTTCTAGGGAGAGAAGATACACACAAATGTTTCAGCCTCCCTAAGACGTTCTCTAACTAAATTAAGATAAATAAAGGACAAAAAAGATATCCGCCGTCAGTCAAGAGCTAAGAGGAACCACAATAAAGACCAACCCAAAAAGTCCTATCAATCTCTGGAAGCCCAGACAAATAATTTGCTGCACACTAATGTAAGTTCTTGATGTACATACACGTTAAGGAACTGGAGAGTCACACATTAATAGCACACTATAAGATGCATTTTCCTGCATGTGAAAATGGTCTATACTTCTAAGCAACAGAAAGTTCAAGTACAATAAAATGTACCATTGTTGCCAACACTCCTGGTTTTCCAGGGAAAGTCTTAGCTTAGTGCTCCTGTGGGTTAATTGTCCCAAGACTCTGTCCCAGACATGAGTCTTTCAGTGGACGAGTTAAGTTTAGCGTTCCGGCTCACTTTATCCCTGGGACACAGGCACTAATCGTGGAACCTACCAGGAGCACTCTTACTGTTGCCAACTATGTATGTACATCTATACAGTACTTACAATGGTTGTGGTGGAGGACAAAAAGTGAGATAAAAAGCCTCCACACTATAATAAGTGTGTTTATTATTGCAGAAGCCATTTGCACATCACAGCAATTCAAAGAATTGCATCCCAGAGCTCCTGTGCCGCATTCCCCATATGCAGCAAGGAATTCTGGGTAGGATATGCAAATGACATCTGTCTCACCTTTATGCCCCTGGGTCTGTTATTACACAGAACCCTAAAATCAATGCTACGGCACACTGTGACTTTCTAGCAGAGATAAGGTTTATGCAACTGGTCAAAGCCACTCCTAGGACAGAGCTGTTTCGGGTTTATTGGACCCTTCAAGCATCCACTGCAACTGGTCATCATGCCTAGCTCCTAGCTGATAAGGGTCCAATAAACCCGAAACAGCGCTGTCCTAGGAGTGGCTTTGACCAGTTGCATAAACCTTATTTCTGCTAGAAAGCCACAGTGTGGCATAGCATTGATTTTAGGGTTCTGTGTAATAACAGACCCAGGATCCATAAAAGTGAGACAGAGGACATTTGCATATCCTACCCAGAATTCCTTGCTGCATATGGGGAATGTGGCACAGGAGCTCTGGGATGCAATTCATCGAATTGCTGTGATGTGCAAGTGGCTTCTGCAATAATAAACATACATCTAAACAGAATATTCATAAAATCTGTAATATAAAACATGCATTTCTAGGTAACTACAGTCTTAAAAGCTAGTTATTTCTTCCAGGTAACAAAAATCATCTTCATTTAAAGGAAGACTTTTCCTGCGAAACACCTGGTTGTCAGAATAAATTAATAGTGATGACGTTCTATGATTCTCTCTCTTGTGCTTTCCAGAGCCTTGTCTTGACATCTCCTCTAAACATGACTCATTTGGGCCAGAACGCATTATTCTTTTTGGCTATGAAAGAAAGTAAGCAAACTATTGCTCTAAGCCTGCTTTGTGCTGAAACTACAAATCCTAAGTGGGGATCCCTCGTGCATGTTTTGCCAAGAAAATCCAATTAAAACATTGAGGTGTGCACTTTCATGACAAGCATAGTTACTATATTAAATCATGTATAAGTTGTAAGATATAGAATATATATGAATAAGCTTACATTCTGTTTAAGCTAATGTACAAGTCATACTTTTTTTTCATAAATCAAAATACAGTGATTATGTTCTCACACTACAAAGAACAACACACCTTTTGGCCAGGAGGTCCCCTTCGTCCTTGTGGACCCTTTATATAAGGAAAAATAAGAAAATATAGTCAGTGAAACATAAATTCCATCACAAGAATCTGTTTTTTTTACACTTATCCATTATTTCCAGAAGCTGAAATGTGATGTTCCAACGGATCTCATACTAGTTGTTGAACGCTGTACAAATTTTGACTTTTTTTTTTAATTGTTACATTTTTAATTTTTTTTAGTGTTATTGAATCTGTTCTTGTCCAAGAAGATCATGATCCCAGACACTTCCAATGTTTGTGGAAATATGTCAAGAAGAAAGCAAAACAATAACACTAGAGTATCCAGAAAAGAGTGAAACAGCTCTATTATCGGAAAAATACAGATACACTTATTTTATTACCTGCAGTTGCAATAATATATTAAAAAAATGATTATCAGGTTTATTCAAAGAGATCCGAATGGCTGGAGAAAGGTAACCGAACGCTGAAAATCAGCGTTCGGTCACCTTTCTTGGCCATTCGGCTATCCAGAGAGCAGGCAATACGCCGAATCCTGGCGAATTGCCTGAACATACGGTGCCTGTTCGAGGGCAGTGAAATCCCCATAGAGAAGCAATGCTTCGGCTATTCAGAGAACACAAACCAGCAGTGAAAGGTTCTCGAAATGCCCTGCCATTCAATGGTTTCATTCTACAGGTTTATTCAGGAGAATCCCATAGGCTTCAATGTTAAAAATATTACGGTTTTAATTCAATATCTAATAAACCGTTCATTATAAAATTCTGCAGTACAGAGTCTCTTTATTTATAGATTTTTTTTAGGATATTTTAAGCATTTTTCTGGATTATTTTTTTTTCACAAAAGTCAGATTTTTTTTTAAAACTTGACTTCTTTTTTCTGTAACAGACCTTTTTATTATCATTCCTTGGACCTCATATGTACATTTCAGACATTTTCACTCAGTAGTCTCTTTGCAAACAGCGTTTCACTTTTCAATCATTCATGCAAACTGTTTTCCTAATTTATTCACTTCACTCGTCTGCGGTGTCATCTTTTTCCAGAGTCAAAAAACAGTCCGCCCACCGATTTCTGCGCACATTGTTAATGCGCGAGGGTTTTTGCGCGTCTTTTTTACGTGCGTTATTTTTTGAAGGATGAAAAAATGCGCTCGGATTTTAATACCAGCGTTAATTTACAGCGTTAACGTTTAACGCTGCGCGCAAAAGAATTGCGCTGCGCGTGCGCTTTTACGCAAAGCAGTTAATAGAGCCCATAGATGGCTCTAGCTATAAATTATAGCCACCAGTATGTCAAGTATGGGGTAGGAAATCCTTAGATATAACATTTTTGATGTTCCTATGGTCAATGAACCTTTTCCTTCCCTACCAAGTGAGTCATACTGTATATTCAGGTAATGACCATGTAATTGAACACCAATATTAGTATTGTTCACACTTGATAGAAGTGTATATGAACCCTTGTATGCTGAGATAATTGTTATATATTTGCAATTTTGAAAGGAAACAAATTATCCCGATATCCCGAATGTCGCATTGAGAATTCCAAATTATTTTCTTTTGATTCCATCGACACCCTTGGGTGGGTGTGTAGTCTTTACGTATGAAACAATGTATGTATTTACCCAAAGACTAGAAAGAAAAATGTTCCATTAATATTGCTTTACTTAGTGTAAACTAGCAGAAATCATGCTGGGTCTCTGTACTATAGTATAGATCAGAGGTTGCCAACCCTGGGCCTCAACTAGCCCTAACAGGCCAGATTTTAAGGATCACCTTTGGGAAATGCAGAGTGAATCCTGTAATCACTGAGCAGTAAATCATATCACCTGTGCTGTGCTTCAGATATCTGGAAAACCTGACGTGTTAGGGGTACTTGAAGACCAGGGTTGGGAACCACTGGTATAGATGAATACCACAACATATTCTTTGAATGGTATAGACATGTTATGGAAACTGTGGTCCATCAAGTGACATACTGGTGTCACTGCCCATTAAGTGTTATTATCAGGTCAGATTTTCTGTGTATCTGGACATTTGTACTACGGCAGTTGTATCTTCTCTTGTCATATGGGTTTTCTCCAATCGAAAACCGTGAGAATTGAATCCCTTCACTACCATGATCATGTTTACACAATAAGCTGTACAACGATTTTAAAGCCGGCTGGGAATGTGTCTTAATGACAGATCCTGAGCTGATCCTGCAGAGCTCAGAACTGTAGTAACTACTTTTGGCCAGCAGATGGCATCATCTGCCTGCCAAACAGGTTATTATTGTAAGGAATACAATGGGAATATTCCCCAGTATTTCTTACTGTATAATTATTTAAAATGTTTTCCCAAAAAACAACTGGTTCCTGACAGCAGATTTCTGGAAAATCCCTTTGTAGTGAAGAGTTGAAATCTAGACAACAGGCAATAGTCGTATTGGAATGTTTCCTGGTGCTATTAGTTATCACGGATTAATTGAAAGGATTAGTTGATTTAGCTAAATATCTCTATTTCCAAACAAAATGCTCAACATCTGAATACTTACTTCAAGACCATCATCTCCTGGTTCCCCTTCAATGCCATCTTTTCCTGGTTCACCCTGTAAGACAACGTTCAGTTAATGTTTTGCAAAGCATCATCAATTATTAGGAATCTCTAAGATAAGACATACAGATCTATTCAAAGAAAGGTGAAAATCAGGAGAACTGGCAGAAGAAATAAACAATCTAGACCAAATAGCCGGTTTGGAAAGTGAGATAAATGGGCGAATTTTTCTGGTTTGACTATTTTGACCTAGAGTTTTCACTTCTCCTGCCAAACCTCCTGAGTTTCACATCATTGAATAGACCTGATACAGTTCTATTCACTAAAAGGTGAAACTCAGGAGAATTGGCAGGAGAAGTGAAAATTCTAGGCCAAAATAACCAGAAAAATTCTCTCATTTATCTCACTTACCAAATCAGCTACTTGGTCTATATTGTTATCTGCTTCTGCCAATTCTCCTCAGTTTCACCTATACAGTGTTATTCAAAGTAAGGTGAAACTCTGGAGAACTTTTGGAGAAGTGAAAATTCTAGCAGGGTTATTCAGAGAAGGGTGAAAATCAGGAGAGGAACACAATCTAGACCAAATAGCTGATTTGGAAAGTGAGATAAATGGGAGCATTTTTCTGGTTTGGCTATTTTGACCTAGAATTTTCACTTCTCCTGCCAATTCTCCTGAGTTTCCCCTTTCTCTGAATAACCCCTTAGGTCAAAATAGCCGATTTGGAAAGTGAGGTAAATGGGAGAATTTTTCTGGTTTGACTATTTTGACCTAGAATTTACACTTCACCAAAAGTTCTCCAGAATTTCACCTTTCTCTGAATAACCCTGTTAGTGAGTAGACCTGTTAAGGACACTTCAATGGACAAAATGATAACACATAAACACGAGAAACTACTTAAGGAGAAAGCAGGGGAATGCTTATTGTCCTTACATTGGTTCTTCATGTCTTGACTTGAGAAGGACTTGCTAGCCTAGAAATTATTTATTTTAGATGTGCCTTGGAACTATACTTAAAGTAAGATGTATAAAAAGAAAACACATTATCTTCTTTTTACTTTAGAATTTCAATTGTTGACTAACTCGGATCAAGATGAATTTCAAACAAAGCAGCTTTCTCAGGGTTCTTTATATGAATTGAAGGTTCTAAGAAAAAGAGATGTTAGATGTCTTCTGAGAACAACTCTCGGAAGTATGGTATTCCCTACTTGAGAACACCTTGTGCCATTTCATTCCACTCTTGACAAATACAGCATAATCAAGTTGTGCATATCCAACATAACAAACATCTGAGTTGTCAAATTTGAGCTTAACATACATAAAATTAATTAATATTTTTTTTTTTTACCTGGTGTCCTGGATTTCCCTTAAATCCTTTTGGTCCCTCAATATTATTGTTAATTCCAGGGTCCCCCTGAAAAAAAGCCATTTGTCAATTAGGAATTTGGATATACAACCTAACCATTGGCAAAGAAGTAAGCAGGTACATATAAGTAGATGACAATGCCGTTAAATACTTTTTCTTTCAAAATGAAAACGTTTACAGTATCCAAAAGGTATAAAATCGGAAGGATCTGTGAAGCATTTGTTGACTTACCATATTCAGGTATGTTTATTGTACTCGCATAATAGATAATATAAAAATGATAAAAAGTCATGCTTTTCTAACATTATTAAATAAATGTTTTTGTGGTTCTCAACTGCTGATACCTTTTGACATACCTTAAAATAAATTGCTTGTGGTTGGCAAAAAGTGACAATGACATCCTAACATTAGTAAATGATGAGTGTGCTTTGATAAATCAAGCTACAAGGCTGCAGACTCATATTATTACTGTTATTATATATTATTATATAATGTTAAATAAAGTTATGATTTCAAAGAATTCAAAGGAAATGTATTTTTATTTAGACCTATTTTAACTATAAGTGTGTATAGACCAGCATGTATCTGGATCAAATGTGAACACATTTAAAAGGTTATTCAAAGATCGCTGAACTTGCCACCGAATTGCACCGAACAGTGAATTTCACAGTACGGTGCAATTTTGTGACCGTTTGTCTATTCAGAAAGCTGTCAATTCCCCAAATACTGGCGAAAATTGACAGCGGAATACAGTGTAGCAATTCGGCGAACTTCGGCAGCAGCAAAATGGTCCCATAGAGAAGTAATGGTTAATCTACTCACAAAACACCAAACTGCACCAAATGTCAGGGAAATGCCCTGATTTGCGGTGATTCAGTTTGATAGGTTTAAACAGACGAACCCCATTGGATTCAATGTTATAAATATTGTTGTTTTTAAAAAAATTTATTCAACCATTTATTCTTTTCATTTTCAGCAAAAAAAAATTCAACTTATTTTTGGAATTTCCTTGCATAAGGAAATTCCTTTTTCTGGCAGACTCAGCAGATTCATAATATATCATTATTGTGATAAGGTGAGGGGAATTGTGTGTTTGTGAGAGGGCATTGGGCTGTTTGAACCCAGGAGGAAAATATGTGTTTTAAATTGTTCCCCTGTGCTGCAAGGTTCCCCACCTGCTAATTAAAAGCCCTTAAAGGGTGTGAGGAACCAGTGAGAGGAAGTAAGGAGATTGAGAGAGTCACAAACACACACAGAGAACGGTGGGGCTCTGAGGCTGGCAGCTCACTAGAATGACTTCAAAAGCTGGTATTGTCTTTTGGTTATTATCTCAAGTTAGTGAGGGACGCTAGCAGCCTGTTCACACTGTGCGATTTATCCCGCGGATTTTGCCACGAAATTGTGGCAAAATCCTCGCTATGTAGCATCTCCAATGCAGTTCAATGGAGCTGTTCACATCTTGCCGCCCTATGTCGTGGTGGCATGTCACTGGTACATGACCCTTTTCTTGCAATTTGCGATTTCCATTGGTGGTGCTTTGCAAAATCGTGCAAAACCGCAATGTCGTGTGACATTGCGCAAAACCGCAACGTCGTGTGACATCACGCGACGTCGCGAATATGAAAATCGGGTGGAAAATCTTCAAATCGCACAGTGTGAACGGGGCCTTATTGTTTAGTCAGCACTCAGACGAGTTAGGCTTTGGTTTCTGTTATGTTTTGTTTCATTGCTGGAGTGCAGAAATAAAACTCTGAGCTATATAAAGAGACTGTTTCTGTGCCATAATTGCCCTAGAGGACTGCGCTATAGCACCCCCATGTGACATTATTATATGTATATGTCATGCCCACCTGAATTTTATAACAATGCAATAAAATTAGAATTTCCAACCATCTACAGCGCGTAAAATTATTATTTTTCACCTGTTATCACCCAAGCCGGTTATATAACCGGTTATATATTCTATGGGGTAGATTTGTTAAAAATAGAACTGGGAATCTTTTACTTTTTTTTTCTGAGAAATCACGTGATTTAAGCTAAAGTCCTCCTGCAAAAAAAATCATTAGTGCAGCATCTTTGTTCACATTTTAATTGAAATATGAACAAGGGCAGGCAGTTTGGAGGCATTCGGCGGGCTGAACGGCAGTCATCGGTGGGCTGATCGTGGTCTTCAGTTGCGTTTTAGCGGTCTGTTCGGCGGTTGGTAGTGCTCTACGGCGGCTCCACATTCCGTGTATTTTGGGGACCCTGCAGTGAATAGTGAATTCACTGCAGGGTTGGCCAACTGGAATCACCGAAACGCACTGAAGTGTACTGCACAAGAAAGCATCGAAATTTCCTTGCTTTCTGTATAACCCTTTTAATATTTATTACTCATTTATTTATACTGGATTTATAGTTCTCTTAACATGGTATTCATTTTAGAGCAAGTTAGTCGTAAATCAAGCTTTTTACAGGTCATAAAGGACTGCATTGGAATGTCATGAACTGGAAAAACGTGTACTATTGTTTGCATTAGAACACCCTAATATCATATAGCATATTGAGTTTTTTGTTTATTCAGTTGTACCACAGCTCATGTTAAATAAGATAATCCTAAACGGAATACAAATGAACAGTAACTACCGTAATTGTCTTTTATATTTTCTTATGCCTATGCCAATAAATCCACTGGCATTCTCTCACTTACTGGGTCTCCCCTCAAACCACGTTCGCCTCTTTCAGCGGGTTCTCCACGAGGACCTTTTCTACCCTGTGTAGTAAACAAATAGAATTCAATATACTGGTAAAGACGCATCTTTAAAGGAGCTTATCCGAGCCATTCAGGACGCTAACAAAAAGGACTGTCTTGGAACATTCATTCTTCTCTTCCCAGACTGCGATTAAACAGAAATTTTATTAATAATCCTAAAACGGGAATAGGGCGGTTTTATTAATATGCAGATTTTTTGGGGGGCGGGTATTTATTTTACCTGTGGTCCAAAGTCTCCAGCTTCTCCTGCTAAACCAGGTGCACCACGTTCACCCTAAACATAATAAACAATTGTTAACTTTGTGCAATAAGATGTGTAAATAAAGAATAGTGTTGCCAATTTGCTGGCTGAAAAATATGGGTAATATAATGCATGGATATGTTCAATATTCTTATAATGGAATTTCTTATTTGTTTGTATTGCGGGAAAGTATTCTGCAACTTAGTGCAGGATTATCAAAAAAAAACTTCAATAAAAAGGGATTTTCCTGAAAACATGGAACCAATCATTTATTTAGATAATCATTTTCTAATGAATTATACAGTAAGAAATATATGAAAGTATTCCACGTTACTGTAACAATCTATATAGCAGATTTCACCATCTGCTGGCCAAAAGGAGCTATTGCAGCACTCTCTCGTTGCATTCTGTATTAGACCAGCTGGGGAGAATTGTTTGTTTTTTGGGGTTTTTTTGAGACACATATTCCCAATTGTTTTTAAAGAGAGTTAGGGTATCACCGCAATAAATAAAATTCCTCTGCATTGCTCCACTAGAACACGTATAGACTATACTCAATATCAGGGCACCAGCAGGTACCTTGCAAGTTGAGTATAGTTGATCTTGCTACTGAAGGGGTTAAGACAAGACATAGATCGATAGGGATGAAAGAGTAAGAGGTTCCGCTTTTCAATAGAGCTTACAATCTTGGGTTTCTACTAGATCTGAAAAATCTTCTTAAAAATAAAATTATTCTACAAAACAGTAAACAAATGACAAATCACAGAAGAAATACATCTTAAAAAGGTGTTACAGTGTATTACCTGCTCTCCACCCACTCCGTCAATTCCATTCTCACCATCATCTCCCTATAAAAAAAAGAACATTACACAAGAAAACCACACCTTCTGCCAGCAACCTCATTCGCCAATCAGTATCGCGCATCATCGTTGCCATATAATGCGCCTTGATGGTAACTGACCCCAGTCTCAGGGGTGAACTGAACCTGGCCTTCAAGGCTGAAATGAACCACTGCAAGGACTTGTATGACAGTGCTCCTTAGCACCATCGGAGATCTTTGCGACTGAGGCTGGGGTCAGACTAGCGCATTTTTTCTGTGCGTTTAGGCGCACTTAATCACGGCCGTACTAGCAGCAAATGACGGGCAATATACGAAGTATAAAAAGGATTGTCTTAGAACTTTTTTGATGTCACATCAACAGAAATTTTGTGTCTGCACTTTACGAATGGAATAGGATATATGAGCACATGCACTTTATATGTACTTTATATGCATTTTGCACATGTGGATTATTATACACTTTGCGCTATAGGAGCACATTTGTACGCATGATTTAAGGATTTATCACCATTGTTGTTGCTTATTTTGCACAAGGTTGTTCATTTGCACAGAATTGCTATTCGCACAATACTAGTGTAACATTGACTCACTTGAGTACTTTTATCTAACACCACCTGATAAATAGAGTTGAGCCATAATATCAGCATTTAGAAATACTCATCTAGATTGCTCCATATTTGGAAGCACCCACTGCGCCACTAGGACCCTTACCCTTTTCTTAATATACGAAGTACGGCCGCACAAAAGTCCGGCCGCGCAACGCAAGTGGAAAATGAACACATTTTTTCGAGAACGCAGAACCGCTAGTACTGACGTACAGAGTGCGCTGCGTCTGCTAGCGGCGTGTTTGCGTGATTAGGAGACGTCAGACGCTGCTAATGTCCGGCCAACATAACGTCCAGACACAAAAAGTGTTTTATTGACGATCCGTAAAAAATCACACACTAGAATGCGCATCGTATGACCGTTTTCGCGCATTCTGTGAAAAAATACAGCAATGCGTTTGGACGCACTTTTTGACGGTTGCTGCGAATAATGGGTTCGTTTGACCCTAGCCTCAGGAGGGATGCTTAGCAGCAAAATCAGGGCACATCCCTCCCATCAATTGATATATCTCCCATGATGCTCAGGCACACATTAATTTGCTCAAACACAATTTAGGCGGCAAAATTCTGAAAAGTGGAAAATTAGGTGGGTGCCTACTCCTATCGAGAGAGGCCAACTCCTAGCATACCATTATCCACACAAGTGATGATACTGGCACTCCATATTGAATGCAATATGGCTTTATTGGGCTTGCATCAAACAATGGCGATGTTTCACCTCTTAAACGAGTCTTTTTCAAGTTTCATTAGACTCGTTTGAGAGTCGAAACATCGTCTTTGTTTGATGCAAGTTCAGTAAAGCCATCTTGAATCAAGCTGGAGTGCCTGTATCATCCTTTTTGTAGACACATTTTAGTTTGCTGGCTGAGCCTTATGGGAATTATAGCTCCAAAAAATCTGGATGACCATGGTTGCTGGCCTCTAGCTTACAGGCTTGCCACTGGGAGACATGGCTAAAAAAATGGCCAGTGCTCATCACTTTATAGGTTGGAAATCAGACTTCCTTATTAACATTTTCACAACCAGTGGTTCCTGTCAGCCATGTATTAATTTTATTAATAATTGCGGCCCAGTTTTGGCCTTTATTTGTATCCAGTGTATGGCTGATTTCTCTCCAGTTTGGAGACATTATCGACTGCCTGATCACCAACGCATCCATGTGATCCATGTGAGATTGTTATACCCGGTGGTGGTGAGGGTACAAGACCCTTTTAACTAAATGCGAGGTAAGTCCAGAGCCAACTATTCCATTGGCTCAGAAGTAGGCTCTAGGTAATACAAGGAGTAGAAGAAACCTTTTGGATTTTTTTCCAGTATATGTGCAAGGACTGTTTTCTGATTTATTTATTTTTTCCATCCTACGTCTATGTCTATGTAGCAGTTAGTTGTCACAGGCACTAGATCCTGATATTAAGATCTCATTTATTTTCCACTGTATTCAATCTCGATTCCTAATGGATAGATGAATTCTGCTGCTACATTAGTAAATACATTTATAAAATACCTCGTTATGTTCAAGTATGATAAAATGTATAAAAAAGGACAAACCTTGTCTCCTCGATACCCTCTTGTACCCTGAAACAAAAAATAAAGGATTACAGTTAGATAAAATAAACTTTCTCACTCTCTCCGCAGGCACACAAAACACACAATCAACCTGTGTAAATCTTTGGGCCAGAATTGATGTTCAGGCTGCATCTAATCAACACAGGATGAGAATCCCGTATCTGAAAATTTTAAGTCCCGAATGTTCCAAAGTTCAAAAACTTTGAATTGAGAGTTGGAGTGAGATGTCGCCACAAGTGGAAAATTCCACACCTGACCTGATGTGACAGGATACAGAGTTATTAAAATTATTGTATAAAAATACCTTCAGGCTATGCTTATAAGGTGTACATGAAAATAAATTTATATTCCTATCCATGGATGTGGTATGTGAACACCTGTTTGCGGTTGGTCCTTCATCAGCGAAGTATCATCGTGTTTGCCACTAGAATCAATAAAACTGGGGTTGGGTGATTGTAGGGCTACCGAACAGTCATGGTTACTACCCACTCAATACTAGTGCGAATGTCCCCCCACTTTTTGCCTTTCCTTCTCTTCTCCCCTCCCCATAATCCTTTCTTCTGCTTCCCACCCAAAACGCTCATTGATTAATCTCATTCACTCTTTGCGGCAATAGTTATTAATCGACATTAGTATAAAAAAATATGTAAAGACTGTTTAATTTTTATAGTTCAGTAATAGAATAGCTGTCACCCAAAAAGTAACAATATATTCTGATGATAGATGGGGAGAGTAATTGTGTGCCCAATAATTAAATGAAGGTCTATTTCTACTACTTAAAAAAAACCCAAGTTAGATGGTGTTGGCACCTGACTTTAAAACTACAGGTTACTTCTACCTCACAGGCTTGTGCCCTCCGTGCCCTCTACGATTCCGATTTATCCTTTACTCTTCACATTCAGCTACTAACCAAATCTTGCTATGTCCACCTAAAATCATTGCAGGTGGCCACCCCTTTATTAATCAGGACTCTGCTAAAATGCTTATTAACTCCCACCTTGACTACTTTAACCTCCTTCTCTCTGGCCATTCTCTCTCTGCAGTCTTAAGAACGCCGGTGCCAGGCTCATTCACCTCACCTCCCGTAGCTCTCACACCTCACCCCTTTGTCGATCTCTACACTGGCTCCCTCTTTCCTTTAGAATACATTTCAAAATACTGGTGCTCACATACAAAGCTCTCCATAAGCGCGCCCCTGCCTACTTCTCCTCCCTTATTAACAGGTACATACCATACCGACCACTTCGCTCTGACAATTATCTGATATAATTGTTTCCTCATAACCGCACCCCCAACTCTCACCTTCAGGACTTCTTCCGAGCTGCCCCCTTTTTATGGAACTCCCTCCCCTCGCAACATTAGACTCTCCTCATCCCTCCAGTCCTTTAAGAAGTCTCTAAAAGCACATTACTTTAAGAAGTCAATCAGCTCACTCCTTAATTCCCCATTGTACCTCTCTTAGGCTATCTTCCCACACAGCCTACATGCACCCATCTACCTCATGTACTCTATTCACCCTCACCTAGTGTGTCACCCATCTGCTCTTAGATTATTAACTGGGCAGGGTCCTCTCTCCCACTGTTCTGTGTGTTTAACTTGTATGTGTATTTTTTTTATTCTGTCTCACCCATTGTACAGCACTATGGAACTTGCCATCACTTTATAAATACTTGTAACGGTAGGTTAAGCTTTTTAAACTTACTTTTGGACCTCTGGAGCCAGGACATCCAGTCTCTCCTCGTGTTCCATTGAGTCCACGCAGACCTCTCTCCCCCTAAAAAAAACAAATGGGAGAAAAGATTTTCTTCAAATTTCATCTTCAAATTTAATCAACATGATTCCTATTTTGGCTTTTATATTACATCAGTGACATTTCTAAACAACTTCCACTGATTTTGTAAGCTGAAATTTTGATTTGATAACTTGATATGCAGAAAGTGTTTCCAATAGAAACAATATCCATATAAAGAATATAAAACAACAAGCATCGACAAACAGAAATGAAGTGGTAGAAATTAACATAGGATGAAAAACATCTATGTGTATTATAAATGCAACAGTAGCCATGTTTAAACAAATGTATACAGAATAAAGAAGTAGAATCAAATAAAATTGTGATATATCTTGTTTTAGACATGTAATGAATGAGGCCAATATATCACTACGTCCTGATGAAGGCTCCATAAGTAGAGCTGAAATGTTGCTGTATTTTAATGGCATGAAATAAAGAATTTTGTTATTTTAAACTACAATTATGTTTTTTTCTGGTCACAATACAGATACAGAAATGTGATACAACATTTAAACATGGCTGCCATCAGAGGTTTTGGAGCCCCTTACTGAACCACTAGCTGTCCCGTCCCCCTTCCCTCAGCTCCCCATTTTAATAGATTAGTTAAAAATAAAATATTCTGCCTCATATTCTCCTTACCTTATTTTACAGGGAATGGACTAAATCTCTAGTGGTCCAGCAAGGGGATAAAAAGTGTTAACTGGTGGGAGAACCTCTACCTAGGGCAGACCATATTAATTGCTCCCTCAGTGAAGAGTCAGAGTGCTCTGACCAGCTTCAGATGCCTTGGCCCACTGGGAAATTTGTTAGTATCTTGTTTGGACAGTTTTGGGTGGCATGGAGAGTTCTTACATCTCTGGCACTTAGGCAAGTTGCATAGAGTTTGGCAAGGGCCAGGGCACCCTGGAACCACAGGGCCCCTGAACATATCATTGGCTGTCACCCTTCGCCCAATTGTGAGTGACCCAGCAGATATAATAGAAATGTGATACATCATGTTTTAGACACTTAATATCACTTAGGCATATTCTTACCTATCTTTGGAAGTGCCACACTGGAGCGTTTCTTTTAAACTATTCTAATGTACCATGGAAAGGGGGGTTAAGAGAAACATTGTGTGGGTTCCCATGGATTCCAAGACTGAGTTCAAGGGAACTCTGCATGAATATTCTTACTTACAATAATTAACCAAAAAGCAAAAGCAGAGCTGTTTGGAGAAGGTAATACATTTTTTTCTAGACCATTTGTGAGAGCAGGTATCAACTTTCAAGTACTATTTCTTATTCAGGAAATTGCAGCATTGGTTCTTACACATAAGTAGGCTTCACTAGTTTTACTGTAGTCATTTATTTTAAAGATTTTCTTGGCATCACTTTTATTATAGTTCTTTTTTCAGAGTCTACATTAGAGGGATCCTGTCCAAATGCAACAAGTGAAACCACATTTCTCTACACAAACCCATGTAACGTGCTTCCTGTCCTGTAAAATTAAGTCCTATGTATGATGATGGAAACTGAATAAACACATGGGTATGGGGTAAAACATAGAGGGTTATTCAGAGAGCACCGAAATGTCGCTGATACTTCGGTGCTCTCTCATTCCCCACACTTCCCTGCACTTCGGGGAATCAAAGTTCCCCACCCTGCGGTGAATTCAGCATTCACCACAGGGTCCCTAGAGTGCAGGGAGAACCAAAAAATGCCTAAAAGATCCTAAAAAAAATCTATAAATAAATAGACTTTTTCCTGCAGATTAAAATAATAAACGGTTTATTAGATATTGGATTAAAACAGGAATATTTGGCCTATGAGGTTCGCCTGAATAAACCTGCCTAATGAAACCACCGAACAGAAGGGCCCTTCGGCAACTTTTCACTGCTGTTCGGTTCTCTGAAGAGATTAACCATTGTTTCTCTATGGGGGATTTCACTGTCTTCGCACAGCACCGTACTTGCTGGCAGCCAAAATTTGGTGAACTGCCTGCTCTCTGAATAGCCGAATGGCCCCGAAATGACACCATATGTGGAAATTCCCTGTTCGGTGCCATTTCGGGGCTAGATCGGCTCTCTCAGAATAACCCCTACAGTAACTGGCTTTTTTGAACCTAAAACTGAAAATATAGTTCACATTTATGTTTTAAAAATATTAATAATACTAATACTTACACTGCCACCCTCTTCCCCGGGATGACCCGGCGATCCTTTTGCACCAGGAAGAGCCTGCAAAAAGAAGAACTTTGTTAATAGGTACAGCCTTTATCATTTCATAACTTTTGTAATATGCTTTTGGGTGTGTGCTATCATTTCTAAAACTAATGGTGCTATTAGGAAACGGAACAAAACATACTTGGCACATACCCATTCCTCTACTTTAATCAAGATTTCCTTCTTTATCCTTAAAAATCTCCATGGAAAACCTTTCTGTTTTTCATGTAGTTCTTTTAATCAAATTGTTACCAGAGATCCTTTTGCAACTATCATGAGTTTTCTAGATTTAAATACAATTTTCCTAAATATAATTTTGTCATCCAACTCCAGTGAGAATTTATCTAAAACCTTTCTGTAAAATCGGTGTTAAATCGGCACTATGTGCCAGCGGAAAGTCAAGGTAGAATCTTACAACTGATATATAATGAGGCAATATGATAATTCTATCACACTTCTCTTTATAAATACTGTACCTGCAACTTGCAGATATTGGCGGCTGTTAACGAACATTGTTCATTTTTGCTTGTTCTCCATTGAAGAACAATTTTTAACACTGTAGTAATTAAAAAGAGAGAATCTGTCCCTCCTCCCTACCTTTTACTAGTTGGGTTTTATTTTGATGAACATATATCATAGCTGATTTATTGAGCTTTGTATCTGTGCATATACCTCTGACAGGTTTTTGTTACTGTGTGGTAGATGAGATGAGAAGAAGAATTGTTTGTTTGCTGTTTTTTCAGTTCTTCTTTAACTGTATCTTTAAGTGTTAAAATGGAACGTCCCTGAGGAAGTCCTTTTGTCAAAACGCGTTGGGAATATTTTTTAAACTGCTGTACAGAAAAGCAGAATATCTTCTATAGAAAGCTGAATAAATACATTCTAATTTTGTAATGATTTTGAGAATCCTGATCAATCCTGATGAGAAGATGCAATGATTGCACTACACATTGTGGATATACACATTCTACACTGTATCTTCTTAACTTTTTATGTCTGACTGGGTTTCCTACATTTTGGTGATTTTCATCTCCCACCGTGACTACTGTAACCTCCTTCTCTCTGGCCTTAAGAGATCCCAGATTATACCTCTGCAGTCTGTTATGAATGGCTGTGCCAGGCTCATCCACCTCACCTCTCACACCTCGCCCCTTAGTCAATTTCTACACTGGCTCCCTGTTTCCTTTAGAATCCAATTCAAAACATTGGTACTCACATACAAAGCTCTCCATAACCGCGCCCCTGCCTACATCTCCTCCCTTATTAGCAGGTAAATCCCATCCCGACCACTTCGCTCTGCCAATGATCTGATGCTATCAGCGTCGCGTACCTGCACCACCAGCTCCCACCTTTAAGACTTCTCTCGAGCTGCCCCCTTTCTTTGGAACTCCCTCCCCTGCAACATCAGACTCTCCCCGTTTCTCCAGTCCTTGATGAAGTCTCTGAAAACACATTACTTTAGTGAACCCTATCCTCTCACTCCCTAATCCCCCACTGTTCATTTCCTACTGCATCTTCTCACACAGCCCACATGCATTATTACTATTTCACATTCTCTACTAACCCTCACCTAGTGTGCCACCCCTATCCTTTTAGATTGTAAGCTCTCGAGCAGGGTCTTCTCTCCAACTGTACGCTGAACCTGTATGTATATTTGTTGTTCTGCCTCCCATTGTACAGCACTACAGAACTTGTTATCGCTTTATAAAAACTTGTATCTGTAACTACACTGAAAATTAAGGATTATTTAGTTCAGGGGCTGCAACCTTGGCCCCTCAGATGTTTTGGAACTACACTTCCCATGATGCTCACCCATTAATTAGGTTGGCTGAGCATCATGGAGGATGTAGTTCCAAAACATCTACAGCTATCTCGCAACATTGGCCTTACAGATAAGTAAAAAAAAAAGATTATTTAATACTCTTGATACCTCACTTACCAATACTTTATCGTTTGACAAACCACTTTTCTTCAAAAATGACATCTTTTCATAAGTGCAGAAACTAATAGGGCACTAAATTTACAATGTATGTCTCTTTTAGAAGCTACGTATCCAACTAGTATACAGATACTGTGTTGATAATGTATCCAAACACCTAAATATTATTTTTTTAGTTAGGTAAGTTATCTCAAGAACACAATACTATTAAGAAGAAACGATAACGGAATGATGTAGAGCATGCCACATTTAATATGATTATGTTTTATGAATTAAAAGGAGAATATCGTATTTAGATCCAAACAATTAAATAAGAATACGTATAGAAATCAAATATAATAATTGAGAAGATATACGTAGATTTGATAGAGGACATGGGGTTCATAATATGCCATTTGCCTTTTCTGAAATCCTCAGCACATCAGCAAAACTTTAGCGATATAGTTCTCATTTCCCATGATACTGAACTTGCTCTAAGGTTTGGGTGATTTGAATCTAGGTTTGCTCACAGCCTACACATATTTCTGTATTTATTGAGTATAGCCTGATATTGCACATTATAGGGTCAACTAAACTTTCCATGAACTGATACTAAGTATTCATCACAAAATAATTTGTCAGGATTTATATCTCCTTAGTCACATACTCCTAATTGACAGCAAAGTCCTTAAATTTTTTTTAATACCTTCACTACTGAGCCATATCACCCCTGTGTGCTGAGCTCTTTTTAACCGTTTTGTGCTTCTCATCATGTTTAAACGTGATTTGAAGTCACGTTTTATTATACGACCCAGAAAAATTATACATTCTTTTTTTTTCGACAGACTCAGCATATTCGTAATATATCATTATTATAGCATTCTGGCAGGTCTTGACATATAAACGTAGCAAAAAAGAAAAAAACAAATCTAAATTTCCATTCAGACTTCAATAATTTACAGCATGTAAAAAGATTTTTTTCACATTTTATAATCCAAGCCTTTGTGGTCATATATTCTATGGGGTGCTCTTGTTAAACAAAAGAAAAGAAATGGGAACCTGTTACTGTATTTTTCTGAGATAATACACGATTTTAAGACTGAATTTTTTTTTGTGGGAAATGAGAAGGTGAGTTTGTGCAGCAGCATTGCTCACATCATAAATGAAACGTGAACAAAATTGCTGTATTATTTAAAAAAAAGGAAAAAAAGCGTTTTATTTCTATTATTTCTGATTTGTTTTTATTTCATATTTACATATAATCTGGCCATGTTTGGTATTGCTGGAAAGGGCATGCACTGGCCTTTCCAATGATACCAAACATGACCATCTGTTTTGCACCAATTGGATCCAAAGAACCCCATTATCTCTAACTAAAGGGAATTCCCTGTCCTGTTGGGGGATTCCCTTTCTGATGTTATTATGCCCATGTGCGACAATGTCAGTGGATGAGGGGAGGCTCAGGAGGTGGGGCTGACATCCACAATGTCAGCCCCCACTAGAAGAAGGCCACAATCGCAGTACTGGCACTTACGGAGTTAAGAGGGACATCACTGGAAAGGTCAGACTGTGACCTTTCCAGCAATGCCTCTCTTGAGGCTATACCCCTTACCTATGGGAAGATAGAGGGCTCCAAAGGTGCACCCTCCCCTTCAGGCACCCTAACAGCTGTGGTGCATGGTGGGCTGAAACTGACGTCATCGCGCCCAGTGCAATGTCATCAGTGCACCGATCAGGCCATGAAAGCAAGGTTTTGACTTCAAGGAAGTCCACCATGGGAATTCGGCCGGAACGGTGAGTATGGGGGTCTTTCGCTGCAGAGAACCCAGGACATGTTAGGGACGTCCTCCGCACCTAACGTGCGATCACTAGGTCATCCCCCACACATCATTTGCAGCAAAAGGATTAATGTAACCCTTATACTACCATGTGGTTTTCCATTTCCATAAACCACTGGCAGGAACCATTGGTTTCATGGAAAACTATTGTACATTTACCCATAACCTTATGAGACAGACAGACAACACACAGACACACACACAGCATTAAAACTGAATGATTGTCCCTGCAAATATTACAGTGTTTGCTAATATATGTGTTGTATATTGTTTAAAAAGTAAATACAATTCAATTAAACTCCCAGCTTGATCTTACATGTAATGTAGCAGAGCAGCAGGAAATGCTGGCAGAATGCTTGGTTGTGTAGGGAGAGGTATTAGCAGTAGGAAAAGGGAACTGCTCATGCCTCTGTACAGAGCACTGGTGACACCTCACTTGGAGTACTGTGTGCAGTACTGGAGACCATATCTCCAGAAGGATATAGACATCTTAGAGAGAGTTCAGAGAAGGGCTACTAAAATGGTGTACGGCTTGAAGGAGAAAAGTTACCAGGAAAGGCTTAATGATCTTAACATGTACAGCTTGGAAAAAAGACGAGACAGAGGTGATATGATAGAAACATTTAAATACGTAAAGGGAATCCACAAGGTAGAGGAAGGGAGTATATTTAAACGGAAACAAAGTAGCAAAACAAGAGGACATAGTCTTAGAATAGAGGGGCAAAGGTTTAAAAGTAACATCAGGAAGCATTATTTTACAGAGTGGGTGGTGGATACATGGAACAGCCTTCCAGTTGAAGTGGTGGAGGCCAAAACAGTAATTGAATTTAAGCAGGCATGGGACAGGCATAAGGCTATCCTAAACAAAAGATAAATCCAGGTAAAGTATCCATGTAATAGGGCAGGCTAGATGGGCCGAAAGGTTCTTATCTGCCGACATTTTTCTATGTTTCTATGTTTCTATGTACTATATGATTATATATATATATATATATATATATATATATATATATATATTACAGTGGCAAGAGAAAGTATGTGAACCCTTTGGGATTACGTGTAGTTTGGCATGAATTGGTCATAAAATGTGCTCTGATCTTTATCTAGGTCACAACCATTTGAAAAACACAGTCTGCTTAAAATAATACAACACAAACATTATATGTTTTCATGTTTTTATTGAACAGAACATGTAAACATTCACAGTGCAGGGTGGAAAAAGTATGTGAACCTTTGGACTTAAAAACTGGTTCACCCTCCTTTGGCAGTAATAACCTCAACCAAATGTTTCCTGTAGTTGCAGATCAGACCTGCACAACGATCTGGAGTAATTTTGGACCACTCGTCTTCACAAAACTGTTTCAGTGTAGCAATATTCTTGGGATGTCTGGTGTGAATTGCTCTCTTAAGGTCATGCCACAGCATTTCAATCGGGTTGAGGTCAGGACTCTGACTGGGCCACTCCAGAAGGCGTATTTTGTTTTGTTGAAGCCATTCTTTTGTTGAATTACTTGTATGCTTTGGATCATTATCCTGTTGCATCACCCATCCTCTGCGAAGCTTCAGTTGGCGGACAGATGGTCTTACGCTTTCCTGCAAAATGTCTTGATAAACCCTGGAATTCATTTTTCCATCAATGACAACAATCCTTCCAGGCCCTGAGGCAGCAAAGCAGCTCCAGACCATGATGCTCCCTCCGCCATGTTTTACAGTGGGGATGAGGTTTTGATGTTGGTGTGCTGTGCCTTTTTTTTTTCCACACATAGTGTTGTGTGTTTTTTCCAAACAACTAAATTTTGGTTTCATCTGTCCACAGAATATGTTGCCAGTAGTGCTGTGGAACATCCAGATACTCTTTTGCAAACTTCAAACGTGCTGCAATATTCTTTTTGGACAGCAATGGCTTCCTCCGTGGTGTCCTCCGATGTACTCCATTCTTGTTTAATGTTTTCCTTATTGTAGATGTGTCAACAAAAATGTTAGCATGTGCCAGAGATTTCTGTAAGTCTTTAGCTGGCACTCTAGGATTCTTCTTTACCTCATTAAGCATTCTGCGCTGTGCTCTTGCAGTCATCTTTACAGGACAACCACGTCTAGGGAGAGTAGCAACAGTGCTGAACTTTCTCCATTTGTAGACAGACTGTCTTACCGTGGACACATGAACATCAAGGCTTTTGGAGATACTTTTGTAACCCTTTCCAGCTTCATGCAAGTCAACAATTCTTGATCGTAGGTCTTCTGAGAGCTCTTTTCTGCGAGGCATGGTTCACATCAGGCAGTGCTTCTTGAAACCAGTAAACCCAAAACTGGTGTGTGTTTTTAAAGGGCAGGACAGCTTTCAGCAACACATCCAATAATATCACACTGATTGGACTCAAGGTTGGCTCACTCCTGGCTCCAATTAGCTCTTGGAGAAGTCATTAGGCTAGGGGTCCACATACTTTTCCCACCCTGCACTGTGCATGTTTACATGTTCTGTTCAATAAAAACATGAAAACATAATGTTTGTGTTGTATTATTTTAAGCAGACTGTGTTTTTCAAATTGTTGTGACTTGGATAAAGATCAGAGCACATTTTATGACCAATTCATGCAAAACTCCATGTAATCCCAAAGGGTTCACATACTTTTTCTTGCCACTGTAACTCGTTGGCAGGTTGTCTATACCATATTTTTTTCCCCCTTCTTTACATTTAATTTTAGTATTTTGTTTTGAAAATTCCTTAACAATAATTAAAAAATAATAAAACAGGATAGTTGTCAGATGCACAGTATTTATAAATATACTGTACATCGCACCTCATTGTAAAATGGACAATATTGCAGAGCTATTTGACTTCAAACGAGGTGTCATCACTTAAAGTCACTTTCCCAAGAAATCACCATGTCAAATGACTAAACCATAAGTAACTGTATGTTTACTATTAAAGGCAGACATTAAACACACTGTTGTCACTACGAATGTAAATCAAATGTCATTGTTGCTATGAGCCAAAGAAAATCCAATGCTCTCTGTGAACTGCTGGCTGGAGTGGTGTTACATTTACTATCATAGACTCTGGCAAAGAACAAGGCATTCTCTGAATTTATGAAGGACATTTCATCATCTGCCAGATAGACCGATGCTGGGAATATTCAGTTCCTGGCACCAAATGTAAGGAATGGCAGAAGAGAAGTAATTATCCAGAACTTTTTTATATTATTCCTCTTCCTTGCTAATTAAGAGCACATTAAATCTAAAACAAAAAAATACTAGATAGATGATTGTATGCTTTCAAAAGACCTTTCCGAATTTAAAAAAATCAATGCCATTCCACAGAGCAAGGGCCACATATAAAAAATGTGGGCCCTATCACCTCTTTAACTCCTTCACTACCAAGATCGAAATATCTCGGGCTTCAAAGTCTTCACTCCGATATCGAGATATCTCGATCTGCTGAACTGCATCCCAAAAGTAAATGAAATACGTTTGCAGAAAACTAATTACTTCAGCTTTTGGGCTCCAGAAGGAGCCCCCAAAGTTTCAGCCCTGAGGACATAATGCCCAAAGAGCCAAAACTGTAAAATCTTCTGTTGTTACCCTTACATCGGCTTTCAGCAGCCGATGCAGGAAAAAAAAGAAGAGAATAGACCAATAGCTCAAACAGCTGTAACTCAATTTGGCAGTAGATGGCGCCATCTCTTGGCCAAAATATCTTATCCCTGGACAGCATTGAGAGACACCAGAGGTCTCCCTTTATTCTGCCTTCTACATTTATTGCAATCATACTGGATGACCAAATTTTTATTCTCCACAGCAAAACACAATCCTGATTTAAAATAGTATTTCAGTGGTGGTCAGTTGTTTAAATTTTTTTTCTTAATGCTTTCAATTTTAAAAAAAATGTGTATTCATGGTTTTGGTAGTGTGTTAACCCCTTCACTACCAAGATCGAGAAATCTCGGGCTTCAAAAGCACCATCCGGTGCCTGATAGAGATATCTCCATCTGCAACCCAAAAGCAAATTAAATTTGTTTGCTACAAACAAATTTCCTTTGCTTTTGGGCTGCAGAAGTTGGCCCCAAAGTTTTAGCCCTATGGGCATAATGCTGCAAAATCTAAAACTGTGGCAAATTGACTGATGAATGCCCTGACATTCAGTAGCCGAATCAGGAAAAAAAATTGGGCTGCAGCTGTAACAGTTGTAACTCAATTTGGCAGTAGATGGCACCATCTACTGGCCAAATTGGTTATTTACAGTAAGAAATACAATGGGTATATGCTCAAATATTTCTTACTGTACATTAAATTAAACAACGATTTTACAAAAACCGACTGGTTTCTGACAATGTTTTTTTGGAAAATCACTTGGTAGTGAAGGGGTTAAAGCAAGCGCTAGCCTTGCATAAATGAGCATTAGCGCTAGGTTAATTGAGGTGATAGCGAGACGCCTGTATTACCTTGCAGTGAGTGTGTATATAAATATATATACAGGGTTACTCAAAGAGAATCGAAAAGTCACCATGTTCGGTGACTTTTCGTTCTCTTCAATTGGGGCTGATCCCATTTCGGCAACCCTGCGGTGTATTCAGCGAGCACCACAGGGTCGTCGAAGCGCAGGGAAACGCTGCCGCAAACCCGACGAAAAGTCACTGCAAAAACCCGGTGAATGCACGCCGAAACCCGCAAAAACATCTGGATTAACCCGCCGAGGACGCCGGAAAAACCCGAGCAGGAGCCGATCACACGCAGCGAAGCCTCCGGAAAAAGCCGACATCGCAGAAGAGTGAAGTGAATAAATTAGGAAAACAGTTTGCATGATTGATTGAAAAGTGAAACACTGTTTGCAAAGAAACTACTGAGCGAAAATGTCTGAAATTTACATATGAGGTCCAGGGAATGATAATAAAAAGGGCTGTTACAGGAAAAATAAGTAAACTTAAAAACTTTAAAACTTTAAAAAAAAATTCCAGAAAAATGCTTAAAATTTCCTGAAAACCTATAAATAAAGAGACTTTTTACTGCAGAATTTTATAATGAATGGTTTATTAGATATTGAATTAAAGCGGGAATATTTTTAACATTGAAGCCTATGGGATTCTCCTGAATAAACCTGTCGAATGAAACCACCGAATGGCAGGGCAATTCGGGAACCTTTCACTGCTTGTTTTTGTTCTCTGAATAGCCGAAGCAGTGCTTTTTTATGGGGATTTCACTGCCCTCGAACAGGCACCGAACGGGCACCGAATGTGCAGGCAATTCGCCAGGATTTGGCAAATTGCCTGCTCTCTGGAAGGCCGAATGGCCCAGAAAGGTAACACTGATTTTCAGCGTTCGGTTACCTTTCTCCAACCATTCGGATCTCTTTGAATAACCCCGATACTTATAATATGCAACACACAAATAAGTATATACTTTCACTCTGCAATACATACACATGCCTTTTTATATTGTATAATATACATAAACATGGGGCCTTATTTACATAATCGTGACTTTTGTTCATGCGGTAGCCTAATGTCACATTTTAGACTACCTTTATTGCAGATTATGATGCATTGATGGGTGGTTAAATATAAACCATTGCTTTGAGGAGAAAAGAACTAATGGTGCGACATTGTAGATGAAGGGAGTTTTATCTGGATATTTTATACAATTCAACTCATTTAAGGTTCTTTGCTTGTAATGTACATCAGTTAATCATTAAATTAATAAACATTGATTTTAAGCTCCAGATCTCTACCCTGCAGGATGTGATTCAGGGGACTTGAATTTCTAAAGCATATAGTTGGGCATATTTAATATGTACATCTGTGCCACAGCTGCAGCTTGTTAACACCTTCTATAGAAGTTACAGGAACGAAAAAAGCACAAGGTTTGGCAAAGACTCTTTCCAAAAGAAGGTAGACTGGAAAAAGTCAAGGCAGAGAAAAAACATATTAAATTCTTCATTTCTACAATGTAAAGATTTTTTAGCTTTGCATAAGAAATAACTAATACAATGTCGTTATAATAATTGCAAAATTAAGGTTTAAAAAATCTAAATGCTATTTTTAAAGCAGATGTTACCGGGCCACTATATGATAATTGAGTGGCTGCAGTGACCTGAGTGTTTTCAGCCCTCTCTAGGACCACAGGAAGATAGTTCCATCCACAACCTGAGCTAAGTGAGTAGTGAGCTTAAATTTCTGGCCATTGGGACCTTTGGGAACCAGACCTATCTAAGGTTTGTCAATGCTCTTGGCATTGAGAGTCATTGGACTGGCTGCCTCTTGTGGTCATGTGACATGCTGCAACATAGAAGAAACAGCAGCAACTCACGTCCCTGGAGAGCAAATCTAGGAAAGGAGGTGAGTTTTAAACTTAACTGAAGGGTTAAAATGGGATCAGGGGGGTCAGGAGGAGTAAATATTTATCCCCTTCACCTAGACTATCCATTTAATTATCTTAAGTTAGTAATGTGGGGAGGAGGGCATACGTATGATATTGTCTTGGAACAAATGCTGAGTCGTTTAAATTAAAACACAGAGAGAACTTAGATCACTACATCTGGTTAAAAAGTATAGCATAGAAAGATACATGGTCAGACCTGGACATACCTTTAGACAAAAATCCTAATAAATTACCTTTGATCCTGTAGACCCAGAAAAGCCACGTAAGCCTTCATGGCCTAGGCATTTACAGAGCACGTTGCAGCACTTCCTTTCTCCAACAGTATCCTAAAATTTATTTAAAAAAATTAATTGGGAAAATAATACTGTGACAACTCAATGTTTTCAAGGACTATACATACTGCCCCACATTTTGCTATTAAATTGGTGACCCTCTCAGATGACAACGTGTAGAAGAAGATTGAAGACCTTTACAAAACTATAAACCTTTTCATCGTTAAATAACTATTTAAGACATCCAAGTTGTTTAAAGGATTATACACAAAATACTGTTACAGCAATGCAGATTGAGAATCCGCCAATATTCATTAAGTACAACCATCACTGCTCTTGGTGCTAAAGAAAGCAAAAAATACCTACTTGGAGCATTTTCCAAATGTGAACAAATTGGTAAAAGAATCTTTCTTGATTCCATAATCACATTTCTGTTTGGATCAGCAAGCAATGCACTCACATTTTATTGCTAAATCGGTTTGTATCATGCTTTACTAGAAAAACATTCAGTCCTTTTTTTATAGCTATTGGTTGAATTAGATAAAACAATATAATTGGGCAGATGATTACTAATTGATTTTTTTCTTACTGAAAGAACTTTTGCTGTTGCCAAAATATATTTTCCTTCAGTCTCAGTGGAGGATCTTGCTTTATTTGTAAACGTGACACTTTACAGAGTGGTAAAATTATTTAATATTTTTTTAATCACATTAACCTTTATATATGTGACAGGACTTTGCTGGCTTTTGTGGCTTCCGTCTGGCAGTGCATACGGTTGAACAGTCTATTGCAGTGATGGCAAACCTTGGCAACCCTGATATTTTTGAACTACATGTCCCATGATGCTGAGCCAGTCTTAATTGTGACTAAGCATCACAGGACCTTTGGTTCCGAATCATCTGGAGTGCCAAGGTCAACCATCACTGGTATATTGTCTACAATTAATCCCAGGTCTTTCTCATTAACTGCCACCCCCAATGCAGAAATGATAAATTCAGTTCGGACTGTGTAACCGTGAGCCATCAGCAGACACATGACTTCTCCATCTTGGGAATTCATTGTTAACACCATTTTCATGTACCCTATTTTTAAGCCAGTTTTCAGGATCAAACATACTATAGATGTGTCCTGTCATATATGTGAGTTGTTGCCCATGTAGGGCTATATCCCAGTCCTAGATTAGACTGAAAGCACGTAGAAAGAGTAGAGACAGCACTGCGTTTCAAAAAGGTGCACTAGTGATTTCTCGAGCGCAGCCCCCATCCTCTGGAATGCTCTCCCTCATACTGTCAGACTTTCCCCTAGCTTCCCTTCCTTCAAACGCACCATTAAGACATTCCTATTTAGGGAAGCCTACCACCTGACTCACTAATACACCTTACTGCCCCAACCAGTCCATCACTCTCACCAGTCCATCACTCTCACCTTGCAGTCCTCTCCTCCTGTTTCCACCCCCAACCCTTCTAGATTGTAAGTTCCCACGGGAATAGTGCCTTTGCTTCCTCCTGTACAGGTTTGTCAAAATGTTGTTCAAAATATTGTAACCCTGTATATATTGTGCTCATTGCTCAGCGCTGCAGAATATGCTGGCGCTTCATAAATAAAGAATAATAATAGTGCCTGTGTTTAATGCATAAGATGAGCATCAAACAAAAAAAACTGGGAAATAAGACTGAAGAAGGATTCCATACCTGAAACGTTTGTACATGGTGCTCATCTTATGCGTAAAACAAAGATGACACTAGTGAACCTTTTTGAAGAAACACAGCACTATCTCTACTCTTTCTATGTGTTTTCTGCATGTTTTCTATGCCTAAAGACCCAAGGTCAACACCTTGGTGAGACGTTGCAGTGTGTTTGAAAATATCATTACCTTGTGGGAGTTTATTTGATCCACCCATCACAACTATTCTGTATGCTAGTTTAGACTGGACCAGAACTTTTGCGAAATTTACAAGAGCCAAAAATGTTTTTCCGAGTTGGTCAGTTTACACCAAGGCTTGGGCTCTCCCCCATAGTTGGCAGCACTTCTAGGCTGACAAAACTTTTTTTAGGAAACTTAAACTTACAACTTCTTTTCGAATTCTTCCAGGCAAATCAGTAAGTCCAAAGCTAAGAGGTTCGTAATATGAAAATCCTCTTCCAAACTGAACTTCCTGCAGTTCATTCACGTTTTGGGCACTGTCAAGACCAACTAGCATTAGGGCATCCAATCCTGCTCAAAAAGAAAAACTCTAATCAGTAAGTATCTAGCAGCTCGTCCTCAAGATACCTTATATTGCACATGAAACTAGGGATGTGCGTTTCGGGTTTCGGAATTTCGAATTTTCACGAAATTTCCCGATTCGTGCATTCGGATTCGGACGATTTTCCTAAAATTTTCAGATCCGTAAAACGGGTGATCCGAAAAAATTTACGAAAATTTGTTCGGATTTTTCGAATGGACTAGAAATGTGTAAAATCGAAAATCATTTTCGTTCCATTCGTAATTTCGGCTCCATTCCTGATTTCGGTTCCATTTCAGTAATTTCGGACAACGTATTTTTTGGTTATATCGCTGATTCTGTAGTTTTGCATCATTCCCATCTCAATGTATCCTTCTTGTAAAACATGAGAAATCTCAATGTATCCTTCCTGGAAAACCAGAGAAATCTCAATGTATCCTTCTTGTAAAACCAGAGAAATCTCAATGTATCCTTCCTGGAAAACCAGAGAAATCTCAATGTATCCTTCCCGGAAAACCAGAGAAATCTCAATGTATCCTTCCTGGGCAACCAGAGAAATCTCAATGTATCCTTCTTGTAAAACATGAGAAATCTCAATGTATCCTTCTTGTAAAACATGAGAAATCTCAATGGCAGAATTATCGTATCGACAGAATTATCGTATCGACAGAAATATCGGATCCGAAAAACCATTAGTTTACGTCAAAACGAATAGACACTTTGAAACGAGGAGAACAGACGTTCCGAAAAACACGAAAATTTCCAAAATTACGAAAAAAAAGTCGATACAAAAACGAAACGAAAACGAAACGAACGAAACGGAAATCGGCCGAAACGAGCCGAAACTAAAATTTACAAAATACGAACGAACCGAACCGAATCGAACCGAAAAAAAAATCGGTGCACAAGTCTACATGAAACATGATTCTTTACAACAAATTGATCTGGTCAAAACAGTCCCAGACAGGGACCAAACTTGTTCTTGATTCAGAGATTGGGTCACTGCACAGAGATCACTTTACATGAAATCTAGCACTATATAACATATTGTTTTAGTTATTCTGAAATAGTACAACACATACTACAACTGCATTATTTGAAAAAATATGAAGTCATTGTTCAAAGATGATTAATAAAACTGGCCCTGTCATTCATGTTTATCAGAGCAGATCGCTTTGGATCATCTTCTATGGGGCTTTTTATTATACTGGTTTTAATGGCTGGGAAATATAAATGTTAGGACAAAGGAGCCAAGATGAAAAGATAACTGAACTGGGCTATTTTGCCCTTTTGGCACAAGTTTTTTATGATTTTTGCGTTTTGTAAATAAACCTTTATTACCTGGCTGGAGGTATATATGAACATGTGTGATCCATCACTACTCTATATATTATTATGGAGACAGACAATTCTAGGTATATGCTTGTAAACTTTATGCTCTTCTATGGCAGAGAAGCTTATGCTCACCATCAACTCGAAGTGCCGTAGAAGTCACTTTTAGAGTTTGTACAGGATCATCCAGCCCGTCGGTGAAAACCAAAATAATCTGTAATGAAAAATTATGCTAATCCGTACACTGTTCAGTATATTAATACATTTTTAGGAAAATATTGTGAAATAGACAGAAATTAAGTCAATAATTGGATGCAACATATTATTATTAGTCTTTCCTTATCTATGTTCTACTTAAAAAAGGAAAACTTTTACAATTCACCCAAAGTTTTAAGAATTTACAAGCCATATTCAGGCTGTGCCAGTAAAGAGTAAATGCAGAACGAGCCATTATCCCTTAGTGACTACCTATTACTGACTTTATCATGAGCCTACAGTATATAAGCAGCTTGACTTGTAATTTTAGGAACTGTCAGGGTATGGTACCAGAGTGGCACCGGGGTGATGGGGAATGGATATGGTGAGCCCAGGGAGCAGTGGTCTGCACACACAGAAGGTAAGGATGGAGGAGAGTAAGTGGATGAAGACGGACCAGGTTTGAATGTTGCAGAAGGAGAGAAGGAGGTTGCTGGAGCTTAAATCAGAAGGTATAGTGAGAATCCGGTGAACAGGAACAGGTAGAGGATTTTGGTAAACTGGATAATTCAGAGCAACAGAAGGTACGTCTTCATTCTGTCAGGATTGATCTGTAATGATCAGCACAGGAGATCTGTGGGCGTAGTCTTTTATTCAGGTGTGTTGTGACGTGTTTGGTGTTTAACTCTTTATGTGTTTCTCTGCTGGATCAGAGCAGGATCTCTGTACTGGTTCTGGGTTTGGGCAGTACTGGAAAGGTGCTAAGAAAGGGTCAGAGGATGTGTAAGTCATGTGTGTGATCCTGTAAGCAGGGTCATGCAAGGTCAGCAGATGGCTCTGGGAACTATTTGTTCAAAGTGTTCCTCTGCAAACTTCGAGAGGAGGTGATATAACTAGCTGACCTCTGCACCATGGGGAAAAAGTGTGTCCAGCCCAACCTATGTCTCTAAATGCCAAATGGATTGCCATCCATTGCATAGATGAGAGCCCCAAGAGCAGGAGTGGTTTCTGACACAAGTTTGGTTTGCAGTAACAGTGACAGGCAGAGTCACACCAAATCACAGGCTGTGGTCATCACACTCACTCTCTTCAGAGCATTGACGCACAGAGTCTGCACTCCTGGTGTCTAGGTAACACCTGACAGACCCCACACAGCAATGTTCTGCATTGAGAAATGAGGAAGTGGGTTATTTTATTGCCATTGTTCACTTTAAAATTGAAAAGGTGGACAATGCTGCTGCTTTAAACCAATAAAAAGGAAATATATTCTTAAAATTCCGAAAAATTTTTGCCAGATAATAAATACACAGGTCTACTAAGTATATATCAATCTATTTAACGGTCCATACCCATAAATCTTTGCATTTATCAGTCTATCCAACTATTGTCAAGCTAGCTGTGTTGAACCTCTTCTCACATTGAATTACATGCTTACAGTAGAGGTTAATTAGCTTTATTAATTTTATTAGTTATCATTCTATGAAGAAAATAGTTGTAGTGATAGAAGAAACCATGGAAACAAAGATGGCTGCTCAATGAAAGCAAACTATTGCTCTTCTTCCATATAGCCTATTTTTTCTGCCTCATAAAAGTTCATTTACAGAAATTAATTTCATTCCTTTTAGTAGCCAGACAATATGGAATTTTTGCTTTTCAAATTAATCATTTCACTTAACATTGCTGCAAAATGGGTGAAACTCAAACCTTGCGGAAGTAGCACACCAGATATATCTACAGTAATAATTTATTATTCCTATTACCAATTTTCTCGATTTTATCGTACTAAATGTGCACTTTTCTGATAGAGTGCATTTTAATGATGCAACCAAGAGTATTACTTGTATTTACGCTGGGATTGGGTTTGCCACCATCACATACCAAACCATCAAATATACTTACCTTTGCCTTTTGAGAGGGTAGGCTTTTCATTTTTGCCCACAGCGATTGAAGGAATTTAGCATTTAAAGTAGTATCAACTTTAGACTGCTCATCAATAAATTTTTTTATGATGGCCGCGTTGTAGTTCTCGAAATCTGAATCAAATAGCAAGCTGCCACCCTGGCCCGGAACAGCATATCTGAACTGAATGTTAATCAGAGACCCAGAGACACAGCTGAAATTGTTTAAGGAAGAAACACGTTGCATCAGTTCAGGAAGATAATGCTCCAGTTTTTGCTGTAAACGAACAGCCACGTTTGATCTTCTTCTGGAAAAGTCGACCGCTACGGTGATATCTATGTTGCAATCTAAAGCAAAAAGGATGTTTTAGTTAGAATTTGTAAACTAAACAACAGAAACAAACTATAAAACTAATAATACTTATGAATGATGTTCTGTAGCAGCATTACTGCTTATTTTAAGGAGAAGCCAATGTGTAACCACACTAACTAAGAGTGTACAGGATCTACGTATAAGACTACAATTTGGCAAAACTCAGATTTACTTGCTCCATGCCCCAATTTCAATGAAAGCCAGGATAGCAAACACTCCAAGTAACAATTGGCATAGCCCTTTATAATATTGTGGAGAACTTTGGTTTTGGGTACACGCTCAATATTTAGGTTTCCATTGATCTATCAATGCAAAGATCACAAAGAGAGGCAGTGTGATCAGTAAGTTCTATTCTCTACCGACTAATATCTTCATAGAAAAAGGAATAGAAATTATACGGAAAACGCTTAATCAGGATATTAAAAGGAAAATTAGAACAAACTGAATTCATTTCAAACTCCATCTAATTCATTCTAAAAGGAAGATTATGATGCACAAACCATAAATAGAATTTACAGGTTTTCAGGATTACAATGGGGTCAAGGTTTGCTCCCTGCTCTGCCAACTAATATACCAGGGGATGAAAAATCCATCAGCACTCTGGTCCATTTGGGAGGCAAATCTTATTCTATGGTGTTGCTACATAGAATTTATCTACTTATCTTATAAAGGAAACAAAGATTTCTTAATAGGTTTAATTTTCATCACTGCAATTTTATGTTTTCTTATTAGTGTTGCAGCAATCAATTTGCGGAATGTGGGAGTATAAATCGAAAATATAGGAAAATATAAATACCATATTTTAAACCTACATATACAAATTGGTTATATATATATAGATATATATATATATATAAGAAGTTTATAAACCTCTTATTAGCGCCATAACTTCCGAAAAAAGTCAGTTAACGAGATTAAAACATAATTGTTTGGAAAAACAGGTATTTGAAGACCAGTCGTAAAATGCTTCAAAATATTTGCAAAATGCTATAAGGAAGAACACATGCATAAAGACTATGAAGGAGTAAAAGAACGTTAAAGATAGGATTTGTTTTCAGCAAAAGTTCTGGAGATAAAAGATGAGAGGGAGACTTATAAAGTATTTTGACTCGATATAACCGTCTTTGCATGCTGGATTAAGAAGATTCTAAAAAGATATAGACATACTACAGGCAGATGCTGCTCTAAAGTTAGGAATCCAAAAGAACTACAGTTATCTCCAGCTACCCTTCCAATAGAGAGAGAAGAACACTTTCTTAGAAACAGGTGCCGCAAGTGTGGCAAATATCTTGGCTGTACATACCAAGAGTGAAAAACGGCTCTTTCACAAGCACTAGAACTAGAAATATTCATATAAAATTTTAAAGTAAACATTAAAGGAGGGCACTGTTAAAAATATTTAGTACCTTTTTTGCCTTTATATAATTGGTCAGAGTCTGCTGACAGCCTTTGACCAATTTTTTTTCTCACCTTTTCTCCCACGCCAGGTGCAGCTCTTCCTCTTTGGCTCATGGACTCCCAAACCTGGAAGTCCCTGAAGCTCTTCTGTGCAATTTGCACTCTTACACTACTTGTGTAGCATAGGAACCACAAATTGTGCAGTTCTACAGGACTTGTGCACTTTACCTGCACAAGTTCCGTAGTGCCTGCACAGAATGATGGATTGGAGCTGCACACATGTGCAGATCTGATCCATCGGCTGCCTCACTAAGACCGCTCAATACCAAGATTGGTCTCAGAGAGAGTGATGTTGGCAAGTTTTCTGCGTGCCGACATTACTAGAGACCAACAGCCAGAAAATTTTTAAAAAACGACTCCTGGTGACACTTTGTGGGGTGGAGGAAACTCCTCCACTTCACCCAGCATTTTCACCAGACTGGCGGAGCTTGGGGGGGGGGCACTCTTCACATCCTGACTACTTTATGAATGTAAAGCGGTCAGGATGAGTAGAGTGTTCCTTTAACTGTAGTAGCAAATATGCTATATAATTTGTGGAGCCCAACATTTAAGTCGCATAACCGGAGTTCTTATTCTATACAGCAAGTAAAACCTTCTTAAGAAGAAAGATAAGCACTATTATGCACCTCTTCACTCTAAAACCAGCCCTCAGTTTACATGGGAATATTTTATATGTATAGGGATGAATTATGTCCCGTCCAACTGGAGAGGAGGAATTCCCTAAGATTTTTTGATGCTTGATAAATTCCTCAAGATTATTTATTAGTTGGACTGACCTCATTTGCTTTCTTGTGACTGTATTATTTTGCCTTCCAGTTGCTTGAACTTATACCCTTGGCTTATTAACTTTCCTGTACCTTCCTTTAACGGAACATCAATGCATACTGACCTTCAGTCCATCTGCTACACGATTTCTACTTCTAACACACAGTGTAGTTCTAATTGAGGGTAACAGGAGATTAGGTATTAGAATATACAGAATTAAGGAGAGAGGTGGATGATACTCAAAGGACAGGCCGGCAATGGACATGCCAACAAAGGACATGCCGGCAGAGGACATGTTGAAAATAAGGGATGAGCTGGAACTCATTTGGACCGGGCACCAATGAATAGCAGCAAGAAATCAGCCCCAGCAGCTGATAAAAACCTGTTACTGTTTCCTGTTACTGTTTATGGCATTGAGTTAAATTAAAAGACACGTTCTTGGCCCAAACGAGAGCCGTCTCATTACTTTTTTCTGTAAGAAGTTAGTAACTGTGCCAAAGCAAATATTAACTTAAACGTCAATTAATATGCTGTTCAGTAAATCCAGCTAGAAGCCAGTTATATATTGTAGTTCTTTTCCAGTTACAATATTTGCTAAGGCTATTTAAGATATTTCTGCTTTGTTTAGCAGTTAATGAGATACGTTTCACATAGATACCAATGTTAATGCTAGTATGCCAGTGACTGATTCCAGTTAAAACAAGATAGAATATTGCACCCGTTTTCAGGCTATATTACAATCCTAGCGTTAAAACGTGGGCACAAGGGAGGAAAAACTGCGCCCGCAGTTTTCTCCCTTGCGCCCGTGTTTAACGCTGGATTACAATAACACTTTGCGCTCCCCATGTTAAGTATAGGGAGCGCAAAGTACAGTAACCTCACGCTGAAAAGCGCAAGGTGCCAAACGCAAACGGGTTTCTTGGCCTGTTTGCGTTTGGATTGTAATATGCAGTAGACACCGCAGCTAACGTTAATGCTCACGCAAGTGAGCGATAGAGTTAGAGTCAAGAATGTAATGTGGCCCTTAATTTCTTTAGCTTCAGAAATTGGTGAATTCAAACTAGATTTATACACTAGAGAGGCTTATCAGGTCACTTCATAATCCCCCATTGCACCCCTTTACTTGTCACACTCTGCTACTGACCATCATTACTGTGTGTCACCCCACTCCTTTGTAAACTCACTTGACCAGACTCTACTTTTCCTATCATTCACTATCAGGGTTATCCAAAGAGATTCGAATTGCTTGAGAAAGGTAACCGAACGCTGAAAATCAGGGTTCGGTTACCTTTCCTGACCATTCGGCTATCCAGAGAGCAGGCAATTCGCCAAATCCTGTCGAATTGCCTGAACATACGGTGCCTGTTCGGTCCCTGTTCGAGGGCAGTGAAATCCCCATCAAAAAGCACTGCTTCGGCTATTCAGAGAACACAAACCAGCAGTGAAAGGTTCCCCTAATGTCCTGCCATTCGGTGGTTTAATTCGGCAAATTTATTCAGGAGAATCCCATACAGGGTTATCCAAAGAGATTCGAAAAGTCACCGCACGTTCGGTGACTTTTCGTTCTCTTCAATTCGGTTCCTTTTGCCGATTGCATTTCGGTGACCCTGCGGTGTATTCAGCAAGTCCCACAGGGTCCCCGAATTGCAGGGAAAAGCTGCCGCAAACCTGACGAAAACTCACCGAATGCACGCTGAAAACAAGCAAAAACATCTGGATTAACCTTCGAAGAAGCCGAACAGAAGCCGAACAGGAGCCGAACATGAGCCGAATCACACAGAGCCGAAGCAGCTGTGACGTAGACTAGGGAGGTGAATAAATTAGAAAAACCATTTGTATGAATCTGGAAAATGAAACGCTGTTTGCAAAGAAACTACTGAGCGAAAATGTCTGAAATTTTCATATGAGATCCAGGGAATGATAATAAAGAGGGCTGTTACAAAAAAAATAAGTAACTGAAAAAGAAAAAAAAAAAAAAATCGGACTTTTAAATTTTTTAAAAAAAAATTCAGAAAAATGCTTAAAGTATCCTAAAAAATCTATAAATAAAGAGACTTTTTGCTGCTGAATTTTATAATGAACAGTTTTTTAGATATTGAATTAAAACAGGAATATTTTTAACATTGAAGTCTATGGGATTCTCCTGAATAAATTTGCCGAATTAAACCACCGAATGGCAGGGCATTAGGGGAACCTTTCACTGCTGGTTTGTGTTCTCTGAATAGCCGAAGCAGTGCTTTTTCATGGGGATTTCACTGCCCTCGAACAGGGACCGAACAGTCACCGTATGTGCAGGCAATTCGACAGGATTTGGCGAATTGCCTGCTCTCTGGATAGACGAATGGCCAGGAAAGGTAACCGAACGCTGATTTTCAGCGTTCGGTTACCTTTCTCAAGCAATTCGAATCTCTTTGGATAACCCTGATAGACTTCAATGTTAAAAATATTCCCGTTTTAATTCAATATCTAATAAACCGTTCATTATAAAATTCTGCAGCAAAAAGTCTCTTTATTTATAGATTTTTTAGGATACTTTAAGCATTTTTCTGAATTTTTTAAAAAAAAAATAAAAGTCCGATTTTTTTTTTTATTTTTTTTCAGTTTGCTTATTTTTTTTGTAACAGCCCTCTTTATTATCATTCCCTGGACCTCCTGTGAAAATTTCAGACATTTTCGCTCAGTAGTTTCTTTGCAAACAGCGTTTCTTTTTCCCAGATTCATACAAATGGTTTTTCTAATTTATTCACTGCCTCCTCTACGTCACAGCTGCTTCGGCTCTGTGTGATTCGGCTCCTTTTCGGCTCCTGTTCGGCTCCTCTTCGAAGGTTAATCCAGATGTTTTTGCTTGTTTTCATAGTGCATTCGGTTAGTTTTCGTCAGGTTTTCGGCAGCTTTTCCCTGCAATTCGGGGACCCTGTGGTGTTTGCTGAATACACCGCAGGGTCACCGAAATGCAATCGGCAAAAGGAACCGAATTGAAGAGAACGAAAAGTCACCGAACGTGCGGTGACTTTTCGAATCTCTTTGGATAACCCTGTATGTGTCATATTTATCTATTCTTCTTATGTTTGTTTTGTTCTAGCCATTCCACAGTGCTTGGTACTTTGTTGGTGCTTTATAAATAATTGTACATTGATTATTGTCACATGTGTTCTTTGACATTTTTGCTGTCACTAAAATGTGCAGAGTGTACTACTAGAAAAGTGATTATGGAATGAGACTCCTCCGTATCTACAATTTAGTTTGATCATCCAGCTTGCATGCTTGATTCTATTTTAGCAGAAAACATGTAAATGTTTTTGGGTGTTTCCTAAATTATACATATTGCTTGACTGATGTTTTTAATTTGCTTAGTTTGCTCTGACAGCAAGATTTACAGGGTTTTCCTCATCCATTAACATAAAACATATAACGCTATGAAACAAGTTCCAGTTCTAATTTTAGCTGGAAAATGCAGGATGTATGCTGACACAAATCTGTCTGGACTGTGGAACATCAGCTCCCTCTACAGGTTTGCCATATGTGGACAATCAACAACTAAAGAGTTATAAGCAAATAGCAACTCATAAAATATGGGCAGTAAATTCAAAATGGTAAACCAAGATGTGGCCAGAGAAATGAATAATACACAGTAGTGTATGTTAAATTCCTAAAATATGATAGAGGCATCTACCCTAATGAACTAGTAAATAATTAAAACCTTATGCTAAAACAGAATAGAACATAGAATAGAAGATTCTTTACAATCAAACATACAGGGTTATTCAGAGAGCGTGAAAAGCAGGAGAATGATTGGAGAATGAATGGAGAATGACTGGAGAATGAAAAATTCTAGGTCAAAATAGCCAAACCAGAAAAATTCTCCCTTTCATCTCACTTTCCAAATCGGCTATTTTGACCTAGAATTTTTCATTCTCCAGTCATTCTCCTGCTTTTCACGCTCTCTGAATAACCCTGATAATGTTGTTTGACGGAAAAGAAAATTCAGTTTATAGAATGGCAGAAAAATCAATAAGCCTCTGCATTAATAAAATCCTAATAAGGTGATACAGGGTGTGTAATTTGTGTAGAAAATAATCTGCAAACATTACATCGAAAAAAAAACTAAACCAAAAAGAGAATCTTAAAATGTTTTCTTATAAAAGCAAATTCATTGTGCAGTTGGAAGGAGATAGTATGTTTGAAAGTTCTAGGAGACTGTCTTTCAACCTGAATAATATGTATTAAAACTCAGGTCTGGGCAGAACTAATGCGATTAGAGTCATTGGTATAACTGCTTTTTCATTATTTTTCCTATTCAGGTGTTAGTATCTGTAAAAACAGATTCACTAAAGGCAAAAAAAAAAACCGAAAAATCCTGAATACGTACCCCTTGTCTCATGGCAGAGAGTACACTGTGATCTAAGTACAAGCTGTGCTCACAGAACACAGAAACACATTGAGAACAATTATTTCTACAGTGTCCTTCTGTCGTTCCTGCATTATTCCACAAGATCACATACATGCAGTGGCATGCCGAGTGGAGAAACCAGGAGGGTGCCCTCCCTGAATGGCACACCAGGAAGGGCGGCAGTGTGCAGTTGGTGAGCTTGCACGATGCCTACAATGTCATCAATGTATAACAATGACATAACAAAAAGCCTGCTGGCAAAGATGGACCACCAAAACGCTTTTACAGTGAAGGCGACACCACTCCCAGGTATACACAGCGTCAGCCTGTTATTTTTGTTGCGGTTGCTGGGATATATGTATATATATTAAAAAAAAATCACCATAGAACGGGCTGCACTCGACGTCTTCTTCAATAAAAATAACAAAATTTATTCAAAGATACATTAAAAGAACCAACGTTTCGGCCTATACATAGGCCTTTTACAAGGTTAAAAACACAACAAATCTTATTACTTTTATACTTTAAATAATCATTGAGACTTACCGAGTCTGTGTTGCGCTGGACGTCAACCCGGAAATGACGCATCATTACTGGCCATGCACGTAACGTCTAAGGAAGACGTACTTACTGTGAAGGCAACGTAAGAAGTTGTTTTGGCAACCCTATACACATAAAAAAGGGGGTACCAAAGTAATTCCATAATGGATGACGATGCGTCATTTCCGGGTGGGCGTGATCGAGGCCAGCGCAACACAGACTTGGTAAGTCTCAATTATTATTTAAAGTATAAAAGTAATAAGATATGTTGTGTTTTTAACCTTGAAAAAGACCTATGTATAGGCCGAAACGTCAGTTCTTTTAATGTATCTTTGAATAAATTTTGTTATTTTTATTGAAGACCTCGAGTTCAGCCCGTTCTATGGTGATTTTTGTATGCTACGCTTGGGATTATTGCACCGATGCAGAAGTAAATTATTTATATTTTTTGCCTATTAAGGGAGAGTGCAGAACCCTATGGATCAGTCATATATATACAGGTATATATATATATATAATATATATATACATATACATATGTCACGTTGGCCTTTTGGTGAAAAGGCAGGTACACCTCTGCGTACATGCAATCTTGCACCAAGCTCATGTATGTCTCAGTGGATTCCAAAATAAATCAGGAGAGGACACAAGTGGCTGGAATACCAATGAGTTGATGTACATCTGATACACAACGGGTCAATGCCATTGAGTCAAATTACTCTTTAAATGCACATTAATTCCTCAATATTCGATTTTTATAAAAAGTGAGTCATGTTTATCAGGACTTGATCGAGGCGTAAAATGACATTACAAGTCCTCACAATTACAGGGCTTCTCTATATTTATAACCTTGACAAACCATAGCACCTGTGTTCCATAGAAAATATAGTCCTACATGAGAGAAAAATGCAGAAGACAATTCTACATGACTATAATCAAGGAAGTGAAGTAATCTTACCCTTAATTGGCTCATCAGAAGGTTCGCAAACCTGCATTCTAATTTGCCTCTTAATATTGTCCAGCGCTTTAAAGTTTTCCACCACAAACACATTTTCTTTTTTTCCTGCAATCTGAACCAATTCGAAATTGTTGAGAAGTCCAATACCGATTGAAAAGATGGTTACACCATCAGCTCGTACCAGAGCAGCCGCCTCCTCTACGGTATCATTAGAATTCCCATCCGTGATCACTATTAGGTATTGTGGAACTGTCCGGCTTCTGCGGCCTCCGTTGGCAGGCTCAAAAAACTGCCGGACAAATGTCAGGCCTTTCCCAGTGTAAGTTGTAGTTTTGAGCTGAGTGATTGCGTTAATCTTGGCTTTCATTTCAGCGCTGGAATAGATCTCATTCAGGAAGAACTCTTTTTTGGGATTTGCACTGTATTGGGCTACTCCGATACGCACTCTGTCCTTGGTTATATTGAAACTCTGTATGAACCCTATCATGAAAGTTTTCATGGTTGTGAAGTTGCTTGAAGAGATACTCCCTGACCCATCAATCAGGAATACGAGGTCAAGCTGTTCATGTGAGCAAGCTGAAAAATAACAGGAATGTTATTTTAACGTCAAAAAGATCTGTCTGTGCTTGCTAATGCTAACGTCAAGTATTGGAGTTTTTGTAACTTTTAATGCACGGTGTCTGTGTGTTTCTTATTAAAGTGCATATAAAATTAAAGACATTATAGAAAATCTGTTATAAAGCTTGAGAGGTGCTGTCATACAGAGGTCAATAGTTACATAGAAACATAGAAACATAGAAAATGTCGGCAGATAAGAACCTTTCGGCCCATCTAGTCTGCCCAATTACATGGATACTTTACCTGGATTTATCTTTTGTTTAGGATAGCCTTATGCCTATCCCATGCTTGCTTAAATTCAATTACTGTTTTAGCCTCTACCACTTCAACTGGAAGACTGTTCCATGTATCCACCACCCTCTCAGTAAAATAATGCTTTCTGATGTTACTTTTAAACCTTTGCCCCTCTAATTTAAGACTATGTCCTCTTGTTTTGCTACTTTGTTTCCTTTCAAATATACTCCCTTCCTCTACCTTGTGGATTCCCTTTACGTATTTAAATGTTTCTATCATATCTCCTCTGTCTCGTCTTTTTTCCAAGCTGTACATGTTAAGATCATTAAGCCTTTCCTGGTAACTTTTCTCCTTCAAGCCGTTACCTTAAATTAAGCACAATTAGTAGGAATGTTGTACCAAATACACAGGGAAGTAAGATATACGACAGGGGTCTCATACTCTGGTCCCCCAGATGTTTCCTAAACTACAGCTCCCATGAATCCACTGCATTCAAAAAATTCTGGGAATTGTAGGCCATCAACATCTGGGGGGGGGGCAGATTTTGAGAGCCCTGATATACACAATCCTAATATAAAACCAATCATCTTCATCGTTATCAATGCCGTCATCATCTTACATCATTATTTCACCCAGGCTAAATCAAAAAAGTTTGAATTTAATTCTTTTGGAGTTTCTAAGCAGTGTGATCTAAAGTTTTAAAGTCTTAGTCAGCAGGGGATAAAATATATTAATATTGCTGTCACCATGCACTAGAAAACTTTACTCGACACATAGCATTGTGACTTTATTAGCTTTTTTTGGACCAGAAAAATGTGGGAAACTTACTTTGATGTGATTCTTCACACACGATATGTGTTATATTTTCATGAATGCCTTCCAAAGAGGTGTAATTCTTCACCAAGAACCATCTATTACGTTGTCCAGCAATCAACTCAAGCTCTTGCTCTTTGGCCTCTCCGACTCCCACAGCAAAAACAGTGACACCATCATCTCTAAGAGATTGCGAAACTGGCTGTAGTTTTGGACGGTCAGCAGGAGTAGTTGCACCATCAGTTATTAGAATTACTATGCGTGGCACACCTTTGCGTCCTCCATAAGCAGGGCCAAACCTCTTATGGGTGTATTCAAGTGCAGTCGCAGTGTATGTTAATCCCCTCATGCGAACTAAAGCTCTTATGGCCTCTCGTACTTCATTTTTTGACGAATACTTATCGAGAGCAAACTGTTGCTCAGCATCGGTGCTGTAAGTCACGACACCAAACTGAACTTGATCCTTCCCTACCATGGAGTCATTAACCACAGCATTCATGAATCGTTTCATAATAGTAAACTGGGAAACAGTGATGCTGATTGACGCGTCTACTAAAAAGATAATGTCAGCCACCTCTGTCCTCTTGCAAGCTGTAAAGAAAAAAAAGCAACAATATTGTAAGTCAAAGCGATATAATGATTTGTAAGCTTTTTTTTACACGAGTTACAAATTGCATAGTCTTATTGAAAAAAGAATCGACCATTTTTGACACCTATACATGTGCGTCTCCATGTTGACTGCTCTGTTATTCCAATTTCCAGGTCCTCAAGATCTTTCTTTTTATTTATGATTATCAAAGTTCCCTTAATAGTACTCTCACAGTGTATCTTGGTTAAAAACTTACTTTAGGAGTCATTCTAGGGTTAAAGAGGGGGGACATTGGGTTTAAATATTAAGAGTTCTTTACTCCCTGCACCTCACTGCCATTTTAACCATTAAATGGTTTTAATACTCGCCCTTTAACACAGTGCTAAACTTACTCTATGGTGCCCCAAGCTCACAACCACTGCTACTTCTTGCAACAATGATGAGAGTCATTTATTTATCAGGAATGGATGTACTGTACATTCGTGACCTAAGTCTTGGAAGCCGATCAGCTCAACTTTCCAGGAGCGTAAAAGGCTGATTCAGCCCTCCTGGGCCACTTGAGGCATGGAGGGAGGGGTACTCCGGTCACCAAGACCAGGCAAATTGCAATGAACAGTCATAGTCACTTTTGATATATGTTGTTGGTTCAAAATGCACTACTTTATTATACCAGATCTTTGTTTGTTTTATCTTCCTATGCCAAATCTGACACCTTATTCATTAATCTATTATTGCTTTTTCATTCATATTCAAGCAATGATTTCTTTACTCATCTTTGAGCCCCTCAGTATGGGGTCCTGATTTGATAAATAGCAAATATGAATTCCTTAATCAGTATACTTAGTATTGTACTTGCATTTAATTATATGACAGTGTGAGTAGTGCCAGAATGTAAATATCCAGTTTAAAGGGACACTTTACACATCCTGACCACTTCAGCATGCTGCCATCATTCTGTTTCCCAGACAGTAGTAGATGATTTGGTTCTGAATGTGCATGTGCAGCAGCAATCCATCATTCTGCACAGGCGCAAATCAACTTGCAAGTTGCGTAAAATGCAGCAGGGGCATCCGCATTTCGGAAGCCTGAGCTGAAGGGAAGAAACGCAGAGGGAGAAACGCATTTTCACCTAAAATAAAATAAAAAAATAGAAAAATAATTGGGCCGATGCTGACAGCAGCAACTGCCCACTAATTTAAGGGCAAAAGGTGTGTGCATATGATTAATTTTTTTTCATACAGCGTCCCTTTACCCATATTTTGTACGTGCATTGTGCAATATGTACAACATTCATTTTCAGTAACACATATCTGCATATCATACACATGGATCACTCACGGTCAACAGGATTGCACAGCTCAAATAATATGTCCTTGTTCAGGATTTCCAGGGCATCAAAATTTTCTTCAACGTAAACAAGATTTGGGTTGCCAGAGATCTCGTGTAGTTGTGTACTATTAGCAGCAGAAACACCAATGGTGTAAATGGTGACACCTTTGGCTCTGATAGCTGCGGCCGGTTCTGCCACATCATCGAACGATTCACCATCTGTGATTACAATAAGATATTGATTTGTGCCATGCCGTCCTCCCTTTCTCCCATCAAAATATGGCGTTGTAAAACTTAAGGCAGCTCCTGTAAGCGTTCCTGAACCAATTTGCTTGATACTCGAAATAGCTGCCCTTACTTCATTCTTCTTTGTGTACTTATTCAATGTAAACTCCTCTCTTGCATCTGTGCTGAACTGAATCAGCCCAAACTGGAATTGGTTCTGGTTCGGTCCAACTTCTACTTTGTCCACCATGGAGTTCATGAATGCCTTTATCTTTGAAAAGTCATCAGGGTGAATACTTCCAGAGCCATCAACCAGGAACATGATATCGGCTTTCACATTCTTGCAGGCTGTGGATGAGAGAAGGATATTCAAGCATTCTGTTCGATTGAAGAGCTGTAAGGAAATATTTTAATAAAACACACAATTCTTATTGTTTTACACATCAAAACGCTTTACATTTGCCTTTCCCAATTTAGAACAGTGGTCAGCAACCTCGGTCAGATGATTTGGAACCCTATCTCTCAGCCATTCATTAGGTTGGTGAGAAATATAGTTCAAAAACATTTGGAGGGCCAAGGTTGCTGATCCCCAATTTAGACAATGAAGTGTACTGCATACATGTTTATACAGGTTCTCTAATTCATAGGTAATACTGCAACCCAATTGGTCATGTAAAAATGTATACAGAATATAATAGAAGGGTGATGGATGGAGCAGCAGACCTGCTCCTCTGCACTCTTGTCGGCACAGTCAAATTTAATGGATTCTTCCCAGACCCGACTATCCTCAAAATAACAATATCCAGACTCCATAATCTTTATTTTAATAGGGCTACAGATTGGAAATATCTTGAATAAAAACAAAATCTTTTTCCACCCATACAAAGAGACAGGGAATGGTAGTCACATGGCTATTCACTTTAGCATATGCATGGGATGAACTATAGATGCTTCTACAAAAAAAGATTTAGACATGGAAACATTGTATTGGTTTCCTGAACTTGAAGGAACTCATTATTCTATCATCCTATCCTCTTCTTGGTTGGAAGTGGTAAAGCCCAAGGAAAGAATGAAGACTGAAGTCACAGCAGAAGTATGGCATAAAAAGTACTTGTTCAGCTGCAAGGGAAATAATGGATTTCCAGCAATATCCTCCTCAAAAATGTGCCTCAAGCACTTTTGCATAATACAATAGTTAAACTAAAATTGCAAACAGATAAATCTAGCTGCAGAATTGTTCATTTGAGATAGGACTCAGTACAGACATTCTGTAACCACTTGAGAAAGACATTTTCTATCCACATAATCGTTAATTTAAATAATAATGTAAGCTCCTGTGAGCAGGAACCCTACACCTCTGGTCGCCTCTCATATCTTGTATTTGTGTCTTATTCCCTTTGGTTATTGTAATGCACCACAGAAACTGTCGGGGTTATATAAATGATAATCATAATAAATAATGTGAGACCTAGCTTTCTCTGCTACCACATTCAACCAATTTTAATTTTCATTGTCTGTACCACTGTTTCAAATAAGCACAATTAAAGCCTGAAACTAACATGAAGTTAGAGAAAGAGAGTAGGAAGTATGAAAGGTTTGTTTATTTATTTATTTATAAAGGATTTTACCAGGAAGGATACATTGAGATTTCTCTCGTTTTCAAGTATGTCCTGGGTTCAAGAACATGGTTACAGAAATAAAAAGTAGTAAAATGCAAGAAATGAACACAAAACAAATATACAGATTAACAGAAAATAAATATGTAGGAAATATAGTCACTATGTTACATGTTTACAGGTGCATTCCTTATTGAGGTATGTTAATATGGAGCTCTTAAGGGACTTTAGACTGGGGGAAGATTTGATGGCGTCTGGGAGGTTATTCCATAATTGTGGTGCTCTGTAAGAAAATGAGGATCGAGCCGCTTGTTTTTTGTATTGTGGTATTGCAAGTAAGGTGCTGGTCCTGGATCGGAGGTTATAGGATGAGGGAACTGCTAGGGGAAGCAGTCTATTCAGGTAGGGTGGTAGCTTCCCAGAAAAGCTCTTAAACACCAGGTTGGAAAGGTGAAGGGTGTGTCTAGATTCCAGCGACGGCCAGTTTAGCTCTTTTAACATGTCACAATGGTGGGTCATGTAGTTACATTGTAGCATAAAGCGACAGAATGAGTTATACAATGAAGTAAGTTTCTGGAGGTGCGTTTGCGGGGCGGCTGCATACACTACATCTCCGTATTCAATAGCTGGCATAAGCATTTGTTGTACAATCTGCTTTCTTACCACGGGGCTCAGGTAGGATTTGTTTCTGTACAGGGCACCTAGTTTGGGGTAAATTTTAGATGAAAGTTTTTCAATGTGGGGGCCAAAGGATAGATTTGGGTCTAACCACATACCTAGATATTTGAGAGAAGTGACTGTGGTCAGCGTGCCATTTGATTTTGTCCTGACACATAGATGTGGTGTTTGCAATTTGTGTAGTTTAGGTGCTGTTCCAAAGAGCATTGTAACAGTTTTGTCAGCATTTAGAAAAAGTTTGTTATCTTTGATCCACTTTCTACCTCTGTGAATTGGTCTTGCAGCACGGCCTCCAGCTGTGGGAGATCTGGTTTGCTGGTATAGATTACAGTGTTGTCTGAGTACATGTGTACAGTTGAGGCTTTGCAGACATTGGGCAGATCATTTATGAATATTGTGAATAGCAGGGGGCCGAGTATCGAGCCTTGGGGTACACCGCACGTGACTGGGAGGGGGAGGGAAGTGCTGTCAGAAATGGACACATATTGCGATCAATCAAATACATATGATTGAAACCAGGTTAGCATGCGATCACCAATACCAGAGTTTTTAAGTTTTTGTAATAAGATGCCATGGTCTACTGTGTCAAAGGCCTTGGCAAAATCAAGGAAGATGGCTCCAGTTAGGTTTCCTTGTTCCATGCCAGCCTGGATATCATTGGAAACTTTTAAAAGGGCAGTTGTGGTTGAATGATTTGGACGGAAGCCGGATTGATTTGGGGATAGATAGTTCCAATATTGATAGTAATCACGTAATTGAGTGTAAACACATTTTTCCAGGAATTTTGACATTACAGGAAGCAATGATATTGGGCGGTAGTTGCATACCAAAGTATTGTCTCCACTTTTATGGATAGGTACCACTCTTGCAGTCTTCCAGAGTTTGGGTATATATCCAGTCGCCAGTGATTCATTGATTAGGGTTGCGACAGGTTTTGCAATTGCCGGGGCGCTGATTTTCAGCAGCATTGCTGGGATTTGGTCAGGTCCTGACTGGTGTTTGATTTTTTTGGTTACAGAGAAGTTTAGTAATGGCACTGACAGGCACTGGTCTAAAACTGAATTTCTCTTTGATACAGGGTTTTTGCACAGTTGGAAGGATCTGACTTGTGTGCTGCCTTTCGAATGTGTTTCAATTGCTAGCTTAGCAATCAGGGTGTTGGCGCATCCAACAAAATAATCATTAAAGGCATTTGCTACATCTAGGGGGTGTTGCAGGGTTTGGTTGTTTACTTTACTGGTTGGGAGTGGACAGGGGGCGATTGTATGTTATTTATGATTCTCCAAAAAGTTCTCGGGTTTGATATGTTATTGTTCAGATTTTCATTGAAGTATTGGGCTTTGGCCATTTTTGTTTGCTTTGTGCATGCATTCCGCCATTTTCGGTATTCACAGTGATCGTTCATGGATCCAGTACTCTTGAAATTTGACCAGAGTGAATCTCTAAGCTGGTACATGTGTGTGAGGTCAGCTGTAACCCAGGGGAGATGTGCCCCTTTGACTCGCACTTTACGCAGTGGAGCATGGGCATTCCAGACTTTCAGGATCTCTGACTGAAAGTATTCAATTGCACAGTCCAGGTCTGGGATTAGGTTTAGCCTGTACCACGTGAGCCATTTGAGATCATTTAGGAAGGATTCAAGATTAAATTTCTTGAAGGACCTGGTGATTATTAGCTTTGGGGGAGATTTTGTGGCCTTTATTTTGCGCACACAGTACACTAGACAGTGATCACTGAAGCTATTAGCGAGAACGCCTGCCTCCTGTATTCTATCAAGACATGAGGAGAGAATCCAGTCCAGCAAGGTATGGTTAAGGCTTTTTATATTAATGCGAGTGGGGGAGGAGATTAATTGTGTTAACTGGAAAGCCTTAAACTGGGAGCAGTGTTTATTGTTTTTAGAATTCAGCCAGTCAACATTAAAATCGCCAAGGACAAGCAGTTCACTTTTTGGGTTTTGAGCTACCGAATTACTAAGGATTTGGGTTATGTCAGAAAGGGAGTGCACTGGGGAGCTCGGTTGGCGATAGAATCCAGCAACAATAATTAGTTTACTGAATGGGATCTCAATAATACCAGAAAGGAAATCAAAAGTGGCTGGGGAGCTAGGATTCTGCGATCCATGGTTCTACAAGTGGGAAAATATGTCTCTAGAGCTTGTGGAAAGTGGAAAAGAAGTTACAAACCTTTGTTTAAAACAAAATGAAGGGGCTAAATAAAGTAAAGGACACTGCTTGAAATAGGAGTAATGATCCTTGCCTTGAAGTTTGTCGTCAATCACTGCTGAACAGCCTACAGAGGATTGGTTTTGAGCAGAGTCAAAATTTCTTCATCGGTATTGCACACCCAATTTAACTATATGTGTGTCTACTGGCCCAACAGACCCTCAACAGACCTGAGCCACTGCTGTCTTGTGGGATCTCCACTCCCACTCCACTCAGTCACAAAATTATCTAAATTAAGAAAGCCGGCTCCAGGGTGAGCGAGGACACAGAAGAATTATTGTCAGTTTGGAGTAAAACAACGAGTTGCCTGCACTCATCCTGGAGCCGGCTTTCTTATTTTGGATTATTTTGTGGCACACTCAATTTAAGGAGAAGTCAGCTTATTGAATGAGCATTCATCAATTGGTCCAAAAATCTAACAGGGTAATTCAAAGAGATTCGAAAAGTCACCGCACGTTCGGTAACTTTTCGTTCTCTTCAATTCGGTTCCTTTTGCCGATTCCATTTCGGTGACCCTGCGGTGTATTCAGCAAGCACCACAGGGTCCCAGAATTGCAGGGAAAAGCTACCGCAAACCCGACGAAAACTAACCGCAAAATCCGGCGAATGCATGCCGAAAACCCGCAAAAACATCTGGATTAACCTGCCAAAAACCACAGAAAAACCCGAGCAGGAGCCGATCACACGCAGTGAAGCCGCCGGAAAAAGCCGAGATGGCAGAAGAGCGAAGTGAATAAATTAGGAAAACAGTTTGCATGAATGATTGAAAAGTGAAACGCTGTTTGCAAAGAAACTACTGTTGTCTGAAATTTGCATATGAGGTCCAGGGAATGATAATAAAAAGGGCTGTTACAGAAAAAATAAGTAAACTTAAAAAAAAAAAAGAAAATCGGACTTTTAAAAAAAGAAAAATACAGAAAAATGGTTAAAATATCCTAAAAAATCTATAAATAAAGAGACTCTTTACTGCAGAATTTTATAATGAACGGTTTATTAGATATTGAATTAAAACGGGAATATTTTTAACATTGAAGCCTATGGGATTCTCCTGAATAAACTTGCCGAATTAAACCACCGAATGGCAGGGCATTTCGGGAACCTTTCACTGCTGGTTTGTGTTCTCTGAATAGCTGAAGCAGTGCTTTTTTATGGGGATTTCACTGCCCTCGAACAGGCACCGAACAGGCACCGTATGTGCAGGCAATTCGCCAGGATTTGGCGAATTGCCTGTTCTCTGGATAGCCGAATGGCCAAGAAAGGTAACCGAACACTGATTTTCAGCGTTCGGTTACCTTTCTCAAGCAATTCGGATCTCTTTGGATAACCCTGTAAATGCAGAAGCACTGAAGGTATCTGGCTGGTTACATGTGCATGAATCACCATGGGCCAGGCTTGGAGGCAGTTGGCCTGCTGAGAGCCAGAAGAGCAAGCAGGGGACTCCTGAATGAGGCTAAAGGTAAGTTATAGGCACCCCTAGGCATAAAATAGCAAGGTCAATAGAGTTTAATAATTAGACTCTTCATTTTTTTATAATATGTTGCAAACAGTGTCTTGTTAAAGTAAGACTTAATAAATAGATTTTGTCAAAAGAATTGCATTTTAGCAACTAATACAAAATTTTTCTCAGTAGAAGAAGCTAATCCTATATATTCAGAACCTTTCAGCAGTCTGTAGAGCTGTGACACTTAGATTGTTTACAGAGGGTGTTGGGAAGGTCTGTACTTTCTTCTATATTGAAGATAAGAAGGAAATGGTGACTGACATGAGTTTACAGAAGCAGAAGATGACAAAAACAAGATAAAAGTGCAAAATATCTACTTGATATGTAGATGTAAAGATAGATAGATAGATATTAACATTGTGAAACTGACCTAAATTAAATCATATTGTAAAAATATTTTCCTATTTTATATCCATGATTTATTTCCTACTTGTAGCAAGTTATTCCTATTTAAAAGTCCCTGCACGAGCTCCTACCTTGCCCTAGGTGAGTCACATAGCAGTGCACGGCAGCTTCTCCCATGTAACCTCTTTGACAATTTTAGACAAGTGCTCCTTTGGTGGACATGTAGCCTCTTTGCACTATGACCTTGTTAAGAATAAAAGTGGTTAAGGTTCTTTAAGTTCTTCTTGAATTGACATTGAGGAATAGGATGAATGAGTGAGCAGTTACCAATTGCTCGTGTTAAAATAAAATAAATGCATTCATAAATAATGGAGCGTCACATCGTGCAAAAATTATATATAAAAAACAGTCTTACAGAGAATACAAAGTATCTTCCAAAAATTACCCTTGCTGCTTTATACACAAAGAACACATTGGTTGACAAATACTCAAAACTCGCACTGCCTTTGAGCTGATTCACAGAAGACACACGCTAATGTTGCAAACAGTTATGGGTAACCCTACCATGTAGTAACCGCATGATAATATAAAGTGTCTTAAAGCTTACCTTCTGGTGTACACAGTTCTCTGACCAACTCAAGCTTGATTGTTTGAAGAGAGTCAAAGTTATTGACAAAATATTTCCTATCTTTTGATCCTGCTATATCTATTAACTGGTCTTCCAATGCACTCTGCACACCAATAGCATAGATGGTGACTCCGTCATTCCTAATTGAAGCTGCTGGCTGGGTTACTGTGTCGTGAGCTTCTCCATCAGTGATGACAACCAAAGACTTGGGAACATTGCGTCCAGTTGTAGCGAAAAGGTTTTTCATTGTCTTTAGGGCTTCTCCTGTGTAGGTATCTCCTGTCAACTGTTGAATTTGTTGAATAGCTGCCTTCAAGGAACTCTGAGTGGTGTGCTTACTAATATGAAACTCCAACTGATTGTTAGTCGAGTACTGAACAACGCCAAAGCGCACCCTGTCTTGGCCAATCTGGAACATGTTTGTTAATTCTGACATAAAAATTTTCATGTCTTCAAAGTCTTCTGCTGCTATGCTGGAAGAACCATCAATTAGAAAGTAAATATCTGCTTCCTCTGTATCCACACAACCTAAACCAAAGAAATAATTAGAAAAGAGAATTTAGTAGAATTTTAGTGTGAAATAATAATCTATAATAGACTACAGGTTGAGCACCCCATTAGCTGGAATTCTAAAATCTGGAAGACTCCAAAAACTATAGTATTTTGCAGATTAAGGTCACTCTGGACAGTTTTTGCTGTACGAAAACCCAGAGTTGTGCTCCCAGCGTGTGTAAAATGTCAGATTCTCCTGTATTTTGAAATCCGGAAGAACATGAAATTCGGAATGCTCTGGGTCCCAGGGTTGCGCCACCTTCATATTGAATTAAGGCAGCCTTCAAAACTCATTATGTGCAAATAAAAAAAGCTCATAGACATCTGGAAATCTCTCACTTTATGTCAATGTTTTTATTATTGTACACCAACATGGTCACTTATCCCATAAGGGCATTCATTATGTTAAGAAGGTTAAGTCCTGTCATGATGGGATACATTGATGTTGTGACAGGCTAAAGTAAGATATGGCCATACTAAGTGAACTAAATTCCCATCATTTGTTTCCTAAGTCAAGTGGTTGAACATCTTTGAAAAACTGGGAAATCTTTACAATGGACTGATTGTTAAAATGTAGTAATCTTTCATATGGACTGCTCTATTCTGTATTTTGCATTTATTTGCCTAAGAAGCTACCTACCAGTATTGTATTGTATAGGTATACTATTGAGTGCAACTTTTCTCACTGTTGTACTATATATTAAATATATTTAAAATGAAACATGCTTAATTTAAATGTTTGTTTCTTTTTTAATTTACGAGTAGCCTAAATTATGCTTTAATAACCTTTTAATTTTTATTTTAATTATTGTTTTGTAATTAATTATTATTTTGTTATAAATTACACTATAGTATTAACATAAAAAAAAAACTTATCATACAATCGACCCAGTTTTTAAGCAATACAGCCTGATGTCTTCTGGATTCTCTTCAGGATTAAGGTTCCTGTCCTGAAGTTTATTTATTTTTTTTGTTTTGTTTTACAACGATAATGCTCACCTTCTTTGAGTGTTCGGGCAAACATAGGAACCGAAAAAGACTGTACAACAATTTCCTTACAAAGACGCTTATTTAGTTTCTGTCCAATGTCGGAAAGTTGCAGGAAGGACTCTATGCTGGTCACATGTTTTTCAGGAGGGTGAGAAGCTATAGCTCTTAGTTCTGTATAGTTGGCATTCTGGAAGCCAACTACAAAAATTTCGACACCTGATCGCCTTAACTTTGCAGCAGGTTTGGCAAATCCATCCTTTGACTGTCCATCTGTCATGATCACTGCTATCTGCTGTGCACCTTGATGAGCCCGCCCACCGCTTTGCTTAGTGAAGAGCTTCTTCCGAACAAAATCAATAGCAGCTCCCGTGTTTGCCTCTCCTCCTCTGTATGGTAGATTAGTTATGTAGTCCAAAATGTCAAACTTTTTGGAAAAAGTGTTTAGTTTAAATTCCAACCTGGGCTCATCACTGTAAAGGGCCAATCCTACTCTTATATTATTTGAGCTGATGTCCAATGCATTGACAACCTTGTGCAGGAACACCCTAGTCATCTGGAAATTGGTGGCGCCAATGCTACTTGATTCATCAATAAGAAAAACTATGTCTGCAACTGTAGCAGTGGAGCACACTAGAAGAAAATGAAATGTAGATATCATTAAAGTAGAATGAAAAACTGAGTCAGTGAAACAATTGTACTTTTAAGATAAATTGGAAAACTAAATTTAATTTTTTTATGAAGGATCATTTTGAACATTAATCTTTATAAATTTGCACTAATATAAATATACTTCAATCTGTTAATGGACTACAATTTCCACAGTGCACATATCTGAGAATTATAGTAAATGTCAGTTGACAACAGCTGGAAGATCAATTTTGGACTCTGTTGCGAAGCCATGAGCAAAACGTGTAACAAATTCAAATTCTACACATTGTACGTAAAATAAGTGAGATAAACAGTACCTTTAGGAACCTGCGCCTTTAGAGAAAATTTCAACATTTCCTGTGACATGATAACATTGGTGACTTTTTCTTTTAGGGTCCCAATGTTCTCTATCTGTTCAGTTTGGAACACATAAGGTACTGCAGCAATGCGCCGTAATTCATTTATGTCAGAATTCTGGATCCCAACAGAGATTGTGGTCACTCCAATTTTTCTAAGTGCTTTAGCTGATCTTATCACGTTATCGTCTGACTTAGATGAGGTTATGAGCACCACATATTGCGGAGTTCCTAGGCTGATCCTGCTCCCGGCTTCCTCTAGGAAAAAAGTGGAACGGACAAAGTCCAGAGCACGTGCCGTGTTCAGGGGTCCACCCTTAAATTTTAAGTTCAGTTGGAGATGATTTAGTATTTCTGCTTTAGTTTCGTAGGTATTCAATAGAAATTCTGTCTGAGGAAGCCCACTGTACTGTGCCAGGCCAATGCGATATTTATTTATACCTACATCCAGCTGTCCAATTATTTGAGCAATGAAGTCTTTCATTTTAATGAAAGTTTCACTTCTGATGTTAGAAGAAGAGTCTACAATAAATACGATATCTGCATAGCGTTTTGCAAATGCTAAAGAAAGGGGAAAAAAAGATATTTATGTTAGTGGCCATAAAACTCTCTAAATTAATTTAATTATTCAAACCATAGAGAAAAATAATGCTTATCCAAGCCAGATAGATAGATAGATAGATAGAAATAGATTTGGGTATCACACTAAAAAATATTACAGATATTAAAAAATATATCAATCTTACAACTTACTTTGAATATTGGTTTCAATCCCAAAGCACACATTATCCAAAAGTGGTTTGAGCACCTCATCCGAGTCAACATAAGAATCAACACTGTGAATGAATTTTTCACTTGGCCTGTTAGCAACTTCCTGAAGTTCAACTTTATCCTGCACGTTATGTCCGGTCACATAAACAGAAATGCCTTTTGATTTCAGGCGTCTGGCATCTTCCAGGAATCCATCGGCAGACTCACCACTTGTGATCACAATCAGTACCTGGGCAATGTTATCTCCAGCCCTACTGCCAGCTTCCTCAGTGAAAAAATTGTCGTTGACATACTTCAAGGCCCTACCGGTGTAAGCTTCACCACCCAAAAATGGTAGATTTTGTATCTTTTCCAGGATTTCGTCTTTCAGTATATGCTGGTTTAACTTAGAGACTGGGATTGTTTCAGCACTGTACTGAGCAAGGCCAACACGAACCCTGCTACTGCCAATATCTAAACTAGAAACAAAGCCATACAGAAAATTCTTTATGTTTTCAAAGTTTGCGTCACCAATTTGGGATGAACTCTCCACTAGAAACACAATGTCAGCCAGGGTGGCTTTTCGGCAAGCTGTAAGAATAAAATGTGTAGCGAAATGTCACATATTTATACAAAATCAGAAGTGACACTTAAACAATGTTACGAACAATGACAAGTAACATGCAAGGAATTTCTATTAGGAGTCTGACTTCCCAAATAATAAGCATTGTTTTTACTTAATGTGAATCTGTCATGGTTCAAACTATTTTGGCTCATTTGCCTGGGAATTAAATTCTATGGATGCTCTGGCAATTCAGCTACCATGTTGTATAGCAGGATTTCAAACTCTGGGTCCGCAGGTTTTGATGGAATACAATTCACAGATTTCTTCAAATTCAGTCATGGCCAGAGAATCATGAGAGTTGTAGTTGATAAAAATCTGGGAGGGGGGGGGGCAGAATCTGAGATTTGTGATGTAAATTAATATTTACAGCATTTCATTTCAAATGATTCTCCTTCCCCTATAAACTATTAAACTAAACCTGTGGACGATATTCAATTTCTTTCTCTATAATAACCAGTAAAACCATGTTCAGCTGGCTTTCATGCAAATCTACCAAATATATATATATTTCACATTTATTCTGGTAAACCTTTGACTTTCCCTCACCAGACAATAAACTCCCAGCAAGATTCTTCTTCAGGCTGTACTTAAGGCAGGGCCGGCCCAAGACACTGTGCTGCCTGGTTCCAAGGATGAAATGCTGCCTCCCTCCAAAAAAAAAGGAAACCCAAAAAAACATGTGCCGTGTATGAGCATATCAGAGCTCCACAGCAATAAAACTCCTAGTAATGTGTGTTGTGCCTAGTTGAGGCCCAAAATTCAGCCCCTGGCTAAGTGCTGCCTGGAACAATGGCTCCATCTGGCCCCATGGACGGGCCGGCCCTGCCTTAAGGAACACTCTACTCATCCTGGCCACTTTAGCTTTTAAAGGGATGTGTAGCGTCTCCTCCCATCCCGATCTGGCAAAAGTGTGAGGTGAAGTGGAGGAGTTTACTCTACACCACGCAGCGTCACCAGTAGCTAAGAGTTTGAAATTCTCAGCAGCAAGTCACCACATCGGTCACTTATGGCTTCAGCACATAGAACATATGGACAACACCGTCTTTGAGACCGCCGCGATAGTGAGTGGTCTCAGACAGGTAGTTGATGGATCGGTTCTGCGAATATGTCCTTCAGGTGCTACAGTAGTTGTGTACGAAAATGCACATGTCCCAAGCAATGCACAGTTTCCAGATCCTATACTACACGAATTGTGTAGCAAAACTGCACTGACTTCCAGATTCCGAAGCCCCTGAGCTGAAGAGGAGGAGCTGCTTGTGCCGAGGGACAAAAGGTGAGTAAAATACATAGAATAAAGAAAATTTTAAAAAATAAAAAAAATTGGACATATGCTGTCAGCAGCACCTGCCCAATTATTTAAGGGAAAAAAAGAAGGGCTATATAGCTTGCGGACATCATCTTCTCTGAGACCTCCTGTGATAGCGAGTGCAATCAGAGTCACTCGATGGATCGGATCTGCACATACGTGCGTAGCTCTGATCTAACATTCTGTGCAGGGGCTACGTAACTTGCGGATGTAGTGTTAATAAGTCCAATAGCGGAATGCAATTTGCAATTCCTATGCTAAACTGAGCACAAATTGCATAGTAAAATGTCAATTAGTTCCATGTTCGAAAGTCCCTGCGCTGAAAAGAACAAATAGTATGCACAGAGGGAGAAAAGGTGAGTAAAATCATCTTAAATAATTTTTTTTAACAAAAATAGTCGGTTAAAGGCTGTCAGCAGTATCTGCCCTATTATTTAAGGGCAAAAAAAAGCATTTCTATTTTTAATAGAGTATCCCTTTAACATTTCAAGCTGTAGGATGTAAATCAAAATCCTTAAAAAAACTAATTAGAAGAATATTTATTTGAAGGAAAAGGAAGAAAAAATCCTACCTTGAGCAATTTGACCGATTTTTCGGACAGCTTCTTCTACAGTGGTGCAGAGGCCCTGTAGCATGTTCTGGGAAATGCCCTGCAGAGCATTAAAGTCTACCACATTATATACGTGTTGGTCATCAGGATCGCTGGCTATTTCGTTGAGTTCAGATAAAAGAGCATCTTTAATACCAATAGCGTACAGCGTAATTCCAGCATTCTTTACTTGCTTGGCTGGCTCTTTGATGTTATCTTGAGCATGACCATCTGTGATCACTACTGCAATTTGAGGGACACCTTCCTCTGCTCTGCTTCCAGCACTTTTTATGAAGTGATTTTCCAGCATGAACTGGAGGCTGAATCCAGTATTCGTTCCCCCACCTTTATAATTCAAATTCCGAATATATTTTAACACCTCCTCCTTACTATTGTAAGTGTTTAGGTTAAACTCGGTGCGCGGCGTATCACTGTATTGGACTAGACCGATACGTATATTATTTAAGCCAACATCAAAACCGTTGATCAAGGTGTACAAAAAGTCTTGCATAGTTTGAAAGTTTTTTATCCCAATACTCCAGGAGCCATCGACCAGGAACACAATATCTGCTGTGGTAGCCTCTGTACATACTGAAAAAAATAATACATCATTGTGTAAATTAACTGGTATAAGTAATCCCATATGTGCATGGAAGTAACCGCAATCACTTTATAAAATATAGAAATACACCTAGCGGCCACGGTGATGACAGATCAACTTGCATTACATTTGTCTTTACGTAATTATACCACATTGTCTATCAGATGCATTGACACATCGACACACAGGAAGGATGGATGGGAGACACAGATAAATAGACCGTTCAATTATCCTTTAATAGGTTTCATCTGTTTGAACCCCTTCAGGCAGCAGAAGTTCCCATTTCGTGGTAATCACTCATTCAGGCAGACATCAAATATCAAAATACAAGCATTTGAATGCATAGAAAACGAAGCTTCAGCAAGTTTGCATAAAACATATGTTGTGATGTATACAGTGTGAAACCATTGCAGCTGATCATACATAGCGTGACAAATTCCCATTTACTTTGTGGATTTCGTTTGGAGAGAAGTACAGCAGATGTATAGAGAATATTCCTGGCACATTACAACAAGATAAAGGTTGCTGGAGATAATCAATCAGCATTACGCGGCCTCTTGATAACTTTACTTTGATCATAAAGTAACTCAGACCAGGTTTCACATTACACTGCACTGCATTGGTAGCGTCCACAGGATTACACAGAGGAATATAACAAAAATTTACATTTCTTGTTTTACCTGTTTTCTGGGAGAGTGCAACATGAAACAAGGATCCGCAAAGAAGATAGAAGAATGTCTTCAAGATTGCCATTCTAACAGATTGTCTGTAAAATAAAAGGCATTCACAATTTTGTTATTAATTATTAGACTCAAGTACAGTACTTCTCATAATGACAGAACACACTCATACAGGTGAAATACCACAGCAATATACTGCAAAAATGCAACCCTTATCAGAATGGTGCATTTCATTAATTCATTTTATTTAATGCACATTCTAAGTATGAGACATTTTTGATCAATTTAAAATCCGCTGGAAATTGTACTTGTGGAATAGACTTCATTACTCTCTGCTTAAAATACCAGATGAAAAACATGATTGCTCAGTTAAAATTCAATGTACGAAGCAAATAATACACAGAAGGCAATGTCACTTCCTGGTTCTTATATCTAGACATGGTCTTCCCATCCGGAAGTTGCCCAATGCCTCTCCAATGACAATTGGCACATTTCTGATTAAAACAAACACAGCCAATAAGATGCCTCTAGTTCAGAAGCAATGAGAGACATTAGTTAGAGAGCTGTAGTTACTGACACAGTTGCTATCCAAATAGCTAAGCCCCTGGTAGGATATCCAACACATTCTGAGTGAGGTGACACCTTCACTATACTGCCAACCTGGTGGCCAGAAGTAGGGATGAGCTGTTCGGTTTGATCAGTTCGGAGTTCGAGTCGAACTTTGGCCGTTTGCAAGTTAGCGAACTTCGAACTTTTTGGCGTGTTCGGCTCGAGTTTTCAAAAAAAAATTATTTTGAAAAAAGTATAAAAAATGCTTAAAAAAATACTAAAAAATCTAGAAATAAAGAGACTCTTTACTGCAGAATATTATAAGCAACGGTTTATTAGATATTGAATTAAAAACTAATGTGTACGTGCAAAGATTCTCACCTCTAAATGACCTGTCTTCTCAAACGGTAAACAACAGGTGTTTTTAGTCTGGTCTAATGAATTTGATACATTGTATGTATGTAGACTATACTGAGGGTGTGGTGTCTGCTTCTGAGAAGTGTTAATTTCTCTACTAAATCTTCCTCTAATATGCTGCATTTCACTGCTGTGTGCTCAGCTAATTTTTACCGCTTTCGCTCATCATGTTTAAACGCGATTTGAAGCCACATTTTATTAAATAACCCAGACATATTAGATATCGTTCTTTCCGGCAGACTCCGCAGGTTCATAATATATAATTTTTATATGTACACGCCATGTCCTGGGTGTATATTACGACAAAAAATGCAATACAAATTGAATTTTTAATCATCTGCAGTGTGTAAATTTTTTTTCCCACAATTTAGCACATGAGCGTTTGCGGTTATGTTTTCTATGGGGTGCGCTTGTACAAAAATTAGAAATGGGGACTTGTTACATTTTGTGGGGCGAATTTCGTGATTTAAAGCAAACGCACCCATAGAAAAAAATTATTAGTGCAGCATCATTGTTCACATTATAATTGAAATGTGAACAATATTGCTGCATTAATAAAATTAACACACAAAAAAATACAGTTTTTTTTTTACTTTATACCTGGTCGTGTTGGGTATCATTCGAAAGGCCATGCTCAGGCCTTTCGATTGACACCCTCCATGACCCCCTAGCTGCCTGGAGATATCGGGGTTCAAATGAACCCCCTATCTCCACCAGGGGATTCCGGGCAGCTAGGGGTTCCCCGGCTATCTGACGTTATTACGCTATGCGTGAGGACGTCAGGCAGTGAGGGGGACCCGGGGGTGGAGCCACCATCCAAGATGGCAGCCCCCACCGGAGCTAGGCCGCACTTCAGCGCCGCAAGGCATCTCTATACACAGCCCCATCAGCATCTCGATACACAACCTCACAGAATCTCTATACACAACCTCACAGCATCTCTATACACAAACAGCATCTCTATACACAACCCTATCAGCATCTCTATATACAGCATCTATATACACAACCCCATCAGCATCTCTATACACAACCTCACAGCATCTCTATACGCAACCTCATAGCATCTCTATATGCAACCTCACAGCATCTCTATACGCAACCTCACAGCATCTCTGTGAACCCTCAAGGTGCCGAAGTGCGACCCGGTGCCTAAGGGGTTAAAGCCAGGCACTCCTTAAAAGGGGAGACTCTCTCCTTTGAAGCGGTGCCTGGCTTTTTTTTGTGGGACCTCCCGATCGGGAGGGAGAGGGATCCGAACGGATCCCCCCTCCCTTCCAGGCGATCTCCCGGCATTGACGGGGGGGTCGCCTGGAAATTACGTCATTGCGCATGGCTCGATGATGTCATTTACATCGGGAGGAGCTTGACTTCAGCATCTGAGGATGCTGAAGTCAGAACGCTGCGGGACCCCGGACAGAGAGGTGAGTATCTCCGTCGGGGGTCCCGCAAAGCTGATGACGTGTGGGACACATCCTCCTCAGCATACAGCGGGAGTAACTGAGCCCACACGTCGTCAGCAGTGAAGGGGTTAAAAACGTATTTTTTTAAAACTTTTTGTCCTTGTTTCCTGTCCCCCAGGGCACTACCCGGACCCGGACATTGTTTTTAAATGTTTCTATACATCCTAGAAATCCGCCACTTCACAGGTAGGATATGGGGACCTCCTAGGCACGATATTTGAAGGAATTTTTCGTTTTTATTTTTAACCCTTATTTCATGGAAAACTCACTGTCCCTTTAAAAACTTTTTTTTAACTTTTTGTCCTTGTTTCCTGTCCCCCAGGGCACTACCCGGACCCCCATACACCTTTCATTGCAAATATCTAGCATATATGCCCTCTTGGAGGGCACTCTAAAAATCGAATTTTGAGTCCCATTGACCTGTATTGAGTTTGAGTTCGAGTTCGAATTCGAACTTCTGAAAAGTTCGAGTTCAAATGCGAACCGATCTCGGGGGTGTTCGGCTCATCCCTAGCCAGAAGCAGCTAGTAAGGGATAAGGGGAGGATAGACTCCAGCTCTAACAACCATCTAAATCAAGTTATGAATTCACAGTAGCTGGAGTGTCACCTTAGCTTGTTACTGGCCATTAGGGATGAGCTGTTCGGGTTCGGACGGTTCGGAGTTCGACCCGAACTTTGGCAGTTCAAAAGTTCGTGAATTTCGAACTTTTTGGGGGTGTACGGTTCGAGTTCGAAAAAAAAAAAGAAATTTTGAAAAAAGTATAGAAAATGCTTAAAAAAATACAAAAAAATCTAGAAATAAAGAGACCCTTTACTGCAGAATATTATAAGCAACGGTTTATTAGATATTGAATTAAAAACTAATGTGTACGTGGAAAGATTATCAACTCTAAATGACCTCTGATCACAAACGGGCATAACACCAGGTGTTTTTAGTCTGGTAATCAATTTGATACATTGTACACTATACTGAGGGTGGGGTGGTGTCTGCTTCTGATTGAGATTTGAGAATTAATTTCCCTAAAACATCCTAATATGCTGCATGTAACCCTTTCGCTGCTGAGGCTTTTCACACCTCTGTGCTGAGGTCATTTTTACTGCTTTCGCTCATCATGTTTAACTGCGTTTTTTAGCCATATTTTGATATATGATCCAGACATATTATATATCGTTCTTTCCGGCAGACTTGGCAGATTCATAATATGTCATTATTATATGTATACGTTATGTCATGTCTGTATATTATAACAAAAAATGCAATAAAATTTGAATTTTCAATAATTTATTATGTGTAAAGTGTTTTTTTTCACATTTTAACATGCGATCGTTTGCGGTTATATTTTTTATGGGGTACGCTTGTCAAAAAAATTAGAAATGGGGTCTCGTTACATTTGTTTTTGGGGAAAATTTTGCTTTTTTTAACAAACGCACCGCATACAAAAATCGTTAGTGCAGCATTATTGTTCACATTATAATTGAAATGGGAACAATATTGCTGCATTAACAAAACAAAAACAAAAAAAACTTGTTTTTTTTTTTTAGAATATTTTTTTTAAATATTTTTTTTATTTTTTATTTTTTTAAAAACATTTTCAGGCTCATGTTTGGTATCCTTAGAAAGGCCATGCTCTGGCCAATCCAACGATATCAAACATTAACCCCTAGCTGCCACGGTTCGGGAGATAGGGGGTTCATTGGAACCCCCTATCTCCACCATTGGTGGCAGCTAGGGGTTAACTCCAGGACTGGCGTCATCGTGCTATGCACGATGACGCAAGTCCTCAGGGGGAGTTCCTGGAGACTTGGTCGACATCCAAGATGTCGGCCAGCTCCAGGAGAGGATCACGATCCGGAGCTTTTCAGCGCTGATTCGTGATCCGGCTCCCCAGGGGTTAATCACAGCCACCGTTTGGAAGGGCAGGCTGTGCCCTTCCAAACGGTGCCTGGATTAACCCTCTGCCCCGGCGATCGGGAGGGAGAGAGGTCCGAAGGACCTCCCCCCCCTCCCTTTCAGGCGCTTCCTCCTCGTCCATAGCAGCCAAGTGGCTAACTGGTGTTTGAAAAAATTTCGAAATAACATCTAAAGCAATGTTATTTTTCACCTCGGGATTAAACATTCACAGGTTTATTCAGAGAGCGGTGAAAAGCAGGAGAATAACTGGAGAAGTGAAAATTCGAGGTCAAAATAGCCAAACCAGAAAAATTCTCCCATTTAACTCACTTTCCAAATTGGCTATTTGGTCTAGATTGTTCTCTTCTCCTGCCAGTTCTCCTGGCTTTCACCTCTCTCTCAGGGTTGTTCAGAGAAAGGTGAAAACCAGGAGAATGGCAGGAAAAGAGAACAATTTGGACCAAATAGCCGATTTGGAAAGTGAGATAAGGCTAGGGTCAGACTAACGCATTTTTTGCAGCGACCGTCAAAAAGTGCGTCCGAACGCATTGCCGTATTTTTTCACGGAATGCGCGAAAACGGTCATACGATGCGCATTTTTGTGCGTGATTTTTTACAGATCCAAACCAGGAAACTTTGGGTGTCTGGACGTTATGTTGGCCGGACATGAGCAGGGTCTGACATCTCCAAATCACGCACACACGCCGCTAGTGGACGCAGCGCACTCTGTACGTCCGTACTAGCGGTTCTGCGTTCTCGAAAAAATGCGTTCACTTTCCACTTGCGTTGCGCGGCCGGACTTTCATGCGACCGTACTTCGTATATTGGCCGTCATTGCCCGTCATTTGCCGCTAGTGCGGCCGTGATTAAGTGTGCCTAAATGCACGTTAAAAATTCGCTAGTCTGACCCTAGCCTAAACGGGAGAATTTTTCTGGTTTGGCTATTTTCACCTAGAATTTTCCATTCTCCAGTCATTCTCCTGCTCTTCACCGCTCTCTGAATAACCCTGACAGGGTTATTCAGAGAAAGGTGAAACTCAGGAGAATGACTGAAGAGAAAATTCTATGTCAAAATAGACATTCTCCCATTTATCTCACTTTCCAAATCGGCTATTTGGTCTAGAATTTTCCATTCTCCAGTCATTCTCCTGCTTTTCACTGCCAAAAAATCAGTAAACTTTTTCTGCGTGTCCGAAAATGTCTCCTCTTTTCATACAGACTGCCGCCCCAAGCAGTTGTTTATGGATAGATTAAAGGAAAAGCATTTACCGTCATTTGAAATGTCATTTTTTGGTTTTTACATATTTCTATATATCCTAGAAATCCGCCACTTCACGGGCAGGTTATGGGGACCTCCTAGGCACGATATTTGAAGGAATTTTTCGTTTTTATTTTTAACCCTTATTTCATGGAAAACTCACTGTCCCTTTAAAAACGTTTTTTTTAAACTTTTTGTCCTTGTTTCCGATCCCCCAGGGTACTACCCGGACCCCCATACACCTTTTATGGCAAATATCTAGCATATATGCCCTCTTGGAGGGCACTCTAAAAACCGAATTTTCAGCCCCATTGACTTGCATGGGGTTCGAGTTCGGGTTCGGGATCGGATCCGAACATTTGGAAAGTTTGGGTTCGGCTTCGAACCGAACTCAGGGAGTGTTCGGCTCATCCCTACTGGCCATTAGACTGCTTTTTGTCTTTCTATATTCAGTGGACTGCATGACAGTGGTGCCATTCACACTAACAAATGAGCCGTGAAGTACCACAGCATTCCTCATTACAGTTAGTAATATTCCAAGCCAATCCACAACTCCTGTTATTGTGTAAAATGTTGCAAATATTAATTGAGCCAGGGACTAATAAACAATCGAGAGTCTCTCGTTATTCAATTATGTGTGCAAAAAAAAATAATCACTGACTTCTAAAACCTGTTAAAGGGATACTCCAGGCAATATGACCACCTCAGCTTTTTAAGGTGGTCATATTGCCTGAAGTATCCCATTTTTTTCCCCAGCCTTCTATCTTTTCCCGATCGGCTGATATTGCTGAGAGAAGCGGTGGACTTTACTCCGCCCTCCCAGCTGTCAATCAGCCGATCGGGTTTCAAGGTCCCCGCGTTTTGGAACTCTCGGCAAAGCTGGGACGTCATCGCGCTGGAAGCGCGATGACGTCCCACCACTCCGGCAGAGTCACGGGAACGCGCAGGAGAAGGAGCCGGAGCCGCTGCCTCCTCCTCCTTCTCCTCCGCCAAAGAGTTTTTAGACGAGCAGGCGGGGTGAACTTCAGCTCACCTCGCCGCTCGTGAACGTGCGCTGCTCCGCGCATGTGCGGTTGAATGAGCAGGATTCCGGGAGGAAGCCTGCTGATTTGCTGATTGGCTGATTTACGTGATAGGCGCGCATGCGCGCTTTGCACGTAAACCTGTAGCCAAGTTCCAAGTTTCCACGACGGGAGCGGAAGAGGAGGGAGGTGAGTAAAAAAAAAAAAACGCTGTTGGAAAAGTGTCGTTTTTAGGGTAAGTATTACATTAAAAATATATATGTATATATACTGAATGACTAGTTAGGGCAATAGCTTTAATATAATGTAAAAAGGGGGGGGGTGTGATTTTTAGACTGGAGTGTTCCTTTAAGTGATTTGGCATCTGCATGAAGAACATTTTCAGGGTTATTCAAAGAGATTCGAATTGCTGGCGAAAGTTAACTGAACACTGTAATTCAGCGTTCGGTTACCTTTCCTGGCCATTCAGCTATTCAGAGAGCAGGCAGTTTGGCAAATGTTGGCAAATTGCCTGCACATGCTGTGCCCGTTCGGTGCCTGTTTGAGGGCAGTGAAATCCCCATAGAGAAGCAATGCTTCGGCTATTCAGAGAACAAAAACCAGCAGTGAAAAGTTGCCGAATTTCCCTGCTGTTCGGTGGTTTAATTCGACAGGTTTATTCAGGCGAATCCCATAGGCTTCAATGTTACAAATATTCCCGTTTTAATTCAATATATAATAAACTGTTCATTATAATATTCTGCAGTAAAAAGTCTCTTTATTTTTAGATTTTTTAGGATCTTTTAGGCATTTTTTGGGATTTTTTTGCAAACATTTATTTCCTTTTTTTAAAATCGTTTTTTCTTTTTTCTGTAACAGCCCTTTTTATTATCATTCATTGGATCTTATATGTAAATTCCAGACATTTTCGTTCTGCAGTGTCTTTGCAAACAGCATTTCACTTTTCAAACATTCAAGCGTACTGGTTCTTGTTTTTCTCACTCCTTCGTCTGCAGTGTTGGGTTTTTCCGATGGCTGCGCTGCATGTGATCGGCTCCTGCTTGGGGTTTTCCGGCGTGTTCGGCGGGGTTAATCCAGATGTTTTTGCGGGTTTCGGTGTGCCTTCGCCGGGTTTTGCGGTGAGTTTTCGGCGGGTTTGCGACGACTTTTCCCTACACTACGACGGCCCTGTGGTGCTTGCTGAATACACCACAGGGTCGCCGAAATGGGGTCGCCAAATCGCACCGAATTGAAGAGAACGAAAAGTCACCGAACGTGCGGTGACCTTTCGATTCTTTTTGAATAACCCTGATAGTCTTGCTGTGTTGTTCAGCCAATACTGTGAGGTCCTGCAAGATAGTCCTTTGGGCACCAGGAGAGAACGTCAGCAACATATCATCGATTCTTTAGCAGCTCTCTATAATTAAGAACCAAACAGCTAGGATTTTACAGCTAGTACTGTTTTTTTGATTAGTGGATTCCTAATATTGGCTCATCCGGAATAGAAGCAGTATCTTTTGTCCATTAATGTTACCTCACACTCTGCCTCAATTCATTTTCGCCATTTCTTTTTTAAAACCTTTTAAATTTTACTTCTTAACATAACATAGTGAAGATAAACCTGGCATTCGAGGATAATAGCTTCAGGATCTATTCAAAAAAAATCTCTATAAATATGGCAAACTCTAAAAATAATTCTTTTCCTTTGCATTGCCTACAATGGACATTAAAATTCCCTAGAATCCAAGTTCCATGCGTTTATGAGTCTGTGATAAGAGACGATTTAAACTATCACGACAGATGCATATGCTACTGATCAAGATCCAATAACAGATTATTTAATATGGAAAAAATATACATTGAGCAATTAGACAGATGTGCTACACAGTTTTGTCAAAATGCAATAACACCCAGTATATATTACCAGTTCGAGGAGGCTCGGGGATATAGAATATACATAATATAATGAAGGAGGCTGCCTATTTTGACTTTGGCTAAACCCTGTACATTCTGGCAAATTATTCTTCTAATGATCTCAGCAAAAGTAACCAGGTCCAATGCATAACGAGCAATTAAAACTATAGCATATTCATTAAAACCAGACAATTTACTAATTCACTAATAAGTATTCATAAAATTTTATGTCGACTAAGGCTAGGGTCAGACTAACGCATTTTTCACGTTGTCCGTGAAAATGTGCGTTCGAAGAATGGACGTATTTTTTCACGGAATACGCAATAGCAGTCATACTATGCGCAGTTTCATCCGTGATTTTGTACGGATCATCAATAAAACACTTCTTGCATCTGGACGTTATGTTGGCCGGACATTAGCAGCGTCTGATGTCTCCAATTCACGCACACACGCCGCTAGCGGACGCAGCGCACTCTGTACGTCAGTACTAGTGGTTTAACGTTCTCGAAAAAATGCGTTCATTTTCCACTTGCGTTGCGCAGCCGGACTTTTGTGCGACCGTACTTCGTATATTGGCCGTCATTGCCCGGCATCTGCTGCTAGCACGGCCGTGATTAAGTGCGCCAGAACGCGCGTTCGCACTGCCTCAGTCTGACCCTAGCCTAAATGAGCATAGGGAACATTTTTGGACACTGATACTTGTAGACTATTATACATTTTATTATTAACCGAACATTTATTTAAAGAATTAAATTTTGGAAGAAAAAAAAAAAGAAATCGCCAAAAAAGCAATAATTAAACAATATGAATAATATACAAATATATATCATATCAATACTGCACCACTAACAAAGTTGTGTTACGTTAATCACTGCCTTGTGTGGTTGAGCGCTGTGGGAGTTAGGCTAGGGTCAGACTGAGGCAGTGCGAACGCGCGTTCTGGCGCACATAATCACGGCCGCACTAGCAGCAGATGCCGGGCAATGACAGCCAATATACGAAGTACGGTCGCACAAAAGTCCGGCCGCGCAACGCAAGTGGAAAATGAACGCATTTTTTCGAGAACGTTAAACCGCTGGTACTGACGTACAGAGTGCGCTGCGGCCGCATAGCAGCGTGTGTGCGTGATTAGGAGACGTCAGACGCTGCTAGTGTGCGGCCAACATAACGTTCAAACAGCCGGATTTCCCTAGACTTCTTTTCACCCCATCGTCATGAAATACGTCCAGAATTGCGCATCGTCTGACCACTTAAGCGTATTCCGTGAAAAAATGCGTGCGCACGCATCGACGTACATTTTGACGGTGGCCGCAGAAAATGCGCTCATCTGTCCCTAGCCTTACAGTCAGCTGCACATTGAGTGGGTAAATCATTAACTTTAGTGACCCCTAACCCATATAACACATATGCCTAAGTCTGATCAGAACCTAAATCCTGGCTTGGTGTACCCCAAATTACATCTATCGTCCCAATAGTCCCAAATTCTAACCTCCCCTAAAACTGACAGCCGCACCTTTAGTAATGTTGCTCCCATAGAGCAGGGTTCTGGCTATTTCAATTCTTATGATTAACAATTTTTAGAATTTTGCCCGATAGCATCTTTGTTGACTATAACATTCAATACATTAATGTGAAGTAGCCTAAAAAGTTTACATTTTAGAGCTATTTCTACTTCACAAAACAACATCCACTCTGTCTTACCTCTTACACTTTCATAAATGGTTCTTACAACACAATGATCCCTGGATCACTTCCACCACCAAAAATGTGTCTTCCTCCTCCTTTGCATCAAGGTTCGTAATGAGTCAAAGTGAGACCCATGAATGAAAGCACAACCAACCTGTATGGCATAAATCTATGCTTCTGCCAATGCCTGCTATTATACAGGAGCAATTACCCAGCATCCCTCTGTCCTTTCTGACATCTGGTACCCCCAGCCTCCTGTCTGCTCCTCACTGCTGGTCACTCTCAGCAATCACATTGTGGTCACTTATTAAGTCTGTGGAATGCCCTTACTTCAAAGAGCATTTGGTCAGTCTTTGTTCTGCCAGTAACTGGCCTTTGGTATAGTGTTTCTTCCGAAGATAATTGTGAAAACAGGGAGTCAAGAGGTCTGTTTGTTTTTTTTTCAACCTATTGGCAACCAGAAACCCTTATTTAGGAAGAAACAACTGAGTTCTCACAAGTACAGTTACAAGCGTTTATAAAGCGCCAACAAATTTCTTACCTGTTCAATAGGAGAAACAGAATAACAAATATAAATACACGGTACACACACGGGACAGAAGGAGGGAGAACCCTGCTCAAGAGCTTACACTGTACTGTAAATGAATATAAAATATATGATATGAAAGAATTCTGTATAAATTCATCACTGTAATCTACCTGAATAATGCTAACATTTATTAACAAAAATGGTATTGTTATTACACTGTAATATAAATCATGTATCCATCTATCCATCTACATCTACTGTATACTGTCTGTCTATCTGTCTCGCTCTGTAAATCTATCTATCTCCATCTATCCATCTCTGTTTGTCTATTTATCATCTGTTTTTTTATCCATTCATCCATCTACATTTTCTGTATACTGGTTGTCTCTCTCTATGTCCATCTATTCTTCTATCTCTATCTGTTTGTCTATTTATCATCCGTCCATCCATCCATCTATCTGTAACTATATAAAATATGGACTCCCACAAAAAATATTAAGACCCTCCACTATGGAATTTGTTAAGAGGGAGTATAATTCATTGTGAAAAGCATTTACATGCCTGAGCAAATAAGATACTGCCCCTTGCGGCAAGTAAGTTATAGGGACACTTTACGTTCTGACCACTTTAGCTTTATATAATGGCCAGGTTATGTAGAGTCCTTCCATCCGTCCATCGCCAATCTGCTGTAAACATAGGGTGAAGAAAGGAGCTTCCTCAACCCACACCAGCATCACCAGGAGTCAGGATTTAGAATTTCCCAGCTCAATGTCAACACGCTCTGTCACCCTAAGAACTCCTGCAATAACAAATTAAAATGAAAAAGCCATATCAATGTTTTGGCCACTAGAAGCCTTGATAAAGGCCTTTAGGGGCTGAAACGTGAGTACGGCTTTTTAATTGGCAGAAATAAACTTGTTTTCTTAAGGAAGTCCCTGAGTGCCGCCTTGGTGCTAATATAGATATCGATATATATACATATATATTCGGGCCTAGATAGCGGGGCATGAAGACACTTTTTCCTATATTGGATTTGGGAAGACGAGCACTTACATACTGACTTGGGGGGTTATTCAGAGAGCACCGAAATGTCTCCAACATTTCAGTGCTCTCTTGTTCCCCGCACTCCCCCCCGCACTTCGCGGAATCACATTTTTCCACCCTGCATTGAATTCAGCATTCACCGCAGAGTCCCCAGAGTGCAGGGAAAACCTGCTGCAAACCCACTGCAATCCCGTTGAACACCCGCTGAAAATCCACTGAAAACCCACCAGAATCTCCGCAAAAAAACAAGCCGAACACGTCGGAAAAAGCAGCCCAACCCAGCGCAGAGGAGCCGCCGGAAAAAAAGCAGACCTGCTGACGAACGGAGTAAAAAAAACAAAAAAACAATACGATTGAAAGTGTCAAAATTGAAACGTTGTTTTGCAAAAAAACTACTGAATGAAAATGTCTGGAATTTACATATAAGATACTATGAATGATAATAAAAAGGTTTGTTACAGAAAAAAGAAAAAACTATTTAAAAAAAAACAGAAAACTAATTTTGCTGAAAAAAAAACGAAAAGTGACTAAAAGATCCTAAAAAATCTATAATTAAAGAGACTTTTTACTGCAGATTAAAATAATAAATGGTTTATTAGATATTGGATAAAAATGGGAATATTTTTAACATTGAAGTCTATGGGATTCGCCTGAATAAACCTGCCGAATGAAACCACCAAACAGCAGGGCACTTCAGCAACTTTTCACTGCTGTTCTGTGTTCTCTGAATAGATTAACCATTGCTTCTCTATGGGGGATTTCACTGCCGTCGAACAGGCACCGTACTTGCTGGCAGTTTGCCAAAATTTGGCAAACTGCCTGCTCTCTGAATAGCCGAATGGCCCCGAAATTTCCCCGTACAACGAAATTCCCGGTTCGGTGACACTTCGGGGCCAGATCGTCTCTCTCTGAATAACCCCTTGGTTTTGACCAGTTGCATAAACCTTATCTCTGCTACAAAGCCACAGTGTGGCATAGCATTGATTTTAGGGTTCTGTGTAATAACAGATCTAGGATGCATAAAAGTGAGACAGAGGTCATTTGCATATCCTACCCAGAGTTCCTTGCTGCATATGGGGAATGTGGCACAAGAGCTCTGTGATGCAATTCATCGAATTGCTGTGATGTGCAGGTGGCTTCTGCAATATTAAACACACTGGTATATATATATATTTTCGGTTTTAAAGATATCAATAAACTTTTTTTGTTTTATTTTTCTTGAGTGCAACCAACATGCCTTTTTATATATATATATATATATACACTATATTGCCAAAAGTATTCGCTCACCTGCCCAGCTCCTGATTTGGATGGGTGAGCGAATACTTTTGGCAATATAGTGTATCAAGCCTCTGACTACTTGGATTCTTTCTTGCAACAAAGAAATGGTCTATGCATGCAGAGCATAAATAAAGGTGCTGCATGTGGTTATGAATCAGAGAAATTGACACGCTTAAAACTATTAAAAGCAAAGCATTATGTTCAGCAATAAGTATTCCTTTAGCAGGATAGCAGGGCATGTGTAGCTAGAGAGAGAATAAATTGATATTACAGACAAGTAAACGCTAACCAGCAACTGTTTCTAATCTGCAATAATGAGCCATATCCTGCCAAACACAAAGCAAGCAGCAGGCGGCATTTGGCCATTGGAGTTGTAATTTAAAACATATGGAAGTCCTTAATGCTTTAACCGACTTTCAGCAAAAATGTGTCATTTGTCCCTTCACTATGCTTCAAGGTGAATTGTCCCGGAGCCCTCGCTGTGAACTGTGCTGGAAATACACTAATATTTTTGTAGATCAGACCAGTATTATTTTGCATGTCTGTTTTAGCTTTTTCTTGTTCCGATACAAAACAATTGTCATTATAAAGGCAAAGGGATAGTAAAAAAACAAAACAACAGCTTATGATGAATAGAATGAAATCGATAGCTATTGTTTCTAGGAAGTTAAAATGTTCACAGATATTCTTTCAACAGCTTCCTTTAAAATATATGACTTTTTAAGAACATTATCAAGACTCCCTTTAAATCTGTCCTGCTGTCCCTCAGATCTTTACTCTGTAACCTCAACGGTATCCGATCCTTCTTTGTTCTTCCACAACTATCTCCATCAGCGTGAACGGAGTTGGTATGGCAGATGATTTATTCCAAGTTTTATTATGATTAGGTAAATGTCCTATTATTGTCTTAATGATTAAGTTATCTATATATATATATATATATATAAATACTTGTAATATTCATTCAACCTAAAAAGAGTCCCAGAGGTGGCACATTTACTGCCAGTGATACACAATAGATATTTGCACAGTCATCTGAAGATCTCTATTACATGACATGAATGAATATCATGCATTCCCTATGATGAAGGACTTGTTATGTTTCAGGTTGTAAAGCGCTGTAAGCAATCAGACCATCCCATCTATCTCTGTTTACATCTACAGTATATCTAGTCATCTGTGTCTGTTTTTATCTAGCTGAATCTATACATCTATTTATCAATCTATTTATCCATCGATCTGTTGTATATCTATCTGTATCTCTTTCAATCTATATACACTCTAGCTCTATATTTATATCTAAATCTACCACTATATCTACATGTCACCTAACCAATCTGAAGGATAAAGTGGGCCATACCGATCAAAAACGTACTAATCAATAATGAAGATTGATCAATGATCAATATACTGTATATATATATATATATATATATAGTGAGAATATGAATGGATAAATGTTGCTGAGCATGTTTCACGTACCCGCACCCCCAACTCCCGCCTTCAAGACTTCTCCGAAGCTGCCCCCTTTCTATGGAACTCCCTCCCCTGCAACATCAGACTCTCCCTGTCTCTCCAATCCTTCAAGAAGTCTCTGAAAACACATTACTTTAGAGAAGCCTGATGGCTCACTCCCTAATCCCCCTCTTCATTTTCAGCTGCATCTTCCCGCACAGCCTCCATGCACTCCACTATTTCACATTCTCTATTCACCCTCACCTAGTGTGTCACCCCTATCCTCTTAGATTGTGAGCTCTTGAGCAGGGTCCTCTTACCTACTGTACTGTGTGCTTAACCTGTCTGTTTATTTGTTGTTCTGCCTCCCACTGTACAACGCTACGGAACTTGTTAGTGCTTTATAAAAACTTGTAACTGTATCTCATGACCTTTCCTGTAAATAAGTTGCCTTTTTATGTCCTTTATTTTCGCACAACAGATTAATCTTCTACGATGGTTGGCTCTATACCCAGAGCTATTTTCTATGTTATTTTTCTAACTAAATTGAACCAAATAGCGCTTGTTAGCAAAAGATAACATAAGTCTTACTGGAAATTTGATGCATTTTGCTAGAAATTAACGCCTGCATTGTAATGTGCAAAATTGTAATTGGTTGATTCAGTACACCGCCTCACCGCTCGCAGGTATATCTTGATGTGAATAAACTACAGGTCCTGAACAACAAACAGCGTCAGACGCATCTCACCGGGGCTAAAGAAAAACAGACCTGGTCTGTTGCTCAGTGGTCCAAAGTCCTCTTTTCTGATGAGAGCAACTTTTGCATCTCATTTGGAAACCAAGGACCCAGAGTATGGAGGAAGAATGGAGAGGCACACACTGCAAGATGCTTGAAGTCCAGTGTGAAGTTTCCACAGTCCGTGTTGATATGGGGAGCATTGTCATCTGCTGGTGTTGGTCCACTGTGCTTCATTAAGTCCAGGGTCAACGCAGCCGTCTACCAGGAGATTTTGGAGCACTTCATGCTTCCTTCCGCAGATGAGCTTTATGGGGATGCTGACTTAATTTTCCAGCAGGACTTGGCACCTGCCCACACTGCCAAAAGCACCAAAACCTGGTTCAATGACCATGGGATTGCTGTGCTTGATTGGCCAGAAAACTCACCTGACCTGAACCCCATAGAAAATCTATGGGGCATTGCCAAGAGAAAGATGAGAGACATGAGACCGAACAATGCAGAAGAGCTGAAGGCCGCTATTGAAGCATCCAGTTTTATTGATTGCATGTAATATTCAAATTATCTGAGATTGTGGATTTGGGGTTTTCATGAGCTGTAACCATAATCATCACAATTATGACAAATCACAGCTTGAACTATCTCATATATTAGTTTCACCTTTTAAGTTGCATTACTGAAATAAATGAACTTTTGCACGATATTCTAATTTTTCAAGTTTCACCTGTATACAGCTCTGAAGATGTCTTGAGAAATCCACTGAGAGTGACGTCTTGATTGTCTCCAGCTTCCCGTGATCTAAAAAGATAAGACATTGATCGACCAAAGGCTTAACACTAAAGAGTTAAACAAGACCAGCAGGACGAGTCCTATCACTCACAATCTACCTTGTTTGTCTATCTGTATAATCATACAAGGACAGCTGATTTTTTATATTGATTCATTACCACAAAGAAAAGTTGAATAGTTGTATTCAGAGGCTTTCTCCATAATCATGCAGTAATCGAGATATCAGTGGACTCCTGACTTACATTTTACAAATGGCTCAAAATATTATTTTGTTTCAATAAATAACCATAAATCATCTTGCCGAGATTAAACATACAGTGACTCCAGATGTTTGTAAAATGTCTTTTACTTAAAACATAATTAGTTGTATCCTCGTACACGTCTTGCTCAGTATGGGTGGCCATCTGACCATCAAAACCCCGGCATGAAATTTTTAAAACTATATTTTTTGCCATGGGCGTATAAACAAAGCATTTTGAGCAACACATTAAAGAAGCAGAAAATATAGCAAAGAGGAGGCAAGAGGAGTTAATATATACAATGCTGAGCAAAAAAGGATAAAAGAATAGAAATACTCAACAATTTCACTTTATATAAATAGGCATCTGGCCAGAATTGAAAACGGGATCCCACACTGTTCATTTGTTTGGCTGGGCAAATATAGATGCATAAATATTATACTCAGTTGTGGCTACAATCAGAAGACACGGTGCACTGTGCATGAACATGGTATACATAATGACAGTGTGTAAGCATCATATTGTTCAGATCCTTGCACAGGCAAGCACAGCGGGGGTGCCGGATGGATGAATTGGTGGAACTTGTTCACCTTTTTACCAAGGCAGAGGTTTGAAGTAATTCAAAGGATATAGGCATTTACGAGAAGTAGCCAGCAAAGAACACAGAGACAGACCTGCTAGAAGGATAAGAGTTGAAAAAGGAGAGAGCAAAGCCGCTGAGACCAAGAGAGCTGAGACTGTTTACATGGAGGGGGTGGTCAATAGTTTTGAAAGCAGCCGAAAAGTAAGATAAGAATAGGTAAAGGTCACTGAAAGAAGGTCATGGGTAAGGTTGGTGAAAACAGTTTCATTTATATGATGGGGACAGAAGCCAGATTGCAAGGGACAGAATGTGGTTTAGGTGGTCACAGACCAGTTTCCCCGGATTTCTTGATAATGATAGAAGTAGCGATATGGGACTGTAGTTGGCAGGAGAACTGGGGTCAATCGAGGGTTTATAAAGAATGGAAATGACATGCATGTTTGAGAGAAGATGGGAAGGAACAAGTGGAGAGGGACTTGTTGAAAATGTAAGATCAGGAGTAAGGGTGGAATGCAATGAAGGTGTTATGTGAGAGAGAATAAAGTAAAGTGGGCAGGTAATGAGGCATGTAGATGTCTATAAAGAGTAATCTTCATGCTTAATGGCTGATGGGAAGAACCTGTAGTGGCCATGGGGTTGGTTGGGGTTGGAGGTAGAGCATTGCAAGCTTGCCACAGGATCTTATTTTGGATAGTCTGAGTTTTAAGAAATAACAAGGTCTTGAGCTCTGAGGGCAGTAAAAGTTGTGGTAAAGATGGACAGAGGAGATAGTTAAATGAAAAAAAAAGTCGTTTGGCAGTTGGAGGAGAGAGTGGATACGAAGGGAGAAAAGTAAGTTTGTTCGTCTAACTGTAGGGCAGATGTGTAAGAGCTCTGAATGAACCTGTAGTGGATGAAGTCAGCTTCAGATCGAGATCTCCACCAGCCATGCTCAGCAGTGCAGGAAAATTTTTGCAACTAGCCCATCTGCTTAGAGAGCCAGTACTCTAGCTGATAGTGTGGAATTTACGTATTTGGGGAGAAGCAGAAGTGTTTTGCACAGGAGAGAATGCTTTTGTAGTGGTCTGTGGAAAGTTTAAGGTAGATTAAAGTGGCAGTGTGAGGGAGATATTGCCTTCGCTGTACGCACTAACCTCATATCGTGTCTCACTACTATATTGTTGGGACACTTTTTTTTATTCTAAATCATGCATCTGTATATTTGCTGGCATCGTTACCATTTCCCTCTTTGAACATCTCATTATTATTATTAGTAGGCTGTGAAACCTGCCCTCGCCTGTCTGCTCGGCTTCTTTTCTTTTACACAATTTGGACACCCGATTCCCACCAATTCTAGCACTGAGGTAGATATAGGCAATAAATATTGAGGCAATATGCTCAAAAGGACTGTTGCTTACACTGTACATTAGTTGGAGTGGAGTAATAATCTAGGCTAGTATGCAAGAGATTATTGTGACCGTTTCTGAGCACCACATGGGCTTAGTTATTGGATCCCAATCCATCTCCTGTGTGATCTGATGACTGAGTCCCTCTGGTTTTCATTATAATGGATGACTAGTCTGGACACATTGACTCTGCAGACTTGCTGGCTGTTATACATTCTTAGAGTTTCTCAAAGTGTGATTGTGATAACTTCCAAAGAAAACTTTCAGCTGAGTTTTAGAGAAAACAGACTGTTCCTGCAATGTGTCCAGGACTCTGTAATATTCCTTTACCAATCTCTTTCTGTAGATCCTCAAATTCATTGCAACTCTATTAACTATCTATAAGCAAGGGTGTTTTTAAATTTTTCACTGCTGGAGGCCATTTTGCCTTAAATATTCTTATTTTTTTATAAACTATAAACGGCTTGTCTACTTAAACCTAAATATATACCGGAGAAACTCGAAAAATTTGAATATCGTGCAAAAGTTCATTTATTTGAGTAATGCAACTTAAAAGGTGAAACTAATAAATGAGATAGTTAAAGCCGTGATTTGTCATAATTGTAATGATAATGGCTTACAGTTTATGAAAACCCCAAATCCACAATCTCAGAAAATTAGAATATTGTGAAAAGGTGCAATATTCTAGGCTCAAAGTGCCCCACTCTAATCAGCTAATTAAGCCATAACACCTGCAAAGGGTTCCTGAGCCTTTAAATGGTCTCTTAGTCTGGTTCAGTAGGAATCACAATCATGGGAAAGACTGCTGACATGACAGTTGTGCCGAAAACCATCATTGCACCCTCCATAAGGAGGGAAAGCCTTAAAGGGTAATTGCAAAAGAAGTTGGACGTTCCCAAAGTGCTGTATCAAAGCACATTAAAAGAAAGTTATGTCGAAGGGAAAAGTGTGGAAGGAAAAGGTGCACAAGCAGCAGGGATGACCGCAGCCTGGAGAGGATTGTCAGGAAAAGGCTATTCAAAAGTGTTCACAAGGAGTGAACTGAGGCTGGAGTTAGTGCATCAAGAGCCACCACACACAGATGGATCCTGGACATGGGCTTCAAATGTCGCATTCCTCTTGTCAAGCCACTCCTGAACAACAAACAACGTCAGAAGCGTCTTACCTGGGCTAAAGAAAAACAGACCTGGTCTGTAGGGATGAGCTGTTCGGGTTCGGGCGGTTCGGAGTTCGACCCGAACTTTGGCAGTTCTAAAGTTTGCGAACTTCGCACTTTTTGGGTGTGTTCGGTTCGAGTTCGAAAAAAAAAGAAATTTTGAAAAAAGTATAGAAAATGCTTAAAAAAATACAAAAAATCTAGAAATAAAGAGACTCTTTACTGCAGAATATTATAAGCAACGGTTTATTAGATATTGAATTAAAAACTAATGTGTACGTGGAAAGATTATCAACTCTAAATGACCTCTGTTCAAAAAGGGGCATAACACCAGGTGTTTTTAGTCTGGTAATCAATTTGATACATTGTACACTATACTGAGGGGGTGGGGTGGTGTCTGCTTCTGATTGAGATTTGAGAATTAATTTCCCTCCTCAAACATCCTAATATGCTGCATTTAACCCTTTCGCTGCTGAGGCTTTTCACACCTCTGTGCTGAGGTCATTTTTACCGCTTTTGCTCATCATGTTTAACCGCATTTTGTAGCCATATTTTGATATATGACCCAGACATATTATATATCGTTCTTTCCGGCAGACTTGGCAGATTCATAATATGTCATTATTATATGTATAAGTTATGTCATGTCTGTATATTATAACAAAAAATGCAATAAAATTTGAATTTTCAATAATTTATTATGTGTAAAGTGGTTTTTTTCACATTTTAACATGCAATCGTTTGCGGTTATATTTTGTATGGGGTGCGCTTGTTAAAGAAATTAGAAATGGGGTCTCGTTACATTTTTTTTGGGGAAAATTTTGCTTTTTTAACAAACGCACCGCATACAAAAATCATTAGTGCAGCATTATTGTTCACATTATAATTGAAATGGGAACAATATTGCTGCATTAACAAAAACAAAAACCAAAAAAACTTGCTTTATTTTTTTTTTAGATTTTGTTTTAAAATATTTTTATTTTATTTTTATTTTTTATTTTTTTAAAAAACATTTTTCATGCTCATGTTTGGTATCCTTAAAAAGGCCATGCTCTGGCCGATCCAACGATATCAAACATTAACACCTAGCTGCCACGGATCGGGAGTTAGGGGGTTCATTGGAACCCCCTATCTCCACCATTGGTGGCAGCTAGGGGTTAACTCCAGGACTGGCGTCATCGTGCTATGCACAATGACGCCAGTCCTCAGGGGGAGTTCCTGGAGGCTTGGCCGACATACAAGATGTTGGCCAGCTCCCGGAGAGGATCACGATCCGGCGCTTTTCAGCGCCGATTCGTGATCCGGCTCCCCAGGGGTTAATCACAGCCACCGTTTGGAAGGGCAGGCTGTGCCCTTCCAAACGGTGCCTGTATTAACCCTCTGCCCCCCGGCGATCGGGAGGGAGAGAGGTCTGAAGGACCCCCCCCTCCCTTTCAGGCGCTTCCTCCGCACATGCGGGGGGGGCACATGAATTAGATGTCATCGCGCTGCCGCTATGACATCTAATTGCTCCGCCGGGTCCCTGAGTGCTGGGCTGACATCCAAGATGTCAGCCCGCACCGGGGGAGCACAGCAATCCACCGGAATCCGGCGGATTGCTGCCTCCTGTGCATGGACGCGCTCAGCGCATCCATAGCACAGGAGAACCACTTGGCTGGACGCGCTGAGCGTGTCCATAGCAGCCAAGTGGTTAACTGGTGTTTGAAAAAAATTCAAAATAACGAAGTGAAAATTCTAGGTCAAAATAGCCAAACCAGAAAAATTCTCCCATTTAACTCACTTTCCAAATTGGCTATTTGGTCTAGATTGTTCTCTTTTCCTGCCAGTTCTCCTGGCTTTCACCTCTCTCCCAGGGTTGTTCAGAGAAAGGTGAAAACCAGGAGAATGGCAGGAAAAGAGAACAATCTGGACCAAATAGCCGATTTGGAAAGTGAGATAAGGCTAGGGTCAGACTAACGCATTTTTCACAGCGACCGAAAGTGCGTCCGAACGCATTGCCGTATTGTTTCACGGAATGCGTGAAAACGGTCATACGATGCGCATTTTTGTGCGTGATTTTTTACGGATCCAAACCAGGAAACTTTGGGTGTCTGGACGTTATGTTGGCCGGACATGAGCAGGGTCTGACGTCTCCAAATCACGCACACACGCCGCTAGTGGACGCAGCGCACTCTGTACGTCTGTACTAGCGGTTCTGTGTTCTCGAAAAAATGCGTTCATTTTCCACTTGTGTTGCGCAGCCGGACTTTCGTGCGACCGTACTTCGTATATTGTCCATCATTTGCTGCTAGTGCGGCCGTGATTAAGTGCGCCTAAACGCACGTTAAAAATTCGCTAGTCTGACCCTAGCCTAAATGGGAGAATTTTTCTGGTTTGGCTATTTTGACCTAGAATTTTCCATTCTCCAGTCATTCTCCTGCTCTTCACCGCTCTCTGAGTAACCCTGACAGGGTTATTCAGAGAAAGGTGAAACTCAGGAGAATGACTGAAGAGAAAATTCTAGGTCAAAATAGACGAACCAGAAAAATTCTCCCATTTTTCTCACTTTCCAAATCGGCTATTTGGTCTAGAATTTTCCATTCTCCAGTCATTCTCCTGCTTTTCACTGCCAAAAAATCAGTAAACTTTTTCTGCGTGTTCGAAAATGTCTCCTCTTTTCATACAGACTGCCGCCCCAAGCAGTTGTTTATGGATAGATTAAAGGGAAAGCATTTACCGTCATTTGAAATGTCATTTTTTGGTTTTTACATATTTCTATACATCCTAGAAATCCGGCACTTCACGGGCAGGTTATGGGGACCTCCTAGGCATGATATTTGAAGGAATTTTTCGTTTTTATTTTTAACCCTTATTTCATGGAAAACTCACTGTCCCTTTAACCACTTGGCTGCTATGGACGCGCTCAGCGCGTCCAGCCAAGTGGTTCTCCTGTTCTACGGACGCGCTCAGCGCGTCCGAGCACAGGAGGCAGCAATCCGCCGGATTCCGGCGGATTGCTGCGCCCCCCCGGTGCGGGCTGACATCTTGGATGTCAGCCCAGCACTCGGGAGCCCGGCGGGGACATTAGATGTCATCACGGCTTTTGCAGTGTGGGCAGGTGCCAAGTCCTGCTGGAAAATGAAGTCAGCATCCCCATAAAGCTCATCTGCGGAAGGAAGCATGAAGTGCTCCAAAATCTCCTGGTAGACGGCTGCGTTGACCCTGGACTTAATGAAGCACAGTGGACCAACACCAGCAGATGACATTGCTCCCCATATCAACACAGACTGTGGAAACTTCACACTGGACTGCAAGCATCTTGCAGTGTGTGCCTCTCCATTCTTCCTCCATACTCTGGGTCCTTGATTTCCAAATGAGATGCAAAAGTTGCTCTCATCAGAAAAGAGGACTTTGGACCACTGAGCAACAGACCAGTAGGGATGAGCCGAACACTCCCCGAGTTCGGTTCGGAGCCGAACCCGAACTTTCCAAATGTTCGGATCCGAACCCGAACCCAATACAAGTCAATGGGGCTGAAAATTCGGTTTTTAGAGTGCCCTCCAAGAGGGTATATTTGCTAGATATTTGCCATAAAAGGTGTATGGGGATCCGGGTAGTGCCCTGGAGGACAGGAAACAAGGACAAAAAGTTAAAAAAAAAAACGTTTTTAACCCTTTCGCTGCTGAGGTCATATTTAACGGTTTTGCTCATCATGTTTAAATGCGTTTTGAAGGCTTATTTTAGTATATGACCCAGACATATTATATATCGTTCTTTCCGTCAGACTCGGCAGATTAATAATATGTCATTATTATATGTATACGTCATGACCTGTCTGTATATTATAACAAAAAATGCAATAAAATATGAATTTTCAAGAATTTACAATGTGTAAAGTGTATTTTTTTCACATTTTAACATGCGAGCAATTGCGGTTATATTTTGTATGGGGTGCGCTTGTTAAAAAAATTAGAGATAGGGTCTCGTTACATTGTTTTTTGGGGGAAATTACGCGATTTTTAACAAATGCACCGCATACAAAAATCGTTAGTGCAGCATCATTGTTCACATTATAATTGAAATGGGAACAATATTGCTGCATTAACAAACCAAAAAAAAAAACTTGTTTATTTTTTTTATAATTTTTTTTAAAATATATATATTTTTTTTAAAAAAAAACGTTTTCACAGTGGTGTTTGGTATCGTTGGAACGGCCATGCTCTGGCCGATCCAACAGTACCAAACATTAACCCCTAGCTGCCACGGATCGGGAGATAGGGGATTCATTGGAATCCCCTATCTCCACCGTTGGTGGCAGCTAGGGGTTAACTCCAGGACTGGCGTCATCGTGCATAGCACGATGACGCCAGTCCTCAGGGGGAGTTCCCGGAGGCTTGGCCGACATCCAAGATGTCGGCCAGCTCTGGGAAAGGATCACGAACCGGCACTTTTCAGCGCCGATTCGTGATCCGGCTCCCCAGCGGTGCCTGTCTTAACCCCCTGCTCCGAAGCCAGGGGGCGTATGTTCTTAATATGAATATATACACATTTTTTTATACTCTGTTTTAATTGTTTATGGTACACAAAGCTGTTAAATTAGCATTGCCATACCTCATTATATTGTTGAAATTCCTTAAGAGCGATTACACCGCTACTTTAACAGACACGACTAGCGAGTAGCGCCTGACTAAGGGGTACCCCACACTTTCCTTCCAATTAACCTGTAGCAGCAACAAGGCTCTGCAACCACCCCTAAATTGGCAGCACACCCGCACCATTAAACACCATAATCTTAACACCGCACAGCGCCTTAGGATACCATTTCCTTCCTATCTCATATATTAGTTTCACCTTTTAAGTTGCATTACTGAAATAAATGAACTATTGCACGATATTCTAATTTTTCGAGTTTCACCTGTATATACAGGTATAATCGGATTTTCTCTTCATACAAAATATGCTTATGCATCTCAAGATTTATTATGAAAAACACGAATAAAGGAGAAATATAAAAAAAAACATTTGTAGATACAATAATTTATGCAGAATATGGGAATATATGAATGGAATTATTATGTATTTTAATATTAACAGGTCATATAACAAGGGAGTGCTTTTTTCAAAGTACTTTTTACATGGATTTATGTTCAAAAGCTTTGTTGAATATTTTAGTTTTTGATTTTTTTGTATTTTTCTCACACACACGCAAACAGAATTTATTAACGTTCACCAGTCATGTCCAAAACCACTTGATATTGTTTAAAAGTTCACCCAAAACTGGCCAAACTGTCAACAAATGTTAAACGATTGAAAAGCAATCTCCCTGAGCTTCCTGTTTGCTCTCAATGCAGCTGCATGCAGCCACATGATGTATTTCCCTGGGGAGTGATTTATGGCTGCAGAGCAGGAGAACATTCCCCCAGAAATGTCCTCTCTCTTTTTCCAAAATCCTTACACAGCATTTGCAGGTGCCTTTAGATATCACTGGGCTGTCCTCCCTACGTCAATACGGTTCGACCCTTCCCGGCAAGGCTGTGATCCCCACTATCAGGGTTATTCAAAGAGAATCGAAAAGCCACCGCACGTTCGGTGACTTTTCGTTCTCTTCAATTCGGTACGATTTGGCTATCCCATTTTGGCGACCCTGCGGTGTATTCAGCAAGCACCACAGGGCCGTCGTCGTAGTGCAGGATAAAGCTGCCGCAAACCCGACGAACACACCACAAAACGAGGGCAAACGCACACCGAAACCCGCAAAAACATCTGTATTAACCCGCCAAAAACACCGGAGAAACCTGAGCAGGAGCTGATCACAGCGCAGAGCAGCCACCGGAAAAAGCCGACACCGCAGACGAATGGAGTGAGAACAAAAAAAAAACAGTTCGCTTGAATGTTTGAAAAGTGAAACGCTGTTTGCAAAGAAACTACTGAGCGAAAATGTCTGAAATTTTCATATGAGGTCCAGGGAATGATAATAAAAAGGGCTGTTACAGAAAAATGAATAAACCATTTAAATTTTTTTTAAAAAGAATAAGCAAAAATGTTTGGCAAAAAAATCCTGAAAAATGCCTAAAAGATCCTAAAAGATCTATAAATAAATAGATCATTTATCTATTATCTAAAATAGATAATAAATAAATAATAAAATTACTGCAGAATATTATAATAAACGGTTTAATAGATATTGGATTAAAACGGGAATATTTTTAATATTGAAGCCTATGGGATTCGCCTGAATAAATCTGCTGCATGAAGCCACCGAATGGCAGGGCATTTCGGCAACTTTTCACTGCTGGTTTTTGTTCTCTGAATAGCCGAAGCATTGCTTCTCTATGGGGATTTCACTGCCCTCGAACAGCATTTTTTTCACGGACAAAATGGTTTTGCTTTTTAATTTATTTTCCCTCCTACATCCGTCAAAATATACATCAGTGAATAAACGGACTGTGTGGCCACTACTGCGTCTTCCGTACTGATGTACGTCCGTGTGCACGGACGTACAGTCCGTAGAAATCACGCTCGTCTGACCCTAGCCTAAGTTACAACAAACCACATATCAAGCAGCTCTGCAACAGACAAGTGCACTTTAAGGGAAAAGCAAATAATTTGTGTTCAATTACATCGTACATGGATTTTAAACACCTTTTACAGAGTTTGGTTGGGCACTTTTATAGTTATAGGCCAATGTGGAAAGAAGCACAATTTCCATACTTAAAATATTTATTTTTAACTTGCATGTGTTCAATTGGGGCAGTTTAGCAATTCAATGAATAAATACTCCTCAAATGGGTATTAGGTATGGGTATTGGGTTATCTCATGTGGGTTATATAAAAACCTTTTTGTGTAACCATTTTATCACCACTTTTTGCCAAAATTTGTGTCTAAAGGGATACACTAGGGTTAAAACAGGAGAGGGTGGATGTAGGGGTTAAAATGTAACCCCTCCTGAATTCTTGACTTCTCCACATGACTCCTCATCTCTCGTTTTGTTTTACCTTTGAGTAGATTAAAATAATAACTTATGATTAAGTGGCTCCAGTGCCATTTAAGTGTCATTCTTAAGTGGACGCTCAGAGTTGATTCCTGGAGTTGCGGGACTGGAGGAAGGAACTGCAAGGCCCAATTTTACTCTGGGTAAACGCACGTCTATATCATGCTTTCTCTCACGCTTCTGCTCTTTACTTCTACCTTTCTCCTTAAATGGAACTCCTGCCCCTCTACCACCGACCCCTACACAATCTGCATCTCTCCCTCCCTCCTCTCGTCCCACATGATGGCCTCACATGAGCTCCTTTGTTTCCTCAGAACATGGTCTCCCTCTAACTCTCGTGCTGCCAATCACTCCCACAAATCCCATTCCCACCTTCTCTTTCTCACCCTCCTGCTGTTACTCTATTCAGGTGACATATCCCCTAACCCTGGCCCCACAACACATCCAATACTTCCCTCTCATCCTATCTCCATCGCACATAAATCACCTCCCTGCAAGCCCAGCAACCTCATTCCCATAATCCCTCAGCGCCTGTCCTCTTTCTCCTGCGCCCTCTGGAACGCTCGCTCTGTGTGCAACAAACTCACAGCCGTCCATGACCTCTTCCTTTCAAACTCCTTCAACCTCCTAGCTTTAACTGAAACCTGGCTAACTCCCTCTGACACGGCCTCCGTTGCTGCTCTCTCACATGGCGGTCTACACTTGAGCCATACCCCCTGACCGGGTGAGAGAAATGGTGGCGGGGTCGGAATCCTGCTCTCTCCCACCTGCACCTACCAGCATCTCCCTCCACCCCCATCCCTCTCCTTCTCCTCCTTCGAGACACACTGCATCCACCTGTTTTCTCCTCTGGCTCTCAGGGTGGCAGTCATCTACCGCCCACCAGGACCAACCTCCCAGTTCTTTGACCACTTTGCTACCTGGCTTTCTCACTTCCTGTCTTCTAATTCCATGCCTAATTCTCGGGGACTTCAACATTCCCATTGATGATCCTTCCGCCCCTGCTGCCTCCAAACTTCTTTCACTCACGTCCTCCCTTGGACTCACACAATCCTCCCTCCTCCCTACCCACCGCGATGGTCACGCTATTGACCTTGTCTTTTCCAACCTCTGCTCCATTTCTGAGTTCAACTGTCGCCCTTTCCCCATCTCTGACCACCACCTTCTCTCTTTCAACCTATCTGGACTTCCTAAACACCCTGCTCCCCCATCCCGCACACACACTCGCAGAAAGCTACATGCTGTGGACCCCCATCAATTCTCCAACCTACTTCACCACCTCCCTCATACCTCATCCTTCACCTGCCCTGATGCTGCCACTAATCACTACAACACTACTCTTATCTCTGCTCTAGACACTCTTGCTCCTCTTCGACTCTGTAAGGCCCCACGCCGCCAGCTTCAGCCCTGGCACACCCTCCAGACACGCTACCTGCAAAGATGCTCCCGCACCGCAGAGCGTGCCTGGAGGAAATACCGCTCTGAAGCTGATTTTGTTCACTTCAAGTTTATTCTCTCCGGTCATACACCTCTGCCCTCCACTTGGCCAAACAATCCTTCTTCTCATCTCTTATATCTACGCTGTCCTCCAACCCTAAACGGCTCTGGTCCACCTTCAACACCCTCCTCTACCCACCTGCACCTCCCCCCCACAGCTGCCTTCAGTGCTCAAGACCTGGCAGACTACTTCCTCAGTAAAACTCTAACTATCAGAAGCAACATCCCAACACAAGATAGTTATCTGCCACCTCCACTCCCGGAGGTCCCCTCTGCCACCCTCTGCCGCTTCCTCCCAGCCACTGAGGAGGAAGTCAATTCCTTATTGTCCTCCTCACATCTCACCACGTGCCCGCTCAACCCCATTCCCTCACATCTAATTCCTCCCCTCTCCTCCTCCCTCACCCCTGCTCTCACACACATCTTCAACCTATCTCTCTCCACTGGCTCCTTTCCATCCGCCTTCAAACACGCGCTAGTTACCCCTTTACTAAAGAAACCATCCCTCGATCCCAACTCTCCATCCAACTACCGCCCTGTATCCCTGCTTCCCTTCACATCAAAGCTCTTAGAAAAACTAGTCTTCAACCGCCTCTCCCTCTTCCTGTCCTCCAATTCACTACTTGACCCCCTGCAATCTGGCTTCCGTCCCCTACACTCAACTGAAACTGCCCTCACCAAAGTCACCAACGACCTCCTAACTGCTAAAAAACACGGCCACTATTCTATTCTCATCCTGCTCGACCTCTCGGCTGCTTTTGACACTGTTGACCACCCCCTCCTTCTACAGACCCTCAACTCTCTGGGTCTCGGTGACACTGCACTCGCTTGGGTCGAATCCTATTTATCCAACAGGTCCATCTGTGTGTCCTTTGCTGGTAACTCCTCCTCCTCATTGCCTCTATCTGTTGGTGTACCTCAAGGCTCTGTCCTTGGTCCTCTGCTCTTTTCCATCTACACCTCCTCCCTGGGCAAAATCATCAACAGCTTTGGCTTCAATTACCACCTCTACGCTGATGACACTCAGATCTACCTCTCTACCCCTGATCTCTCTCCCCCTGTCCTTTCAAAAGTCAGTGACTGTTTATCTGGCATCTCCTCCTGGATGGCCTCCCACCACCTAAAGATCAACATGTCAAAGACTGAACTCCTACTTATTCCTCCCTTCAATGCCTCCCCACCTCCTGACTTCTCTACCACGGTGGAGGGTATCACCATTTCCCCATCAAACCAAGTTCGCTGTCTTGGAGTTACACTTGACTCTGCTCTTTCCTTCATCCCCCACATCAAGTCTCTTTCCTCCTCCTGCCGATACCAACTGCGTAATATTTACAGAATTCGGCCATTTCTTACCGCTGTCACCACAAAACAACTCATACACGCCCTGGTAATCTACCGACTCGACTACTGCAATAATCTCTTATCTGGCCTCCCTCTGTCCCGCCTCTCCCCCCTACAATCCATCCTGAACGCCTCTGCCAGGCTAATTCACCTCACCCGCCGCTCTGTCTCTGCCACTCCCCTCTGCGAGTCCCTTCACTGGCTCCCCATCCACTGCAGAATTAAGTTCAAAATCCTTATCCTCACCTACAAAACCCTCACTAACTCAGCTCCCCACTACCTGTCCTCACTAATCACCAAATACACCCCAGCCCGCTCCCTAAGGTCAAACAGTGACCTGCGACTAGCTTCTCCCCGCATCACCTCTTCCCATGATAGACTGCAGGATTTCTCACGCGCAGCCCCCACTCTCTGGAACGCTCTCCCTCGTACTGTCAGACTTTCCCCTAACTTCTCTTCCTTCAAACGCTCCCTTAAAACGTTCCTATTTAGGGAAGCCTACCACCCAACTCACTGACGCAACCATCAATCACGCTCACCTTACAGTCCTCTCCTCCTGTTTCCAACCCCAACCCTCCCAGATTGTGAGTTCCTACGGGAATAGGGCCCTCATCTCCTCCTGTACTGTTTGTCAAATGTTGTTCAATGTATTGTAACCCTGTCTATTCTGTGCTTATTGTACAGCGCTGCGGAATATGCTGGCGCTTTATAAATAAAAAATAATAATAATAATAATTAATGCCTCATAAGCACAGGTTTCAAATATTTCTCTGAAGTTATAAGGCGAGTTTTGTGCATGCACACTCCAATATTCAGACTCTGCGTTTACAATCAAAATGTTAAAAAGGATTAGGAAACAAATCAGAACAGCTGTACATGCTCTGGAGGGTTAAGGGTTGGTCCTCAGAGACCGTCCCTCCCACTAATCAAGTATTGGTCATGGCTGCATCATGTCATGCTGATGTTTAGGAAATTCTGGCACCTCAGAACATGGATCTGCCTCCCTACAGTAATGATACTGCTGTCATAGGGAACCCCCAGAGTATCGGCATGTAGGTGATACCAGCCACCTTTGCATCTTAAAGGGCCACTACCACCAAAAGATGAATTGTCCTTATTTTGTTTATTTTATGTTGCTGATATCTTACATGTGCTTTGTTTTTCTCTTGTGTGTTTAGTTAAGAAAATATATTCCTCTATATGTGTCACTGGGTGCATCCATTGTGTGATCCTTTTTGTTGTTAACTGTCCCCCACAATATCTTTGATCTTCACTTTGTGGCAATGGAGTCTATGGGTCTGATCACTATAGGGGTTATTCAAAGAGAGCAGAATTGGCTCAAACTCCACCAAACTGTGAATTTTCCCATACGGTTCAATTTTTGTGGTCATCCGGCTATTCAAAAGCTGTCCACCAAATATTGGCGAATTGTCCGCGACCTACAGTGATCTTCGACAGCAGTGAACGCCCCAAAGAGAATGGTTAATATATTCAGAGAACAGCACTGAAATGTCAATAAAATGCCCTGATTTTCGGTGCCTTCATTCGACAGGTTTAATCCGGTGACTCCCATAGGTTTCAATGTAAAAATATTCCCCGTTTTTACTAAATATTTATTTAACCGTTTATTCTTTTCACTTGCAGGAAAAAAGTCTTATATTTTAGATTTTTTTCGGTGAATTTTTTTTTTTCCCCCGGTTTGTTTATTTTTTTTAAATGGCTTTTTTTTTTTTTTTTTTTTTCTGTAACAGACCTTTTTTATTATTATCTTCAGGCATTTTTGTACAGTAGTTTTCTTGCAAACACCTTTTAAAAGTTGCGTGTTTTTTTTTTTACCCCATTCGGCAGCTTGTCGACTATTTCCGGCTGCTGGTCGGTGCTCTGTTTGGCGGGTCATCAGCTTTTTCTGGATCGACTCGGTGGTTTTGCATCAGATTGTCGGATGTGTCAGCGGGTTTTCAGATCGAATCGGTATTTTTTCGGCTGTTTTTCAGACCGATTTGGTGGTTTGTTCCCTGCACTTCGGGGACCCTGCAGTGAATGCTGAATTCCCCACAGGGTCGGCGAATCGGTCTAGCCGAAGTGCAGGGATCAGATGAGCACTGAAATGTCAGCGACATTTCAGTCCTCTCTAAATAACCCTGTATGGGTTTCAAATCTCATTGTATTGTGTGGGATATATTCAATGGACATCACCAGTGGGTAGATTAGAAGTCTTTTTAAATGTCCTGTTTTACCTCATTCAGCTACCATCTCTTTATCTTGAGTAGCCTGAAGAATAAATGCCCCCTGTAGCCTTATCTAAACAATCCCTCCTCCATCTCATTCAACTGGTAAATAATGTAGATTAGATAAACCACAGAAGTAAAGAAAAACCTTTGGTAAATGTTGCCTCATGGGAAAAATCAACAAAATCAGAAGTGAGAAAACTAATTTTATTTTTCCTTTTTAGATGCAATTACTTCAAAGAAAAAAAAGCAGGGGAAAAAAAAAAGTCTACTCGCATATTCCATCATCTTCCATGTTTATTGCTTCAGCCACAGATTTGTGAAGAACAAAGAGCAGAGACACCAATGTGTTATTAATTGAATGTCCTGTACAGCTATGTAAATTACACTCTGGGGAGAAAAATGAAATCCTGCAATGTGAAATATTAAATTCTTTATGGATATGCCAAAACAACGAAACGTATCAAATGGCAAATGGAGCTGAAGTCTGGACCGAAGAAGTCTACAGTCCACAGCTGATTAAATGGGCACGCACATACTTGGGCTATAAATATTTCCCAGTTTAATGCACTATTGAGATAATTTGCAAAAAGTGTTTAAAATAAAGAAAACAAAAACTGCAACAACCACTGTGGATGTCCAGGCTTTGTGGATGCCCACGTCTTCTTGTGTGTCTTGCTCTTTATCCCACTGTTTGTCTTTCTCCATTAGCTCACTATTGGTAGTTGTTTTGGGATTGTTTGGGTTGGCTGATTGTGATTGGAGTTGTAAGAGTGTTGAGGGCTATATTTGAATGAGAATTGTGAGAGGATGCAAGGGGCCTGGCTCAGTGTGGCAGTGGCTATGAGAGTGAGCATAGAGGTAGACTGAGGGAGGTTGGGGTTGTGAGAGTTTGCATAGCGGGTGACTGAATGTGGCAGGGGTCGCGAGTGCAAATATGGTTCCTGAGTGTGGAAGCAGTTTTGAGAGTGTGCATGTTGCAGGAGCTGTAAACGTGGGTGTAAGTATGATGTCTCCCCAGCTCTTATCTTTAATACTTCAGTTGGCACAGAAGTCTTCGAAGACCTCTCTGTCTTGTGGAGTAGTATGCCTAGTACTAAAATCTGTATTTTCTTATTTTACTTTATTCTAATAATTTGTTTGTTTATTTGTATTAAAGACCCACCTGCTGTCAAGGGGCACCTAGCATGAGCCATGATGGGCCCTTTATGAGGGATGGTTAGCCCTTTAGGCAGGATCTCAGCTAGCTGCATGATACACAGATCAGATGAGGGAGCCACACAAGATATACAGAACAGGACAACAGGAAGGACAAGGGTTAAGGGAGAGAACAAGAATATACTGGCACTCAGCAGCACACACAAGGAAACCCTAATCTAGGATACGGACCTTAGAATGCCCATTTGTTCTAAGGGATACAATGCTGTGGGTGACTCGCAGAAAAAGAGATAGAACAAGAGGGGTAAATCCAAAGACGTAGGCAAAAACAAGAGCCAGAGTTGAAAACCAGAATGGGTAGTCAAACATAAGCCAGAGATCAGTAACCAGAGATGGATGTCAGACAAGCTAAGGGTCGGTATACAGAAGATAACAAATTATAGGGGATAATACAATAGAATAGTCAGAACCAGACCAGAGTCATACATGGTACATAAATAACACAAACACTCAGATCAGAATAAACCAAAATATAACAACGGACAATGGCAGACAGACTAAGGAAACAAGAAAGAAGAAACCAGAAAATAAACTGGACAATAATAGAAAAAAAAATCACAGTGGAATAATATATGCAAGCAGAACTAGAACCACAGTCAGAAAAAACAGGGAGCTAGTGACCCTTATTCAAGAGTCCTGAGCAATGGGAGAGACTGGATATAAATAATGAGTAGGGCAGAGCAGGCAGATCATGTGATCCCAGCCTAGGCTGGCTAGAGGGGAATTCAGGAACAGAGGGAGAGGAAGGGATAGCCCAGACAAGGTAAGAGCTGGCCTGGATTGCTCGCCTCTCACCACCAGGAGACAGGGCTGGAAACGTGTGGAAACGTGACATCTGCTGGTCATCACCAATACACAATATTTCAAAATAAACTTGAAGAAACTGCACAGACAGCTTGTAAAAGGGAAAGTGAACTTCTGATAAGGCACTGACATAAGGGGTTAGTCAATTCAAAGAGTGCCAAATTTGCCACAGAATTACACCGAACAGAGAATTTCACCTTACTGTGCAATTTCGTGGCAATTTGGCTATTCAGAAAGCTGGCAATTTGCCAATTATTGGCGAAAGTGCCAGCAAAATTCGGTGCAATTTGCCAGCAGTGAAATTCCCCATAGAGAAGTAATGGATAATCTATTCAGAGAATACAGAACAGCACCGAAAAATTGGCAAAATGCCCAGATTTTCGCTGCTTTCATTCGACAGTTTAACCCTTTCGCTGCTGAGGCTTTTCCCGCCCCTATGCTGAGGTCATTTTTACCTGTTTTGCGCATCATGTTTAAACGTGTTTTGAAGGCTTATTTTAGTATATGACCCAGACATATTATATATCGTTCTTTCCGTCAGACTCGGTAGATTCATAATATGTCATTATTATATGTATACATTATGTCATGTCTGTATATTATAACAAAAAATGCAATAAAATATGTATTTTCAATAATTTACAATGTGTAAAGTGTTTTTTTCCACATTTTAACATGCGAGCAATTGCGGTTATATTTTGTATGGGGTGCGCTTGTTAAAAAAATTAGAGATGGGGTCTCGTTACATTTTTTTTTGGGGAAAATTACACTATTTTTAACAAACGCACCGCATACAAAAATCGTTAGTGCAGCATCATTGTTCACATTATAATTGAAATGGGACAATATTGCTGCATTAACAAACCCAAAAAAAAAAAAAAGTGTTTAATTTTTTTTTTAATTTTTTTTTTTTATTTTTTTTTTATTTTTATTTTTATTTTTTTTTTTTTAACAAAATTTTTCACTGTAGTGTTTGGTATCGTTGGAACGGCCATGCTCTGGCCGATCCAACGATACCAAAATTTAACCCCTAGCTGCCACGGATCGGGAGATAGGGAGTTCATTGGAACTCCCTATCTCCACAGTTGGTGGCAGTTAGGGGTTAAGTCTAGGACTGGCGTCATCGTGCTACGCACGATGACGCCAGTCCTCTGGGGGAGTTCCCGGAGGCTTGGCCGACATCCAAGATGTCGGCCAGCTCCGGGAAAGGATCGCGAACCGGCGCTTTTCAGCGCCGATTCGCGATCCAGCTCCCCAGGGGTTAATGCCAGGCATCATTTGGAAGGGCAGGCTGTGCCCTTCCAAATGATGCCTGGGTTAACCCCCTGTGCGCCGCCGATCGGGAGGGAGAGAGGTCCGAAGGACCTCCCCCCCTCCCTTTCAGGCGCCTCCTCCGCACATGCGGGGGGGCGCCTGAATTAGGTGTCATCGCGCCCCCGCGATGACACCTAATTCTGGCGGCTGCTGGTCCGGATGCCGGGCTGACATCCAGGATGTCAGCCCGCACGGAGGGGCCAGCGATCGGCCGGAACCCGGCCGATCGCTGACCCCAATGTGAGGACGCGCTCAGCGCGTCCTCAGCACACCAGCGGGACTGCTGAGGACGCGCTGAGCGCGTCCTCAGCAGCGAAGTGGTTAAAACAGGCAAATCCCATAGGTTTCAATTTTGATTCAGTTTTTTTTAAATGGCTTTATTTTTATTCTTTAACAGACCTTTTTATTATTATTCATAGGACCTTATATATTATTTTCATGCATTTTCATGCATTATTTTTGTTTAAAATGCCTTTTAAAAATTATAGTGTTTTTTTGTGTTTTTGTATATCCCTGTTCTGCAGCTGATCAGCTTTTTTCAGCGGCATTCGGAGGCTGGTTGGCTTTTTTTGGTGGCTAACTGGAACTGTTCGGTGGTCTGTTCAACGGATCGTTGGCTGGTTTATCCATTGAGAAACACATTCGTATTGATTATGTAAACAACACTCTCAGTGGAGATGTTTGTGTTTATGTGTGTCACTTCCTCTTTTCAAATACTGAATTTGGATTGGGTAGAAGAAAAAGAAAGTCTCTTTCCTATTGGATATGCCAATTTTCCCACCAAAAAGTAGAGGGGGATTGGTGGGAAAATTGGCATATCTCCTTAAATGGAACTCCTGCCCCTCTACCACCGACCCCTACACTATCTGCATCTCTCCCTCCCTCCTCTCGTCCCACATGACGGCCTCACATGAGCTCCTTTGTTTCCTCAGAACATGGTCTCCCTCTAACTCTCGTGCTGCCAATCACTCCCACTCCCACAAATCCCATTCCCACCTTCTCTTTCTCACCTTCCTGCTGTTACTCTATTCAGGTGACATATCCCCTAACCCTGGCCCCACAACACATCCAATACTTCCATCTCATCCTATCTCCATCGCACATAAATCACCTCCCTGCAAGCCCAGCAACCTCATTCCCATAATCCCTCAGCGCCTGTCCTCTTTCTCCTGCGCCCTCTGGAACGCTCGCTCTGTGTGCAACAAACTCACAGCAATCCATGACCTCTTCCTTTCAAACTCCTTCAACCTCCTTGCTTTAACTGAAACCTGGCTAACTCCTCTGACACGGCCTCCGTTGCTGCTCTCTCACATGGCGGTCTACACTTGAGCCATACCCCCAGACCGGGTGAGAGAAATGGTGGCGGGGTCAGAATCCTGCTCTCTCCCACCTTCACCTACCAGCATCTCCCTCCACCTCCATCCCTCTCCTTCTCCTCCTTCGAGACACACTGCATCCGCCTGTTGTCTCCTCTGGCTCTCAGGGTGGCAGTCATCTACCACCCACCGGGACCAACCTCCCAGTTCTTTGACCACTTTGCTACCTGGCTTTCTCACTTCCTGTCTTCTAATCTTCCATGCCTAATTCTCGGCGACTTCAACATTCCCATTGACGATCCTTCCGCCCCTGCTGCCTCCAAACTTCTTTCACTCACATCCTCCCTTGGACTCACACAATCCTCCCTCCTCCCTACCCACCGCGATGGTCACGCTATTGACCTTGTCTTCTCCAACCTCTGCTCCATTTCTGAGTTCAACTGTCGCCCTTTCCCCATCTCTGACCACCACCTTCTCTCTTTCAACCTATCTGGACTTCCTAAACACCCTGCTCCCCCACCCCGCACACACACTCACAGAAATCTACATGCTGTGGACCCCCATCAATTCTCCAACCTACTTCACCACCTCCCTCATACCTCATCCTTCACCTGCCCTGATGCTGCCACTAATCACTACAACACTACTCTTATCTCTGCTCTAGACACTCTTGCTCCTCTTCGACTCTGTAAGGCCCCACGCCGCCAGCTTCAGCCCTGGCACACCCTCCAGACACGCTACCTGCAAAGATGCTCCCGCACTGCAGAGCGTGCCTGGAGGAAATCCCGCTGATTTTGTTCACTTCAAGTTTATTCTCCGGTCATACACCTCTGCCCTCCACTTGGCCAAACAATCCTTCTTCTCATCTCTTATATCTACGCTGTCCTCCAACCCTAAACGGCTCTGGTCCACCTTCAACACCCTCCTCTACCCACCTGCACCTCCCCCACAGCTGCCTTCAGCACTCAAGACCTGGCAGACTACTTCCTCAGTAAAACTCTAAATATCAGACGCAACATCCCAACACAAGATAGTTATCTGCCACCTCCACTCCACAGGTCCCCTCTGCCACCCTCTGCCGCTTCCTCCCAGTCACTGAGGAGGAAGTCAATTCCTTATTGTCCTCCTCACATCTCACCACATGCCCGCTCGACCCCATTCCCTCACATCTAATTCCTCCCCTCTCCTCCTCCCTCACCCCTGCTCTCACACACATCTTCAACCTATCTCTCTCCACTGGCTCCTTTCCATCCGCCTTCAAACACGCGCTAGTTACCCCTTTACTAAAGAAACCATCCCTAGATCCCAACTCTCCATCCAACTACCGCCCTGTATCCCTGCTTCCCTTTCCTTCATCCCCCACATCAAGTCTCTTTCCTCCTCCTGCCGATACCAACTGCGTAATATTTCCAGAATTCGGCCATTTCTTACCGCTATCGCCACAAAACAACTCATACACGCCCTGGTAATCTCCCGACTCGACTATTGCAATAATCTCTTATCTGGCCTCCCTCTGTCCCGCCTCTCCCCCCTACAATCCATCCTGAACGCCTCCGCCAGACTAATTCACCTCACCCGCCGCTCTGTCTCTGCCGCTCCCCTCTGCGAGTCCCTTCACTGGCTCCCCATCCACTGCAGAATTAAGTTCAAAATCCTTATCCTTACCTACAAAACCCTCACTAACTCAGCTCCCCACTACCTGTCCTCACTAATCACCAAATACACCCCAGCCCGCTCCCTAAGGTCAAACAGTGACCTGCGCCTAGCTTCTCACCGCATCACCTCTTCCCATGATAGACTGCAGGATTTCTCACGCGCAGCCCCCACTCTCTGGAACGCTCTCCCTTGTACTGTCAGACTTTCCCCTAACTTCTCTTCCTTCAAACGCTCCCTTAAAACGTTCCTATTTAGGGAAGCCTACCACCCAACTCACTGACGCAATCATCAATCACTCTCACCTTACAGTCCTCTCCTCCTGTTTCCAACCCTAACCCTCCCAGATTGTGAGTTCCTACGGGAATAGGGCCCTCATCTCCTCCTGTACTGTTTGTCAAATGTTGTTCAATGTATTGTAACCCTGTCTATACTGTGCTTATTGTACAGCGCTGCGGAATATGCTGGCGCTTTATAAATAAAGAATAATAATAATAAGGGTAAATGAATATGGCTATTTAAACCAGTGTATGATTTATGTCAAACAGCAGCCAGCTGAGGAAGCCTTTTGATACATTATCTATTTTGGCGAAACGCGTCCTGGCGTATTGTTTTTGTTTTTATTTGTTATTAAATATTTTATTTATTTAAAAACATTTTTAATGTTTTCATTTACCCTATACTCTTTGGAGTTTTTTATGGGCTCCTTCGAGTGGACTCTTTGGATCCAGTAACCTCCGGATAATCAGGATATCTATCCTCGCCAGGAGAACCGATCCTTTCCAAGAGGGGCACTTGAGTGGCCAGTGAACGACCCTAAAAACGATTGACCCAGAACCAGGAGGGTTCCACTTCATGTGAGTGAGATCTATTCATCTATCCTTTCCACTAAGTGATATACGGGTCGCACTATGATGTCTTTTTCTCTCTTCATTTGAGGGATACCCTGAAGAGGATTACGAAAAGTTTTTGAAATCCATCATATTCAAGAAGGACATTGTTATCGCTACACTACTTCTGTTTTGTATTCTTATGTTGATGGTTGAGTAACAAGGACCATTTAAGTGTTTCAGCGATTTTCCATATATATCTGATCAGCGCTACATTGTGATTGTTTTTATTGTGGATCGTTGGCTGTGTTTGGCGGTTTGTTGGATGCATGCGTTGGTTTATCGGTGGTGATCCATTTGGCGCACTTCGGGGACCCTGTGGCGAATGCTGACTTCACTGCAGGGTCGGGTATTGAACTCGCCGAATCGCACTGAAGTGCGCCAAATAAATGAAAATTTCGGTGCTCTTTGAATAACCCCTATAGTGACTGGTTACAAAAAACGGTGCAAAATAGAGACTAATTTTAATTTTACGGTTTAAGGTTAGGGTTAGTATTTTAGTTTGATTAGTATTAGGTTTAGAGTTTGTAATTAGGATTAGGTTACTATTTGTGCTTGTTTTAGGGTGAGGATTACTTTTAGCATTAGGGTTGACCATAAAACAAAAACATATGTTCTGATCTTTCGTGATGTGAGCACAGCAACCTGGGCAAGAGCATATATGATTTAGACACATAACCACAATGAAACATCATTTGGTTTTGGTTTTAATTTATTCTAAGAAAAAATGTGTTGATTGTAATTAGGGAGGAGCTGTTCGGTTCGATCGGTTCGGAGTTCGATTCGAACATTGGCCGTTCGAAAGTTTGCGAACTACGAACATTTCTGTGTGTTCAGTTCGAGTTCTAAAAATTTTTTTTTTAAAAAAGTATAAAAATCCTAAAAAATCTAAAAATAAAGAGACTCTTTACTGCAGAATATTATAAGCAATGATTTATTAGATATTGAATTAAAACGGGAATATTTTTAACATTGAAGCCTATGGGATAAAACATTTAAAAAAAAAAAAATCCGAGGACATTTTTAAATGTCCCCAGCAACATAAAATAAAACTTTTTTTTCCCTTTCTAATACTCACCTGATTCCTGGATCCACAAACTGTAGAGGTGCTGCCCAGCAGTGTGCGGAATCATATGCTGCATTAATTATACTGTAAGGCTGGGTTCATACCTGAGTTTTTTTTACGGGCGCAATACGTGCGTTTTTTATTAACGCGCATATTGCGCAAACGTAAAAAACATGCGAACGCGCATTGCAGCGCGTTCACGGCCATAGACTGCAGAGTAAACGCGCTGCAATACACCCCAAAGAAGCTCCTGTACTTCTTTGGGCATAGGACCTTTTACAGCGTGTTCCTGCGCACTGTAAAACGCCCAGGTATGAACGGGTCCCATAGCAAATAATGGGATTTCCCTGTTTATGCATTTTACAGCGTGCAGGAACGCGCCGTAAAACGCTTAGGTGTGAACCAGGACTTAAGCTGCTGCCCGGCAGTGTGAGGATTCATACGCTGCATTAATTATTCTTCTTACAACTTTGGTTATTTAACCCGTTTGCGTTTGGATTGTAATATTGTGACATCCAGGGCCACGGGTGGTGATCGGGGGGGCCCGGATGCATGGTGCCGCCAGCTGGCCGAATGCCAGGAGCTCCGGCGGCACCCGGCGCAACTGTGAGTGATCAGGGGGCAGGGCGCGGCGTGATGACGCAGAGCCGCCGGGACTGGTGTGCGCCAATTCTCACCATATACAGTAGCGCAGTATTAGTGCCTAAATGTTGTCGAGCTGGTTTTATTATAACAACTACTCTCGCTCTGTGCCCCTGTCTGGTATATTCCGCTGCTTGTTACTGCTGGTGCGCTTCCATCCTGCCATACACTATAGCGCAGTAATATTTGGGTGCACTGCCACTGACGCCTAAACCAGATTCATATCATTTTAATATTGGACCGCAGGGTCCAACCCTGCACTCTTCCACAATGCCACAGAGGGGTTACGGTGTGACGGCACTGTTGCCGACACTAAAGGCCCAATTTTAAAGCACCTATTGTTACTTTCATCCAAAGCCTGCATAAGGCTGGGGTCAGACGAACGCAGTGCGAACGTGCGTGCAGCCGCACTTTATTACGGCCGTAGTAGCAGCAAATGACGGCCAATGACAGGCAATATACAAAGTATGGCCGCACGAAAGTGCGGCTGCGCAACGCAAGCACCAAACAAACGCATTTTTTCAAGAACGTGATACCGCTTGTATTGACGTACAGAGTGCACTGTGTCCGCTAGCGGCATGTGTGCGTGAGTAGGAAACGTCAGACGCTGCTCATGTACGGCCAACATAACGTCCAGACGCAAAAAGGGTTTTATTTAGGGATGTGCTTTTTGGAATTTCTGAATATTCCCGAAATGTCCCGATTCGTGTCATCAGATTCGGCCGAATTGGATCCGAAAACAGCAGATCCGAAACGTTTTCCGAGCCGAAACGAAAAATTTTTGGAATTTTCCAATGGACTTGAAATGTGTCAAATCGAAATTTATTTTCACTCTATTCGTGATTTCGGTTCCATTTCGGTAATTTCGGACATCGTATTTATCGGTTATATCGCTGATTCTGTAAATTTTGTATCATTTCCAATGATCCGATAAGTCTGTCGATACGGTAATTCTGACGATTCTATATTTTTTTATTTATTAAATAAAGATCCTTTTTTTCTTATGAATATGCATTGCACAACTTTATTTAATCATATTAAAATGGTATGAAAGGAATAAAAATGAACAAAACGATTTAAAAAACGCAAAACTGACCCAAATGGTCTGACTTTAAAAATAAAAACCAGAATAAAAGGTTTTAAAATGGAAAAAAAGCTGAACAAAATTATCAGAAACGAAATAAAAAAACAGAAAAAATAAAATGATTTAAAACGAGTCTAGTTTTATTGATGATCCGTACAAAATCACGGACGAAAATGCGCATCATATGACCGCTATCGCGAATTCCGTGAAAAAATACGTCCATTCGTGAAAAATGCGTGCGTCTGACCCTAGCCTAAGTTTCACCATAATTTAGCCAAAAAAATCACTAAACTTGTTCTGTGTGTCCTAAAATGTCTCCTCTTTTCATACAGACTGCCGCCCCAAGCAGTTGTTTATGAATAGATTAAAGGAAAACCATTTACCGTCATTTGAAATGTCATTTTTTTTGTTTTAAAATGTTGCTATACATCCTACAAATCCGCCACTTCACAGGCAGGTTATGGGGACCTCCTAGGCACGATATTTGAAGGAATTTTTTGTTTTTATTTTTAACCTTTATTTCATGGAAAACTCACTGTTCCTTTAAAAACGTTTTTTTTTTAACTTTTTGTCCATGTTTCCTGTCCCCCAGGGCACTACCCGGACCCCCATACACCTTTTATGGCAAATATCTTGCATATATGCCCTCTTGGAGGGCACTCTAAAAATCGAACTTTCGAGTCCCATTGACTTGCATTGAGTTCGGTTCGTGTTCATGTTCGAACTCGAACTTTTGAAATTGTTCGAGTTCGAATGCGAACCGAATACGGGGGTGTTCAGCTAATCCCTAATTGTAATACGATACATAACCTCTTTAGCATTAGCACTCCTTCCTTTTATCACACAGCCCACTGTGTCTCCAGGTGTTTGAAATTAATTCACAAAGGGATGAATAAGAGGAAAGAATATGTTTTTATAATGATTAAACAATCAATAGTGTTTACAAGCAGCCACTTATGCACAACCAGCTTTATAGTCTGCAATAAAACATTCACAGATGTAGAGGATACACACAGATGTGAACAATAGAGTTTCTTAGGAATCGTGCTAAATAGCTATTTTATGTCAGTGTGGTATGTGTTTATACCAGTAAAGAGTAATAAAAATGAGAAAAAACAGTGGTCTCACCATAAAATAGTTTCTATTTAAATAATAATTGCAATATAAAATTAGTTTCAAAATAGAGCAAGGATGATAGAGATAGAATTATACGGGTGGGAAATTGGACTCATTTTAAAGAAAATTGACACATATAGCTACATTTATATAAAAAGTTGCCATTTGCCATTATTGCTAGAAAATGTACTTTAAAGTCAACTGTTTACCAATATGGAGAATTTGCTCAAATAAACACATATGGTGAGTAATCAGACAGACACATTATTAACTTAATGATAAACGGTTCAATAGAGATATTCTAGCAGAAATCAGACAATAGGTCAAAACCAAAGACTGAAAGACACACTTTAACTATAAGACATAAATAATGACAGCAGACACACTGGTCCTTTTATCTTTTATTTTACTGTAGGAAAAATAATTCTCCTAAGAATCATTAAAAGGTTTTGGCCTTCATTGAAGTAAGATGTCAGATTACACCACGTTCTATCACATACAGGGTAATTCAAAGAGAATCGAAAAGTCACGGCACGTTCAGTGACTTTTCGTTCTCCTCAATTCGGTTTGATTTGGCGATCCCATTTCGGTAACCCTGCGGGGTATTCAGCAAGCACCACAGGGTCCCCAAATTGCAGGGAAAAGTCACCGCAAACCCGCCGAAAACTCACCGCAAAACCCGGGGAATGCACACCGAAAACCCGCAAAAACATCTGGATTAACCCTGCTGAAAACGCCGGAAAAACCCGAGCAGGAGCAGATCACACGCAGCGCAGCCGTCGGAAAAACCCAACACTGCAGACGAATGGAGTGAAAAAAAAAAACAGTTTGCTTGAATGTTTGAAAAGTGAAACGCTGTTTGCAAAGAAACTACTAAGCGGAATGTCTGAAACTTACATATGAGGTCCAATGAATGATAATTAAAAGGGCTGTTACAGAAAAAAGAACAAACGTTTAAATATTTTTTTTTAAAAAACGGAAAAGAAATGTTGCCAAAAAAATCCCAAAAAATGCTTAAAATATCCCAAAAAATCTATAAATAAAGAGTCTTTTTACTGCAGAATATTATAATCAACAGCTTATTAGATATTGGATTAAAACGGGAATATTTTTAACATTGAAGCCTATGGGATTCGCCTGAATAAACCTGTCGAATGAAACAGGACATTTCGGCAACCTTTCCCAGCTGTTTTGTGTTCTCTGAATAGCCGAAGCATTGCTTCTCTATGGGGATTCACTGCCCTCGAACAGGCAACGAACAGCACCGTATGTGCAGGCAATTCACCAGGATTTGTCGAATTGCCTGCTCTCTGGGTAGCTGAATGGCCAAGAAAGGTAACCGAACATTGATTTTCAGCGTTCGGTTCCCTTTCGGCAGCCATTCGGATCTCTTTGAATAACCCTGATAGTCCCAAAATTAATTTGCAGAGGAACTGAATCCAGAAATGAAAAAACCAAAAGAAAGCGATAAATCCTAGTGAAAGGTTCTTCAGAGGAAAACAATGCGTTCCAGCAGGCCTGGAATTTATAGATATCAGGATGAATCACTGCAGATGGGAATATTTCAGTATAAAAATGTCCAAAGATGCACTGGATATTTATTTTAAATGCCATCCTCACCAATGGTTTAAATAGTAACATTGAAACCTGTGATTTCTTATGATTTACAGAAGAAAATAATTTATTCATACCTGTTCCACTGATAAGCAGATGACCAGAGTACAATGTAGTATATATGATCTCAATTATCATCTACTACATTGGAAAAAGTATCTGTTAGGTAGAGGTAATATGATAAATATCTATTTTTACTAGTAATGTGCTCATGATTGTATTAAGGAATAACTAACCTTTTACAATGTAGACTTTATATACAGGGTTATTCAAAAAGATTCGAAAAATCACCGCACGTTCGGTGACTTTTCGTTCTCTTCAATTCGGTTCCTTTTGCCGATCCCATTTCGGTGACCCTGCGGTGTATTCAGCAAACACCACAGGGTCCCCGAATTGCAGGGAAAAGCTGCCGCAAACCCGACGAAAACGAACCGCAAAGCACAGCACGCCGAAAACCCACAAAAACATCTGAATTAACCTGCCAAAAACCACGGAAAAACCCGAGCAGGAGCCGATCACCCGCAGCGAAGCCGCCGGAAAAAGCTGAGACCGCAGAGTGAAGTGAATAAATTAGAAAAACAGTTTGTATGAATGTTTGAAAAGTGAAACACTGTTTGCAAAGAAACTACTGAGCGAAAATGTCTGAAATTTACATATGAGGTCCAGGGAATGATAATAAAGAAGGCTGTTACAGAAAAAATAAGTAAACTTAAAAAAAAAAAAATCTGACTTTTAAAAAAAAAAATTCTGGAAAATGCTTAAAATATCCTAAAAAATCTATAAATAAAGAGACTCTTTACTGCAGGATTTTATAATGAATGGTTTATTAGATATTGAATTAAAACAGGAATATTTTAAACATTGAAGCCTATGGGATTCTCCTAAATAAATTTGCCGAATTAAACCACCGAATGGCAGGGCATTTCGGGAACCTTTCACTGCTGGTTTGTGTTCTCTGAATAGCCGAAGCAGTGCTTTATCATGGGGTTTTCACTGCCCTCGAACAGGCACCGAACAGGCACCTTTGGCGAATTGCCTGCTCTCTGGATAGCCGAATGGCCAAGAAAGATAACCGAACGCTGATTTTCAGCGTTCGGTTACCTTTCTCAAGCAATTCGGATCTCTTTGAATAACCCTGATAGTAAATTTTCATTGAGTTTTAGAATTCTTTATGTTTTACAAAGTACTTTTGGAAAGACACCAAAAGTGGTCCAGGCTGGAACACAAGCAGCAGTTGTCCCGACAGTGACATAAAGTCAATTGTTAACGAGGCTTAGAAAGCAACGTTGCATTGACATTTGCAGCACACACTGGAGGACAATTTGTGTTGTTAGGATGATATTAAAGGATGCAGAGTTTGTTTGTTTGATATGCCAACTGAGGAAGCTGAAGGGGCCCGGGTACCTAGAACATTTGGCACCCGGGGCGGATCCTATATTTGGCACCCCCCCAACTTTAAAATGTAAAGAAAAAAAAACACACGCACTTTTTTAACCCCTTAGTGACCGGGCGGTTTTACACAAATCCGTCTTTTAGTGACCGCTGCTGTTTTTACGTTTCTGCGCTGTTAGTGTTTAGGACAATTTTTCCTCTTACTCGTTTATTCGACCCACACATATTATACACCTTTTTCCCGCCATTAAATGGACTTTCTAGAAATACCATTATTTCCATCATATCGAATAATTTACTATAAAAAAAATATGAAATATGAGGAAAAAAATGGTAAAAACACACTTTTTCGTAATTTAATCCCCAAAATCTACAACCACCCAAAAAGACCCCGGCTAAATAGGTTCAAAATTTTGTCCCGAGACTAGAAATACCCAATTTTAACATGCGTTTGCTTTTTAACCCCTTCACTGCTGAGACAGTTCACCTATGTGCGCTGCGCTCATTTGACCATTTTGTGCTAATTATTTTTAGATGACAGCCTAGGTCCTATTTAATTAAACTCCCCCCAGACAAAAAAACTTTTAAAAAAAAAACATTTTTTTATTTTATTTAATTTTGTTATTATTTTTTTTTTATTTAATTTTTTTTTATTTTTTTTTTTAAAACCAAACCTGGTCATGTTTGGTATCATTTGAAAGGCCATAATCAGGCCTTTTAAATGATGGCAAATATGACCATCTAGCTGCCACGGATCGGGAGATAAAGGGATACTTAGGATCCCCTTATCTCTACATGGCAGCTAGAGGGTTAACTGGCCCACTGACATCCTCACACATATGGTGAGGTTGTCAGTGGGTGGGGGGGGACCTGGAGGCTTGGCTGACATCCAAGATGTCAGCCCCCCTCCAGGTTTGAATCGTGTTTTGGCGCCAATTGGCGCCGAAAAGCGATCCGGCGGCAAAACTGTTAATGCCATACACCGCTGGAAAGGGGAGGCTCTCCCTCTCCAGCGGTGCAAACGGTATCTCCCTAGCTTCAATGGTTGGGGAGATAGAGGGCTCCGAAGGAGCCCCCCTCCCCTCCATTGAAACACATGGGGGCACCTTCTGATGACGTCACCACGCAGCGTGGCGACGTCATCAGCCTCGCCTGCCATGTAAATCACATGGGCAGGCTTCCTCCCTGCCAGATCGCCGTGGAATCCGACGAGGGAGGTGAGTATCGGGCGGGAGGGGGATTTGGCGCCGCTGACGTACCCTGTACGTCCGCGGGTCTAAGGGAGACCCGAGGACAGGACGTACAGGGTACGTCAGGGGTCATTAAGGGGTTAATGTTTTCAAAAATATTTTTAGTTATAGCATTCTGGCAGGACATGATGTATAGATATAATAATGATATATTATGAATCTGTCGATGGTGAATCATGTGTCCTCTGTGCTGTGCAATAAGCGAGTGTAGATTCTTTTTTGAATAATTGTTATTTTTAAGTGATTTTCCAAACTCACAACATATCAATCCTCATGCTATGAACAAAAGTACACATGTGGCTTGTTTTGTTGATGGGAGTTGTGTGTTTGGGTGGCTGGTTTTGTGTGATGGGAGTTGTGTGGGTGGCTGGTGTGTGTGTGGCTGGTTTTGTGTGATTGGAGTTGTGTGTATGTGCTGGGTAGCTGGTTTTGTGGGTTGGAGTTGTGTATGTGTGCTGGGTGGCTGGTTTTGTGGATTGGAGTTGCTGAGCAGAGAATGGGTGTGTGTTTTGCAGGTATAAGATGCTGCTATGGTATTTTTTATTTACTTTTCCAGCTTTTTAAGACTCCCTCTTCTCTGTCCCTGTTTACCCTGGGCTGCCTATTCACTGGTGATGCAGTGAATGCAGCCTGGCCCCCTCTATGCAGGACCTCACCAAGAGCTAGGCAGCTCAATGACAAATTTCTGATCACTGTAGTGCTGGTTAAGGAAAGGTCCACTTTAAACAGCAGTAAGCAGAGAGGGCTTCATATTCTGCTGATACCCCCCTTTACCTGCCGTTTACTGTCATCTTCTCTCTCTGCACACAAATCACATTCCCCTACCCTCTCCTAGAGCTGCTGCGCGGCAGGGGAGGAGCTATGGAGGGAGTAGAGGGGGATTTTTATTCTATTCGATTTTATTCCTTATGCAAACGCCCTGCTCCTCTGCTCATTGTTTGAGAACACAGCTCAAAGTTGACACACAGTGACAGTGGCACCTCCTAGTACCCCCTAATGACACTCCAATAATCACTGGTACCTGGGGCGACCCGCTCCCCACCACACCCCTAAGTACTCCACTGCTCTGTCGTATGCTCACACACAAGTTTGGCGAACTGCCAGCAAGTACGGTGCTGTTTGAAGGCAGTGTAAATCCCCATAGAGAAGTAATGGTTAATCTATTCAGAGAACACCAAACAGCAGAGAAATGGCAATGAAATGCCCTGATGTTCGGTGGTTTCAATAAGCAGGTTTATTCAGGCGAACCCCATAGGTTTCAATGTTAAAAATATTCCCGTTTTTATGCAACATCTAATAAACCATTTATTATTTTAATCTGCAGTAAAAAGTCTTTATTGATTTTTTTTTAGTACCTTTTAGTCATTTTTCTGATTATTTTTTTCGGCAAAGTTTTTCCCCCTTTTTTTAAATAGCGTTTTTTCTTTTTTCTCTAACAGAACTTTTTATTATTAATCATAGGACCTTATATGTAAATTCCAGACATTTTCATTCGATAGTTTTTTTGAAAACAGCAGGCCACGGGTTTGCGGTGGCAGCATTCAGCGGCCGACTCCCTGCACTTTTGGGACCCTGCTGTAAATGGTGAATTCACTGCAGGGTGGGGAAATTTTATTTCCCGAAGTGCAGGGAATAACAGAACACAAAAATGTTGGCGTCATTTCGGTGCTCTGTGAGTAACCCCTTTAGTGGTGAGGTTTTTTGCTGCCCCCTGGAAAGTGCCAGCCTAAGCCTTGCCTACCCAGGACATATTTGAAAATTAGTGAAATCTCAATGTATCCTTCCTGGTAAAATACTTTGCAAAAGTAAAAAAAAATAATTTTTTTTTTTTTTTATTGTCACCCTAGGGGGTGGTGCCACCCGGTGAGGGCCGCCCCCCCTAGGTACGCGGCCCCTAGGTACGCCCCTGGGAAGCTGCAATATACATTGTGGTACTTCACATGTTTTTTTTGTTTGTTTATTGTTTTGTGTTACTTACTATCCTAATAAATTGAATCCTGTGAAGCAGGTCTGGAAACTGCAGTATAGGTTATTGAGGGAGGAATGAACCCCACAAAGTTTACTTTATATCAGGGTTCAGCATCCTTGTTCATCCAGATGTTTTGCATTTACATTTTCCATAATGCTCAGCCACTCGTTAACTTGGCCTCATGGGAAATATGGTTTCAAAATATCTGGGGGCTGAGGCTGCTTTATGTTATTAGCACTGAGCTAGTCAAGCACAGTCTCGATATCATGTGAGTGATATGCATTTATTCTATGATTCTCTTACGGCTTTTAGCATTATCTGCACTATTGGTGTATTACTAAATTTTTTCCATGTGAATCCATGCATCACTGCATGGAAGGGGAAAACAGAAAAAATGGCAACCCTAGGGTGGCAAAAGTACACCTTACTGTGCCAACCTTAGTATAAAAAGGCTCATTAGTGAGTGAGTGTTACCTTGTATTAGGGGTTTGGTAATTTATGTATTAGCAGCATATTGCACAATTTGTTTGTCTCTTTTTTTGCTTGTTATTCGATGTACCTGAACCTTGGTTGCCATAGTTTGTTACTACAATATGATAAGTAAAATTGTTTATGTCATCACAGAAGTTGGGGTGATTTTAATTGTATATGCTTTAGAAAATATATAGGCTTCAAACATTTTTTGATTAAAAATAAATATATATGGGTGAGCACTTATTAAATATGAGCACAACGTTTGTATAAGCCGTACATGTCCCACCTGGGTAGAGTAGAGGGAGCTGGAACCCAGGGTACGAGGTCACAGAGGTAAATCTGAAATGTGGTATCCAAAAGGGGGCAAATCCAAGAGTGAAGTCGAGAAAGGTAGTCCGTAGGTCAGGGCAGGCGGCAGTGGATCAGGAATGATTAACAGGCTAAAGGGTTGAGTACACAAAATAACTGTAACTATAGGGCTTCTAAGAACACAGACAGAACACAAAATACAGGATGCTGCACAACGCTGAAAAGACGGGCGACTGCCTGTCTGGCAGTATATAAGGTGGGATAAAGGTGGACACACCCCCCCCCCACTGGGAGGGCTCCTGGTTCGCTATTGGATGATCTGACTGAGCCTCCATGAACACCCCCGGCCAGGCCGCACATCATCTCCACGCTCGCACGGTCTGACGCCATTTTGCCTTCCCCGAGGCAGGTGAATGTCACAGCAACCCGCGCCGCCAGCGTCCTCGACCTCCAGAGGAACTGCCGAGCGGTGGAACCACAAGCTACGAAATTTGTTGGCGCTTTATAAGTGCACGTAATCTCTTTTATTGCTTAATAAGTAAAATAAATGTGAGATTGGAAAATCTTTGATTAAACACTTTGATGTTTGATTAAATTAATTGATTAAAAAATTTCTAATAAAGCAAATTATATTTCTATGGGAATTGTTCTATTTCCATAGTTATTATTTTTATCATCATCTATACATTGCTAAAAACAGTTTCCTCAATGCTTTACAATAACCAATATGAAAGAGGCAATATTAAAAAAAAACATAGGAGCAGAAACAAAAGGCGTAGAGGGTCCTGCTCAAATGAGTTTACAATCTAGAGTTAGGGTGGAGTAAGACAAGGGGAGTTTTATTGGACAGCAGGATCACTAGCACCAATGATTTTCTTTATTCTTACAATGGATTATAGACAAACTTGTCATATGGTTTAATATCCTTCAGTTGGCGTAAGGATCTCCCCTACATATCACCTCCTGTCCATAATGACCAGTGTTTATCGGCTGGCTTAATAATAATAGAATTACCCTTTTTAAAGGGTATCAAAAGCTATGATCCCTCTCTCTTGTAAAGTAGTACAAAAGACCTGTGTGACAAGTTATATGCGCAGAATGGTAACTGCTGACAATGTGTCCCACATGTCCTCCGTAGTGAAGTGGTTAAGCCAAAGATTCAAGAAGTCATAGATATACAATTTTTTATTCAAATTTCATTTGCAATATTCTAGATATTCCAGCGGAGTGTTTTGTTACATCTTGACAGCAATTAAAAACCACTGGACCTAATCTATCTAAGCCTTAGAGAATCTCTACAAGTGACCTATGAACCACAGTGCATTGCCAAGTGTATCTCAAGATGCGTTATCACTTCTGACCAATCTCTCATCTCTTACACTTACTTTACTTCCTGAGCCATTATTTAATTTTTATTTAATTACTATATTACATGAAATAATAAAAGAAAGGCCACATGATTAAAATAAACACCAGATGTTTTTAGACAATTTTTCTTTACTGCTTAGGAACCAACTTGCAATACGTTATTTATTTAACCTTTGAGTCAATGCAAATCTATTTTCCTAATTTGTATTAAATGGGAAATAAATTAATGAAACGAAAAACAGAGATTATACTCAATACCTCCAAGTTTTGAACCATTCCTCCTGACAATTTTTCAGACCCTTTTAAAATCTTAAACAGAAAGATGTGTGTCTATGTAAGTGGGTAATCCCATAAGAGCAATAATTATGTTATGTTAGAGTAGGACCTGCCAACATGGGGTACATCGATATCCATTTTTTTAACGTTTCTAACAGTTTACTTATGGATGGGTGTAATAAATATAAATATTAATGAGCTTATTTCGCAATATATGAAATCTATAAAAATTGTGAGCAATCCAACATAAATGAAGTGTTTCTGTAATGGAAAAGAATGAAGTACGTGAATTATTAAAGAACAAAACAATAAATAATTTGACATAGTGCTGCGCCTTAACCCCTTCACTACCAAGTGATTTTCCAAAAAAACTGTTGTCAGAAACCAGTGTTTTTTGTTTGGAAAATCACTTATACAGCAATAAAAAGTTATTACTGTAAATAACCTATTTGGCCAGTACATGGCACCATCTATTGCCAAATTGAGTTACAGAGGTTTGAGCTGCAGGTTGGTTCCTGTTTTTCTTTGTGCATCAGTTGCTGACTGGTGGGGGCACCTTCTGCAGCCCAAAAGCAAATAAAATTTGTTTGCAGCAAACAAATTTCATTTGCTTTTGGGGTGCAGAGCAGCAGATAGAGATATCTCGATATCAGGGCACCAGATGTTGCCTTTGAAGCCTGAGATATCTCGATCTCGGTAGTGAAGGAGTTAACTAAGTCAGGTTTTCAACCACAGTGTGCTGTTTTTGGTATATTGAGGGCTATTCTACAGATTTTAGGGAATGTCATTACTACAGGCAGTCTGAGCATCTAGGATAATGCTGTACACAAATAGCTTGAATGAGCATAAGTGCCATGCTTCCAGCCCTGGATCCCACAGAAGGGCCAGCTAATCCAGTGGTTGAGCCAATCCAGGTTGGCTCTTAGTTCTTGCCCTGCCATTCCTGCTTCCAGTCCGGTATTGTCTTGCAGTCTTCAGCACAGAATTCTACTTTCCAGCAGCTATTTAAGGGCATGACTCCCTATAGTCAGTGCTCTGTCATTGAGTCTCCAACCCTGTCCTGGTTCCATACTGATCCTGCTGTCAGTGCATCCAGTATGTATCTGCCTAGTTACCTAGTATTCCTTGCAGCCAGTTTCCCTGTCCTGGCCTTGAGCACATTTTGCTCTGGTCTTATCCCTTCCTGCATCTACCTAGCATTTATTTTATTTACCCTATCCTTGCCTAGCCTTTCAGATTCTCAGTGTACCGACCTTGGGTATCTTTACTGACTACTCTCTGTTCTGTGCTGATTATTCTGTGTACTGGCTACTATTGCCTCTGTCTTTGCATTACCCTGCGCCACCTCTTGTTACTTTTCGTTATTCTTTATGTAGTTTAGATCCAGCCACTTCAAGGACTGGTCTATCAGATTAGGGATTTCTTTATTTCAGTTTATGTGCAGAAAGTACCTACCCAATCTAACGGCATCTTCATCTCGTGCCTACTTCTATACCTGTCTGTCTGTATTTACCCAGTGGTTTTGGGCTTTTAACCCCTGTAATATGGGTCCCAACTCAGTTCATGCCAGGGGGACATCAAGGCAATGAGAAAACAGTAGTTATTAGACACCTATGACACCAAAAATGAGCAATTAGATGGTCTAGCGTCACCAGCCTATCCTTAACAAAAGGAGAATGTCTTTAATATTAAGCTGTTGATCTTAGTGATTTTATTGCATTTTTTCATTTGTGATTTTCTGGAGAGAACTCAGAGCTTTATTCCAAATCGACCTCCAAATGTTAATGACGGTCACTGGGATAGAAACACAAATTTGAAAGTAATAAATAAAATAATGCTTATAAATGTACTTACATGGTAATATGCGCTACTCTGAGAACTGACAAGGGAATTGTGCATTTTAGAGTAAGATAAAAAATGGCAGTTCCCACTTCAATTCTTCAAATGTTCAGTTTAGACAACAACATCATAAATGTTTTATAGCCTGTTTGTAGAAAAGGTTGCATGCTGAAAATATTTCAAATGGTTATAAATTGAGTCAGCTACAGGCTGCTTCACCATCACGGAAACGTGAGATAAGTATTTCACATCAGACATGAGCACGAGCAATAAATCCAGTTCGTTTCAGCTAATACTAGAATTGCAATCACTTCTATTTGTCTAAATTTCATTTGGAAAGTTGTATCTGTTCATCTGAAAGTGGACCAAATATTTACTTGACCCATTCACTACCAAGTGAATTTCCATAAAACCACTGGCAGAACCCAACGGATTTATGGAAAATCACTTTCCATTAGTCATATAGTAAAAAGTGTACAGATATGTCTGTACTGTATATTTTGACTGTATGTAAGCCCGACTATAAAGAGAAAATTTGAATTAGCTGGGCAGAGTGCCCATTTCAGGGTTAAGCGTGAGCTAAAGATACAGAGATGAATAAAACATTATAAATTCAAAATAGCATCACAAGAAAGGGAAAATCCAAGCTCAACATTATATTACCAGCAGAAGGTCCGGGGACAGAGGGCTGGAGACAAGGTTGATATACAGGGGATTTTGAAGATCGAGTATACTTGACAACGGTAGAGAAGGGGTTGACAATCCTGCTATGGAGAATCCCCAAAACCAGTTACATTTCATGTGATTTTTCACATTTGCAATAAAACAAGAATAATTTATTATTTCATCTCTTCACTAACCAGCATTGGTCAACCCCTTTAATCGGTATCTCATGCAGATAGATCCACTATGGTTTCACAGTACTATACTGTACAGCAGAAGGTATTGATTATTTCTTTAACGCTCTGGGTTGGAAGTGTTTCTTGTGGGAAAGTTCCACAGAAGCTGAGATTTAAGGAGCCCAAAGAATAAATATGATATCTTTTTCATTTACCATTATTATTAAAAAAAATCTAATAATTATTTCATTTAAAGGATATATAAAAAAATAAATATTACTTTTAGTCATGGAATTGACTGGAAGCCTCAGCTGTCACATGACAGAGAGAGGCTGTAGGATCGAGCAAACTTCCAGTCAATCCTATGGCTCTTAGAGTGCTGTTCATTCGCGACTTTTGGCCATAAAGCAGACCAGTGAGTGTTTATTGTGACCAAATCACTTGCACTTAGACAGCTTAATTAGCCCTTGGAGGCGGTGGGGTCACTAAGTTCACTGCAACCATTCAGTTTGCATTGATTGGTCACAATGCCTAGAGTATCCTTTATACCAGTGTTTCCCAAACCTGTCCTCGACCAGGCCAGATTTTGCAGCTCACCTGGAGGAAAAGCAGACTGAATCCTGCAATCACTGAGCAGCAAATCATATCACCTGTGCTGTGCTTCAGATATCTGGAAAAAGTGGCGAGGCAGAGGGTCCCGAGGACAGGTTTGGGAAACACTGCTTTATACCCTGACTTAGGTCCATACAGGTACCTGTATATGTTATGTTATGTTTGGATGTGACCGTATATTCTCTGATCATTTTGGGGGTCTATAAGTTTTTAAATCAAATAACTTTTATTTAAAGAGGTTTATTACCCAAAAATAGGCTTATTAAACAAGATCCAATGCAGGGCATAAATGTTTTTAAACAACTATTGCATGCCATAAAGAGAATAAAATATATTGACCTACAAACAGTTAAAATCCAGCTGGTTTAACTAAAACCACTTTGGTTTCTTATAAATGAATTTGTGAAAATATGAGTAAGCTGTCTCTTCACTTTAGTATTTTGTTTAAGAAAGCTAGAGGGTCTTTCATTTTATTAAAAACAGGCTCATGCCTTTTAGTGACATACGTTTACTCCCTGACTTCTAAAGGATTTAATCCTCTGGTCTAATTCAAGTTTATTTAAAAAAAAAAAATCTTCTGTATATACTCCTTAAAATATACATGTTTGTATTAATAGATCAGAGAGCAAACATTAATATAGCCAACAAAATACACAAATTTCGTCCTTAACAAATTCAACATCCCTCTGTTATTTTTACAAACTGGGACAGGTCATACATAAATTGCTAAATTACAAGAAAATACCCTTGTTGCGTAGGATTAATATATATTCAGATTGTTAGTTTCATAGAAAGAAGCTCCAGCACGTAAATGGCTAGATTACGTACTGAAAGCTAACTGTAGCGTTCATATATGTAAGTGTTAACGCTACAATAAGTGACTTTAAGGCATACCCCCCCATGTTACATTGCTAATGCTAAAAACCTATAAAAAATCTGTTAGAACGTGGGTGATTGCGCTAGCCCGGCATGGACTCCAGGAGTGTAGCGGTTCCTTCTGGGGCAAGGTGCCGTGGTAGCACCTGCCCCTGAAATGAATGCTAAAATGAGGATGCTCTGGGGAACCCTGCAGGTGCAGGTTTTCCCCGTTAGCATCCCCATTTTAGCGTTAAGAATGTAATCTAGCCCAAAGCAGTGGCAAAGCATGGGGGGGCCTCGGGCGCAATTTTCTTAGGGGCGCAAAATTACCAAAGAGATTTGAACCACTAATATTTTCCAGCAGGGATCAGAAAGGTGTCCGCTCACTGACACTGATGTCCGTGAGTGGTCCTGGCACGAGCAGCCACCAGTTTTCCGCACGGCGGTGATTTCGCACTCCGCGTCCAGAAGGGAGGACAAGGACAGCAAATTTGGTCCTGTTATGACTCCTTAACGCTGAATTGAGTCACGTGAAGCAGCGCAGCATTATTCAATAGACATGTGCACAGCACAAAATTTCGTTTTGAACTAATGGATTAGTACTAAAATGCAATTTGTTTAGTTGCTAAAAAAATTCGTTTTCAGTTCTTTAGTATGAAAACTAATTTCATTCATCCGAAAACCAGTGGATACAATTACTATTGTAGTGGCTCCTCAGAGGGCTGAGATCGCTGCTTGTTACAGTATCTCTCACTCTCAGCACAATGTGTCAGGCAAAGCTGTTACAGTAACTGACTGCTGCTCATCACAGCGCTCAGAGTTTCAGTAAAACTGGTAAATAATATTTTTATATATAAGAGGTTAGAACAATATTATTTCCTTGTTTTACTAAAACTGAGCGCTGTTACAGTCAGTTACTGTAACAGCTCCTAGTGGCGCAGTCTCTTTTGAGAGTGGTCTATATAAAATCTAGTACAAATAATAAATGGGTATGGTATTCCCACTATTCCAAACAGTGCACGGTCGAAAAGACCACTAAAGTGCTGCTATGAATAGAGCTAAGTGCAGTAGTTTTACTGTGCAAAAAAGGTGACAGTTGATGTCCTGATATATTAACAAAAAAATCGCATATTAAGTGCATATAGTGCAATTGAAGGTCTTTCAAAAAGTTATCCTTATAGATTCTCGTTTTCCAAATCACTTGTGAAGGCAAAAAAACACAGTCCAACCGACCATATATTCTGTATTGAAGACAAAGGTAGTCTGGTTGAGTCTCCACAGGGGCAGTCCAGAGGCTTACGTGAGGTCCTGGTGCACTGTCTTCACCTGACTCCCAATTCCCAAAAAATGGGAGGAAAAGGGGAGAGGGGTAGAAGGGAAACAGAAAAAGAAAAAATAGTGCAATATTGACTGATACAGAGTTAAGTGCCCATAGACAAGGGAACACTTACACTTTATAGAGCCTCATGTACCTGCTCTGGTGTGGAACGCCTTGGGCCTAATTGAGGGTAGCCTCTGCCCTTCTTTAGAGTTTTCTTGGGGTGGCCTCTGCCTTTCCTTAATGTTTGCTCGATCGTCTCAGATATAGAAAAAGAGAGATCTTCATAGCGTGATTTGTAGCCAATGGTTAAAATAAGGTAAGTAGAGGTCTAAACAAACTCACCGATGTTGGAGCCTTAGGTTCCAGGCTCAACTTGTAGGCGTGTGGTACTGCTTATTCGGTGGGTACCTTCACCTCTTTCATTTGCAGATGGTCTTCTGATTAAATCAAACCCATGTGGGTCTGAGTGCTGTGATCTGATCAGCTATGTGTAACAGCTGAGCCTGATACATTGTACTGAGAGATAATATAACAAGCAGCTGATCTCAGCGCTCACAGCCACTGGATTTAAAGGGCTAAAAAAAAGGCTCCTCTCTGTATAATGTGTAGAACATCCTCCTGCATTAATTAATACCCCTCTCTGTATAATGTATATAACATCCTCCTTAATTAATTAATGTCCCTCTCTGTATAGAACATCCTCCTCAATTTATACCGTTCTCTGTATAATGTATATAACCTCCTGCATTGATACCCCTCTCTGTATAATGTATAGAACATCCTCCTGCATTCGTTAATGCCCCTCTCTGTATAGAACATCCTACTCAGTAGGACCTACTGCAGAACTTTGGAATGCAATGCTTATCCAGCACAGGAGAGGGAACTTTTACTTAAACTTTGCATCTCTGTGGGGGAGAGAGACAGGAATATAAAAGCAGGGGAGAGGGCAAATATTAACATAAATCGGTCTGTAAGCTCAGAGAAGAGATGTCTGGTGCAAATTTATTTTTATAATAAAATTAAGCACTTTAAATCCAGGGAAAACATTCAAATAAATCACACTGACAGCTCATAATAAAAGAGTAACTGTGAGCTGGATACTAAATGTATCAGACGTAAAAAAAAACTTTATAACAAGCAGCACTGGGAGAGGAGAGGGACTTTATATATGTCCCTCCAGTGTACAGAGCACTGGTGAGACCTCACTTGGAGTACTGTGTGCAGTACTGGAGACTGTATCTCCAGAAGGATATAGACATCTTAGAGAGAGTTCAGAGAAGGGCTACTACAGTTGTGTTCAAAATGATTCAACCCCCAATGCTGTAAAGGGTTTTAGGGAATTTAGTGTACATTTGTAATTGTATTCAGAATGAAATCCTACAAGGACTTTTTAAAGAACCATATGCAACTAAAATGACATCAATTGGTTTTGTAATACAGTAGTAAATGTTTCTTTTGTGAATTCTTCATTGACACAATTATTCAACCCCTTAAAGACTACCACTCTGAAGAACAGAGGTTCATTCAAGTGTTTTCAATCAGGTATTGAAAACACCTGTGGATGTCACGGAGCAGCAATAAAGCATAATAAGCACCAATTAGGCAGCTTTAAAATGACTGATACTCAGCTCCTTCTAGACATTTACTGGTGTGGTTACAAACATGGTGAAGTCAAGAGAATGGTCCAGGAAGACAAGAGAAAAGGTGATTACTCTTCACAGGAAGGGCAATGGCTATAAGAAGATTGCAAAGATGTTAAACATACCAAGTGAGACCATAGGAAGCATCATTCGCAAATTCAAGGCAAAGGGCACTGTTGGAACGCTACCTGTCATGGCAGAAAGAAGATGCTGACTTTGACTGCTGTGCGCTACCTGAAGCGTAGAGTGGAGAAAAGTCCCCGTGTGACTGCTGAGGAACTGAGAAAAGATTTGTCAGATGTGGGTACTGAAGTTTCAGCTCAGACAATACGGCGCACACTGCGTAATGAAGGCCTCCATGCCGGAACTCCCAGGCGCACCCCCTTGCTGTCTTCAAAGAATAAGAAGAGTCGACTGCAGTATGCCAAAAGTCATGTGGACAAACCACAGAAGTTTTGGGATAGTGTTCTGTGGACTGATGAAACAAAATTAGAACTGTTTGGGCCCATGGATCAACGCTATGTTTGGAGGAGGAAGAACAAGGCCTATGAAGAAAAGAACACCTTGCCTACTATGAAGCATGGCGGGGGGTCAATCATGCTTTGGGGCTGTTTTGCTTCTGCAGGTACAGGGAAGCTTCACCGTGTGCAAGGTACCATGAATTCTCTTCAGTACCAGGAGATATTGGATGACAATGTGATGCAGTCCGTCACAAACCTGAGGATTGGGAGATGTTGGACCTTTCAACAGGACAATGATCCCAAGCATACCTCCAAGTCCACTAGAGCATGGTTGCAGATTAAAGGCTGGAACATTTTGGAGTGGCCATCGCAGTCACCTGACTTAAATCCGATTGAGAACCTCTGGTGGGACTTAAAGAAAGCAGTTGCAGTGCGCAAGCCTAAGAATGTGACTGAACTGGAGGCTTTTGCCCATGACGAATGGGCGAAGATACCCGTAGATGGCTGCAAGACACTTGTGTCAAGCTATGCTTCACGTTTAAAAGCTGTTATAACTGTAAAAGGATGTTGTACTAAGTACTAAGATTGAATGTCACTTGGGGGTTGAATAAAACTGATAATGATGTGAGCACAGAAAAGACATTTGTGCTTATTTCATTATAAATGTTATGTTATATTTGTCTGACCTACACGTGCCTCTTTGATTTAATTGTAAGCAAGATGACTGAATGATCAAAATCAATGTCAAACTGGCCAAAACACTCAATTTCAGTGGGGGTTGAATAATTTTGAACACAACTGTAAAATGGTGTACGGCTTGAAGGAGAAAAGTTACCAGGAAAGGCTTAATGATCTTAACATGTACAGCTTGGAAAAAAGACGAGACAGAGGAGATATGATAGAAACATTTAAATAAGTAAAGGGAATCCACAAGGTAGAGGAAGGGAGTATATTTAAAAGGAAACAAAGTAGCAAAACAAGAGGACATAGTCTTAGATTAGAGGGGCAAAGGTTTAAAAGTAACATCAGGAAGCATTATTTTACTGAGAGGGTGGTGGATACATGGAACAGTCTTCCAGTTGAAGTGGTAGAGGCCAAAACAGTAATTGAATTTAAGCAAGCATGGGATAGGCATAAGGCTATCCTAAACAAAAGATAAATCCAGGTAAAGTATCCATGTAATTGGGCAGTCTAGATGGGCCGAAAGGTTCTTATCTGCCGACATTTTTCTATGTTTCTATATAAAATGTGTATTATAGATGAGGAAAGGGGGATAGTGCTCCTGGATAATATAAAATGTATCAGACCTAAGCCCCTATTATACAGAGCGGGAGGGGAGATAACACACATTTTATAAAGTCCCTCTCTTCTCCCAGCGTTGCTTGTTATAAAGGGGTTTTTACTATCCAGCCCTCCTCTGTCATTAGCTTTCAGTGTGATTTATTTGAATGTTTTTCTTCTCCAGCTGCTTTTATCATCTTGTCTGCCTCATAGACATGCAAGGGATAAGTAAAGGTTTCCTCTCCTGTGCTGGCTGTCTGTGCTGCGAGTGAGTATTCTGGAGCTCTATCACTGTCAGATTTTCGGGTAGGGGTTGGGAAGGATTACGCATACAAACCTTTTCTGTAGCTTTGTGATGTTGCGCTCTTCATTGCTGATCTCCTTTACTCAATGTAATATCACAAAAAGGACTGAAACTAAAATGTAGTGCATTTTATTTTAGTTTCTTTCGTTTTTTGTACTGAGCAGTTTCGTGTCTCTTGAGTCATACGAAAACTAAATTATCCCAAAATTCTGACTAAATCGTTTTAGTACTAAAACGAATGCACATGTCTATTATTCAACGGAACACCCTGTACCACGCTTGTCAGTCCCACTTGAAGCCCTGTTCCAGGCCCCCACTGCTGGCAGCCCTGCAGCCGCTGAATACTATGGAGGGAGTGAGGCGCCTGCCCTGCAGCACATTTATAATACCGTCTCCACTAAGCCCCCTGGACAGCTTCCCCAGGCCACCAGTAAACCCACAAAGGTAGGCGACACTGTAGACACCAGAGCAGCATGACCACCATACAGTGAGGAGGTACTGGGAGTACAGGGAGAGAGTGACTGGAGGTTCGGGGAGAGATTGACTGTGGATACTGGGAGAGAGTGACTGGGGGTACTGGGAGAAAGTGGGGGTACTTGGAGAGAGAAAGAGTGATAGAGAATGACTAGGGGGTACTGGGGGAGTGACTGGGGTACTGGGAGAGAGAGAGTGATTGGGGTACTTGGAGAGATAGAGAGTGACTGGGGGTACTGGGAGAAAGTGGGGATACTGGGAGACAGTGACTGGGTATAGTGTGAGAGTGGAACTATGCTAGGGTATACTGGGACAGGGTGACTGGCAGCAGTGGAGTAGCGTGGGGAGCATGTGTGTTTAATTTTTTTATTATATCAGTATTTTGTTAATATACAATACATGTGCTTGTGGGGTAAGGGGGTAAATACACTACTGGTGGAAGGGAATCAGGGTGTGTTACCGTGTCCACAGGTTGGGGGGCGCACAATTCTTGCCTTGCCCCGGGCGCTGACAACCCACGCTACGCCACTGCCCCAAGGTGTGGTGATTTAACCTCATCAATGCTGATCCATTTCACCCCCATGTGATAAGTCCATTGGGGCTATTTTTTGTTCATGAAATTTAAATGCAATTTGAAGTCATGTTTTATTGCAGGACCCACACACATTACAAATCATTATTTAGCAGACTCTGAAGATTCATATACATCATTATTATGTGTATATGTCATATTCTGTCAGAAAGCTATATCTATGAATAAAGGGTACATTTTTAATTGGGTTTCACTAATTTACAGAATGTAAGTTTATTTTTCCACGCTTTATTATCCAAAACTTTGGGCCACATTCCAATCCTGGTGCTAACGTTAACGCTCACCTGCGTGAGCATTAACGTTAGCCCCGGTGGCTACCGCACATTACCATCCAAACGCTAACAAGTTAAGTAACCCGTTACCGGTTGGTACCTTGCGCTTTTCAGCGCAAGGTTACTGTACTTTTTGCTCCCTATACTTAACATGGGGAGCGCAAAGTGTTAATCAGCGTTAGGATTACAAAGTCCTATCGCTGATTAACGTCCGGCTGTGGTTAGCAAAAAGTTAACCACAGCCTGGCCTTGGTGCTAACAGATTCCGCTGGTGCAAAATCCGTTAGCACCAGCCAAAAAAAAATTGAATTGCCAGATGCTCACCTCCTGTCCCGCGGCGAGGACCGCGGCTCTGTCTGCCTCCTCTGTCGTCGGGAACCGAGGGAGAGACTGTGGGAAAAAGTCCCCCAGTCTCTCCCTGCACATCACTTCACCGACCTGCCAGATCTTGCGAGGTGAGATCCGGCAGGTCATGTGACCGGCAGGGGGAAACTCAATGGAGTCCTATGGACTCCATCGAGTGGATGCTCGCGGCGGCGTAGCTCCCGCTAACAATGCAGGCAGCTTTGCGCCTGCATTTTAATCTCCTGTTAAACCGGGGGCGGTAGGGAGAAAACTGCGGGCGCAGAAAACTTGTGCACCAGCCGTTTTCCATTTGCGGCTCAACTTTAATGTACGTTTTCCAACTGAACCACTTTTCAGCAGCTCTATTTGTAACACTTTGAAGCAGCAGGATGACAACAGCAGTGGCGCCAGGAAGCCATAGGACTCTGTGGAAACAGATTGGGAAAGTGGAAGGATTTGTGGAGGAACACTGGGAATTATTTGTTCCTGGTGTTACGCTTCCCACAGAAAGAGGAAGGGGTGGATTGCGCCTCTCTCTCCACTGAGGAATCTAAGGTAAGTGACTTTATGGTGAGGATTAATGTATTAATCGATTGTGTTGAAGTGCAAGCCACACCAGCCATTGAAAGACGTTATTCAACCCTGGACGAGTGCAGATGGAGAATGAGCTGCTCGGAATAGCTTGTTCTTCATCTGGTAGGTACCATTAACACTGCCCATATAACGTATAGGAGCTGTTTATGTGCAATAAGCTGATGCAACATCCAAGACTCAAGTCTGCTGGAATAGAATGTGTTAAAATTAGGCACAATGCTTATGTCGTTATCCTGTACAGCTCACGCGCACTGCTTAGCATCCTGGTTGTGATCTGGCCTCAGGTGGGTTAAATAAAACTTATAAAGGATTCCTGTGTTTGTTAATACAGCTGGACCTATACATGACAAACCATTTTAATGAGTAACACATCAAAGTAAATGAGGCCCAAGCAAGTGTAATCTGACCCAGGCTATTGGCTAATGATTGATGTTATATACATTAAAAGTTGTATTTGTTATAAATTTGTTGTCAGTTTCCACATATTAATTAAAACTGCTTAAGATAAAACACTTGCAGTACAATACATATGTAATACTGAAGAAATAAAACATATGTATGCACCACAAAAGTGAATGTATAAAAACTGAGCATGAAAAGAGTTAAAAAAATACCTGCTGCCTAGAGGTTCACGGAGCATAGTGATTGTCAGGAGCCTAGACGCTGGCGCCGCAAGAAAGCTAGAAACATAAGCTGGCTTCCTGTAATGACCTTGATCAGGGGCGGACTGACAACTAATGGGGCCCCCGGGCAATAGGAGGTCATGGGGCCCCCCTTGTTCTGCACCCAAAGGAGGCCACACCCATAAGTTCAGGCCGTCCTGCAGCAACCAACAATGCACAGTACACACACCGACTGCTGGGCTGGGCCGAGGCGGTCCATTGATGACAACAGGGTGTACTAGTATGCCCCGTGGCTTCACTGCCCTCTTGCTGCAGGGATGGCATAGTACGCGCTGCGGCAGGAAAGGGTTAAAGTGAAGACTTCTTTTGTGTTTCCAGAAATAATAAAATGCCTTGTCATTTACTCCTTCCTTATTTGCAACAATAAAAATAATTTAGTAAAATGCCATAGACATGATGTGACTTCAAGGGCCAATCAGAATCTTTGATTTATCCAGGATGTCCCAGTACTCTATTGAATGTTCAGCATTCTAGAAGGCATTTAAGACTAAATAGAAATTTTGATTAATAGTTTTGCGTAAGATAAAACCTGTAAATTAGATGAAAACGTATTTAGCTGTACATATAGATATCTCTAAAATACTATACAGAGTACAGAGAAAACATGATAGCAAGAGTGGTTTGCAAGATTTTGACGCTTTATTTGTATCTTTACATCCTACAGTTATTGCATTATTGCAGTAGTTTATCTGATCACAGCTGCTTGCCAGCTGTGACATTAGAGACAGCAGTGATGGTTTATTTCTTGTCATTTAAAATATAAACATTTAAAAAATACTTCATCAGACATAATTCAGAGGGTCTTATACTATCAATATTTGACTAGACAATGCTCAAGACCACACACGATTATCAACTTTAAACCTGAATCTGTATCCGGTTGAAAATCTCTATAGGTTTATAGTCTGTCATAAGTACAAATTATTATTATTAGCCTTCTCAATGTATTGTGACGTTAATCCCTATGCGTGATGTTATTTACAAATTGTAAAACTGTAATATGGTATAAAAAATAATTCACCTTCATCCAGTAGAATACTGTTTAAACATATTAAATCACTTTTATAAATATGGTAAATAGGTGACTTTAATAGTTAATAAGCAAATTTTAATATTTAACTAACAGGGTTATTCAGAGAGAGGTGAAAACCAGGAGAATGACTGGAGAAGTAAAAAATCTAGGTCAAAATAGCTAAACCAGAAAAAATCTCCCATTTATCTCCCTTTCCAAATCGGCTATTTTGACCTAGAATTTTCACTCCTCCAGTCATTCTCCTGGTTTTCACCTCTCTCTGAATAACCCGGAAACTCTTAATGCCAGTCAGTTGTATTGTGACAAGGTATTATTGTTGAAGAAAGCACTACAACTATCTCTGTAGAAGTCAATCGTTTGTGATTTTATTACAGCATTGTAAGACAACATCAGCTCCACATAGAAAATAGAATAATATTACTTTAAGGAACAAAGGGAAAAAAGTCAAGAAAATGTATTTAAGTACAATGGTTGTTATCAGGAATGAAAAAGAAAAGACAGAACAAGACTTGCCCCTGTGCAAAGAATTATTTAGATCACTAGCCATAGAAATCACCAAATTGCCAGCCCCCCAGATTTTGATCCAATCAATCATTCAAATTATATATGCAAAAAAATATATATATATAGAATTTTAGATAGAAAAGAAGGTACACTTGGCAAAAAAAGGTGATTATTAGGAAAAATTACACTTTTTACAGTGTTGATGACATTGAAGTAACATGTAGGAACAGGAAGTAGCATTTTGTAAAAAATATGCGAGGCAGTTTATTGGACTCGTGATTATGTTTGCAGGCAATGGATTGCATCTGACAAAACTGTAAAGTTAAGTGTAGAATCTGAACCAAGCTCAGAGTATAAACACACAGAATGATTCAATGGGATCTGACTGAATATGAACCCAAGGACAAAGTAGTTGACCTCCATCTATGATATGCAGAAAGCATACATAACCGTGCTAGTTTGTCATTTTTACATCTTTAAGACTGGAACATGAAGATTTCTATGGAAGGAAACTCCTGGAGCATCTGATAACACATGACTGTTGCGCAGGGAGAAGCTGACTGTGAATAAACTAGATATATAGGCATGGCATGAGTACTATGGAGAACATGTTGAAAGCACTAAAGGAAGGAGTTATAGCAAGAAAAAATATTTAGATATGATGGTGAGCTATTGATAGGCTTTCCAGGGTGGAAGAATGTGATGTCTTCCTCATAGTCCATGCATCATGGTCTATGAGGAAGAAGAAAAGATTGGAGCCAATGTGCTTAGAGAAAGTCTGAGAAGAAGTAAGCTTTGCTTAAAGCAAGGGATGACCTATTTATATGCAGGGTACAGAGACCTGTATTGCCGATTTTTAATATGTTGCATTCTATCACTTTGTATTTCTGTACCCACTGTAAAAATTCAATGTTCTTGAACCCAGGACATACTTGAAAACGAGAGAAATCTCAATGTATCCTTCCTGGTAAAATACTTTATGAATAAATAAATATGCTAATCTCTCTCACCTATCGTGTGTTTTTGGTCTGAGAAAATCCCTCTACTGAAGACCTCTGAAGTCATGTCCTCCAGCTCATATTGTAGACACCTGGGGCCTTATTCCAAGTTTGGTGTTAACTTAACCAGAGTGGTTGTAACGTGTAACTATCCCAGAGCCATTATAGGGCCATATTCCATAGCTGTCGATAAGATTACTACAGAAAACGTTATACATAATGTGACAATTCTAATATATTCGTTATAATGTTTGGGAATATTTTGCATGACGTTAATAATTGGTAATATTTCTTTAGGTAATTATGGTACAGCGCCACTATATATGCAGCCTGACGTGATGTGTTTCAAGAATTAATTAAAAATGTGAATGGCCTTTTGTCTCTTTGCCAGCAATTAAGCTCCCTTGTGAAGCCAGGGAAGATGGAGATATCAAAGGTTATTGTGAATTGCTAGGTATAGACCTTCCTATTACAACATAGGGGGCCAAATTAACACCTTTTTGAAATGCTAAAGGGAAATCTTCCTGTTGGCCAAAGATAGGTGAATAGGTTTTCTTTGATCTGCATGATAGGGGAAATTGTCATTTGGTCTAATGGAAGATCCTGTGTTCCTACACAGTATGGGGGCCAACAACTCGCACCTTGGGAAGTGTAAGACGCAAGCCAATGAGCACACCAAAGAGTGTTCTCCCAGACTGAGTGTCAGTGCCCTGTAATTGATCATGTATATCAAAGAAGTGAATATGTCCTTTGTAGCTCGAAACAATCTTGATAATATAATTCAAGGGTATCATAAAAATTAAATAAGAAGTGAACTGAGCATGCCCACGAAGTGACAGGAATGGGGGATTCTGGTAAATGGAGTGGGCGGGCTGTACATCTATGGGCATGACATTGGAGGAGCATAGGAAATGTATAAATTCTGGGACCAATGCCATGCTCATTCCTTATTTTTTTGGAGGTCAATCGAAATTGAAAAAATATTTGCCATCTTCTACCAGAGCCTCCCTGGCAGTTGATCTCTTAGCTTGCATCGTATGTAACTAGAATCTGCTGTTTATCTCCTTTTTATTTCTCTGCTTGTGGATGTAAATATTAATTGTAATATAATATTCCCGTATATGCCTGTGATCATAATTTTTTCATCATAGTAAATATAAAATTTATTAAGATCTGCCTTTGACTGATATAAGAACCTCGTTAACCGAAGAGACGAGATTAGAATAGTGTCTTGTTTAGCTCGGGACGACCTACTAAAAGTCAGTGGGGTGAAGTCAGTCTTTTGAACTGTTCTCTGTTTTGGGGTGGTTAGTCCATCAGAGTCTCAGTCATTATTCTGGGTCTAGTGCAGACAGATAGTGATTTTTAACCCTGCATCCACTTTGCTGAGTCATGTGCCCTTCTGGAGTGAAGGCGTTTACGTGACACATAACATCTCCAGTAATTATTTTTTCAACGGGAAACGATATTCCATTCCTGTCACCAACTGGACTTTGAATGTAGCGTTTCCCTGCGACAGGTTACTGTACATCAATGTCTCCTATATTTATTATGGGAGATGTTAATTTACACCTCTGTGTGGTATCACGAGCTATTCCAATGTAACATGCACTTCCACCAGGGAGAAGTTATTTCACTGTGAAATAACATGTCCTCAAAGCTGGTGTTAAGTGATTATCAGGGTAATTCAAAGAGATCCAAATTGCTTGAGAAAGGTAACCGAACGCTGAAAATCAGCGTTCAGTTACCTTTCTTGGCCATTCGGCTATCCAGAGAGCAGGCAATTCGCCAAATCCTGGCGAATTGCCTGCTCATACGGTGCCTGTTCGGTGCCTGTTCGAGGGCAGTGAAATCCCCATGAAAAAGCACTGCTTCGGCTATTCAGAGAACACAAACCAGCAGTGAAAGGTTCCCGAAATGCCCTGCCATTCCGTGGTTTCATGCGGCAGATTTATTCAGGCGAATCCCATAGGCTTCAATGTTAAAAATATTCCCGTTTTAATTCAATATCTAATAAACCGTTCATTATAAAATTCTGCAGTAAAGAGTCTCTTTATTTATAGATTCTTTTGGGATATTTTAAGCATTTTTCTGGATTTTTTTTTAAAAAAAGTCAGATTTTTTTTAAGTTTACTTATTTTTTCTGTAACAGCCCTCTTTATTATCATTCCCTGGACCTCATATGTAAATTTCAGACATTTTCGCTAAGTAGTTTCTTTGCAAACAGCGTTTCACTTTTCAAACATTCAAGCGTACTGTTTTCCTAATTTATTCACTTCACTCGTTTGCGGTGTCGGCTTTTTCCGGCGGCCTCGCTGAGTGTGATCGGCTCCTGCTCGGGTTTTTCCGGCTTTTTCGGCGGGTTAATCCAGATGTTTTTGCGGGTTTTCAGCGTGCCTTCACCGGGTTTTGCGGTGACTTTTCGTCGGGTTTGCGGCAGCTTTTCCCTGCAATTCGGGGGCCCTGTGGTGTTTGCTGAATACACCGCAGGGTCGCCGAAATGGGATCAGCAAAACGAACCGAATTGAAGAGAACGAAAAGTCACCGAACGTGCGGTGACTTTTCAATTCTCTTTGAATTACCCTGTATGCTTTTAGAAGAGTAACGTTACACAATCTGAATCCCCTCCACGAATAAATCCCATACTCACCTCTCATCTTCGGCGAAGAGGGCAGCGGGTTCCACCATCTCCTCTCATTGCGTGTAGAGTGAGACTGGGAACAAATTGTTTCTAGTCTCCCTTTGAAATTCACCTGTGGTGCTGCATGATCTCTTTAGTGCAACTTCGCGGCCGGAACACACAAGGCTCCATGGAGCGCTATGGACTCCACAAGCCAATACTTGTCAGTATCGGTATGCCTTGGGCTTTGTTCCAGGGCCAGGGGCTCATAAAGCGTCTACTCTAGGATACCAATGGTAAAATGGAGACTGCTTACTTCTATATTTTCCCATTAACTGCAGAATAGGGCCCATAGTCTATGGAGCTGTTAAGTTTACAACAGTTCTGGTTAAATTTACACCAACCTTGGAAAAGGGCCCTTGATTTTTAGTTTCATGACTGGCCCCAAAGCATATTCCCATTAACTTCATGATTTATGAAAATGGTCATCAAGCTGAATCTTTATATACAGGTCTATTCACTAAAAGGTGAAACTTAGGAGAATTGAAAATCCTAGGTGAAAATGGCCAAACCAGAAAAATTCTCTCAATTATCTCACTTTCCAAATCAGCTATTTGATCTAGATTGTTCTCTTTGTCTGCCAGTTCTCCTGAGTTTCATCTTTAGTGAATAGACCTGATTATACAACAGATCTCCCATAGGAGTAATATTACTATAATTCCCTGTACACCTTGCTGGGAATAATTTTTTTGCGGGCTAACACGCCATCTATTCAATGCAAATAAACCAGTGTGAAAATAATCCATGACAATTTATCAAGGTCAAAAGGATGACTTCAAGGACAGAATACCAGCATTATAAACAAAGCAGCTGTGTGTAAGAAGAATCCAGAACTTTGAAGAAAGCAGTATAATGTTATTTGTCCTATAGGAAAGCGAACCTGTACAGCAAAGCCGTCAACATTTTGAGTTATGAAATAAAATGACCAGATCTTGCTTTTTCACAATCATTGATTTGAAGAAGAAAAAAGCACTACACAGCTCAGAAAAACGTAAATGGATCCATTATTATTATTATTATTCTTTATTTATAAAGCGCCAGCATATTCCGCAGCGCTCTACAATAAGCACAGTATAGACAGGGTTACAATACATTGAACAACATTTGACAAACAGTACGGCTAGGGTCAGACTGAGGCAGTGCGAACGCGCGTGCAGGCGCACTTAATCACGGCCGCACTAGCAGCAGATGCCGGGCAATGACGGCCAATATACGATGTACGGTCGCACAAAAGTTCGGCTGCGCAACGCAAGTGGAAAATGAACGCATTTTTTCGAGAACGTGAAACCACTAGTACTGACGTACAGAGTGCGCTGCGTCCGCTAGCGGCGTGTGTGAGTGAATTGGAGACATCAGACGCTGCTAATGTCCGGCCAACATAACGTCCAGATGCAAGAAGTGTTTTATTGATGATCCGTACAAAATCACGGATGAAACTGCGCATAGTATGACCGCTATTGCGTATTCCGTGAAAAAATACGTCCATTCTTCGAACGCACATTTTCACGGACAACGTGAAAAATGCGTTAGTCTGACCCTAGCCTAAAGGAGGAGATGAGGGCCCTATTCCCGTAGGAACTCACAATCTGGGAGGGTTGGGGTTGGAAACAGGAGGAGAGGACTGTAAGGTTAGAGTGATTGATGATTGCGTCAGTGAGTTGGGTGGTAGGCTTCCCTAAATAGGAACGTTTTAAGGGAGCGTTTGAAGGAAGAGAAGTTAGGGGAAAGTCTGACAGTACGAGGGAGAGCGTTCCAGAGAGTGGGGGCTGCGCGTGAGAAATCCTGCAGTCTATCATGGGAAGAGGTGATGCGGTGAGAAGCTAGGCGCAGGTCACTGTTTGACCTTAGGGAGCGGGCTGGGGTGTATTTGGTGATTAGTGAGGACAGGTAGTGGGGAGCTGAGTTAGTGAGGGTTTTGTAGGTAAGGATAAGGATGTTGAACTTAATTCTGCAGTGGATGGGGAGCCAGTGAAGGGACTCGCAGAGGGGAGCGGCAGAGACAGAGCGGCGGGTGAGGTGAATTAGTCTGGCGGAGGCGTTCAGGATGGATTGTAGGGGGGAGAGGCGGGACAGAGGGAGGCCAGATAAGAGATTATTGCAATAGTCGAGTCGGGAGATTACCAGGGCGTGTATGAGTTGTTTTGTGGCGACAGCGGTAAGAAATGGCCGAATTCTGGAAATATTACGCAGTTGGTATCGGCAGGAGGAGGAAAGAGACTTGATGTGGGGGATGAAGGAAAGAGCAGAGTCAAGTGTAACTCCAAGACAGCGAACTTGGTTTGATGGGGAAATGGTGATACCCTCCACCGTGATAGAGAAGTCAGGAGGTGGGGAGGCATTGGAGGGAGGAATAAGTAGGAGTTCAGTCTTCGACATGTTGATCTTTAGTGGTGGGAGGCCATCCAGGAGGAGATGCCAGATAAACAGTCACTGACTTTTGAAAGGACAGGGGGAGAGAGATCAGGGGTAGAGAGGTAGATCTGAGTGTCATCAGCGTAGAGGTGGTAATTGAAGCCAAAGCTGTTGATGATTTTGCCCAGGGAGGAGGTGTAGATGGAAAAGAGCAGAGGACCAAGGACAGAGCCTTGAGGTACACCAACAGATAGAGGCAATGAGGAGGAGGAGTTACCAGCAAAGGACACACAGAAGGACCTGTTGGATAAATATGATTCGACCCAAGCGAGTGCAGTGTCACCGAGACCCAGAGAGTTGAGGGTCTGTAGAAGGAGGGGGTGGTCAACAGTGTCAAAAGCAGCCGAGAGGTCAAGCAGGATGAGAATAGACATATTCATTTAGCATATCCATTTAGCATATCCTTATAATAAACATAACAGGGTAAACGGAAACATCTGCTCACATTTGTATAAGTACTCTAGATACTTAAAACTCTGATTGTAATCTAAGAATGTTTCATTAGAAACAAGAAACGGAAAATGACTCAAAACACGGGCAAATAGGTTATGTCTGGGAAAAAAAACATATGTTTTATGTAGTGTAACTCTTCCAAAGCAAGATATGTTCAATTTGCAAACAATGTTTTGGATGTTATTCCTCAAAACTTTCTAAAATTAAGGAAATCTGGTAAATGAATACCATAGGTGTGTGTCCAGGCACACCCTAATGTTGGGTGAATAGGTCTCATATCTGGTTCATGATGTATAACATAAAAACAAAGAGATGAATGGTGGAGGGTACTTTTTGGCAGGAGGAAAGATGAGAATTTCACTTTTGATTTAGTTCCAATAAACGTGAGTACAGCCAGTTAGAGATGGAGAAAAAGAAATTGGTGAAACATTCCTGGAGAACAGGAGAAAGATCAGTAATGGAGAGGTAAATTTGTGTGCCATCATGGTATAGTTGATACTAAAATCCAAAGAAGCTGATCAATTTGCCTGGAGATGCAGTATAAATAGAAAAAAGAAGAGGGTTGAGTACTGAACCTTTGGGGCATGTCAACAGAGGCAGGTGGTGAGGAGAATGTTTTGCTAGAATAGGACACACTGAATGATCATTGGACAGTTAGCATGAGACCCAGGACAGAATTAAACCTTGAAGACCTACACTATGTTGCCAAAAGTATTCACTCACCCATCCATATGCGAGTCAAGGCAGATGAGCGAATACTTTTGTCGATATAGTGTATGTCGCAAAGAGTATGCAGAAGCAGAGCGTAGTCGACAGTGCCAAATGGGTATAGTAATGTTGTGTCTTGCTGGTTTTCACTGCATTACATTTGAATATTTATAGAAATATCTAAAAAGGGTGGGATGGGGTGTAAGAGCGCAGTCTCAAAACCTGCATAACCTCTCTTGGAATGAGAGCTCAGGAAACAAATTTGAACAATACTGTAAAGGAGGTACAGCGAACAAATAAAGATGTTTTACATACACGTTATACAATTGGATGGTTCTCCAGCATATTTTGCACAGACTTTATGTAGATGGATAGTTCTCCAGCAGGTTTCCCAAAATCATATAGAAAACAAAACAAATAGAGACATTATCGTGTAATATGTATGAACAAAATTATGTATAATGAAGTTCGTGCCACTGCACACACATAGCATGAGCCGCAACTGGCTCTAGAAATAATTGCCTTTGGGTGTTTATTTATTTAAAAACAATTGACTGGCCTGCCCTGCCAGAAAAAATCCACGTGCGTGTATCTAAGAGCCAGGGGAGGCTCCACCAAGAGTAAGTTTGAAGTTGGCTTATCTTTGGAAAAATACTACCTATATATACAGAGTTACGCTAGGGAGCAATGCTTTTTTTGTCACCTATTTTTTCTCTGAGAAAAATAGGAAAAAGAAGAGTGAAAGGTGATTGGGTACCTGCGAAGTAGAAGAAAGTACTCAAAGACAAATTCTGGAGCCAGTTGAGGCTCATGCTATGTGAGTGTGTAATGGCATGACTTTCATTACACTGTAAATAATTTTGTTCATACATATTGCACAATAATATCTCTATTTGTTTTGTTTTCTATATTATTTTGGGAAACTTGCTGGAGAACCATCCATCTGTATATAACGTCTATGTAAAATATGCTGGTAAACGGTCCAACTGTATAACGTTTATGTAAAACCTAAAACGTTTTTATTTGTGCGCTATACCTGCTTTACAGTCTTTTGGATCTGATTGATCTTTTCTTTTGGTTTTTGGAAAAACCATCATTTGGGTACATAGTGACTTGGGTGTGTGGGAGATTGTTTGGTGTGCGTTCCACTATCTGCACTTGCAATAAATAAACAATTGTTCTTCTGATTGCATCGGATGTTGGGCCAGGAACTTTCAAATATTTGTGTTTTAAATATTTATTAGGTAAACTCAGACAGTCATCTAATACAACTATTTTGAACTTGTGTAAACCTGAAAGAACTTTAGAGTGCCGCTCACATGGCTTTTTTACGCACTAGCTTTAGAAGGATGAAAAGGTCAGAAGTCTTACTGAGCATAACACCCTTCTCGATACTCATGGATTGGTATTTCAGACACATTAACCTGTGCAATGTTATTATTTATAGACAATACCATCAGGGCGTAATTCTCTGGCTAACTGTATTGCTATCCACACATGAAGATAACATTTTAATGCCAGAGACATCAAAGTTTACAGCAGTGTAGTGCACACGTGATAAGGAATTACCATTGAGAGACTGATCTTAGAAACATAGAAACATAGAAACATAGAAAAATGTCGGCAGATAAGAACCTTTCGGCCCATCTAGTCTGCCCAATTACATGGATACTTTACCTGGATTTATCTTTTGTTTAGGATAGCCTTATGCCTATCCCATGCTTGCTTAAATTCAATTACTGTTTTGGCCTCTACCACTTCAACTGGAAGACTGTTCCATGTATCCACCACCCTCTCAGTAAAATAATGCTTCCTGATGTTACTTTTAAACCTTTGCCCCTCTAATCTAAGACTATGTCCTCTTGTTTTGCTATTTTGTTTCCTTTTAAATATACTCCCTTCCTCTACCTTGTGGATTCCCTTTACGTATTTAAATGTTTCTATCATATCTCCTCTGTCTCGTCTTTTTTCCAAGCTGTACATGTTAAGATCATTAAGCCTTTCCTGGTAACTTTTCTCCTTCAAGCCGTACACCATTTTAGTAGCCCTTCTCTGAACTCTCTCTAAGATGTCTATATCCTTCTGGAGATACGGTCTCCAGTACTGCACACAGTACTCCAAGTGAGGTCTCACCAGTGCTCTGTACAGTGGCATGAGCACTTCCCTTTTCCTACTGCTAATACCTCTCCCTACACAACCAAGCATTCTGCCAGCATTTCCTATTGTTAATGGCAACATAAGAAAGTCACTATAACATAATTATAAAGTATTTTACATTAAGTATGTAAAATAATTGAGAATAGCTTCAAACAGTGGTAGCACTGATGCAAAATTTATTCAAACAGCACTACCTTTGTTAACAATAAATGTTCACACTTCAAACAATGGTAGTACCATTGATTGACACAAAGTTCACAATAGTTTATTCAAACAATGGTGCTACCATTTGAATAGAAAAATCTAGAGTATATAGAATCTATGGTGAACGATGGTATTGCCATAGTTTAGTATAGTAGTGTAGGGTTGTGCTTAGGGTCAGCGTTACACTTAGGGTTACTCTAACCCTAACCGTAGCTCTAACCCTAACCCTATTTGCACTTTATTATTAAACTATGGCAATACTAAAGTGGCAGTACTCTATGGGACACTTCTGTTCAAACAACGGTAATACTACTCTTTGAGTAAAATACATCAAATCTTGTGTCAAATAACAGTACTACACAAGAAATTAAACTAATTAAATAACCAATTCTTCGATTTTTTACTGAATGCACTAATTTTATTAGGAACCTACAATTATTCAAAGTAACCAAAACTATACACAAGAAACAACAGGTCTGGTGTTTTGGAGCTACGTGTTGTAGTTTCCTCTTACAGTAAAAAAACAAATTGCCTAGGATAGGATGTCATGAACCATGCTAACGAATCCAGGTAGAACCAATTTTGTTTCCATCTCCCTCCATCCCAGCCATTGGGTAACCTGGACACTCCATGGACACTCCATTTTCCTTCAAGCCAAGAGCATGTCATGTCTGGAAGATTATAAACCACCAATTCACTGAAGTTAAAGTGAGTTTAAAAATAACTAAAGATTAACCCGGGAGGGCACGCAGAAGGGATGTAAAGGGGGACCCACCATTTCCACCCCACTGTTTTAACCCTAGGGCATCTCTCTAACCATTCTATTATTTTTCATACCACGCAGTCCAATTCAGAGGTTAATAAATTCCCTAGGAATGTAGAATTTAGTGATATGAACAATAATTTTTCTCCTTGTGGGTTTTGTTGTTCTTAATGGAATAATACCCCTTATGCTAGAATCTGCTGTAATACAAAAGACATATACATCCACAGACTTGCCAGATTTTCATATAATTGCACAATCACATAATAAAATTAATTGCCACGTTTTAATAATGTTGACAATCTGATTTGTAAGCATAGGTAATAGAGTTCTTAGTTTTATTTCTCATTCTTTTACTATTTACCACTTAACATAGTGAGATATAAAATGTTTCAATTAGAAAAGCACACACAGGTTTCTCTGTTGCAGAGACATAGACGTTTATTGTAATTTCTTATAATTCCAGTCCCAGTTGAAAAGAAGTAACAGATGTTTTTGCTCTAACCTTTGATGGGATACTGTAGTTTACAATATTTAATGACTAATTAAAGCCATATTTGTATGTACCATAGTCTTCATGGGTACACACAAGCAATACTTATGTTCTTGCATTTCATGATATTTAAACCTGAATTGTGTAAACCATATGGGTAATTCAGAGGTTAATATAACAGATGATGGACTCAATTCTGAGTCAGGTGTAAACATAATTAATCAGTTGTGAATTAAACAACTCTATAGACGTCAATGGCTCAGGTAATTTTACAAAAGGTCAACAGATCAGTTAGGCCAATTAGTGAACACCTAGGGATAGTGCATTACTGCCACCCCCGCTCCAGCATGGCCTCACTAGGACTGCATCTGTAGCACTGGTCGGTGCTTGGAGGAGTGTTAAGTGTGTGCAGGCATCACCTACCTGTCTCTCTGTAGAGAGTGAGCAGCGCTGTGCGAGAACTGAGGGATCTGAGCGCTGACTGCACTGTAACCCTGCTTCCCACATTATACCCCTGCCTCCCGCATTTTATTTGTGCTTCCCACACATAACGACCCCATGAAGGGGCGATCAACTGGAAGGCTGTCCTCTTTATACAGTACCTGCACTTGACTTGCCCCAGCACCCTCCGCCTGCCCTAGCAGTTCCCAGAAGTACATACATTACTCGTACGATGGAGGGAAGGCGGGAGAGGGAAGTGCTACTTTGAGGGCTGGGGAAAATGTAAAACGTGTGTATATATGTTTGTATTGGTGTCTGTTTTGGTCTATCTATTTATTGGTCTCTGTATGTGTCTACTGGCCTGTGCATGTATTGGTTTCTGTAAATGTGTCTGTGCGTAATGGCTTCTGTAAGTATATATGTATGTATTAGTATCTGTATGTATATATAGGTATGCGTGTAGTTAAGTCTGTATGTATAGGTCTCTGTCTACATTGGCCTCTGTATATATGTGTGTGTACTGGCCTTTGCATGTATTGGTCTCTGTATGAGACCAGAAGAGGAAACGTTCACTCATATAGCTGACCTAGAAGAAGGAGAGCTACCTGCTACAGGAAGCTGCCCAAACCAAAATTCAATAGAAGTGAGATAGAGAGTGGGGGGTACACAATCACTCTCATTCCACTCAGCTATCGCAAATCCCAACCTACACAGCTACACAAAGCCAAATGGCACACAGACAGCTGCCCACACACCTAATTTACTGACACAATCGCATGTTATCAAGTACCAGCTGGGTGGAGTAGAGGTAACATCACTGCTCTATGACTGTGGAGACTGAGGAGACACAGGTTTGAATCCTGACATGAGCACCTCTCCAGTAAGTGGTCTTGGACAAGACACCTAACGGTACATACTCGCCACCCAGGACATACTTGAAAACAAGAGACATCTCAATATATCCTTCCTGGTAAAATACTTTCTAAAAAACATATACAGTCTCACATGACTCTGAGTTTATGTCGTGGTGCACCACACCAAAACACTTCCACTAAATATATATACAGGTTTCTCCCTCTTCCTGTCCTCCAATTCCCTACTTGACGCCCTGCAATCTGGCTTCCGTCCCCTACACTCAACTGAAACTGCCCTCACCAAAGTCACCAACGACCTCCTAACTGCTAAAAAACATGGCCACTATTCTATTCTCATCCTGCTTGACCTCTTGGCTGCTTTTGACACTGTTGACCACCCCCTCCTTCTGCAGACCCTCAGCTCTCTTGGTCTCTGTGACACTGCACTTGCTTGGGTTGACTCCTATTTATCCAACAGGTCCTTCTCTGTGTCCTTTGCTGGTAACTCTTCCTCTTCATTGCCTTTATCTGTTGGTGTACCTCAAGGCTCTGTCCTTGGTCCTCTGCTCTTTTCCATCTACACCTCCTCCCTGGGCAAAATCATCAACAGCTTTGGCTTTAATTACCACCTCTACGCTGATGACACTCAGATCTACCTCTCTACCCCTGATCTCTCTCCCCCTGTCCTTTCAAAAGTCAGTGACTGTTTATCTGGCATCTCCTCCTGGATGGCCTCCCACCACCTAAAGCTCAACATGTCAAAGACTGAGCTCCTACTTATTCCTCCCTCCAATGCCTCCCCACCTCCTGACTTCTCTATCACTGTGGAGGGTATCACCATCTCCCCATCAAACCAAGTTCGCTGTCTTGGAGTTACACTTGACTCTGCTCTTTCCTTCATCCCCCACATCCAGTCTCTTTCCTCCTCGTGCCGATACCAATTGCGTAATATTTCCAGAATTCGGCCATTTCTTACCACTGTCACCACAAAACAACTCATACACGCCCTGGTAATCTCCCGACTCGACTATTGCAATAATCTCTTATCTGGCCTCCCTCTGTCCCGTCTCTCCCCCCTACAATCCATCCTGAACGCCTCCGCCAGGCTAATTCACCTCACCTGCCGCTCTGTCTCTGCCGCTCCCCTCTGCGAGTCCCTTCACTGGCTCCCCATCCACTGCAGAATTAAGTTCAAAATCCTTATCCTTACCTACAAAACCCTCACTAACTCAGCTCTCCACTACCTGTCCTCACTAATCACCAAATACACCGCAGTCCGCTCCCTAAGGTCAAACAGCGACCTGCGCCTAGCTTCTCCCCGCATCACCTCTTCCCATGATAGACTGCAGGACTTCACACGCGCAGCCCCCATTCTCTGGAACGCTATCCCTCGTACGGTCAGACTTTCCCCTAATTTCTCTTCCTTCAAACGCTCCCTTAAAACATTCCTATTTAGGGAAGCCTACCACCCAACTCACTGACGCAACCATCAATCACTATCACCTTGTAGTCCTCTCCTCCTGTTTCCAACCCCAACCCTCCCAGATTGTGAGTTCCTACGGGAATAGGGCCTCATCCCCTCTTGTACTGTTTGTCAAATGTTGTTCAATGTATTGTAACCCGTCTATACTGTGCCTATTGTACAGCGCTGCGGAATATGCTGGCGCTTTATAAATAAAGAATAATAATAATAATAATAATAATAAAAGGTGAAACTGTGGAGAAGAAATTCTAAGTCAAACTAGAAAAATTCTCCCATTTATCTTACTTTCCAAATTGGCTATTTTGACCTAATTTTTTTTACTTCTTCGAAAGTTCTCCAGAGTTTAGTGAGTAGACCCTAAATTGTTATTTATCCTTTGTATCTATAAATATATCCTCCTGTCTTTAAAATTCTTGTCCATATAGATATATACTCAAAATATTTGATAACATGGTGAACAGTAACGATACACTGTACATTTCACTGATCTCGCTTGAACCATTTTATCAGTCATACTTTGTGTAATCTGATCCAAAATAAACTAACTTTACATTCAATTTAAGCAGAGTTATGGCTGCTAAACATGACAAGGCAGGTAACAGCCATCACATAAGAATCTCATAGGTAAAGAAAGCTAGAGATCCATCTATAACAAGAAATTAACTTAGAAATGGATCATGTGTTATTTGAAGTCATACACATATAATACAATCTGCATTATTTGTATTACATCACCTATCAGCTGACTCCATAATCCCCCATTGCACCTCTTCTGATCTGTCTCTCACTCAGCCTTCCCCCTGTACCCCATTTCTTATCATACTTTGAAATATACCCTCATCAGAGTTTCACTCCTCTCCTCTTAGATTGTAAGCTCTTGAGCTGAGTCCTCTTTCCTTATCATTCTCCTTGTGTCATACTTATCTGTTAATTTTATGTTTGTTTTACCTGACCCAATGGAATAAGTTGGCGCATTATAAAGAATTGCAACTGTATAACGGAAACCTTTGCCACTTTGTGCTCAAAGCCGGAATAAGCCAAGATATGTTGGTCACTGTCATCAGCCCACGGAATCATTCAATGTGTCCGTCAATCAATATAGGCAAATGTCATTCAAGATGTATGCCCAGCTTAATGCTTACCTGTATCAGAGCTTTCCAGATGCAGAGGGCATGCTCACAATCAGATGGTGGAAACTCTGCAAGTACGACAAAAAAGAAAAAAAAAGAAATCCATAAAGCTAGCAGAATACAGAGAATAAAATAAGAATCCTGAAATGCCGAAGGCAAACAACTGATTAACTCCCTGTATGCTTGATCAGATCAGGCAGAAATGGAATCTTGTACAGGAAATTTGTATGATCTGTCAGTTTGCCATATATTTCCATTTCTTTTGCAGGGTAAGGTTAGAAGACACTTTAATGACATTTAATTAAAAGCAATCAAGCCATGACTGAAAGATAACAACACATCCACAAATGCTTCAATTTATTTGTGGAAATAAATCAGTTTCTGGTAGTGTATAGTTCCTCATACTACACTTACTCTTAAATCCCTTTGTTCTTAAAGTTTTATAATGCAGATTAGAAATCACTGACCTGATCCTTGCAAGATTTGCAGCAGATGGAGGTCTGGTGCTGTGTGTTATCAGAGCTCTTTGTCCCCTAGCCAGCCTGGGACTTAAAACTACTGTGAGCAAAGTCCTGGGAGAGTGGAGGAGGATGATGAAGAATAAGTCTGGTGGGCGGACCCAGATAGACTGAAATATATGCACACTTAGAGATATGGACATACTGTATAATAAACATTTCATCTGCTACTCAAGCACACAATATGTACAGTATGTGATTGAAATATTTGTATGTACATAGAAACATAGAAACATAGAAAAATGTCGGCAGATAAGAACCTTTCGGCCCATCTAGTCTGCCCAATTACATGGATACTTTACCTGGATTTATCTTTTGTTTAGGATAGCCTTATGCCTATTCCATGCCTGCTTAAATTCAATTACTGTTTTGGCCTCTACCACTTCTACTGGAAGACTGTTCCATGTATCCACCACCCTCTCAGTAAAATAATGCTTCCTGATGTTACTTTTAAACCTTTACCCCTCTAATCTAAGACTATGTCCTCTTGTTTTGCTACTTTGTTTCCTTTTAAATATACTCCCTTCCTCTACCTTGTGGATTCCCTTTACGTATTTAAATGTTTCTATCATATCTCCTCTGTCTCGTCTTTTTTCCAAGCTGTACATGTTAAGATCATTAAGCCTTTCTTGGTAACTTTTCTCCTTCAAGCCGTACACCATTTTAGTAGCCCTTCTCTGAACTCTCTCTAAGATGTCTATATCCTTCTGGAGATACGGTCTCCAGTACTGCACACAGTACTCCAAGTGAGGTCTCACCAGTGCTCTGTACAGTGGCATGAGCACTTCCCTTTTCCTACTGCTAATACCTCTCCCTACACAACCAAGCATTCTGCTAGCATTTCCTGCTGCTCTATTACATTGACTACTTACCCTTAGATCCTCTGAAATAATAACCACTAAATCCCTTTCCTCAGATGTTGAGGTTAGGACTGTATCAAATATTACATGTGTGCATACAACACGTGACATACAAACACATATTGGTATAAATCATAGACAGACAATGTAAATATTTAAACACTGGACCTATAATTATCTGTAGATGTAAAATATATATATATATATATATATACACACTATGTGCTCTATTACATTCTCTGCTCAAACTCGTATGCGCTGCACATTTTTTTTGCACGTAGCGTTAAACGTTAACCCGCGTAAATTAACGCTGGTATTACGATCCGAGCGCATTTTTTCATCCGTCAAAAAATATCGCTCGTAAAAAAGACGCGCAAAAATGCATGTGCATTAACGTTGCGCGCAGAAATCGGTGGGCAGAATGTTTTTCCCCGCGATTCAGCCAATCAGAATTAAGAACCACAATTGTCTCCCGTTCAGTTTTTGCGCCTGTCAAAATCAATCTGAGTATATATGCTGCAGCAATAATAAAAACACGCACAACCTGTCTATTTTATTGTTTGGGTATGTGTAGAATGTGTAACTATACTGTGCTGTATTTTTTTTTTTCGTGCTGGTGTATTTTGTTTCGGCCAGAACGTTCAGATTTGCCATTAACACCAGCTTTTAAAAGACGTTAAAATTATGCGCGCAAACGTCGTTCGTAAGAAGATGCCCATCGATTGTAATACCAGCTGCGTACCAGCGCACGAACGCATTTGCGCTCACAATGTTAAGTATGGGATGCGCGCACAAACTTGACTTCGTGCAGGGTTCGCACAGGGTCACTCGCATTAGACATTAACGCGCATCGTATGCGCGAACGTTGTAATACGACATACTGCGCAAAGGGTTTTGCCCCTCGCAAAAAAGTGCAAAAAAGTGCGTGAACAATGTAATAGAGCCCTATGGGTTTTCACATACAAAGACTGCATTCCTACTACTTGTAATAAAATTGCTATCATTGGAGTGACATTTCATTATACACAATAGCTTTCATCCTCATTCCTAGGAGAGCAGTTTTTCTTATTGCATGTATGGATGCTGGGTTTGCACTATGCAAGTGCAATGTAAAGGTTCAAAAACGCAAGACTTCTTGCTAAATCTACTGTATATTTATATAGTCTGTGCTCGTTCATTTTAACAGTATATATACTGTATATATATATATTATATATATATAGTGTATATATACAGTTGTGTTCAAAATTATTCAACCCCCAATGCTGTAAAGGGTTTTAGGGAATTTAGTGTACATTTGTAATTGTATTCAGAATGAAATCCTACACGGACTTTTTAAAGAACCATATGCAACTAAAATGACATCAATTGGTTCTGTAATACAGTAGTAAATGTTTCTTTTGTGAATTCTTCATTGACACAATTATTCAACCCCTTAAAGACTACCACTCTGAAGAACAGAGGTTCATTCAAGTGTTTTCAATCAGGTATTGAAAACACCTGTGGATGTCACGGAGCAGCAATAAAGCATAATAAGCACCAATTAGGCAGCTTTAAAATGACTGTGATACTCAGCTCCTTCTAGACATTTACTGGTGTGGTTACAAACATGGTGAAGTCAAGAGAATGGTCCAGGAAGACAAGAGAAGAGGTGATTACTCTTCACAGGAAGGGCAATGGCTATAAGAAGATTGCAAAGATGTTAAACATACCAAGAGAGACCATAGGAAGCATCATTCGCAAATTCAAGGCAAAGGGCACTGTTGAAACGCTACCTGGTCGTGGCAGAAAGAAGATGCTGACTTCGACTGCTGTGCGCTACCTGAAGCATAGAGTGGAGAAAAGTCCCCGTGTGACTGCTGAGGAACTGAGAAAAGATTTGTCAGATGTGGGTACTGAAGTTTCAGCTCAGACAATACAGCGCACACTGCGTAATGAAGGCCTCCATGCCAGAACTCCCAGGCGCACCCCCTTGCTGTCTCCAAAGAATAAGAAGAGTTGACTGCAGTATGCCAAAAGTCATGTGGACAAACCACAGAAGTTTTGGGATAGTGTTCTGTGGACTGATGAAACTAAATTAGAACTGTTTGGGCCCATGGATCAACGCTATGTTTGGAGGAGGAAGAACAAGGCCTATGAAGAAAAGAACACCTTGCCTACTGTGAAGCATGGCGGGGGGTCAATCATGCTTTGGGGCTGTTTTGCTTCTGCAGGTACAGGGAAGCTTCAGCGTGTGCAAGGTACCATGAATTCTCTTCAGTACCAGGAGATATTGGATGACAATGTGATGCAGTCCGTCACAAACCTGAGGCTTGGGAGACGTTGGACCTTTCAACAGGACAATGATCCCAAGCATACCTCCAAGTCCACTAGAGCATGGTTGCAGATTAAAGGCTGGAACATTTTGGAGTGGCCATCGCAGTCACCTGACTTAAATCTGATTGAGAACCTCTGGTGGGACTTAAAGAAAGCAGTTGCAGTGCGTAAGCCTAAAAATGTGACTGAACTGGAGGCTTTTGCCCATGACGAATGGGCAAAGATACCCGTAGATCGCTGCAAGACACTTGTGTCAAGCTATGCTTCACGTTTTAAAGCTGTTATAACTGTAAAAGGATGTTGTACTAAGTACTAAGATTGAATGTCACTTGGGGGTTGAATAAAACTGATAATGATGTGAGCACAGAAAAGACATTTGTGGTTATTTCATTATAAATGTTACTAGGTGGAAAGCCTGCCCAGAGGGCAGTCTATTGTTAAGCGAAGCAGCTCACATGGATATATTTTCCCCCGCTCACATGGGTAGATTTGCCCCAGCTCACATGGGTATACTTGCCCCAGCTCACATGGGTATAATTGCCCCAGCTCACATGGGTATGTTTGCCCCCAGCTCACATGGGTATAATTACCCCAGCTCACATGGGTATATTTGCCCCAGCTCACATGGGTATAATTGCCCCCAGCTCACATGGGTATATTTGCCCCAGCTCACTTGGGTATATTTGCCCCAGCTCACATGGGTATATTTGCCCCCGCTCACATGGGTATATTTGGCCCCCAGCTCACATGGGTATAATTGCCCCAGCTCACATGGGTATAATTACCCCAGCTCACATGGGTATATTTGCCCCAGCTCACATGGGTATAATTACCCCAGCTCACATGGGTATATTTGCCCCAGCTCACATGGGTATAAAGATCACATGGGTATATATTCCCCCAGCTCACATGTGTATATTTGCCCCAGCTCACATGGGTATATTTTCCCCCCAGCTCACATGGGTATATTTGCCCCCCAGCTCACATGGGTATATTTGCCACCGCTCACATGGGTATATTTGCCCCCGCTCACATGGGTATATTTGCCCCCCAGCTCACATGGGTATATTTGCCCCCGCTCACCTGGGTATATTTGCCCCCCAGCTCACATGGGTATATTTGCCCCCGCTCACATGGGTATATTTGCCCCCCAGCTCACATGGGTATATTTGCCCCCGCTCACATGGGTATATTTGCCCCCACTCACATGGGTATATTTACCCCCCCAGCTCACATGGGTATATTTGCCCCACTCACATGGGTATATTTGCCCCCCAGCTCACATGGGTATAGTTGCCCCCAGCTCCCGTGGGTATAGTTGCCCGCAGCTCCCATGGTTATAGTTGCCCCCAGCTCCCGTGGGTATAGTTGCCCCCAATTAAGACGCTGGATGCGCGCGCAGCCTCTACCTGTCGGCCGCGCGCGCATCCAGGAGAACAGGAAGCGCGCGCAGCCGCCGGATAGAGCCGGATGCGCTCAGAGCAGACGGCGATAGGCTGCGCATGCATCCTGGTCCACTGGATGCGCGTGCAGCCTATAGCCGTCTGCTGCGAGCGCATCCAGCTCTACAGGATGCGCGCACAGCCTTTACCCGGCTGCTGTGTGCGCAACCTGTAAACGCCGCGGCACGCCCCGCAGCGGTTGGATGCGCACGCGGCAGCCGGGTAGAGGCTGTGAGCGCATCCGGCTCTACAGGATGCGCGCGCAGCCTCTACCCGGCTGCTGCGTGCGCATCTTGGAACCGCCGCGGCAAGCGCACAGCCGGCTCGTGCCGCGGCTGTTGCATGCGCGCGCAGCCAACCGCCGCTGGTTGCGCGCTCATGCGCAGTACAGGCTTGGCGACGGACACGCCAAGCCTTACTGCATTATAGTATAGATGTTATATTTGTCTGACCTACACGTGCCTCTTTGATTTAATTGTAAGCAAGATGACTGAATGATCAAAGTCAATGTAAAACTGGCCAAAACACTCAATTTCAGTGGGGGTTGAATAATTTTGAACACAACTGTATATAAATACAGTATTAACCTATCTACTGTCCAGAGACCCCAAAGCACCCAGGTTTTTAAAGAAGAGCTGTATCTCTCTAACATTATCCCACCTTATGTATCTTATTTATTTATAAAGGATTTTACCAGGAAGGATACATTGAGATTTCTCTCGTTTTCAAGTATGTCCTGGTTCAGCAACATTAAATTGTTACAGTGTTACAGAAATACAAAGTAATAAAATGCAAAATATAAAAAAAATTGCACAAATATACAGATTAACATAAAATATAGTCACTATGTTACAAGTTTACAGGTGCATTCTGTATTGAGGTATGTTAATAGGGAGCTCTTAAGTGACTTTAGACTGGGGGAAGATTTGATGGCGTCTGGGAGGTTATTCCATAATTGCGGTGCTCTGTAGGAAAATGAGGATCGAGCCACTGTCTTTTTGTGTTGTGGTATTGCAAGTAAGGTGCAGGTCCTGGATCGGAGGTTATAGGATGAGGGAGCTGCTGGGGGAAGCAGCCTATTCAGGTAGGGTGGTAGCTTCCCAGAAAAGCTCTTAAACACCAGGTTGGAAAGGAGAAGAGTGCGTCTAGAGTCCAGCGACGGCCAGTTTAGCTCTTTTAACATGTCACGGTGGTGGGTCATGCAGTTACATTGTAGCACAAAGCGGCAGAATGAGTTATACAATGTAGTAAGTTTCTGGAGGTGTGTTTGCGGGGCAGTTGCATACACTACGGGCTATATTACAAAGCTGGTGCTCACTTAACCAGAGCTGTTGTAAACTTACCAGAGCCATTATAGTCTATGGGGTTGTTAAGTTTACAACAGCTCTGGTTAAGGCAGCTCCAACTATGTAATACTGCCCTACATCTCCGTATTCAATAGCCGGCATAAGCATTTGTTGTACAATCTGGTTCCTTAACGCAGGGCTCAGGCAGGATTTGTTTCTGTACAGGGCACCTAGTTTGGGGTAGAGTTTAGATGAGAGTTTTTCGATGTGGGGGCCAAAGGATAGATTTGGGTCTAACCACGTACCTAGATATTTGAGAGAAGTGACTGTGGTCAACATATTGTTGATCTTGTCCTGACACCTAGATGGGGCAATTGCAATTTGTGTAGTTTAGGTGCTGTACCAAAGAGCATCGTATAATGTCTTGTAGCCCAGAGAGTTGAAATAAAGAGAGCTGCAAACTATAAAATTGAGTACAAAGTGCTCCAGAATCCGGTGTGGCCAAATACAACAATACACTACATTCAAAAAGGGGGGTGCCAGGCACACCGATAAATGCAAAATAGAATTTATTCAAAGCCACTTTGCCAGTTATTGGTCTGCTCAGTATCTGCCTTTTCTACTGTACAGTATAGTTGCCTTTAAGTGTCTCTCTCTTTTTCCACTCTGTCTTATGTCTTGCATGCCTCCTATCCTTTGTCTGTCCACTCCAATTGCTACTTTATATCTCTATCTCTAATCACCTTCCTCTTTCTCTGTCTCGATAAATCTTCTCCATTAAGTTTTTCCTCAGTTCCTTGTGTTTCTCTACATGCTGATCATTGCCTTTAAGTTGTCTCTCTACATCCTTCCCATTACTATTGTTTCACTCCATCCTTACCAATAACCTGGTTTCACTATATTCTCTCCAGTCCTTTATGTAATTATTGAGACCCAGTGTGGGTCCATCCTTCAAAAATTCATTGTTTGCATCTTTGTCCATTCTCCTTCATCCTTTCCGTGTATCTCCCCAACATCATCAGGATCTTTGTGTCTCTCCCACCATTCTCCATTGAGCCCTTTGAGTATCCACTTTTTCTGTTCACCTTCCACAGTCCCATGGTGTCTCTCCAATTATTTTCCCTGACTCCAATGCCCCTCATTCTTTATTGACCCTCTCCCAATACCTGGTGTTAATGCGCATATAAGCTAAGTCCATGGACAGCTTATGTGTAGTGGTTTGTGATGCAGTATGTGCAGTGTGCACATCAGTCAACAACACACTCACTCAGCCAACCACGTACTCCCGTGCTCACTCCTATCAAACTCTGTCCAACCTCAGTCAGCCAGCACATTCACTTACATTAGCCAACTACATTATTATTATTATTATTCTTTATTTATAAAGCGCCAGCATATTCCGCAGCGCTGTACAATAAGCACAGTATAGACAGGGTTACAATACATTGAACAACATTTGACAAACAGTACAGGAGGAGATGAGGGCCCTATTCCCGTAGGAACTCACAATCTGGGAGGGTTGGGGTTGGAAACAGGAGGAGAGGACTGTAAGGTTAGAGTGATTGATGATTGCGTCAGTGAGTTGGGTGGTAGGCTTCCCTAAATAGGAACGTTTTAAGGGAGCGTTTGAAGGAAGAGAAGTTAGGGGAAAGTCTGACAGTACGAGGGAGAGCGTTCCAGAGAGTGGGGGCTGTGCGTGAGAAATCCTGCAGTCTATCATGGGAAGAGGTGATGCGGTGAGAAGCTAGGCGCAGGTCACTGTTTGACATACTCACTTCCATCTCACTCAGCCAGCTACATACTGACTCTTATTTTACTCAGTCATCCACAAACTCATTTGTACCTCACTTAAACACACACTCTCATCCTATGCTCACTCATATCTCTCTCAGACCGCCACATTCTGACTTTGCTCACTCTCATCTCATCTCAGCCAACCCATACTCACTCATAGCCCATTCATTCCCTCATTTCCTACGCACTATGCCACTACAAGAACCATGCCACACATCCACTTTCCAAACCATTTCTTATGTATAAGGATGCCGAATAATTTAATACATGTTTTTGGAAATACTTTCTAAAATTAGGGGGGGAAAAAACAGCCCTGCATTTTATCTTGCATCTGGACACACTAACAGTAGAACTATCCCTCTGGCTCTGGCAACAGCGTCCCCTGTGATTGCAATTCATCTGAGATCCCAGAAGGGCTTGAAATAGTCCTCTAACAGGTTTTACCTGAGCACATTGTTTGTCATTATGTGTATAATTTTTGTAGAATAACAAAAAAAAAAAGTCATATTTTTAATCACTGACACCGTATGCCTAGACCTTAAAAAACCTTTTTTTTTTACCACATTTCTAAGAAATTCATTCTACAATCAGGACTGCAGAGCTGTCTAAAACAATCATTGTTAAATCAAAAGGGTTTTGTTTTGAGAAGCTGCTAAACTTTAACATTATATTTTTCCAAAACAGCTTTATCAATTTCTTTAAACATTGGTAGCTTGCATTCATTACAAGAAACAAAATAAGTATATTTTTTTTGCATTCAAAGCCACTGCTTCCAAATGATAAATACCCTGGGCTGCATTCAAAACTAGGCAAAGTAGGCATGTGTGTGCCTACATGCGCCTACTACAAGGGGGAGCTTTGCTCTGCTATATATATATATATATTTACATTTTATAATTATTTAGACCACTGTATCTCTGGAGTGCTAAGGGCTAGATAGACATATGAGGTATCACTGGAAAGGTCCGATTATGTCCTTTCCAGTGACATCAAATATAACCAGGTTAGATTTATCTAAAAAATAAAATAACAAATAAAATATCTTTCTCTTTTTTTCTAACACAGCACTATTGTTCACTTTTCAGTTATAAAGTGAACAGTGATGCTGCGCTAAATCACCTTCTCATTTCCCACACTGCCAGCAACTGTGGAGCTGATGATGCAATGCATTGTCCCATTGACAACCTAGTTCGTGGCACTGCAGTGAGGAGAGGCATCTTTGAATTGTACAAAGCGCAAGGTTAAGTGAGATGTCATTGGAAATGTCAGAGTCTGGTCTATGCAATGACACCAAACATGGTTTAAGTTAATTAAAAATAAAAAAGTAAATGCAAAATAATATTTTTTCTCTGGTCTCCAGCAGAGGCAATATATGCTTTTACATATAAAACAAACAATGCCACTGCACTAACTCAAGACAACAGCACTAACTCAAGACAACAGACTCTGCCCCTTCTTTTGATTTTAGAGAGAAACTGGTTTTCAGTTTCCTATAATGTTTATTTTCTTTAGTTTTCCTTTTATTTGGGGGGGGTCAGGGCCCTTCGCATTTCTGTGCCCACAGGCTCCTCAGTTGCAAATCTGGCCCTGCATATACCCAGTTCTACATTTAACATTCCCCAGATAGCAAGGATAACTTGCCACACACTTGCGGCACATTTGAGTTGTAAGTCTTGCAAAGTTGCTGAAAATTTTCACTGGCAAGTCGTTAACTTGCAGCACACTTGTAGCACAAATTCTAGTTAACATATTTTAAATTAGTAGCAAATTTGCTTTGCAAGTCTCTAGCAAGAGCAAAGATGCAATGGCAAGTCTATAGCACGAGCTGTGCAAGTCCACAGCAAGAGCTTCACAATTGCAGCACATTTGCTATGGACTTGCAGAGCTCTTGCAACATTGCTCTTGCTATAGACTATTCATTGCAAATTTGCTCTTGCTGTGACTTGCAGAGCTCTTGCTAGAGACTTGCAAAGCAAATTTGCTACTAATTGAAAAAGTGTCAGCTAGAATTTGTGCTGCAAGTTTTCTGCACGTCAACGACTTGCCATTGAAAATTTGCAGCAAATTTGCAAGACTTACTATTCAAATGTGGCACAAGTTTGTGTCAAGTTATCCTTGCTATCTGGGTCCACGTCTGCCTTCCATATCCTCAGTTCCTGCAGTTTGCATTGCTGGTTTTGCACAAGGGTGACTGGATCCAGACTTTCCCTTACTTGTCCCTCACAAACCAACATTCATTTCTCCTTCTTTTATATTTCCCATACTTAGAGAATTATTCTTCTGCAAAAACTGGAGGAGAATTGCTTCCTAAACCATATATTCATTGTGGTTCTGTGAGGCTGCCCACAAACATTAGTCAAACAGAATGAAGTGGGTGGGAGAATGTGTTTATTAGACAGACATCGGACATTTATACACAATAGTATTTACAAATGGATAGGAAAAACAGTGGGGAAAACAATTCAGTGGAACATAGAGGGAAATGTGAAAACTAGATGGAATTATCTAGTTCACTACCATAACTACGGAGACTCGCCTTTTCTGGCAGAGACGCTGGGAGGAAAAAAATGGAAGGAAGACTGATGTGCAAATAATTAGTTACCCAAACCATGCCTAGAAGCGTTCTTCCATCATACACAATGTATAGATGCTTGTGATATCACTCAAGCATATAAAGATCTGCATCCAACCAGTATTAATGTACTTATCCACATGTAAAGTAGTATCTTTTGTGGGAGTGCATTCATCGTGCATGAATATTTTTTTGCAAAATCGACATGTTTGTATATGCAGTTTCTTGACATGTTTTAATATGTTATCCCCAATGGACAGAACAAAAGTGCCAGAGGCTAAATACCTTTCTGAAAATCTGACAAATGGTATTTTGTGAGTTGGAACATAAAACGTTAAGATTTAAACTTCAATATCTCTTGCCCGTGTAGGAAAATGGTAACTCGTATACGTGATATATGCTAATCATAACCCATAAGACATGTCAAAATGCAGGTGCAGGGAAATACAATATACATTCAATAGACAAATGTGTAATAACACATCCCAATGACATATGTTCTTTTGATGATTGCTGTACTCCACTCCAGTTGAAGTACGACATAGCAAATTGTTGGGCATAAACTGCCACAAAACATCATCACCTTCAAAATCTCCTAGGTATAGACTTCATGGAGGACAGTTATCGTAAGATTGGAAATGGAAACAATATCAGACATACATGTTTCTCAATAACATATAATACATATACAGAATCGGGAAAGACTTCACTCAAACAAGGGTGCTACAGAGACCAATGAATGCAATATACAAGTCCTAAAAAAAAAGTGTGGGAACTCACCAACATTTCTGTACATACTGGTCTGAAAGACTACTCGGAGCCGCAGCAACTGCAGTGCTTCTATATGCATGAGAATGGCAATCCTTTGGAAAATACTGAGAAATTGTCATTTCCATGCCTTCCCAAGCTACTTAAGTCCAAGAAAAACCCTTAACCTCCCTGGCAGTGTTCCCGAGTGTGTCTCGGGGTTAAATTTCACCGCTGAGAGCAGTAACCCCGAGACATACTCGGGCTGTATACATCACCTCTCCGTGCGCTTCCTCGCTGATCTCTGCAGTTTCTGCAGTTTTACTTCCTGGATTCCTACTCGCGATGACGCAGTGCGCCGGCGCCACGTGACAATACTCTTTTCCGGATTCGCTCTTCTGGATTCGGCGGCGCGGCTGTTCGGCTGGAAAACATTAGGGGCGCAAATTTGAAATTTGCTCCCCTAAGAAAATCGTGCCCGGGGCCACCGCCCTGTTGCCCCCCCCCCACGCTACGCCACTGCCTGGGGCTCTCTGAAACGTGAGGTTAAGTACTTCTATATACAGTATATCTTACAAAATGAGAAGCAAAATGAATATGCTTTGTTCATGAGTGCATTCCAAGTGCTGGGCTGTACAGTACTGTGTGTCATTGAATTGCAGAACTCCTCAGAAATGTTCATTTTTTAATGAGTGTATTAGAGATTCCTAAAATAAAAAAAATCTGAGTAATACGTGGCATGTATGAGCTGTTTCAGTTCCCTGCAGTAATTTTCCGATGCAGCAATGAACACCTGGGATTAGAGTGAATGCATGAACAACGTGCTGTGATGTACCTGTGAAATCCTGTAGAGGTGTCTGCATTGGACATCATGTGACAGCATAATTTTTTTTTTTTTTTGAGAAAGTGTTTTACCAGGATGGATACATTGAGATTTCTCTTGTTTTCAAGTATGTCCTGGGTGGCGAGTATGTTAGGTGTCTTGCACAAGGACACTTATTGGAGAGGTGCTCTTGCCAGGATTCAAATCTGTGTCTCCACAGCTATAGAGCAGTGATGTTACCTCTACTCCACCCAGCTGATACAAATATCCAGTTAGAGGTCATAGGAAGCATTCCATGATGTATTATTCATAAGCAATATTTTAAATCCAAAAAATCTCTGGATACTGATTAAAGTGCTTTTTACATTGTTTGGTGTAAACTGGATAGAACAGAATCCTCTGGGTACACATATCGTCACTCATTAGGATTAAATAAGCCTCTTTCTTGCTCACCCGAACAATTTTATGCTTTGTAATACTTAAATTAAACATTAAAAATGGAATTCAAATGGATAGAGATTTTAAATAATTGATTTATACAACATGCAACACTTCAGAAGAATAGAATATTTGCTGCTTTTTTACATACAGGAGTATTTAACAACCAGAGTCAGTATTAGGTAATCTAACCATAGAAGGAAGTTGGCAAGAATGCCTTACAGAATCCTGGATTATGCCAAGGTCAGTAGAAGCACACGCCCAGGTATCAATCACCACAGCAGGAAATGTTTATCAGTCCCCAAACATTAGAAGCCAAAGAAAAAAGCAATGTCGATCACAATGTAGGATTAATATGTCTGCTTTATTGTGAGTGAGGGAATACAAAGTTTTAGCTCAATATGTAGACTTGATTAAAGCTTGTGTATTGAGCCAAAACATATATCACCACTCACATTAAAGGAGCCATAGCAATCCTACAGTGGGAATGGCATTCCTTTATTCTTTTCAGGACCGTCTTTACCCAGGGGCAAAAGGGGCAGTTGCCCCAGGCTCACTCATGGTTGTGGGACCCAAAGCAGCTTCTCCTTGAACCTGAAAACCATGGCCTGTCGCCAACTGCTGCCAACTCAATGATGACGGCTGGCCCCTCTGCTGACGTCAGAGCACGCGCCGTACGATGCCTGCCGCCCAGCCCTATGCCCTGGCCTGGCAGGTTCTTTTTTTGATGGCTGCACCCTTGAAGAGAAGACAGCACAGGGCAAGTCATGGAGGCAGCTAGCATGGAACTGTAAGGAACCAGACCAACGTACCACTGCTTCAGAAACAAAATGACACCCCCCACAGAAAAAAAAAATGTATTTGCCTTACCCATTAAAAAAAAATTGACTTTATTTGCCTCCCCCTGTGGAAAAAAATATTTAAAATAAAAATACTTTATATGCCCACCCAATCCAAAAATATATATAAAAAACATTTATTTGCTCCGCAGAATAAAATAAAATAAAAAAATCATTAAATTGCTTTCCCGCCGAGGTGGGGGGGGATAAAACTCTCAGTTAAGTGCTGTTTAGGAGTGTATCACAGAACCCCACAGCAATAAACCTCATAGTAATGTGCAGTGTGTATTAGCTTTCACAGAGCCCCCAACAATAAAACTCACAGTAATGTGCGGTGTGTGTGAACATATCACAGAGCGCCACAGCAATAAACCTTAGTAATGTGCATGAGCATATCATTGACCTCCACAGCAGTAAACCTCACAGGAATGTGCGGCGTGTATGAGTGTATCAGAGAACCCCACATCAATAAACCTCACAGTAATAGGCAGTGTGTATGAACGTATCACAGAGCCCCACAGCAATAATCCTCAGAGAATGTGCAGTGTGTATCACAAAGCCCCACAGCAGTAAACCTCACAGGAATGTGTGGTGTGTTTGAGCGTATCACACACTGAGCTCCACAGCAATAAACCTTACAACAATGTGCAGTGTGTATGAGCGTGTCACAAAGCCCCACAGCAATAAACCTCACAGCACTGTGTGGTGTGTATGAGCATATCACTGTGCTTCACAGCAATAAACCTCACAGGAAAGTACATTGTGTATGAGTGTATCACAGAGCCTCACAGCAATGTGTTATTACTAGACAGCTTAGCTATTTATTTTATACTCGAAATATAATAATATTAATTTGAACTTTATCACTTAAAGTTATTCAGAGGCTTATAGAGGCTATAGTTGTCACGTATGTACTGTTACAGATCAAGCAAAGAGCTTGTTCCCTGAAATACTTATGAATGTTTACATTATCAAAGATTTTTGAGCTAAGCCTATATGTTGTTGTTTTTTGTTTGGTTTGTATTTTATTCTTTTTATATTTTTGGACTGTTAACCCCTTAACCCTGTGGAGAAACAAAATCCTTTGTTTTATGGCTCTCCAAGCACACTGGAGAGACATAAAACCATCTGCAAATAGCAGCCCTAAACCTCAATGTAACAAAAAGTTCAAATAGATTACTGCTGCATTATACAGTGATAAAATTCAGGGGATTATAATGATTCAAAATCTCTGTGCAGTACAGATACATGGTGTAATTTCCATACACAGGCATTATGCAGCATACAGCTATTGGTATTTTTTTTAAAGCTGCATTGCTAATAATCTCTTTCTGATCACTAAAACTCCCTATAAGCAGGAGATCTGACCATTTTTATTATTTGTCTTTTTATCACAGTTACTGTATCTAACTCAAAGGTCTTTTCTGCCTGTATGATAATAATGCAGACATCATTTGAAATAGCATAAAATAAGGGACACCATCTTGAGCTCAAAATCTTACATTTCAACAATATTTCTGTAAAGGATAAAAGAATAATTAAAAATGAGCAAATTACCATTCTTTAACCCCTTAAGGACCCCTGACGTACCCTGTACGTCCTGTCCACAGGTCTCCCTTAGACCCGCGGACGTACAGGGTACATCAGCGGCGCCTAATCCCCCTCCCGCCCGATACTCACCTCCCTCGCTGGATCCCTCGGTGAACTGGCAGGGAGGAAGCCTGCCCATGTGATTTACATGGGCAGGCGAGGCTAATGACGTCGCCACGCTGCGTGGTGACGTCATCAGCAGGCGTCCCCATGCAATTCAATGGAGGGGAGGGGGCGGCTCCTTCAGAGCCCTCTATCTCCCCAACCATTAAAGCTAGGGAGATGCTGTTTGCACTGCTGAAAAGGGGAGAGTCTTCCCTTTTCAGCGGTGTATAGCATTAACAGTTTTGCCACCGAATCACGTTTCGGTGCCAATTGGCGCCAAAACGTGATTCGAACCTGGAGGGGGGCTGACATCTTGGATGTCAGCCAAGCCTCCAGGTCCCCCCCCACCCACTGACAACCTCACCATATGTGTGAGGATGTCAGTGGGCCAGTTAACCATCTAGCTGCCATGTAGAGATAAGGGGATCCTAAGGATCCCCATATCTGCCGATCCATGGCAGATAGATGGTCATATTTGACATCATTTGAATGGCCTGATTATGGCATTTCAAATGATACCAAACATGACCAGGTTTGGTTTTAAAAAAAATAAATAAATAAATAAATAAATAAAGAAAAAATAATAAAAAAATTAAATAAAATAAAAAAAATGGTTTTTTTTTGAAAGTTTTTTTTTGTCTGGGGGAGTTTAATTAAATAGGACCTAGGCTGTCATCTAAAAATAATTAGCTCAAAATGGTCAGAATGAGCGCCGCGCACATAGGTGAACTGTCTCAGCAGTGAAGGGGTTAAAAGCAAACGCATGTAAAAATTGGGTATTTCTAGTCTCGGGACAAAATTTTGAACCTATTTAGCCGGGGTCTTTTTGGGTGGTTGTAGATTTTGGGGATTAAATTACGAAAAAGTGTGGTTTTACCATTTTTTCATCATATTTCATATTTTTTTTATAGTAAATTATTCGATATGATGGAAATAATGGTATTTCTAGAAAGTCCATTTAATGGCGGGAAAAAGGGTGTATAATATGTGTGGGTTGAATAAACGAGTAAGAGGAAAATTTGACCTAAACACTAACAGCGCAGAAACATAAAAACAGCAGCGGTCACTAAAAGACGGATTTGTGTAAAACCGCCCAGTCACTAAGGGGTTAAATTATTTAACTATCTTAAAATAACAATGTCTGTGCAAAACTTCGATTTTACGCTATATTTAATTTACATCCCATGTTTCAAATAAATGTTATGATAAAAAAAAATTCTACAAAATATTGCTTGGTAGTGAATGGGGTTAAAGACGGCCCTGATTCTTTGTCATGCAGAATTTGGCAATCTGAACCAGAAATATAAAGTTGCCAGGTTCATAGGAGGAGAGCTGAAGTAAAAACAGAAGATGTATGCAAATGCCAAGTCAAGTACTCCCTTCGCTTTAATCCAGCTTGCAGCTTGGCCATGTCATCTAGTAGAAAGTTGTATACATTTATTTATAAAGGGTCACATTACAATCTATGTCAGGGGTAGGGAACCTTTAAGGCTGAGTGAGCCATGAACGGCACATATTTTAAAATGTAATTCTGTGAGAGCCATACAATATGTTTAAAACTAAATACAAGTAAATGTGTGCATTTTATGTAAGACCAACACTTTTAAAGTACAATAAGTCTCTGAATTCTTTTTAATAACGTTGTTATGCTGTTGCTAACCAATGATGAATAAAGTACTTACCATTAATGCGACTTCTGGTGCTGCATCGTTTTGCTGATGGCTTTGTAGTCTGGTTGATACGTGGTGAAGTTAAGCTTCATGCAGGCGTTGAGACTTCCATCCGTTAAACGTGATCGTAGGTTGGTCTTAATGTTCTTTAGATGTGAGAAAGACTGCTGACATGCTTACGTAGATCCAAACATTGTCAGTACAGCAATACTCACACGCTGCAGTGTGTGGTATGTGACGGGAAGCGCGTTCCAAGTTTTGACAATCGGCTGGTCCGCGGGTTGAAGTTTTTTCATTTCTCCCCACTTGTGTTTGCTCGCCAACTCTGCTTGCTGTCATGCAAGTCTTTCAAAATCTTCATTCAGTTACATAGTTACATAGTTACATAGTTATATAGGCTGAAAAAAGACATGCGTCCATCGGGTTCAGCCTCTCCCACATAACCTACTGCTGTTGATCCAAAAGAAGGCAAAAAACCCAGTCTGAAATATGCAACATACCGGGAAAAAATTCATTCTTGACCCCAGAATGGCAGTCAGATTTCTCCTTGGATCAAGAAGCTTTTACCCACATATTAAATATTATAACCCTTAATATTCTGTGTCTGCAGGAAGTCATCCAGTCATTTTTTAAAAGTCTGTACAGACTCTGACCCAACCACCTCAACAGGCAGAGAATTCCACAGCTTTATTGTTCTCACCGTAAAATAACCCTTCCTATGCTTTAAGCTAAATTTTCTTTCTTCCAGTCTAAATGGATGACCCCTTTTATTATTTATTATTATTATTCTTTATTTATAAAGCGCCAGCATATTCCTCAGGGCTGTACAATAAGCACAGTATAGACAGGGTTACAATACATTGAACAACATTTGACAAACAGTACAGGAGGAGATGAGGGCCCTATTCCCGTAGGAACTCACAATCTGGGAGGGTTGGGGTTGGAAACAGGAGGAGAGGACTGTAAGGTGAGAGTGATTGATGGTTGCGTCAGTGAGTTGGGTGGTAGGCTTCCCTAAATAGGAATGTTTTCAGGGAGCATTTGAAGGAAGAGAAGTTAGGGGAAAGTCTGACAGTACGAGGGACAGTGTTCCAGAGAGTGGGGGCTGCGCGTGAGAAATCCTGCAGTCTGTCATGGGAAGAGGTGATGCGGGAAGAAGCTAGGCGCAGGTCACTGTTTGACCTTAGGAGCGGACTGGGGTGTATTTGGTGATTAGTGAGGACAGGTAGTGAGGAGCTGAGTTAGTGAGGGTTTTGTAGGTAAGGATAAGGATTTTGAACTTAATTCTGCAGTGGATGGGGAGCCAGTGAAGGGACTCGCAGAGGGGAGTGGCAGAGACAGAGCGGCGGGTGAGGTGAATTAGCCTGGCGGAGGCGTTCAGGATGGATTGTAGGGGGGGGAGGCGGGACAGAGGGAGGCCAGATAAGAGATTATTGCAATAGTCGAGTCGGGAGATTACCAGGGTGTGTATGAGTTGTTTTGTGGTGACAGCGGTAAGAAATGGCTGAATTCTGGAAATATTATGCAGTTGGTATCGGCAGGAGGAGGAAAGAGACTTGATGTGGGGGATGAAGGAAAGAGCAGAGTCAAGTGTAACTCCAAGGCAGCGAACTAGGTTGGATGGGGAGATGGTGATACCCTCCACCGTGATAGAGAAGTCAGGAGGTGGGGAGGCATTGGAGTGAGGAATAAGTAGGAGTTCAGTCTTTGACATGTTGATCTTTAGGTGGTGGGAGGCCATCCAGGAGGAGATGCCAGATAAATAGTCACTGACTTTTGAAAGGACAGGGGGAGAGAGATCAGGGGTAGAGAGGTAGATCTGAGTGTCATCAGCGTAGAGGTGGTAATTGTCCTATGTATAGACCTGTTAATGAATAGGTTATTAGACAATGGTTGATAATGGCCCCGTATATATTTATATAAGAAAAAGAAGAAAACCCGAAGGTTATAGTGTGAGGGCGCTATAGAGTTAGATCAAGTAGCAAAGCAATATACTTTTAAGCAGCTCACTAGTTGAGTGTATCCTTCACTCCAAAACTAGAATGTAGAAAGAAATCACTATACAGTGAAATAGGAGCGCTAAAGGTTCAACAAAGATCACATGTATCTCAATATATATAAAATGAGAAGACAAGACAAAAAGAAGGTCTATTTTTCTTTCTTTCCCTTGTTCTTATTTCTTTCAGTGGAATAGTAAACCTGTTAAATGTCATCGACTTCTAAAAGAGAAAAAAGAGAATCTCATTGCATAGTATCAGTATACACCAAAAGATCAGAAAAAAATGAGATTTTCCACTCACAAACAGGGAGTCTGCGAGACTCCAAATGTATGCCTTTAAGCCTCTTCTGGGGGACTCCACCCATCAACAGGAAAAGAAATTCACAATCCTTATTCTTACAGGCTTGATAGTAGCTTTAGACCGGAAGTGTACTTATGATCTCGAGGAAGAAATCAATAATAGTGTAATACTGTAGATTAATTGAGAATAAAAAATCCAGAGAGGATTACACTCACGTGTTACAGAGCCTCTATTGAAAGTGGCTCTGTATAAGCGCCTGGGACCGCTAATCAGAGGGGTCCATCCTCGATACTGGATTTCCGCTGGAACACAGCTCCGCCATAGAACAGTGCAACCCAATGCACAGAGATGTAGCAAGTAGAGAGGTAATTGCAAAAGTAAAAAATGAAAAATAAATAATAATAAATAAAAATGGCCAAAATAGAGAGCAATAAAAATTTATTAAATAACAAAACACCAAAATAGGTGTATAAAGTGCGATTTATATAAGGTTATCAGATCCCCTCTAAGGCGCCGTTTCTCTAAACTAAACAGGTTTAAGCTTGTTAGTCTTTCCTCATAACTTAACCCTTCCATTCCCCTTATTAATTTAGTTACCCGTCTCTGCACTTTTTCTAACGCTATAATATCTTTTTTTAAGACAGGTGCCCAAAATTGCACGGCATATTCAAGGTGCGGCCTGACCATTGATTTATACAGAGGCAAAATTATGTTTTCATCCCGTGAGTGAACTCCCCTTTTAATGCATGCCAATACTTTGCTGGCCTTGGCGGCTGCTGTTTGACATTGCACATTGATACTTAGTTTGAAGTCTATGATTATTCCCAAATCCTTCTCCTGCTTGGATTTCCCTAACTCCGTACCATTTAGGGTATAAATTACTTGCGTGTTCTTCACTCCAAAGTGCATAACTTTGCATTTATCTAGATTAAATCTCATCTGCCATTTAAGTGCCCAGTCCCCCAATTTATCTAAATCCCTCTGCAGCGAAGGAACATCCTGCTCACATTGTATTACTTTTCCTAGTTTTGTGTCATCTGCAAACACTGATACATGACTTTCAATGCCTATCTCAAGGTCATTTATAAATAAATTGAATAGTATTGGTCCTATAACAGACCCCTGAGGGACACCGCTTACCACTGGTGTCCATCTTGAAAATGTACCATTTAAGACCACTCTCTGTACCCTATCTTTTAGCCAGTTTTCTATCCAAGAACAAGTATTTTCATCTAGACCATTTTTTCTCAATTTAAATAGTAACCTTTTGTGTGGAACTGTGTCGAAAGCTTTGGTAAAATCTAAGTAAATCACATCCACTGCGACCCCCTGATCTATACTTCTACTTACTTCCTCATAGAATGTAATTAGGTTAGTCTGACATGATCTGTGTTTCATGAAACTTGAACTTATTCATGTGGGTGACTTGAACTTATTCACCCACATGTCTGAAGCCTTCAGGTCAGCAGCTTGTAGATCAAAATCTCTGACGGAGACATCGGGGATGTAACTCAGGTCGGAGCTGTCCACTGCACACTCGTGTGGATGGGTGATGAACTTAAAAAGACGAGTGCACTCACGAAATTCTCCAAAGCGCGCTTTGAATGACTGCAGGAGATTAGATGTGAAGCCCGCTAGCTCCTGAAGATCAAGATGTTGAGCAGGGTCACTTGCTGTGCATGCATCTCTAAACTCTCCCAGTTTTTCAAAGTGTAGTAAACGACCTGTTTCAATGTCGGCGATGAAGAGTTCTAGCTTGTTTTCAAATGCAAACACTGCTTGTTGAAGGGATAAGACTGTATTTCCAACGCCTTGCATTTTCACATTGAGCTGGTTCAGATGTTCAGTCATGTCCACGAGATAGTAGAACTTCAGAAGCCACTCAGTGTTAGCTAACTCAGGATGCTCGACGTTTTTCATTTCAAGAAAAGTCCGAATTTCGCTCAAACGCGAAACGGCTGAGCACCTTCCCTTTTGACAACCAATGCACATTGCTGTGCAGAAGCAGACCAGGATAATTATTCCCAACTTCCTCCAGCAGTGTTTTAAACTGGCGATCATTTAAAGCTCGGGTAACAATAAAGTTGACCACCCGAATGACCAGCGACATCACCTCACCAAGTTGCTCGCCACACATCTGAGCACAAAGCGCTTCCTGATGCAGGATGCAGTGAAAACTTAGGATGGGTCTCTTTTCATGTTCACAAAGAAGCGCTACGAATCCTTTGTTTTTCCCCACCATGCACGGAGCACCATCAGTACACAACGAAATAAGTTTATCCATCGGTAGATTTTTTTCTTTAGCGAACTCAGTGAAAGACTTGCACAAATCCTCCCCTCTTGTTGTCCCTTTCATAGGCAAACAGCAAGACTTTCCTCACGTAGTGTGTCACCGACAGCATACCTTGCAATCACGCTGAACTGGGATAAATGGCTTACGTCTGTTGACTCATCCAAAGCAAGAGAAAAGAATGGTGCTGCATTTATGTCCTTCACTTGTGTTGCCTCAATTTGATTTGCCATCATGATGGTACGATCGTGAACAGTTCTTGCCGACAGAGGCATGTCTTTTATTCGTTTGATTATTTTGTCTTTATCCGAAAAGTCGTCAAAAAGTTCATTGGCAACATCAAGCATGAATGTTTTGGCATACTCCCCATCTGTGAATGGCTTTCCGTTTCTCACAATTGCTAAAGCACCAGCAAAGCTAGCCGAATTCCAGTCACCTTGTTGGGTCCAAACACGGAGTTGCTGCTGACTAGCTTACACTCTGCACAGTAGCTCTTGACATGCTTTCTTCCTGCTGTCCCCCGCAGGATATTTCGATGCAAATGTAGTATGGAGTGTGTCGAAGTGCCGCTTTATATTTGACCGTTTCATCGATGCAATTTTATCATTGCATATTAGACACACTGCATAACCTGCTCTCTCCACAGAGGCGAATTCCTCTGTCCATTCCTGCTGAAAAGTACGATACTTCTCATCTTTTTTTCTTTTAGCCATCTTCTTCGATAAAAGGGTTTCTGCAATTAGCTAGCTGACTACTTGATTAAAAGGAAGTTTACAGTGTAGGTATGGTGGGCCCGTGTGAGACCACCGTAAAAATTGCAGAAGCAGATCACAGTGAGTGAACGGTCAAAAAATTATCACGGGGATAGTGGCACCCAAGGGGACCACCGTAAAAATTGCAGAAGCAGATCACAGTGAGTGAACGGTCAAAAATTATCACGGGGATAGTGGCACCCAAGGAGACCAACGTAAAAACTGCAGAAGCAGATCACAGTGAGTGAACGGTCACAAAATTATCACGGGGATAGTGGCACCCAAGGGGACCACCGTAAAAATTGCAGAAGCAGATCACAGTGAGTGAACGGTCAAAAAATTATCACGGGGATAGTGGCACCCAAGGGGACCACCGTAAAAATTGCAGAAGCAGATCACAGTGAGTGAACGGTCAAAAATTATCACGGGGATAGTGGCACCCAAGGAGACCAACGTAAAAACTGCAGAAGCAGATCACAGTGAGTGAACGATCCAAAAATTATCACGGGGTTAGTGGCACCCAAGGAGACCACCGTAAAAATTGCAGAAGCAGATCACAGTGAGTGAACGGTCACAAAATTATCACTGGGATAGTGGCACCCAAGGGGACCACCGTAAAAATTGCAGAAGCAGATCACAGTGAGTGAACGGTCAAAAAATTATCACGGGGATAGTGGCACCCAAGGGGACCACCGTAAAAATTGCAGAAGCAGATCACAGTGAGTGAACGGTCAAAAATTATCACGGGGATAGTGGCACCCAAGGAGACCAACGTAAAAACTGCAGAAGCAGATCACAGTGAGTGAACGGTCCAAAAATTATCACGGGGATAGTGGCACCCAAGGAGACCACCGTAAAAATTGCAGAAGCAGATCACAGTGAGTGAACGGTCACAAAATTATCACGGGGATAGTGGCACCCAAGGGGACCACCGTAAAAAGTGCAGAAGCAGATCACAGTGAGTGAACAGTCAAAACATTATCACGGGGATAGTGGCACCCAAGGGGACCACCGTAAAAATTGTAGAAGCAGATCACAGTGAGTGAACGATCAAAAATTTAATACGGGGATAGTGGCTCCCAGGGGACCCACCGAAAAAAATTGGTAGGGTCAACAGAACCCGAAAAATGAAATTAAATAATTGTCACTACAAAATTTTAATTTAGAAGGTGCAGAGCTGAAGAAAAAAAGAGAAAAAAAAACGGGGGGGGGGGTGTAAAAATATTTTTATGTTGCAGGAGCTTTTAACCCTGAGTGGCCTTGTATTCTCTCCTGGTTAAGGGGCTGAAGGTGCTCGATGGGGCAGATTTGAATGCACAGAGATGTAAACTCCGCTGGGAAGTGTGAGACAGGCCTGATTATATACTACGCCGCGGGGTGCACAAACAGATGGTACAGGGTACTTAGCTTATGTTTTTGTTTCCTGGAGGTATTCCCACTCTCCTTTCGGTGAATCAATGCTGTATAAATCTGATTGTGCACCCCGTCAGATCAGTTCATCCAGGAAGTTGATGTGCAGCGAATTCTTTATCCCCTCCGATGTGATCGTCAGAGGCGGAGAGCCAAGCAATAAACAGGAGGGAAGCGCATGGAGGTACTGATGCCGCACAATGCTGTCTCCAAGATGGCCGCAACACGTGGCACCGCGTGCGAGCGGACCTTAACTCGGTCAGTTAAATATCGCCCCTGAGCAGTGGTCGGAATGAGCTCCCACTCTAAGAAGCCGCCAGGGAAGTGCCTGAAATTCAAGCTGCAGGGGTGTTCTCGACGGCTCGGTACGGAGCTCAAACAAAAGCGGCCATCCACTTGGCCCGCCTCCCGGAAACCCCCAGGAGGGAAGTTTACTTCCTGACCTTACGACCCGTGTACGCATTATCCAAAGAGGACAGCTGTGATTGGCTCCAGCCACCACCCACAATTATATATTTTTAGAGTTAACATTTTTCTTATTAAATATTTGTCTGCGAGCCAGATGCAGCCATCAAAAGAGCCACATCTGGCTCGCGAGCCATAGGTTCCCGACCACTGATCTATGTGCTAACGTTAACACTCACCTGCGTGAGCATTAATGTTAGCTATGGTGTCTACCGCATATTACAATCCAAACACAAATGGGATAAGTAACCCGTTTGCGTTTGGTACCTTGCGCTTTTCAGCACGAGGTTACTGTACTTTGCGCTCCCTATACTTAACATGGGGAGCGCAAAGTTTTAATCAGCTCTGGATTACAAAATCCTAACGCTGATTAACGTCCGGCTCTGGTTAGCGGAAAGTTAACCAGAGCCAGGACTTGGTGTTAACGGATTCTGCTTCTGCAGAATCCGTTAAAAAATTGTATACTCAACTCCTGTCCCGTGGCGAGGACCGCGGCTCCAACTGCCTCCTCCGTCCAGCGGGAGCAGGGAGAGACTGGGGGAAAGAGTTCCCTGCGAGGCGAGATCCGGCAGATCATGTGACCACCGGCGTCTGGCTCAATGGAGTCCTATGGACTTCATCGAATGGATGCTCGCGACTGTGCTCAGCAATGCTGCGAGCAACCTGGGGCGTAGCGCCCGGTACAAATGCAGGCAGAATTTTTTACGCCTGCATTGCAATCCCTCGTTAAAACAGGGTCGGTAGAAGGAAAACTGCGGGTGCAGTTTTTTCTCCCTACCGCCCCTGTTTTAACCCCTTAAGGACGGGAGTAATTTTACAACTTCGGCGCTGTTTCGGAAGTAGAAGTTTGCTGAGCTCATTTTGACTGTTTTTAAGTCACGTATTATTATACCACCCAGACAAAATAGATATCGTTCTTTCCGGCAGACTCGGCAGATTAATAATATATCATTATAATATGTATATGTCATGCCCTGCCAAAATGCTATAACAAAAAATGTAAAAAAATGTAAAAAAAAATTGAATTTTCAATAAAATTTCAATCTTCCACAGTGTGTAAAGTGTTTTTTTTTTAATTTTATTATCCGAGCCTTTGCGGTCATATGCTATGGGGTAGACTTGTTAAAAAAATTAGAAATTGTGTGATTTTAGCTAAACCCCCCAAAAAAAAATCATTAGTGAAGCATCATTGTTCACATTATAATTGAAATGTGAACAATAGTGCTGCATTAAAAAAAAAATGTATTTATTTTTTTATTATTTAATTAATTATTTTTTTATTATTTTTATTTTTTAATTTTTTTTAACTCTTCTTATACTTTTACCATGGTCATGTTTTATATCTTTGGAAAGGCCATGCTCTGGTATTTCCAGCAATATCATACATGACCCCCTACCTACCACCGATCAGGAGATAAAGGGGTTCAAAGAACCCCCTATCTCCTCTGTGGGATTTCCATAGGAAATCCCATTGCAGCTAGGGGATTCCCCGGTTAACTGACATCATCGTGCATGGCGCGATGAGTCAGTTGACGCAGGGGTGGACCCAGAGGTGGGGGCTGCCATCCAAGATGGTGCCCCCCACCGGAAAAAGGCCATGGTCTTGCACCAATTAGTGCCAGGCCGCGACCTGGCAACTAAGGGGTTAACCCCCTACATCGCTGGAAAGGTCAGGCTGTGACCCTTCCAGCAATGCTGGCCACAGCGTCCTGGTCCCCGGCGATGGGGAGATAGAGGGATCCAAAGGATCCCCCCCTCCCCTTCAGGCGCTTCCCCTGCTCCGGCGGGCGGGGGACGCCTGAAACTGACGTCATCGCGCCCCCGACGTCAGTGCGCCGGAGGAGGAAACCCTGCTGATCTGACTCCGTGGGACTCAGATCAGCGAGGGAGCCGCCGGAGGAGGGGAGTATCTGCCGGGGGGGCTGCAAACACCGAGGACGTACAATTACGTCCTGCAGCGTCAAAGCCCACCTAATGCAGGACGTAATTGTACGTCCTGCGGCGTTAAGGGGTTAACGCAGGGATTATAATGTAGTCCAAAGTATTTTACAGGAAGGATACATTGAGATTTCTCTCGTTTAGGTCCTGGGTTCAAGAACATTGAATTTTTACAGTCATTACAGAAATACAAAGTAATAAAATGCAAGAACAACACAAAATACACAGATTAACAGAAAACAAATATGTAATAAATATATTCATTATGTTACATGTTTACAGGTGCATCTGTATTGAGGTATGTTAATAGGGAGCTGTTAAGTGACTTTAAACTGGGGGAAGATTTGATGGTGTCTGGGAGGTTATCCCATAATTGTGGTGCTCTTTAGGAAAATGAGGATTGAGACACTTTCTTTTTGTATTGTGGTATTGCAAGTAAGGTGCTGGTCCTGGATCTGAGGTTATAGGAGGAGGGAACTGCTAATGGAAGCAGCCTATTCAGGTAGGCTGGCAGCTTCCCAGAATACCTCTTAAACACCAGGTTGGAAAGCTGAAGAGTGCGTCTAGATTCCAGCGATGGCCAGTATAGCTCTTTTAACATATCACAATGGTGGGTCATGTAGTTACATTGTAGCACAAAGCGACAGAATGAGTTATACAATGTAGTAAGTTTATGAAGGTGTAGCTCCAGAGGCAAGATGTCCAAGGATAAGTGATTTCCTGTCTTTTCAACATAAAGGTGTTGTGCTCTTCCCTGTTATTTGTTATTAGGGGAAATGGCTTGCACTGATTGCCCTGCAGACCCCTAGGGGATTACATTCTCCTGTTTAAAGACAAGAAGTAACATAATAATCTACAGCTCAGCATGGACAGTGCCAGAAGGTGCTTCAGACCTCAAGCTGGAAATGTTTCATACATTGTTAAGGATTGTTGCAAATCTTTGGATTAAAATCAGTCCACATGGCTGAAACCGGTGATTATAAATAAGCAAAAACATAAATCTAATCACCACTGTCGTCACCTTTTACATGCCAAGTTCCAACGTGAGAAAAGACACAAGTTCAGGGCTGGATATAATATTTTAATATTTTACTTAGTTACTGAACAAACTATTTTCTTGCCTCTCACTAGTAAATATATTCATAAATATTAAGTACTGTATATTATTTATGTGTAGTGATTTTATTTTTATTTAAGGGTTTTCAAAGAGCCGAATTTGCCACCGATTTGCAGAACGTATGGTACAATTTCGTGGCAATAGACTATTCAGAAAGCGAATTGCCAGCGAAACACAGAGATCTCCGATAGCAGTGAATTCCCCATAGAGAAGTAATGGTTAATCTACGCTGAACATCAGTGAAATGCCCAGATTTTCGGTACTTTTGTTCGACAGGTTTAAACAAGCGAATCCCATAGGTTTCAATGTAAAACATTTTCCCTGTTTTTATCAAAATTTTTTATTCAACTGTTTATTCTTTTCATTTGCAGCAAAAAGTCTTTCTACTAATTTATTTTTAAAAAAAATTTAGGCAGGAATTTTTTCGGCAAAATTTTTGATTCCAATTTTTTTGAAATGGCTTTTTTTATTCTCTAACAGACCTTTTTATCATTACTCATAGGGCCTTATTTATTATTTCAATGCATTTTCAGTCATTATTTTTGTTTTATTTTAGTTTTTTTATCCCTGTTCGGCAGCTGGTTAGCTTTTTCGGCGGCTGATCAGAGGCGTCGGCGGTCGGTTAGGCGGATAGTCGGCTGCGTTCGGCAGATAGGCAGTGGGTTGATCAGCGGATCCCTTCAGCGCACTTCGGGAAGCCTGCGTTGAATGCTGAATTCACCGCAGGGTCTGCAAATTCAGCTCGCTGAAGGGCGCTGAACGGTAAAATTTCGGTGCTCAATGAATAACCCCTTAATAATATGATAAGTCTAATATGTGAGGAGAGGCACCTGTTGGAGGGTTCCCCAGTCTACTATCACTCATTACTTTACACAGGCCTCTAATAAAGTGTATTTTAAGCAAAAAATACCTAGGTGCAGTGATACTGTAAATAAGGAATCTCCTTGAACCATGTTATCTATCTGGAACAGCACCACTCCCAATTCAGGATCAATGATTGTTTGCGTTGGCCATAATGTAAATGGCCCTTTTACATATTTTTGCCCTTAGATGTGTGCAGACATTTTTTTTCGTTTCGGGGTTTTTCCGGGTGTTTTTTTTTAGTTTAGGATCATTTCGGACAGTTTTTCTTTCGTTTCGGATCATTTCGATTCGGTGATTCGGATCGATTCAGTGATTCGGATCGATTCGGCGATTCAGAGCATTTCGGCGATCCGAATCATTTCGGCGTTTCGGATAATTTCGGGAACACGAAAATGGTGAATTTCGTCCAAATTTCAATTCGGAACAAAACGAATTGCACATCTCTAGTAGTGCATGGCAGAGGCTGGAGTCAGTGCAGGGACACGGCTGGTAAGCAAAATGCATGCTTTTCTGTCCAGGGGAGAAATAATTTGATGTAAATTCGGAAAATGCTTTCTTTTTTTTTTTTAACTTGCTGAAATGATTTGTGCAAAGTTCAAAAATTAAACCTCACTAAAAATTTTACGCTAGAATTCTGAGAATTTCACACATTTACCAATATATACAGTCCGAATAATATGTTTCCTAGAATTAACAATATTATTCACTACTTAGTAAATAACCCCTAAGAGATGTAAATCATTGAGCCTATGCAAGCAGTATTCTTCTTTTACTATCAGTGAAATCTAATGAATAGATTATTTATTAAGCTCTATGGTAAAGTTGCTGCATGTCAATTTGTAGTAGAGGAGGAGCTGCTGATGTATCCCACAGCCCCAGGCGCAAAATACCTTTCTTCTTACCTTTGTACAGTGAAGCATAGTGTTCTTATTTTTTTTATATTACACTTGGGCTCACAAAAAGAAGGTAAGCACGCTAAATGTCTACCTCTGTCTTGTTTCCGCACTTGGGTATTAAATTATTTTTAATATTCACTAAACAAATAACATAGTTTGTAGCCCACTCGTAGATCTAAAGCAGTGACGTCAAACCTTGGCACCCCAGATGTTTCGGAACTACATGTCCCATGATGCTTTCTCATACTTTTTGCTGGCTGAGCATCATGGGACATGACGTGCAATTCAGAAGCATCTTGGGTGCCAAGGTTCGAAATCACTTATCTAAAGCATTTGGTCAAAAGCTGTATAAAAAGCACTAGCTCTTAAATGGTTAATCCAAGTCAAGCTGTGTCATCCATTGCATCTCCTCTCTGGCACTCAATTCCTTAATTCTATTTATTTTTTCTGAATGATCTAGCGTACGGTACACTGTTTACACATGCTTATATAAAAAGTATCTAAATATATAAACATTACTATTTTATATTATGTTTTCCCTCTTCATTGACAAATGAGCAACACGACATCATTAACTAATTATATTAATAAAGGCAGCACATGTTTGAAGTATTTCAATAGCTTGTTAATCACTTTTACCAAGTCTGTGATGTCTTTTTATTGCATGGGTTAAAATAGCAATTCAAGTAAAGTGTTGTTTCAGCAGTTTCTTTTTCTGTAATATTATATTGGATCCATCTGCATTTACAATTTGCGGTTTTCAGAAAGTCACAAACAACCCCATCTACTTTCCTACTCTTAAACTTTCATCCATAATTAAGGTGCAGAAAAAAGACTGAAAGTGGAAAAAATGGAAAAAGTACCTAAAACATATAAACAGAGTTTGCATTAATTTCAAAGAAAAACCTGAAGCTTGTGCAATATATGCATCCTGAAACTTAAATGTATTTCTGTTGAGAAACATAGCTTTACTACTCTTCTATTGAGGGAGTTACTATAGTCTGTTGCTATGTTTTGTAGTAAAAAAGTGTGTATTATAGAAATATATATATATTTTTATGTATCTAGTTTCAACAAATTGAGGGCACTTATGGGTCGTCGTATAAAAGACCAATCTTTATTGCAAACTAATCAACTTTCTATTATTTAGATATACAGTATATATGGAAAGGGTTGTGGTGGAGGACAAAAAAAGTGGGATAAAAAGCCTCCACGCTATAATAAGTTATGTTTATTATTGCAGAAGTCATTTGCTCATCACAGCAATTCATGCAGTTCTTTGAATTGCTGTGATGTGCAAATGGCTTCTGCAATAATAAACATAACTAATTATGGCGTGGAGGCTCACTTTTTGTCCTCCACCACAACCCTTGTAAGTACAGATTTGCCCTACGGGTCCAAGCATCCAATGCAACTGGACATGCCTAGCTCCTAGCTGATGAGGGACCAATAAACCCGAAACAGTTCTGTCCTAGGAGTGGTTTTGACCAGTTGCATAAACCTGATCTCTGCTAAAAAAAAAAAAAGCCATCTAGTGTGGCATGGCATTGATTTAAGGGTTATGTGTAAAAATAGACCCAGGATGCAAAAAAAGTGAGACAGATGACATTTGCATGTCCTACCCAGAATTCCTTGCTGCATATGGGGAATGTAGCACAGGAGCTCTAGGATGCAGTTCTTTGAATTGCTGTGATGTGCAGATTGCTTCTGCAATAATAAACATATATCGGTCTATCCCTATTATATATATATATTTTTCCAGTACGATACCTATTATCAGCAGCTTTTCAGGCCGATAACCAAAATCAGGTGCTGATATTCTGTACATTGGAATTTTTGAAAAGTCACAATTTCTACACAAATTTTAAACATTATGACAACTGAAAAATATAAAAGTGCCTGCAAAATAAACAGCTTTTCAGAACACAGAAAAATGTCAAAAAACCCTATAAATATCACACACTAAATATCACTACTAGAAAGCTAAACAATATTTTATGTTAAAGAAACTCAGCGCTCAGAGTGACCAGGAACTCACAGTAATACTGTATGTGGTGTGTATGAGCATATCCCATTACTGTGAATTTTATTATTGTGGATTCTGTGATACGCTCATACACACTGCACATTACTGTGAGTTTTATTGTTGTGGAGTTCTGTGTTACGCTCATACACACTGCACATTACTGTGAGTTTTATTGCTTTGCAACTCTGATTCAGTAATCTACAGTGTGTATGAGCATATCACAGAGCTGCAAAGTAATAAAGCTCATAGTAATGAGCCGTGTGTATGAACAGTTGTTGCTGTGAAGATCTGTAATACGCTCGTACACACCGCCCATTGCTGTGAGTTTTGTTGCTGTGCAGCTATGATACCCTCATACACACCACACATTTCTGTATCACAGAGCAGCACAGCAATAAAACTCACAGTAATATGCCATGTGGATGAAAGTATCACAGAAAACCATCATAGTTTTTTATTTCATTTAATTTCTGTTACATAAACCCTGGGGGATCCAAATGACCCCCTGTATCTCCCCCAAAGGGAATTCATGACAGGGGAGAAGTTCCATTTCTGATTTCATCACAGCTGTGTGCGATGATGTCAGTGGGCATGGCCAGCGCGTACTGGCGTAAAAAAGCCCTGGTTATCGGTATATATCAGCAATGAAGCAGCCGATACCGATAACCTTAACCCCTTGGCTGCGGAGAACATGTGGGGAACGTCCTCATTGACTCTCGCTATATGCAGAGGACGTTCCCCACATGTCATCTGCTAACTGGAGTCCAGGGAGAGATGCTCATCTCTCTCTCCGGGGTACTGTGGCGTTCTGACTTCCTGGAAGTCAGACGCCGAATTTATGGGCCTCCCCGTGCAAAATGACTTCATGGCGCATGCGCGATGACGTCATTTTCAGGCAACCACCCGGCAATGCTGGGAGATCGCCTGAAAGGGAGGGGAGATCCTTTCGGATACCTCTCCCTCCCGATCGGGAGGTCCCACAAAGAAAAGTCAGGCACTGCTTAAAAGGGGAGAGTCTCCCCTTTTAAGTGGTGCCTGGCTTTAACCCCTCAGGCACCGGGCCGCGATTCAACACCATCCGATGCCGAATCGCGGCCTAGCTCCGGTGGGGGCGACTTCACCTCCGGGTCCCCCTCGCTACCTGACATCATCGGGCATGACGTGATGACATCAGTTAGCCGGGGAATCCCTAGCTGCCCGGGGATTTCATAAGGAAATCCCCTGGTGGAGATAGAGGGTTCCTTTGAATAAAAAATAATAAAATTTAAAAAAAAACGTGTGTTTTTGTGCTATTTTTTTTAATGCACCAATATTGTTCCTATTTCAATTATAATGTGAACAATGATGTAGCACTAATGATTTTTTTCTATGGGGTGCGTTTGCTAAAAATCACGTAATTTCCCCCCAAAAAATGGAACAAGTCCCCATTTGTAATTTTTTTAACAAGCGCACCCCATACAAAATATAACTGCAAAGGCTCGGATAATAAAATGTGAAAAAAAACACTTTGCACGTTGTAGATGATTAAAAAATCTAATTTTATTGCATTTTTTTTATAATATACAGACAGGACATGACGTATACATAAAAAAATTATATATTATGAATCTGCCGAGTCTGCCGGAAAGAACGATATATGATATGTCTGGGTCATATAATAAAACGTAGCTTCAATTAGCGTTTAAACATGATGAGCGAAAGCAGTAAAAATGAGCTCAGCTCACAGGTGTGAAATCACTCAGCAGTGAAGGGGTTAAAAATCCTCAATATAGGGTCGGATTACTGGTAATACCGATAATCGGTCGACCCCTAATATATCAGTCATTTTAATGTATCTTCAATAAAACATTTTTTTTAATAAGTCTCTGAGTGCTTCCATGCTACTTTTCTGTATATATATATATATATATATATATATATATATGCAGAAAAGTAGCATGGAAGCACTCACTCTTCTCACACTTCTGCAATAATAAACACTATATATATATATATATATATAGTGTTTATTATTGCAGAAGCCACTTGCACATCACAGCAATTCGATGAATTGCATCCCAGAGCTCCAGTGCCACATTCTCCATATGCAGCAAGGAATTCTGGGTAGGATATGCAAATGACATCGGTCTCACTTTTATGCATCCTGGGTCTGTTATTACACAGAACCCTTAAATCAATGCTATGCCACACTGTGGTTTTCTAGCAGAGATAAGGTTTATGCAACTGGTCAAAGCCACTCCTAGAACAGCGCGGTTTTGGGTTTGTTGGACCCTCATCAGCTAGGAGCTAGGCATGATGACCAGTTGTAGTGGATGTTTGGGACCCATAGGGCAATCAGTATCTACAAGGGTTGTAGTGGAGGACAATTCATCGGATTGCTGTGATGTGCAAGTGGCTTCTGCAATAATAAACACACTTATTATAGTGTGGAGGCTTTTTATCTCACTTTTTGTCTTCCACTACAAACCTTGGTATATATATATATATATATATATTCAAATATACAGAACACACTTGAAACACTTATTTATTTGTGATGTGTAAACTGATTGATTCTCATAGAAATCAGCAACAGTATCATCTGCTTGTAAGCTCAAAGCTTTTGACCCATCATTGTGCACAAATGCTCACGCAAATTATTATTATAATTAGTTATTAGTATTAACAATATTATCATCTTTTTTAAAGCACCAACAGTTTCCACAGTGCTTTGCAATTACCAATGGGAACAAGACACAAGTAAACTAACATAGGAACAGAAACCAGAGGTGTAGAGGACCCTGCTCATAGGAGTTTACAATCTAGGTGAATTGGAGCGGAGGAAGTCAAGAAGAGTTTTATCAGTTGTCAGGATCACTAGCGCCAATGGTTCAAGAATGGTGGGGTCCATGGAAGTGGCATCTATAATGATGTGTGGGTGAGGAGAGGGATAGATTGGCATCAGTGTTGTGATACGCTAATCTGAAGAGATGGGTTTTGAGGGATTTCTTCAAGGCCTGAAGATTAAGGAAAAGTCTGATAGGGCAAGGTAGGTCATTCCACAGGACCGGAGCTGCCCTTGTGAAGTCTTGTAGGAGAGAGTTAGCAGTGCAGGTACAGGCAGAGGACAGGAGTAGGACGTCCGGAGACCGGAGTGATCTAGAAGGGATGTGCTTTGCGGAGTAATGAAGACACGAAAGAAGGGGTTGAGTTATTGAGTGATTTGAACGTGAGCATCAGTATTTTAACTGTATCCTGAAATGTACAGGAAGGCAATGGAGGGGCCGACAGAAGAGGAAGTATGCGAGGTACGTCGGGTGAGAAAAATAAGCCTGGCAGCTGCATCCATTACAGATTGCAAAGGGGAAATGTAGGTGGAGAGGCCAATAAGGACAGAATTACAGAAATAAAGTCATGATATAATAAGCGCATGAACCAACAAATTGCATACACAGGTTCAGTGAGATACACAATCTTGAATAATATACAAACTCAAGTAAATAATGCTATGTAAATTATAAGGCTCTCCAGGAACCTCCACATTTTGGAAGCCCTGAGCTCAGGGAAAAAGGGCGAGCATTTACACCTAAACTAAAACAAATATGAAAAAAATTATTTGCCAGGTGTTTTCAGCATTATTTAGGCCACAATAGGGGGGGGTACATTTTCTATAGAGTGTTTAGCATTTAAAAACTAATTTGGTTATTCTTTCTACTTATGTAATAGCATCTGTTTATAGGAATCATAGATATCTTAAAAGTACATTGACTCTTTATCAAAGGATGACCAGATCACTTTATGGAGAGCATGAAACAAACATAGTTATCACATATCATTTCCACATGTGAGCCCAAGGGAGTAGTGTAAGTGAACCTTTTAGCGTTGACTACAATAAACCTGTAATGTTATACAGAGCAGACAAACACGAGGTTCCTTAGAGTTCAAAGGAAACAAGCTGTCTTTTCTATCATCAGTAATAAAATTCACCCAGAGGAGCCAGGTGTACAGTGATCTCAGGATCTAATCCCATGATGTTTCCAAGTATAATTTAGGTTGAACGTGGTATTTTATGTATATTCTAGGACCAGAGCCAAGGGAGAGCCTGCAATGGATTGCCGTGGGCTGCTTCTAATGTATGTCTCCATAATTTGTAGGGTGTGTATCTAACACAGTCAACCACTCTACATTAGAGTCACCAATCTGGGAATTGATTCTGTATAGGGTTGATCCAATTTATGTTAACATTGATTTTTGAGTTTGATCAGTAGTGGGTGAACTTAATGTTTTGCTTTTTAAGGAAATTGTGAAATATAGAGCCAGGAATACAGAGTATGTTAGTATTTAAGTGATCAGACCCCCATATTGTCCACTAACTACTCACACTGGATTTAAGCATCTCATGGAATCATTATGCAATAAGCCAGTTGCTATATTACAGCAGTAGGCTAGTGGACAAGGGGTCAAATGAAGCAAGACTGCCTGGAAATGTCATGCACCTATTTTTGCAGAGGCCTTTCTATCAACTTTCTAAAGGTTATATTTGAGTGTCCAATCAAATATTTCCCGTTTAAGCAGCAATCACATAACTTTTATTAGGGATATCACAGTTAGTCCTAAAACCCAGCCAATGTATATATTAGCATAAAATCGGAGTGCCTAATGGTGGTATAAATATGTTGACAAACATTAATTGAGAAGCAGAAATCTTGGTGAGCTCCCACCCTAATTTGTTTAGGTCTTGCCCCATGCATCATAAAAATTACTGTACGACCTTATGCAATTGTATAAGCCCAAATACGTAATTACGTTTTCCAAGTAGAGCAACCATTTGGCTTCTGTGATCGACAATCTGCAATGTTTGTCCTATTTAGAGCGGGTCTATTCAAGTTGTTGGTTATCTAAACTGGGAAAATATTATAATTTTCCTTATCCTTTTCTGATTAAACTATGTAAAAATTTAAGAAAACCATAGGAAAATGCCCCAAATATGCCTGAGATTCACAGTGAGAAACAACAGGGGTGTTTGTGAGGATCCTGAGAACGAGCAACAGCACAATGGCCTGCTCTACGGTGGGTGCCCGCTCAGGTCTCACAAACAAGGTTTTAGCTATACCGTCCTGACGTGGCCCAAGAAGGCCGAAACGATCGTCGGGGGTTGCTGCACCTCTGGTGCAGGGATGACATCCTTGGCGATCAGCACTGGCCACACTTTTTGGGTGAGAGCAGGCTGATTTGCATATGAAAATTCATCCCTGTAATGGCACAAGCAAGCTAAAACCTTGTTTGTGAGACCTGAGCGGGCACCCAACGTAGAGCAGGCCATTGTGCTGTTGTTCGTTCTCAGGACCCTCACAAACACCCTTCTTGTTTCTCACTGAGATTCACAGTATCCTATGTTTTTTGTATGTTTTGGGAAGAAAGTGAAAACCATATTCAAATAGTCCATGAACTTCATTTGAGTATCTACCTTACCACTACACTTTTACTGCAAGTGACTCATTCTAATCAATAGTGACTTTTAGTTTAGAAGTATAAGGCCGGGGTAACACGAGCACACTGTGTGTGTCCATAGTGACCCCCTTCCCAGTGTCCATCATAGCATTATGAACGCTCAACTGGGAGAGTCACACTGTGTAACTTGTGTACTAGCATCTCTTGTTACACTGGGCGTGCGGTTTTCCTCCCCATCGACCCGCTACAATGGTTGTTGGACGGGTCTACAAAGTACGATCCTCCATAGGAAGCTCTTGCTTTGTAGGGCTCAGGGCACTAACGTGCACTCGGTGAGGTGGTCACACGGCATCTGAGCAGAAAGAATGTCCGTTCTCACAGACATTCCTTTCACGTCAATTTGACCCCGTCCTTAGTGCTTATCTGCAAGTTACCAGCCCCTCACATGGAATACCAGTGGAAATCTATAGATAGCAATCATTTGTGACTGTATTTTCAGATAAAACACTACTAATACTCTAGGGGATAGTGTGTAATGTGTTGTCAAATGTAATGTTTGATGTGGGTTGTCTAAATATACATGAGATAACACAATACTTTATTTGCAATACTTGGAAAAACTTGTATGATTTTTTCCATACACAGATAACAGACCTTAAAACTAATAGCTTAAAACATGTTGATAAATGTGCTTCCAGCAATAAAGATATTTATTCACAATCCTGAAAATATATACAATATATTCAGACATGTTTATAATAGAACTGTGAGTTTAAAGAACTTTGATACTGGTAGTAAGAATTGTAACCCCAGCGATAATCACACTATGTTCAAATGTTTATTTCCCAACAAAATGTTTATAAATGGAATAAACTGTAATGTAAGAAAATTTAAATAGGTATTTGAGCTATTTGTCTTTAAAAAACATAGCTTTTCACTGAGCCTATTAAAGATTATGAAGCTGCAACTCCAAAATTAAATATAATAATTAAATCTGGTCTTTAATCTAGTCCACTTTCAATTCCATTCATTCATTTAATCTAGTCCACGTATAAATATGTTAGGTCAGTCCAGTGAAAGGCTATATTAGGTTGATGGCTATACTATAGTATCAATTAACATATATTAAAAAATAACAAAAACAGGAGCTTTACATATTTTTAACCTAATAAAATCTATTATGTGATAGCAATTTATTCAAAACAATTTTATTTCATTTTAACAGACTTAATGTGCCACCTGTTTTCCAGCTGACTATAATGGCTTCATACTTGACTTTAGCTCTTCTGTTATTTATCATCTTGGACACAGTATCATCACAATCTGGCATACCAAGTCATCAGCTCGGTAAGAAAAATGTATTAGGGACAAACTGAGTCACGCTCAGGAAGCAGTTCTACTCAAAATGTGCTCCATGTGTACATAAAGGAAACTGAAGGTCTATGTTTAACCAAACCTTGTTCAAATTGTTACTCGTATGACCTTTAACATATCAGCTGTAATATATATAGAATATATCCACATTCACCAGTTCAATTTTATTCTGAAGTTATTTTAGTTTGTTATTATTCAGAGTTTATTATATTTTCTAATCACATGACATGATGGTGATGTTGAATGTAGATCTATTTTTAAAAGTCTCTTGATACTAAATATTGGGGAATTGGTTATATGCACTTATGTGTCCAACTTCAAATCATACACTAGTAGTTGGACACACTTTTCAAAATTATATATTACAAGTTTTTATACTTAACACCTTTACAAGTGATTTTCCAAAAACCATTGTCAGGAACCAGTGTCTTTGACAAATAATTTTTAATTAACAGTAAGGAATATTTGGGTATTTTCCCAATGAATTTTTTACTGTACTAATATATTTCGTCAGTAGACGGTGCCACCTTCTGCCAAATTGAGTTACAGCCATTGCAGTGAAACACGGACTGCAACTGTATCAGCTGCTGAATGTCGATGTCAGGACATTCAGGGCCCTTTCACCTGGCTACAGCTAAAACGGGGACGTTAAGGGGAAAAATTAGTGTTTGCTAATCTCCCTTTAGCGTCCCCCGTTTTACCTGTAGATTACAGGGCAAGTGCTGAGTCCAGCAGCCTGCCCCATAGTGGCCGCTAGGCTCCAAGATGCTCGGGGCAGCGCTAAAGCGCACTCCATGGAGGCTTCTGCTGCCAGGTCACATGACCGTCAGGATCTCGCCTCCTGCAAGATCCTGCAGGTTAGCAGAGTGATCGCAGAGGGAGCAGTGGCGGCTCGTGGGCTATTCATATGAGGATTCACAATACATAAATTTATGAAAATTACATTTACATTTACGACGTACTGTACAGGTTAAAATACATTTCTGTTTGTAAGTACACACAAAGAACAGTCCTATATATTACACAGTAGGTGTCCCTCTCTCAGCTCTCAGCCCTTTTCCTATTTTTCTCTATATCACCAGTGTGACCTTTTTCTGTTTTTCTCTAGCCCAGTGTGCCCTTTTTCTGTCTTTATCACCACTGTGAACCTTTTGTTTTTCTCTAGCCCCAGTGTGCCCTTTTTCTGTCTGTCCATATCACCAGTGTGACCTTTTTCTGTTTTTCTCTAGCACCAGTGTGCCCTTTTTGTCTTTATCACCACTGTGACCTTTTTCTGCTTTTCCTCTAGCCCCAGGGTGCCTTTTTTCTGTCTGTCTTTATCACCACTGTGCCCTTTCTTTTTTCCTGTAGCCGCAGGGTGCCTTTTTTCTGTGTCTTTATCACCACTGTGCCCTTTCTTTTTTCCTCTAGCCGCAGGGTGCCTTTTTTCTGTGTCTTTATCACCACTATGACCTTTTTCTGTTTTTCTCTAGCCCCCAGTGTGCCCTTTTTCTGTCTTTATCACCACTGTGACCCTTTTCTGTTTGTCTCTAGCCCCAGTGTGCCTTTTTTCTGTGTCTTTACCACCACTGTGACCTTTTTCTGCTTTTCTCTAGCCCCAGTGTGCCTTTATCACCAGTGACCTTTTTCTCACCAGTCACTGTGTGCCCCCCTGTTTCTCTATCAGCTCTGCCTCTGGCACTGCCCTTTTTAAAATTTTCTCTATCAGCTCACTCTGACTCTTCCATTTTTCAACTTAATAAACAGTTCTCTGTTGTTTTTTTTCCAGATCTTTACCTCCAACGACTCCACTCTGCAGTCTCTGCTTGCCTGTTCTGACACCAGCTCCCTCCTCCCAAAACTGCTGCTCTCCAAACGTGATGACGTCATGCTTGGCTTGCGGGAGGAGGAGCCTCATTGACTGACATGAGAACAGGGCTGGTGGGCCTGGCCTAATCGCACAGTGAGAGCTGTGCGATTGAGTGGGCTACGGCAGGGCTCAAAATTTCAAGTCCCAAGCTACTAGCCAGACCTTAAGAGTTACTCGCCACTAGTTGCCCCACCTACCCTGCCCTTAACTCCGCCCCTAAACACACCCTCTTAAATTATCTTACGAAATGACACTGTTCTTATTATTCTATATTTCTATAGTGCCAGCATATTCCGCAGCGCTGTTAAATGTTTTATTCAGAATAAAGTTACAAAAAATAAATTAGATTAGATTGGCACAGGACCCCGTAGTAGATACTCACCAATACTCCCAGGCGGCAGATCGGGCTCGGCTGCTCTTCCTTCGTTTTTGACTGGCACTGCTGTCTTCTGTGCTCTCGTCTCCTTTTCGGCATAGAGAACGCTATGACCTGTGATGCATCACATGGGTGGGTCAGGTGACCTGCCGAACGTGACTCTCACAGTTCGCACAGAAGGGGGCGGCGCCAAAGCAGCGTGCCTGCCCAGACTCATGTTACGAGTGTGGGAGGCACGCTGCTGCGCAGCTGATATGACAGCTCCGATGGATTAACAAGGCGGTGGCACCAGACAGGTCCATCTGCCTCACTTGCACGCATGTAATTTCCACTCACAGACTGCGAGTAGAAATTTTGAGGGCTGTTATAGGACAAATGCAACCTTGTCCTCCTCTTTTCTTAGAAAATATAGGACAGGGGTTCTGTTTTTACATTATATAAAATCAAAAATTTACATTTACAATACAAATATTTCCTTTCTTAAACACTTGTAGCAAATTAATATTCATGTCTTGTATGTAAGACGTAGCTTTCACTGTTGCCTATTAAAACATACGGAAACAATTACAAATGTCAAGAAATAAGGTAGAAATATAGAAAATTATACCAAAAACTCTTATCAAAGGAATTAATGAAGTTAACCATTTACATAAAGGTGCAGCTAGAGAAGGTAGTGAGGAACACCAGCAGAAAAAGCTACTGCAAACGTTCATGGTGGAGTAATCACCTAGATTGTGCTGCTAAACATTCAAATATAATGTTAATGTACACATATAAAATGTGGGATAGAGCCAGTAATACAGGATAACAATCCCATGGTTATGTTAATGTATTGGTGAAGATCTGACTCTTTAATCTGCATCCACCATTAATAAGATATATACCAGTATACACATAACATAGCAGAACACAGAAAATGTTAAATAAATGCTGTACTCTTACAACAAAAAAGCCCACTCACTGGTGTTTGACATCCCTGAATGCAATGTGCTCTGAGCTCCCTGTGATTCTTCCCGGCCACTCACTGGGGGGGGGGGGGTGACGTCATCATGAGAGCAGTGTTGTTGGGGGGGGGCGTTATCTGTGCAGAGATGTTATCTGTGCTCTGTGACTAAGAGCAGCCACAATTTGACAGGGAGATGCAGTTTGGCAGAAAGTCCGATCAGCTCTGCCTGTCAGCCAGACTGAGAGGAAAGATTGGGGGGGAGGTAGCTGCAAGGTGAAAATTCCACCTTCTTAATAAACCTTCCCCCTCTCCTATAGTAAGTTGCTGCCCCCCTGTTTTGGAAAACTTAGGTTTTGGAGGGTTTTTAGTTTGTTTCCTTACCAACTATATATAACTCCCAGCGAGCACTTTTAAACCTGCCGCTCCATTAGCAGCTCCTCTCAATTTGCCACGCCCACCATATGGCAAGGTGCCAATCAGCAGCCAGGGGGCGTGGACTAGCAGCTTCCTCCCGATAGAACAGAGCGAGATGTGAGCTCTGCCGTGCCCGGACACACACCGGACAGCAGCAGCACTAATTGCTGCAACATCACTCTATTTATAAGCCGGGCCAAGTATTCTACTTCTCCCACACGGATCAACTTGCCAGGGGCATCAGGATATTCACATTACCCAGCCCTGGGCGGACCGGATCTCATTCAGCAACAAAAGCTGCTTATCGAGATCTGGTCCGTCCACACGTGCCTTAATGCCGGTCTTGCTCTCCTCCCACTCCGGGGCGGCGCCAAAGCAGCGGGCCTGCTCAGACTCATGTTTTGAGTGTAGGAGGCACTCTGCCGCGCGCAGCTGATATGAAAGCTCTGCCTTGCAAGGATCAACATTGCGGCGGCGGCGGCGGCACCCGACGGGTCAGTCTGTCTCACTCGCCTGAATGTAATTTTCACTCGCAGAATGCGAGTAGGCGAGTGGAAATTTTGAGGGCTGGGCTACGGGACATGCATGGGAGGCGGATATTTGCACTTGCAAAGATCCTCCTCCACTACCCTGGTTTCCTGGTTCCCTATCACACTTGCAATGGAAAAAGGGTTGTATCTTTTTTTCTAAACGTTGCTGGCTGCCTGTTGCTGAGCCTGGGGGCATCACATGACCTCCAGGTTCCCTCAAATGATAATATTTATATTTCTTCTTTTTTTGTGCTGGGGGTTGGGGTTCACGTGCTCATATGGAGGAGCCTCCACTGACAGGGAGACTGGGAACTTATTTTCCCCAGTCTCACTCTGCTCTCGACGACCAGAATTGTCGGATCGTGCTGCCATTCTCACTGCAGGATAAGGCGTGAGTATTTGGTTTTTGGGGGGGGTTCCAGCTGCTGCTAACTGATTCCGCAGAAGTGGAATCTTCTGGCCCAAAACTATCAGCAACCAACAACTCCTCATTCAGTGTAGACAAGAATGTATAGAGACTATCATCACAAGAAGACAATGGAGATGGATTGGGCACGTCATCAGAAAAGAGCATGGGGACATCACCCTTCATTGGACATCAGAAGGAAAACACAAGAGAGGAAGACCAAAGAACACCTGGTGTCGAATGATGGACCGAGAACTCAAGACTATGAACCACACGTGGGGTACCAAACAAAAGTTGGCCCAGAACAAACAGGAGTGGCGAACCTTTGTTGCTGCCCTACATGCCAATAGGCATAATGGGCAATAAGAAGAATAAGAATAAGTGCCTCTTAATAATTACCATTTATGTTCTAAAATTTGCTAACTTGCAAATGAGCCAGTAACAAAAAGGACTTTATGTCTCGCGCACTATTTTCTTCTTTGTGTTCCTCTATTATTTGCTGACGTGGATTGGAGTCAATCTCTTTCCAGAGCTGTCAAATATAAATTGTGTTCAGCATTGATGTCCTTTCTGTGTCTGGGTCTTGCTCAGCTACACCGATTAGGTTTACGAGAAGGCATTATACAAATATATTCATTTTAGATATACATAGTTACTCGATTGTTGACATGTACCTTGCAATTCATGTATGCGATTCTGTTTCCTTGAATATTGCTTATTTCCTTATGTGTACCTCTGTTTCTTTCAAATAAACAAAATGTTATTACTAAATATAAATTGTGAGGAAATACAGAGAGATAATACAGTTAAAACTGCCGTGTAAATTAATCTTGACATTTAAATGATGTGGTTGACTCCAGCAAAACTTTAGGTAACTCCAAACTGAGAGCTCCCTCTAATCATAAAACAGAGGTCTATAAGTATCACATGGAACTGCTCCTCTCTGGAAAGCAATGGATAAATCTAGACCCTTGTTTAGTGGATAAACCCAAAGGTGAATTAAGGATACGTTGAAAATGCTGTAGTAACATTTTTCCTTTTCTGTGCTGTAGAGTGTCCTGCAGATGTATACATCGTCCTAGATACATCCGAAAGTGTTGCCCTGAGAGCTCAGCCTTATGGTGCCCTGGTGGAGAGCATTAAGAAGTTTGCAGTAGACTTAGTGGATCGACTGAATAGCAGGTAACAGCTGTTCGGAAGCCAGTAATTCTTGTGGAAACATGAACAGTCTGCATTCCAGGTGGCTTAGGACTCCAATATCCAGCCATACTGAGCTTCATAAAACTATTTAGAATTCCATATGTAGACTAAAAATATATATAAATTCTGAAGAGAAAACAGAAAAGAATGCATGGGAACAATTGGCCTTATAGAAAAGACTTATTAAAATATGGTATTTCTATACAGTTACAAGCATTTATAAAGTGCCAACAAGTTCTGTAGCGCTGTACACAGGGAGAGACAGAATAACGAATAAACATACACATTACACACACAGAATAGTAGGAGAGAGGACCCTGCTCGAGAGCTTACACTCTAAGGCTGGGGTCAGACCAGCGCACTTTTAACGTGCGTTTAGGCGCACTTAATCACGGCCGCACTAGCAGCAAATGACGGGCAATGACGGCCAATATACGAAGTACGGTCGCAGAAAGTCCGGCTGCGCAACGCAAGTGGAAAATGAACGCATTTTATAGAGAACGCAGAACCGCTAGTACTGACGTACAGAGTGTGCTGCGCCCGCTAGCGGTGTGTGTGTGTGATTTGGAGACGTCAGACCCTGCTCGTGTCCGGCCAACATAACGTTCAGACACCCAAAGTTTCCTGGTTTGGATCCGTACAAAATCACGCACAAAAATGCGCATCGTATGACCGTTTTCACGTATTCCGTGAAAAAATACGTCAATGCGTTCAGACGCACTTTTTTACGTTCGCGTGTAAAAATGCTTTCGTTTGACCCTAGCCTAAGAGGAGAGGGGTGACACATTAGGTGAGGGTGACTAGAGTACAAGAAGTATTGGGGCGCATGTGGGCTGTGTTGGAAGAAGGAGCAAGAAATGAGCAATGGGGGATTATGGAGTGAGCCGATAGGCTTCTCTAAAGTAATGTGTTTTCAGCAACTTCTTGAAGGACTGGAAAGACGGGGAGAGTCTGATGATGCCGGAGAGGGAGTTCCATAGAAAGGGTGCAGCTCAGGAGAAGTCTTGAAGGTGGGAGTTGGGGGTGTGGGTACGAGGAACTGATAGCATCAGATCATTGGCCGAGTAAAGTGGTCGGGACGGGATGTACCTGCTAATAAGGAGGAGATGTAGGTAGGGGCTCAGTTATGGAGAGCTTTGTACCTGGTTTAACCTCTGTTCGGTGGCTGAATCGGCTTTTTACAGCAGATCGTCGGCTGCATTCGACGCTCTGTTCGGCGGGTCGTGGGCTGCGTTCAGCGATTTGCAGATGTGTTTGGCGTTCTGTTCAGCGGTATTGGGCAGATCGTCGGCTGCGTTCAATGGGTTTAACTGCGGCGTTCAGCAGATCCCTTCTGCACACTTCGGGGCCATTCGGTGAATACTGAATTCACCTCAGGGTCAACTAGCATGAATCGACGAACCACACCGAAGTGTGCCGAACGAAAAAGCACCAAAGGTTCGGTGCTCTAGGAATAACCCCTTATGGACAGCATTAGAGTTCAAACAATTGTTCAAATTGTAACAGAGAAGGCTGATGATGTTTGAAGGTGGGTGTGCAACAGATTCCTAGCCTTGACTCAACCCACTAAATACCCAGTTATGAATATTGGTACCAGCATTGCACAATGCTGTTAGACATTTTATTGACCTTATGTTGCATAGTTAGCATGCTCCTACGCACCATCAACAATCCCGATTACGTTATTATAATGTGCTCTCGTTTTTAATTAATGAGGAGCCTATCTAAACTTCATCTAGCATGCATAGCTTTCAGATTTTGGGTGAGAATATCCTATTACTCTTACAATTTCTCTGAATGTCTTTTTCAATGTGGATGCATGAGATTGGTATGTTGAGAGAGTTCATGTATATGCGCATAAAGCATTACCTATACTGCTTCTCTTTTCCTAGATTCCATCAATGTGACAGGATACTCACATGGAATGCAGGAGCTCTGCACTACAGCGATGAGGTGAAAATTATCAGTGACATGCTTAGCATGAGGACCAACAAGATGACCCTTAAAAAAGCTATTGAGGCCGTGACTTATCTTGGAAAAGGAACCAACACAGACTGTGCCATCACTGCCGCTACAGGGCAACTTTTGATGGGGTGAGAGACATGCTGTCACACTGTAGCAAATTCTACTGGTTAATTAAATGATTAAATGAAACAATCAACTACATAAAGTAATATGATACCACTTAATATTAACTAAGCACCTAAATCATAATATTAAAAATAGGGGCAAAAAATAATGCAATCATATAGTAAATATGACAATCGAAGATAGATAGAAGTACAGCGCAAAAATAGTTTTAGTGGTCAAAATATCCCAAGTGGCACGATCGTCTACACACCCAAATGTGTCATCCCTAAAAACATGACACCAACCAAAAATACAATAAAAAAGAAGAAAGTGGATGTGGCGCTTCCCAGTGCAGAGAAATGTGAAGTGTCGATGGCTAATACTTAGCTGCAATCGGCTGTGCACTTCAAAACAGTAGATTGGCTATGTGCTTCAAACAATGAATTGACCTCAGATAAAAAGGGAAATAATACAGACATAGCGTAATACAGTTTGGACATAATATCATGTGGTACATATAATAGATAGCACTCACACTTTTCAGAGCCAACCTGGCTCTAGTGTATTTGCCTGTGGGTGGATTTTCTATTGGCTCCCCCACTAGCCTTATGCGATATATTCTTCTTGCAATTTTCGGTAGCTCTTATTAGCCTTTCGCGATAATGGGTTGATAATCCCCGGTACCTCAATGAATAAAGAGGCAAAGGATAGTGCAGATGGTAATATCACTAACCGAATAAGAAATGTAGATGAATAAACTCACGTGTCCTTGAGCCTAACAGGCTCTTAGGTATTCGCCCAGGGGTTGTTTTTGAATTCGGCACAACTCCCAAAAAAGCTCAGGAACCAGGAAGTCTTCAGGTTAAAAAGTCTCCAAGCCAAAATGATAAGGTTGGACGAGCTTACTAACATATGAATAACTAAAAAAAATGAACGCGTTTCGCCCAGGCACCTATACCCTTGGGCTTCCTCAGCGGTAATGGTCATTAGGGTCAAAACGTCACACCACTTTTAGTTTTATGGGGCTTGCTGTACCCGAATAAAAAAATATTCTTCACCCATTCCACTGGAGGTCCCACGTCTTCTTTTTCATTTCTCTATATCTGGACTAGCAGCGTCCTTCTAATGTGGTGACCTCGTGGACACAGGGGTAGGGCTCCCTCCAGACGCTCATCGCGGCGCTCTCTATTTGCATCACAGATCTTAGTGAATCCTGAGGTTTGTTTTGGAGTCATGAATTCCATCACGTGAACCCTGGGCTCTTCCCTTTCCTGATCCACTACTGATTGAGTAGATTGATCTATGCCACTGAATATGTTTGCTCATATTTGGTTAAGGTTTTCTCGATGAACTGTAATTGGCCCTCAGAGACTCAGTAAAACAAAAATCACTTATTATATGGATCATATCTCCTTCTCAGGAAAATTCTAACAATGCGTATAGAATCTCTCCAGTCTTTCCTAGTTAAGAATAGTCTGAGACAGGAGCAGGTCCTATTTCATGCCTTTGTATAAATTGGCAGCTGAAAAATTGTAAAAATATTTTTCTCCAATATCTTGCCTGGATTTTTTATTCATACTAACGTTTGAAAGCTTCTGCAGATGTGGCCTCTGGAATTCAGCTGCCTGTATCATATGAAACAGATTTAATGTTACCGGCCCACTACGGCACTGCTTAAGTTTTTTCTCATTGCTTTCGAATCCAAATTAATTTTCCAGGATTGAAAAGTAACTCTTTTGCTTACAATAGTCTATGAAACACAATGACCGAGTAAAGTAGATGTTTAAATATATTAGGGACAACTTAAAATATATATTTCACCATGTTTCCAAATTACTGACAAAATTATTCACTATAATGGCCAAAATTACACTTTTGAAAACAGAAAATAAATTTTAATAGATCCTTGAGTATTCACTAAAAGAAAACCTCATATAAATATAAATGTTAATCCCTGACTGAGTTACAAGTATTTACAAACAGGGTTATTCAAAGAGAATCGAAAAGTCACCGCACGTTCGGTGACTTTTCGCTCTCTTCAATTCGGTACGATTTGGCGATCCCATTTCGGCGACCCTGCGGTGTATTCTGCAAGCACCACAGGGCTGTCGTGGTGCAGGGAAAAGCCGCCGGAAACCTGACGAACACTCACCACAAAACCCAGGCGAATGCACACCGAAACCTGCAAAAACATCTGGATTAACCCCACCGAACACGACGGAGAAAACCGAGCAGGAGCTGATCACAGCCGCCTGAAAAACTCGACACCGCAGACGAATGGAGTGAAAAAAAGTTTGCTTGAATGATTGAAAAGTGAAACGCAGTTTGCAAAGAAACTACTGAGCAAAAATGTCTGAAATTTACATATGAGGTCCAATGAATGATAATAAAAAGGGCTGTTACAGAAAAAATAACAAACGTTTACATATTTTTTTTTAAAAATCTGAAAACAAATTGGCAAAAAAATCCCAGAAAATGCTTCAAATATCCCAAAAAATCTATAAATAAAGAGACTTTTTACTGCAGAATATTCTAATGAACGGTTAATTAGATATTAAATTAAAATGGGAATATTTTTAACATTAAAGCCTATGGGATTCGCCTGAACAAATCTGCCGCATGAAACCACCCATTTGGTTGCAGGGCAATTCGGCAACTTTTCACTGCTGGGTTTTGTTCTCTGAATAGACGAAGCTATGGGGATTTCACTGCCCTCGAACAGGCACCATATGTGCAGGCAATTCGCCAACATTTGGCGAACCGCCGGCTCCCTGGATAGCCGAATGGCCAAGAAAGGTAACCGAACGCTGATTTTCAGCGTTCGGTTACCTTTCGGCAGCCATTCAGATCTCTTTGAATAACCCTGCTAGCGCCAACAAGTTCTGTAACGCTGTACAGTGTGTTAGATATGACAAACATACATACAAGTTAGACACACAGAACAGAAGGGCAGAGGACCCTGTTTGAGAGCTTACGATGTAAGAGCTGTCTATAATATCCAAAGATTTAGATGGTATTGATTCAATAAATCAAACATAATACAGAAAAATAGCTTATAAAGAGCAATCACAATAAAAGCACAAATAAAGGATAAATGACAGATGAATCACAATGCTGTGGATAGCTAATTCTCCATGGTCAGAGAGACTACTTTAGAAACAATAAACTGAAAATGTCATTGCGTAAAAACAAAAACAACCAATTTAATGATTAAAAGTGTCCAATGGGACTTTTACCCAGTTAAAATTTGATATGTATATCTGCCAATGCGGTGTACATGATCGAGTGCACAGCATATAAATAGGGCTGCTATATTGGTGAAACTGGCCTCAAACTGAAACTCAGGATGAAAATGCACAGGCACTCCATCAAGAACCATCAGGAAAATAAATATTGTAACCTGGTGGGACATCACTTCAATCTTACAGGCCACTCCATCCAAAACCTCAGGATTAAAATCCTCAAAGGAATTTTTAAAGACCCTCGTGACGTAAGACATTTGAAATGAAAATGATCACATAATTTAACAGCATAGGACTCAATGTGGACTCTGGCTTTTTAACACACTATCATAATGTCATGTAACATTCAGCATTGTACTTGGTTTACCGTAGATACTCGAGTATAGCGCGACCCGAATATAATGCGATGGATAGAGATTTATTATGGAAATGGGAGAATACTCAAGACTCAAATATAACACAAGGAGCAAAATTTTACTGTACCGGTAAAAAATTAAGATACTTCTCTTAAACACAGTCAGGCTACCCCTCGGCCAGGGTGCTCTGCTCTAGAATGATTGCAGTTGTTACTAAGTATAAAGCCGCTGGCCACCCATCATTACTAGCGATTAGATGGCCGGTGGAGGCGAGTGAGGTGAAAGATTAGCTTAAACCGAGCATGCACTCTGGCCGTGATGGATCCCACCTCTCCCGAATACGGGAGTTCCTGAAGTGTTTGCAAGCATCAGCGAGACCGCATTTACTTCAATGAGACAACCGGAACTTCCAGGAGACTTGGGATCCAGAGCAAATCAATTTTTTTTCCACGCGATGCAGATGTCCCGAATATAACGTGACCCCTCCAATTTTAAGGTAAATTTTTGTCACCAAAATCTAGCGGTATACTCGAGTATCTATATGTTTATTTTCTCTCTTTTGGTTTTTTTTCTTTCTTTTTTTTGTGCTTTTTATTTTTAAGTTGGGTCCTTTACGTCTTCCTCCTAGACACCATCATCAGATGCTCACCGTGATGCTTATCTGTGTGGTTTTATGGGCCTATGATCTGTCCTCTGTTAGTTTACGTTACTTGACCATACAATTCCATTATTCGTATTTACAACCCCCTCCTTTTGCTTGCGTCTTTATTGTTCAATTCTATGATTTTGTTCAGTATAGCGACAAGACCTGAGGAAGAGAGTTATACTCTCGAATGCTTATCTTTTAAATAACACAAAATAACCCCACCTAGACACGCAGAGATTTAGAGGAGAATGGCAAGTATGTGGTAATGAACCTGGGAGTGTACCCCACCCAGTACTTGGGCTTAACCCAAGTAAGACATGAAACACATGGATCCAAAGATCCAAAAGAGTGGGTGAGGATGGTCACCACAATACAACAAGAATATATTAAAATAAAGTTTATTCAGCACATATATACACACAAACCCCAAAAGAAATAACAGAATAGAAGGCCTAAACACAAAGTAATAACAACAAACACATCAATCTGGACCTGAAAATCAGTGATGTGATATCACAATATAGACACTGCCATGTTGAAAAACAGTTGCGGGTACCAGACAGTGATGCATGCCTGACACAGGTCATCTAATATAATGTAAAAATGGGAGCTCTGTAGACCTCAGAAGGATACCAGTTAGATACAGTGTAACGAAATGCTTTATATTCAGATGATGCAAATTGTAACATCATCTGAATATAAAGCATTTCGTTACACTGTTTAGGCCTTCTATACTGTTATTTCTTTTGGGGTTTGTGTGTATATATGTGTTGAATAAACTTTATTTTCTTATCTTTTAAATGTAACGTTAGTCCAATAAGAAAGGTATAAATAGTGTTGTATAGTGGTATTGCGCTAATACCAGTAATTAACCTATATGGTTAATCCCCTCCAACAATGAGGTGCTTGACATGCAATAAGTCTTAGCAATAAACAGTGACACTTTACTAGATCACCACATAGTGAATTGACACAAAAACCATAAATAACGCAATAACATACTTACAGTCAGGTCCAGAAATATTGGGACATCAACACAAAACTAACATCTTTGGCTCTATACACCACCACAATGGAGTTGGAATGAAACAAACACAATGTGCTTTTACTGCAGACTGTCAGCTTTAATTTGAGGGTATGTACATCCAACTCAGGTGAATGGTGTAGGACTTACAGCGGTTTGCAGATGTGCCTCCCACTTGTTAAGGGACCAAGGGTAATGGGACAACTGGCTTTTCAGCTGTTCCAAGGCCAGGTGTGTGATATTCCCTCATTACCCCAATTACAATGTGCAGATAAAAGGCCCAAAGTTCATTTCAAGTGTGCTATTTGCATTTGGAATCTGTTGCTGTCAACTCTCAAGATGAGATCCAAAGAGCTGTCACTATCAGTGAAGCAAGCCATCATTAGGCTGAAGAAACAAAACAAACCCATCAGAGAGATAGCAAGAACATTAGGCGTGGCCAAAAAACAGTTTGGAACATTCTCAAAATGAAGGAATGTACCGGTGAGCTCAGCAACACCAAAAGACCTGGGAGACCACGGAAAACAACTGTGGTGGATGACCAAAGAATTCTTTCCCTGGTGAAGAAAACATCCTTCACAACAGTTGGCCAGATCAAGAACACTCTCCAGGAGGTAGGTGTATGTGTGTCAAAGTCAACAATTAAGAGGAGACCACCAGAGTGAATACAGAGGGTTCACCACTAGGGATGAGCTGTTCGGTTTGGAGTTCGATTGGAACATTGGCCGTTTGAAAGTTCGCAAACTTCGAACTTTTTGGCATGTTCGATTCGAGTTAAAAAAAATAATACTTTGAAAAAAGTATAAAAAAATGCTTAAAAAATACTAAAAAATCTAGAAATAAAGAGACTCTTTACTGCCGAATATTATAAGCAATGGTTTATTAGATATTGAATTAAATATAATATTTTTAACATTGAAGCCTATGGGATAAAACATTCTTGTTACTAAAACATCAGGCAGACACGGCCCTCTAATCAGGCACTGTAGAGGGCAGCCTGCAGGGGCCTCCAAAGGAGCATGCGGCCGCCGGATTACAGAGCTGCGACTGTGCGGGCTAGCCGCCCGGGTGCATGTGGCAGAGACAGGCAGCGCAGGGAGGGAGCCAGGGCAGACCCCCTCCCTACAACCAGGATCCAGGGAGCCCCCATTGACCACCAGGCTAAGGTAAGGCGACACATTTTGAAAAAAATAAAATCCGAGGAAATTTTTAAAGGTCCCTGGGAACATAAGATAAAACTTTTTTTTTTCTTTGTCTACCTGGCTGGATGTATTTAATTATATATATTGGATACATTCAGCCTGGTAGAGGGGGGTGGCATGTGGGCTGCGCGGGGTCTCAGGCAGTGGTTTTTTTGGTGTGTATATTTTTAGCAAATTTATAGGGGAAGGTAAGGGCAGGTATGAAATATATATATATATATATATAAGATATATATCTATATTCTTATAAATATATATATCCAGACTTGTATTACACACACCTTTTGGCAACTAATTGCCCCCCCACCCCCATTTGGCTGATCCCTCCAGAAGAAATGTTGAACCCGATAGAACAGAGAATAATATATATATTCTCTGCTCTGTCGGGTTCAACATTTCTTCTGGAGGGATCAGCCAAATGGGGGGGCACATATAGTTGAGATTGTCCACATGCCACCCCCCCAATGTGCGTATGTGTATATATGGTCTGAGGTCTGTGGGTGGGTGTATATATATATGTGCGTGTTGATATATACGTATATATAGGTCTGCGTGTTGATATATACTTATATGTCTGTGTGTGGTATCCAGGGCCGGTGCAAGCATTTTTGTTTACTCAGGTGAAGTTGCGTTTTGGTGCCCCCTCCACCCAATCCGTGCCATGCCAATCGGGAGTGTTTGCTGTCCTCATGCATTGCCAATCTATGCTGTGTCTGGTGCCTCTCCTGTGCCACAGGGCCAATCTACAGAGTGTGTGGTCCCCTCCTTTGGCAATGTGGCATAGAAGGGGCACCAGGCACTGCACAAATTTGCAATGTGGCCTGGTGATGCCCCCTGGTCTTGCTGTGTCAATATACCCACATATTTCAAACTTCCTGCCACTCCCAGTGTTTCCCTGTGATCCTATACTACCTACCACTTTCACTCTGTTGCTGTGGTCCACTGTATGACTCCATGACTCCAGAAGCAGACTGGCAGCAGGGTCCTCGTCCTCTAATTCAATTCACTCCCCCTTAATTCATTTTCCCCTTTAATTACTTTCACCCCCTTAAATTCATTTCATATAGCGTATGACAGAGCTCCACAGCAATAAACCTCACAGTAATGTACCGATATCAGTTTGTATACTTGTTACTGACCCTGCTTGTTCTGAGGACCCGATCTGTTGCCGACTTTGCCTGCCATTTGACTATTCTTTCTGTGTATTCCCTGCCTGTTCAGTTTGCTTCCTGTTGCTACTGGTGTTCGCCGATTCTCACCATGTACAGTAGCGCAGTACAAGTGCCTAAACATTGCTGACCCGGTTTTGTTATAGCTGCTGATGTAAGTGAATAGATCGGGGATCTCTTCTGCATTACCAAAACCTCCACCACTGCACTCTTCCACAATACCACATAGGGGTTACGGTGTGAAGGCACTTGCTGCCACCAAAGGCACAATATTTGGGTGCACTGCCACTGACGCCTATATTACCAGATTTATATCATTTTAATATTGGATCGCAGGGTCCAACCCTGCACTCTTCCACAATACCGCAGAGGGGTTACGGTGTGACGGCACTGTTGCTGACACTAAAGGCCCAATTTTAAAGCACCTATTGTTACTTTCATCCAAAGCCTGCATAAGTTTCACCATAATTTAGCCAAAAAATCACTAAACTTGATCTGCGTGTCCTAAAATGTCTTTTCATACAGGCTGCCGCCCCAAGCAGTTGTTTATGAATAGATTAAAGGAAAACCGTTTACTGTCATTTGAAAGGTCATTTTTTTATTTTTAAATGTTTCTATACATCCTACAAATCCGCCACTTCACGGGCAGGTTATGGGGACCTCCTAGGCATGATATTTGAAGGAATTTTTAATTTTTAACCCTTATTTTGTGGAAAACTCACTGTTCCTTTAAAAACGTTTTTTAAAAAAACTTTTTGCCCTTGTTTCCTGTCCCCCAGGGCACTAACCGGACCCCCATACACCTTTTATGGCAAATATCTTGCATATATGCCCTCTTGGAGGGCACTTTAAAAATCAAACTTTCGAGTCCCATTTACTTGCATTGAGTTCGGTTCGTGTTCGTATTCGAACTCAAACTTTTGAAATTGTTCGAGTTCGAATGCGAACCGAACACGGGGGTGTTCGGCTCATCCCTATTCACCACAAGATGTAAACCATTGGTGAGCCTCAAAAACAGGAATGCCAGATTAGAGTTTGCCAAACAACACCTAACAAAGCCTTCACAGTTCTGGAACAAGATCCTATGGACAGATGAGACCAAGATCAACTTGTACCAGAGTGATGGGAAGAGAAGAGTACGGAGCAGGAAAGGATCTGCTCATGATCCTAAGCATACCACCTCATTAGTGAAGCATGGTGGTGGTAGTGTCATGGCGTGGGCATGTATTGCTGCCAATGGAACTGGTTCTCTTGTATTTATTGATGATGTGACTGCTGACAAAAAGCAGCAGGATGAATTCTGAAGTGTTTCAGGCAATATTATCTGCTCACATTCAGCCAAATGCTGCAGAACTCATTGGACGGCGCTTCACAGTGCAGATGGACAATGACTCAAAGCATACTGCAAAAGCAACCAAAGAGTTTTTGAAGGGACAGAAGTGGAATGTTATGCAATGGCCAAGTCAATCACCTGACCTGAATCTCATTGAGCATGCATTTCACTTGCTGAAGACAAAACTGAAGAGAAAATGCCCCAAGAACAAGCAGGAACTGAAGACAGTTGCAGTAGAGGTCTGGCAGAGCATCACCAGGGATGAAATCCAGCGTCTGGTGATGTCTATGCGTTCCAGACTTCAGGCTGTGATTGACTGCAAAGGATTTGCAACCAAGTATTAAGAAGGGAAAGTTTGATTTATGATTATTATTCTGTCCCATTACCTTTGGTCCCTTAACAAGTGGGAGGCACATCTGCAAACTGCTGTAAGTCCTACACCTTTCATCTGAGTTGGATGTACATACCCTCAAATTAAAGCTGACAGTCTGCAGTTAAAGCACATTGTGTTTGTTTCATTCCAACTCCATTGGGGTGGTGTATAGAGCCAAAGATGTTAGAATTGTGTCGATGTCCCAATATTTCTGGACCTGACTGTATATTAGAGCTTGTCTTAGTGCACATCAGGAAACCTGCATAAAACATACACACATGACCTTGCGAGAGACGAGATCCTGCAGGTCATGTGACCGGCAGTGGAAGCCTCAATTGAGTCCTAAGGAGTCCTATGGACTCCATTGAGGGGATGCTCATGGCAGGGCTTAGTACTGCCTCGAGCACATTGAGACTTAGCGCCGCATTACGGGGCAGGCTGCTGGTTTAGCACCTGCCCCATAATATCACACTAAAAAGGGGACGCTAAGGAGAAACCTGCAGGCGCAAGTTTTCCTCCTTAGCGTCCCAATTTTAGCGTGAAGAACATAATAGGGCCCTTAGAATTTTGAGACAAAAATGGAATGTCTTGACTAAAGAAATTTAAAAAACTGATCCAAAATAGTGTCTACTCAGGCCACAAAGACATCTTACCAGTGGTTAGTAACAAATTAGAAGTGGAGTCAAAGCAGTTCACTGTTTAGAGAATAGCAGTGTCATTCTAATCGTACTGTACACTGGTAATTGTGAGCATTATGATTTAACTGGACCTCGGGTCCCACAGGGAGATTTGTATTAAATTCACAACGGGTCTCTTTTAGCGAGAGACTCCTGTTTCTGCTGTTCATATGCTGTTATTTATTGTTACTGCCGCTTTTTCCTCACATTTCATGTTTTGAAGTCGGAGGGGACTTCTTAATGCTCATCATATTATATTAATCTTATTTTTTGTTATCTAAATTCTGTTGCCTATACTGGCTGATTATTTACGATAAACCTTTCTTGGCCGCTTGGAGGTTGGGGATCTTAGATCCTCGCGTCCACGAGGACCGGACGCCGTTCTTTACACGGGAAGGTAGACAAACTCCTTTTGGGTATCGACTAGCCTCTCCCGGAGACGTACCATTCCTCATTGACTTTCTTCTGTAATCTGTACCTTTTTTCTCTCCCCTCTTCTCTTACCTACCCTCCCCTAGAGATATGTCTGCATCACCGGGCTTTTCCCCAAAGTCCCTCCACTTTCTCACATATAATGTGAAAGGCCTTAATATCTCAGAAAAATGCCGTCAACTCTTCCAGGAAGTCCGGGCGCTGAAGACGTCGGTGGTCTTCCTTCAGGAAACATACTTTAGGCAAGATGCGGCCCCGTCTTTGAGTGATCCGGCTTTCCCGACGGGCTACTTTAGCAATTACTCTGGTGGTAAAAGCCGAGGGGTGGCTATCCTTTTTTCTAGAGACACCCCTGTGGTGATCGATGACGTGCTTTCCGATGAGGGGGGCCGCTTTTTGTTTGTGAACTGTACAATTGTGGATGTGAAATACACTTTTGCATCAGTCTACCTCCCGAACACTAATCAACACCATTGCCTAGCCGCGATTGTCCGTCGCCTCACTTCTTTTGCGTCCGGGACCCTAGTTGTGGCAGGTGATCTTAATGTTCCGCTGGATCCGCGCATAGATACCTCCACGGGTCACTCTTCCATCCCAACTTGTGTTCCTCGGCATATCCGCCGTACACTGAACACCCTACAACTTGTAGATGTTTGGAGGGCTTTCCACGCAGGAGAACGAGACTACACCTTTTATTCCTCGGTCCACACCACATACTCACATCTGGACTACTTGTTTGTCCAACAAGGCTCAGTGCTCTGTGTTGAAGACTCTGCCATACAAGCCCAAACATGGTCTGATCACTGCCCTCTATTGATCTCCTTCTCTTCCCCTCTGTCACGCCCCTCGGAGCCACAATGGCGGTTAAATACGTCTCTATTGCAGGATCCCGCCTTTTTCACCGAGGCAGACTCTAGACTTCACCATTATTTTACAGATAATGTGGACTCTGGCGTAGCGCTTCCCATGGTATGGGAGGCTCATAAAGCTGTTCTGAGGGGTGTTTTTATTAGCAGAGCTACCGCACTTAAGCGAGAGAGATCAGGCGCTTTAGCGAATCTCTTTGCAGAGATTAGAGCCCTTGAAATTGCCCACCATGCTTCGGCACTCCCTGCAGACTACGACCGTTTGCTCACCAAACGCAGAGCATTAAATGATATCCTGGATAGGGATATCCGCTTTGCGGCCCAGAGAACAGGATGCTCTTTTGTGTGCCGGCTGGGTGGAGTAGAGGTAACCTCACTGCTCAGCATGGAGAAAGCCTGTGGAGACGTGGGTTCGATCCGGCAAGAGCACCTCTCCAGTAAGTGTCCCTGGGCAAGACACCTAACGGTACATACTTGCCACCCAGGAGATACTTGAAAACGAGAGAAATCTCAATGTATCCTTCCTGGTAAAATCCTTTCTCAAAAAAAACACAAAAAAAAAAACAAACCGGGCAAATTGTTAGCCAGAATCCTCCGTAAAAGGAGAGAAGTGAATTACATAGCCAAACTTAACCATCCCTCTGGAGGGCTGGTTACGCATCCTGATCAGATCTTGGGTGAGTTTCGCAGCTTTTAGGAACGGTTGTATCATATGGATGTCACCTCTAGTGCGGTACCCTCCTCGGCGATGACCAATGAATATCTGGCGGACAAACTAAGCCGTACCCTTCCCCAGGAATCGTCCGACTCTCTAGGGGCTCCAATTTCATCTGAAGAGATTAAGAGGGTGGTGACGGGTCTTAAGGGAGGTAAATGCCCTGGTCCTGACCGCCTACCTGCGGAATATTATAAATATTTTTCGGACATCTTGATCGCTCATTTGGAGTCCCTTTTTCAATCTCTGAGAGATGGAGGGAAATCCCATCCTCACACTTTATCGGCAACTATTTCGGTCATCAGAAAACCGGGAAAAGATGGAACTGACGTGCGAAACTACTGCCCCATATCCCTGCTAAACACAGACCTTAAGATATTAGCAAAAATAATGTCTGGCCGTCTCGCGCCTCTTCAGCCTTCACTGATTCATGCCGATCAAGTGGGATTTATCCCTGGTCGAGAGGCACGAGATGCGACGACCCGAGTCTTAAGTGCTATTGGTCTGGCCAAACGTACGCATACTGGCCTTCTCCTGCTTTCTACAGATGCGGAAAAGGCTTTGATCGGGTTAACTGGCGCTTTCTTTTTTCAGTTCTGGAACGATTGGGAGTGGGAGGCTCTTTCCTTTCTTGGCTGGAGGCACTTTATACTAACCCCATGGATTGAGTAAGGGCGAATGGAGCCCTGTCTGGGATAATCGACATTTGAAATGGGACTTGTCAGGGCTGTCCGTTGTCCCCCCTCTTATTTGCCCTTTCACTCGAACCCGTGCTAGAGTCGATCCGACTCAACCCCACTATCACGGGCATTCAGGGGCACTCCTCGGAACATGAGGTCTCTGCGTATGCGGATGATCTCTTGTTCCTCCTCACAGACCCGACTTCCTCTCTTCCTGCGGTTGTACAGACGCTGGAGGAATACGGAAACATGGCTGGATACTGTATTAATTGTGATAAATCAGAATTTCTTGGCATAACACTGGGTCACTCCTCCATTTCCTCTCTTAGACGACCCTATCCGTTCCGCTATTGCTCCGACCGTATGAAGTATTTAGGTGTTTGGTTGGCTTCTTCGACCAGACTACTTTATGACCTTAACTTTTTCGCCATCCTCAATTCTTTTCGCAAAGATCTGGTGGACTGGACTGACAAGATGTTGTCGTGGTTTAGCAGAATAGCTGAAATTCGTCTGGCCCAGAGGTCGCCCGCGAGTAGGATTTGCTGTGCTGTGTCGCCCTAAAGCCCGAGGTGGCTTAACCCTTCCTGACCCTCGAAAGTACTACCTCGCCTGCCATATGGCAAGAGTGGTCGAATGGTCTGGATTTTGCTTGGATAAACGGTGGCTAGACCTAGAACGAGCACTTACAGATCGCCCTTTATGGACATTGCCCTGGTTGCCTCCTTCTCGACCGGGGGTCCCGAGAACAGACCCTGACCCATTGTCAACAGCACTGCGCATCTGGCATACGCGTAAAATTACTTTTGGGGGGGGCGTGGCTTGGCGCCGAGCGGAGCAGACGTGCCTGGGAAGAGCTCCCACCAAACATCGCACGAACCCGCTTTTAAAAGCAAATTTTATCACCCCACCGGAGCCAACAGCCTATACCTCACACCCGAGATCACGGTGAAGCCGATCAAAACAACGTGGAAACCTAAGTCGCGGGAGAGGCGCCTCCGGAAGAACAAAGGCCTACGCCACGTGGGGAGCCTAGCCGGGGAGTGCTGCGGCCGCGCCATTTGCAGCTCTCAGGGCCGCAACTTTTGAGGTAACCCTCGGGGTAAGAACCGACACTAAGGGCCGCTGATTCCACCTCTACCCCGCACAGCACTCTACCCCGACGCAGGGCATAACAACAGCCTTGCGCGGTGGCCACTCATACCGACCATCGGAGGGGAGAAAGCGACACTGCTTTAAAAGGCACGACAGAGAGAACCCTTGCTGCTTCAAGGGGCGGGGAGTCAGAATTCGCAGAGGCCCATACGAACCCTCGATTGCAGCGAAGACGGCATCAGGAACTGGGAGACCTGGCGGAGCTGGCAGCGGCAGCGGGCGGCCGCGTTTTCCACCGGCTCCGAGGAAACCAGAGCAGCTTCCGCAGGTGCCGCCTCTCCATCACCCGAGCACGGCCCCCAGCTGACATCTAAGGGTCTTGGGAGACCCAGGAGCCCTGAACCCCCCCCTTCCGGGAGCCCGGGGGAGCGCTTCTTGCCGCCGGAGGAGATTCGGGCCCAGACGCGGCGGCCATCTTGGAGGCCCTCGTGGGTGCCGGCGGCTGATCGATCTCGGGGACTGCGTCCCCGCACCGCGCAGACCCGAATCGCTGGTCCACGAAGGAACAGAGGTGGGAGCACACCGGACCAGCGCCCGCTCTGACCCACAGGGACAAAACCCCCCCCCCCCTTTTTTTTTTTTTTTTTTCTTTAACCCGAGGCCTAATAAAGGGACCGGAGAAAGCGAGCTCTCCTCGCCCCCGCCGTCCTCGAAGAGCTGCACCAGAACCTAGAGAGCCAGAAACCGGAGACGCGGCTTGCGCGCAGAAAATAATGGCTGCCTGATCCCGGAGCTCCGCCGAGTCGACCCGCTCAAACCCTTCTGCACCCCACAGGTAACGCGATGGGTAAGCCCCGCCGGCCACCAGCCACTCCTGGCACCTCCGAGAACATCGGGGACCCACAAACCTGCACAATGAGACAGTTCCTGACCCCTCTCACGGACGCTATGCAGGCGCCCATGCGGGACAAAATGGCGGCGACCCCCGCGTCCTCGGCCCCCAGCTCTCCCACAAGATCAAATGGATCCTGGGACTTCCCGCCGGAGCTTCACCAGCTATTAAGCTCATTACCCACCAAGGCTGATCTGGCTGCTTCTACCTCGGGCCTTCAGGAATCGCTTCTTGCTGAGATTAGGGGCCTGCGCAAGGAGCTCGGCAGCTTGCAGCATCGGGTACAGCATGTGGAGACCACGCAGGCTCAACAATCTGAGACACTGACGATACACACTTCCTCACTACAATCTCAAAATCAGATCTTACAGACTATGGCACGTCATTTAGAAGACCTGGAAAATAGAGGACGCCGAAACAACATACGGGTGAGAGGCCTCCCTGAACTGGAGCAGTCACCATCAGATTTAAAGAACACCTTGCTTCGCTTATTTAACGGTCTCATCCAACGTAACCTTGATGCGGAGATCGAATTCGAACGCCTCCACAGAGCTCTACGCCCTAAAGGCCCTCCAGGCACCCCGCCGAGAGATGTGGTCTGCTGTCTCCTGAGGCACACTGTTAAAGAGGAAATCATGGAAGCGGCCAGACAATCCCGCACTATAATATTCGACGATGTAAGCATCTCTTTATTTCAAGACCTGTCGCCAGCGACCCTACAATCTAGGCGTCTCCTACGCCCCCTCACAGCAGCCTTGCAGGAACGGCGCATTGCCTATAAGTGGCTATTCCCATTCGGCATGCAGGTCCGTACAGATGATGGCCTTATAACATTACGCTCGGAGCTCGACCTACCGGCCTTCCTGGAAGCCCTCGCACTACCCAAGGACGTGTTGCCTACATGGCCGGACTTGACACAAATGTACACTCCATCATTTGGAGCCCCTTCGCGAACCCAGAGGCCTCGCCGCCGCAGATATTCGTCGACCCGGACTATGATGCCCTCTGACACTCAAAATTGATGACTCCCGCCTAGCTGCTGAACAGGCCGGTTCTAGTTACAGGATGTAACCGCCGCCATAGAGGGCCTCAGAGACCTCGACAGCATGACTCCTGTCACCGCAAGACTGTCACGGTCCTGGGGACCCCGGTGATATTCACGTTTATCGCCTGACCTGCCCTCCCTTTACCCACCGGCAGTCCGCACGCTGGATCTTGCGGGATGCTTGTAACCTTGGGGTAGCCTACTAATGGTGACCCCTCCTGCATACCGTTCTTGTGGAGGCCCCGGATCCGCCTGAGGACTACTTCTCATATCCATTTCCCGACTCTACCTCGGCCACATCACAGGACAGGTTACTTTATTGGTTGCTTGGATGTATATTTATATGTTTTATAGCTATACGGGTCTTCACCCCGGTGGTTGCTTATCCGGCGCTACATGCCATGGATGGTGGCATATCATACGCTGAGCGGGCGACTCGGCCCTGGCTCTTTTTTCTTTTTCATCTGGTTTACTGTTTTTGTTTGATTTACCACTGTTTTATTTAACTTCGTTAGCACATTGTTTTTTTGTATAATCGGTTGCTCTCTGCGGCTGCTCGCTCCTGCCCCTGAGATAGCGCCTGTGTACAGAATAGTGTGACACGCACTCGCTCCCGCGCTCCGCGGCGGTGCTCTTGTCTCACTAAGGCGCATACTCCTTGTTTCCCTAACCCCCCCCCCACCCCATCGGCGCTCACCTACCCTCCTGTCGGTAATATGGCCACAAAGACCAGACCTATTAAAATCCTCACGATAAATGCTAGGGGCCTGAACATACCAGAAAAAAGGCACATAGCCCTTCGGGACTTCAGATCTAATCGCGCGGACGTGGTTCTTTTACAAGAGACTCACTTTGCAGCAGACGGGGCACCATGTCTGCGTGATCAGAAGTTCCCGACTGGTTACTTCAGTAATTCCTCCGCAGGCAAAGTGTGGGCACAGCTATTCTCTTTTCTAGGGATTTCCCCCTTAATGTCACAGACTCAAAATTGGACCGAGACGGCCGTTACACATTCGTCAAAGGGAAATAGGAGGGCAAACATACACCTTCGCATCTATATATCTGCCAAATAGGAACCAACACAAAGTATTACGCCTCTTGCTGGGAGTCCTAGCGGATTTCCAGGAAGGTATTGTCCTCATTGGAGGGGACATTAACCTCCCACTCGATGCGAAACTAGACACCTCCAAGGGATCCACTAGTGTCCCGCACTCAGTTCTACGACAGACCCACTCAGCGCTTCACTCGCACCGTTTGGTAGACTGCTGGCGTGCCGTCCACCCCACCACGCGGGACTATACTTTCTACAGCACGCCACACCAATCTTACTCGAGATTAGACTGTTTGTTTCTACCTTTTGGCTACCTCCACCTCTTAGACACAGTGAAAATAGGCCCGATGACATGGTCTGACCATCACCCAGTCCTACTCACACTCGCCTCTCCTTAGTACGCCCTAAAGATAGAACCTGGCGACTGAATGAAACACTACTCAACGACCCCATAGTTACACAGGGCACACTCCAGACCCTACAGAACTATTTCACCGACAACTCCTCTCCAGACACCTCCCCTCAAATAGTATGGGAAGCGCATAAGGCCGTGATCCGAGGCTACCTGATACAACAGGGTTCCATAAAGAAAAAGCAATACAACACCCAGAGGGACGCGCTGCTCTGCCGCATCCAGGTGCTGAAAAGTCCCATAAGCTTTATATGGACGACACTGTCTATGCAGAGCTTCTGGAGCTTCGCACCGAATTAAGCTCGCTACTGAACAAGACTGCTCAAAAAGCTTTCCTCACTACTCGTCGTGTTTATTATGAACACGGCAACAAATGCGGACGGCTATTGGCACGAGCACTCAAGGTTCACAGGGAGAAGCTGTATATCTCTAAATTGCGAAACCCACAGGGCAAGCCCGTCACACTACCGCAGGACATGCTTTCCCTACTCCGAGAACATTTCACGGAACTCTATAATCTCCCCACGGACCATCGCCCCTCTTCCTCTGATTCCATATGTAAATTTGTGGACATGCACACACACACCAAATTGACCCCGCTCATGCGGGAAGCTTTAGACTCCCCCTTAACGGTGGAAGAACTCCAAAATGCCGTTAAGCTGACCCCTACGGGCAAAACACCAGGTCCGGACGGCCTATCCCTTCGTTATTACAAGACATTCCTCCCCACCCTGGCACCGGCTTGGTTACAGGCATTTAATACCCTGACACAACACCACCGCGTTTTGCCACCCCAATCGCTCTCCGCCACTATTACATTAATACCCAAACCTGACAAAGACCATGACCTATGCGCTAGCTTTCGGCCCATATCACTACTGAACCAAGACTTGAAGCTCTTCGCCAAAGCACTCGCCCTGCGGATAGCCCGTCACATCCCACATTTAGTTCACCCGGACCAGACGGGATTTATACCTGGGAGAGAGGCCAGAGATAACACAGTCAGGGCACTAAATCTCATTCATGTGGCCGCCAAATCTCGATCTGATCCCTCCCTGTTACTATCCACCGATGCCGAAAAAGCCTTCGACAGGGTCAGCTGGCCTTATCTGTTTTCCACCCTTCGACAGATGGGTTTTGGCTCCAACATGCTAGCATGGATTGGTTCCCTCTATGCAGACCCTACAGCACGTATCAACCTAAATGGCACCCTCACCACCCCTTTTCATATCCGAAATGGCACCAGACAGGGATGCCCTCTCTCACCTCTACTTTTCGCAATCTCACTCGAACCCCTTTTGCACGCAATCCGAACTAACCCCTCGATTCACGGCATTGAGGTGGCGGGTCACCGGCATAAAGTGGCGGCGTATGCCGATGACCTGTTATTCTTTATCCGCCAGCCATTGATCTCCCTCCCTGCCCTCACCTCTTTACTACGAGAATATGGCTCTTTAAGCAATTATAAAATTAACATGACTAAATCAGAAATTTTAGGACTTTCTGTCCCCCCCCAATGCGCGCTCAGCTACAAGCCTCATTCCCCTTCCGATGGTGCAAATCCTCACTTAAATACTTAGGCATTTTCCTCACCGCAGATACATCTGACCTTTATCAGGCAAACTACCTCCCACTGCTGCACAGCATCACAGCTGACCTCACCAAATGGGCTTTTCCTCATGTAACGTGGTTCGGACGCATTAACGTCCTTAAAATGAACATACTCCCACGCCTGCTGTACTTGTTCCAGACTCTACCAATAGCCGTACCCACTTTATTCTTCAGGTCCCTGCAATCTAAATTTACCACATTTGTCTGGAATAATCACAGACCACGGCTCAGATTTGAGTTGCTCACCGCATCCAAATCCGCAGGTGGACTGGCACTACCCCATGCCCGCCGCTACTATCAAGCTGCACACTTGTTGCGCATACTTGAGTGGACTTCGGGCGCAGACACCAAGCTATGGATCCCTCTGGAACGCACACTGGCAGATGCCCCACTGGCTTCCCTTCCCTGGCTAAACGGCACAAATGCTACATACCGAGTCACCCACCACCCTACCCAGCCGTCTGCAATATTGATTGGACCCTCTACAAAGATTCCCAAGGCCCACCCCCCACCGATAACCTACCCAACACTTCCCGGAGGCTCCACAGCACATAAAACTCACAGTACTGTACAACGGGCATCTAACTTTATTGTGGGCAACACAAGATTCTGAGCAATAGAACTCACAGCAATGTTCACTGTATGAGGCGTATCAACAGCTTCCAAAGCGCATTAAAACTCACAGCAATCATGTGGTCTATGACCCTATCAGAGCTGCACAGCAATAAAAAACTCCCCAGCATATATGAAACGTATCTCAGAGCTCCACAGAAATAAACTCACTGTAATGTGTAGGCGTGTATTCAAAACCCCCCCCACCCCACCCCAGCCCCAGTATATCAATTTATTCACATCCCCCAAGCCCCAGTATATCAATTTATCCCCCCTCCAAGCCCCAGTATATCAATTTATCCCCCCTCCAAGCCCCAGTATATTCAATTTATCACCCTCCAAGGCCCCAGTATATCATTTTATCCCCCCTTCAAGCCCCAGTATATCAATTTTATCCCCCCTCCAGGCCCCAGTATATCAATTTATCCCCCCCTCCAAGCCCCAGTATATCAATTTATCCCCCCTCCAAGGCCCAGTATATCAATTTATCCCCCCCTCCAAAGCCCCAGTATATCAATTTATTCCCCCCCCTCAAGCCCAGTATATCAAATTATCCCCCTCCAAAGCCCCAGTATATCAATTTATCCCCCTCCAAGCCCCAGTATATCAATTTACCCCCTCCAAGCCCCAGTATATTCAATTTATCCCGCCCTCCAAGCCCCAGTATATCAATTTAATCCCCCCTCCAAGCCCATCACAGACTGAGTTGTTTACCCACCCACCCAGTTATCCACACACCTGCTGTGCCTGTGCTGCTGCCTGCAGTGCTCCTGGCCTGGGGTGGTTTCGCTCCTCCGACCGGCTCGGTGGCTCTGGACGGACCGTCACCTCCTGGACGCTATTTGGGGTGGTGCGGTGGTGGTATAAATGGTTGGTGGTGAGTGACTGTTTGTCTCTACCATGCGGGGACGTCTGAGCATGCGCGGCCGCGCCGCATCACGTGACGTGGTACGTACGGACGGTACGCCAAGAGGCGGCGCCACAGCGTGAGTGCCGTTCCCAGCCTTGTGTCGGCTTAAGGAAGGCACGCACGCTGCCTGTCGCAGTGTCGCTGCTGGCTTGCAGCGGATCTTATGCGTGTGGCTGGCCTGGCTACCACCTACCAGACTCGGCTCCTCCAGTGCCCCCTGCAGCCTGAGCCTGCCTGCTGCTGCCAGCCCGGGCCTCCGCACTGAGTCTGCAGACTCTCAGACCAGACGAGAGTCAGTCACTTGTCTGGTTACACAGCACAGCACTCACAGTCTCACAACAATATACAAACAACGTCAGCACAAGCCGTTTTTCTGCGGCGCCGGGCCGCCGGCGGTCTTTGCCGCGGGGCCCAAGGGGGCAGCTGCTTTGGGCCCCTCAAGTGACTGGGCCCGGGGCAACTGCCCCATTTGCCCCGCGTTAAAGACGGCCCTGCACCCTACTATCTCAGCTACACTCCGCACCTGGAGGACGTTACAAAACTCTACCAAGATTGCCCCAAGGCCGTCACCCCTCCTACCGTTATGTTACCTACCCGCATTCTCCCGGAGGCTAATCACAACTGAACAAATGCAGGCACCTCATTGTATACGGGCATCTAACTTTATTGACGGCAACACCTTTAAGTCCCCTGAGGACATTCCACTGCCCTGGCCACAGTCTTTCCTGACCAAATCATTTCCATCGGCTTACGGCTTACATGCGCTCATTAGCCCCCCCACCTCAATTCACCCGTCCTCTTACCCTATTTGAAACCCTAGCCCAGAGAAAACATCCCCCGCCCCATGGTATATCGGTTATGTATGGGCTGTTGCAATCCCTCACGAACCCCATACCCTCATATCGGTCCAAATGGAGGAAGACCTCCAGCTGTCCTTCACGGAGGAGGAATGGGACCAAATCACCCTACTCACCACGTCCTGCTCCATCGCCACCAAATCCCAGGAAACGGCCTACAAACTCCTATCTAGGTGGTGCTGCCCGCCTAAAAGGTTGGCAATGTTTGACCCCAAGCATAACGGCTCCTGCTGGAAATGCAGGGCGCCACAGGCGGACCTACTCCACATGTGGTGGTCTTGCCCGTTGCTCCAACCATACTGGCAAGCTGTCCACAGCACCATTTGCAAGGTCTCAGAACCCCCCCAGACTTCACACCGGCAGCTATGTTATTGCTTCACACACCTATGGAACACACTGATTACAAACGCACGCTTGAAATACGTTTATTAAATGCGGCCAAGGCTGTGTTCCCGTCATTGGAAGACCCCTAATGTTCCTACCATACGCGAATGGCTTCAGGAGGTACATAACACCCAAGATATTGAAGAACTAATACACAGTGCCTCAGGCACGAGCACAGTCCATTTGCGCCGCTGGTTCTACTGGTCAGAGGCTCGCCCCCGTGTGTAAATAACACGCCCTACACAGTGGCCACCGACTCTCATGCTATCTTTAACTTGCCACCCCCTACCCTCTCTTCCCCTTTACACGTTTTGAATATGTTTCATGTCTATATAATTCATACTTTTAGTTAACTTTTATATACTGTACGCTGTAAATTATATGCATAATACTGGATTCAAAGTCACGCTTACACAAATTAAGCAGCTGTTACTTGTCGATCAACCCTGAATCCATATTTACGAAGTGATTACCTGTCTTGGAGCAACTTATCCTATGCTACTTCATTCACTCTGTTAAAAATTTATGAAACAATAAAAATTTATTACAATAAAAAAAAAAAAAAAAAATTACTTTTGGGCTTTCCTCTTCCCGTTCACCACTACTCCCGTCACACAACCCAGATCTTATAAGTGGGGTATTGCCCTCTCTGCGAGCCCGGCTGACAGACTCGAACAGGCTACGAGCAATAGACTTCCCACTAGATAGCAATTTGGAACTGTCTCCTTGCTCGATCCAATTGGGTCCTCTTTCCTACTTGGAACGCTTCAACTTCCGAACACGTATATCTTGGTTCATAAAGGTAGCAGTGCCTCTCGCATTCAGGAAACGTCTTAGAAAATACTACCTTTTTGGTACAGGACCCCTAGCCTTCTTCACAGTATCTACCCATCAGAGTGCTGGAGATGTGCCCAAGATTCAGGGACACTCACCCACATATGGTGGTCGTGTCCCCGGATCCAGGACTTTTGGAGTATGATTCAAGATGCAATTCTCCAAGTCACAGATGTCACGTTACCATTTACACCGGAGAGCTTCTTGTTATTTCATATTGACCTACCCCTTAAAACACTCAAACGATCGGTCCTTCTTTATATGCTCATGGCGGCCCGTGCTCTAGTTCCTGTTCTCTGGCGTACAGACAGAGTCCCTTTTACAAGTGAATGGGTTTGCCGCGTTGAATCTTTTAGATCTATCGATCATCTTGATGCTGGATCCCGCGGAGTGCTGGATGACTTCTGTTTGAAGTCGTTCCACTGGGAGAGATATTGTCACGGTTCCCGGATCCCACCACGCAGCCCTTAAAGCCAAACACTCCACAGAGCCAAAAAGCTACCAACAGAGTAGCCGTAGAACAATCCCTAACTGTCTGGTCCTTAAAAATTGGCCAGGTATAAGTATACTAGCTAGACAGAAAGGGTTAAGCAAAGACAATGTCGTAATACAAAACCAGGTCAGCAACACGGGGGTAGTCAGACGAGCCAGAGTCAGGAATACAGAGAATAGAATAGTCAAATGGAATAGCTGGGTCGATATCAGTGCAGAAGCATAGTACAAGGAAAATAGTCTAGGGCAACGGAAGGCAGAATGGTCAGAATACAAGCAGAGGTCAATAACAGGTTAAATCACGAGAGAATTCAGGTACAGAGAGCTCAGGTATGGATAACCACGATCTGGCACTGCTTAGAAGGAACTGTGGGTTTTTAAAGACCTTCACCAGACCGTGCCCCCCCTCTCAAGCCGCGCCTCATGCAGCCACCTCCCTGCCTGTCTCTATTTAAACCGGGTGTTGGTCAGCGAGCAGCATCAGACATGCTGCCTTCAAGCACACTGGAGAGGCTGGAAGCCCCCAACGTTACAGATATGCTCTGTCCCGGCAGTTGGAACCCGGGAGAGACCGGACGGCGTAGCCCTGCAATCCCGTACTTATTATACGCTACATTACCATTAATCCTGGACCTCCGACTATCTCTAGTTCTACTGTGTGTGTCCCCCCATTTGTTTTACCCCACTCCCCCTCCTTTACCTTCTCCCTTCTCCCCTCCTTTTTTTCTGTTTCCTTCTCTCTCCTCACTTTCCCTATGTCTTTTCCTTCTCTGCTTGATATTCACTTTGCTTTTTCTGATATAGAATATTACCCTCGTTACGAATGGGATGAACCTCTCCCCTCTTCCTTAAGTTTTCTAGTTAGCCTAATATGGCATCCTAATGGCTCCTGATTTGGTGCCGGCCCTCGTGGGGATAGAGGAACATCTAAGATATGTATGATCCTGTATCCTGTTAGGAAGAAGTGAAATCTTATGGTACCTCTACTGCATGATTTTTTCTTCTCTTTCTTATTTTACTTATACACCTTCTGATACTGTATTTACCATTTCCTGGCTGTTTGCCAAGTCTGTATTTTCTCTATTGTGACTCTATAATAAAAAAGTTTGAATAAAAGTAAAAAAAGCGTGCTTTCTACATATACTGTATATGAATATATGCAAACACATACACTCCTCATCTTCTCATCCTTTTTTCCAAGTTTCTCGGATTCTGTCAACAAGCATAAATTTCAAACTCTTAAGAGGTTATTCAATAACCTCTGAATTGACCCCGAATTGCCCCAGACTGAGAATTTCACCTAATCTGAAATTACAGGCCAATTTGTAAATTCACTAAACTGTCAATCAATTTGTCAAAAATACTGGCGAATTGACAACAAAATAAGGTGCAAGCCACTGTTGTTCACCACGATGTTGTTCACCACAACAGTGTTCTGCGGCACTGACATTGCCTCATAGAAGACTATTGTGTCTTCTATTCACAGAACACCGAACTGCATCGAAATTCTGTTGAAATTCCCTGATTTTCGGGGGGTTTTTTCGACAGATTTAAAAAGACAAATCCCATAGGATTCAATGCAAAATCGTAATACCTTTTTAAATTTTTTTTAAAGACTGTTTATTGTTTTTATTTTCAACAAACCACTTTTTATTTTTTTAGGACACTTTTTTGTATTTTTTAGCTCACATTTTGTTTTTTCTTCTTTTTTAAAAAATACTTTTTTTATTCTGTTACAGACCTTTTTATTATTTTTTTTAAAGGACTTTTTATTATTTGGACAAATTTTACTGATTTATACTCTCATTAAGAGGATAGGAGACTCCCTCTTTGCAGTAAAATTGGGGCAATTCGTCCGATAATTGCTTCGGTGACTCCAATTTCGGGAAAATATGGTGACCATTCAGTAAGCATAACTATGCATTATTATCTATGAGGTATTTTTTTAATTACATAATTACCTGTGAGGTATTTTTATAATTACATCATTTACAGCCCTAACAGCAACATACTCTGCTTGGTACGAGAATAAAACAAAATGCAACAAGCAGTAAGTTCAAAGTTGATTAAAACTGCCTATGTAAACACCTTCTAATGAAATTGTATATTTGCTCATGCTTTCTAGGGGAGGCTACAGGAAAGCAAACAAGTTCATGATACTTGTGACAGATGGACATCCCAATGATGGATACAAAGAGCCTTGTGGTGGAGTCAACTATGCAGTTAGTGAAGCAAAATCGGCAAACATTAAGATCTTCAGTGTTGCAATCACTCCTAATCACATGGTGAATATTTAAGATGTCATTTATAAATAAAATATAAGTATTTTCAGGTTGCCCTACCTTTTAAACAGCCCAAACAATATTTAGACCTTCCAATTCTCTATTAGATCCATCTATGCCAGTGGTTCCCAACCGCGTTCCTCAAGTACCACCAACAGGCCATATTTTAAGGATTATCTTGGGGAAATGCAAACTGAGTCCTGCAATCACTGAGCAGCAAATCAGATCACCTGTGCTGTGCTTGAGCTACAGTATATGGAAAACCTGACCTGTTGGGGGTAATTGAGGACAGCAGTTGGGCACCACCGATCTATGCCATTGCAAAATCAAATAACACCCCCTACACCCCCCCTATTAAATCACATACTCATCTCTCATCCCACAGCGAGAAGGGTGGCCCGATCCATTGCTTCTTCTGGAACAACAAAGGCACGCAGGGCTCATGGCCCGGAAGTGCAACCCCGATGCGGACTCGATGCGGAAGCAGATTTTTCCTGTTAACGCTAACATGGGGGCGCCAACTATGGAATAGGGCCCCATGTGTTTAGGCCAGCAGAGAGAAGCGCTCTTCTTTTAAATAGATATAATTTGATAATTGTGATTCACAGAAGTACAAAGTTTAGGCCTGGTTCACATCTGGGTGTTTTACAGCGCATTCCTGCGTGCTGTAAAACGCTCAAACACTGAAATCCCATTATTTCCTATGGGCATGGTTCACACCTAGGCGTTTTACAGCGTGAAGGAACGCTCTGTAAAACGCCCTATGCCCAAAGAAGTACAGGAGCTTCTTTGGGGCATATTACAGCACATTTGCGGCCATAGACTTCAAAAAACGCGCATACGACACGCGTTTCTAATTGTCAAAAACGCTCATAAAACGCCTGACAAAAAAACGCACGTAAAACTCGCATATGAGATACGCTCAGGTGTGAACCCAGCCTAAAGCTTAAAAGTAAAAAATAAATACTCATATCTGTTTCAGGTTTCCTTCTTTCAAACGGTTTTTAAACAAAATTTTGAATTCGTCTCGCTGATCCTGAAATGTAGGTTACTGCTGCTTTGTTTGCATAACTCTTAAATGTGATGCTTATTTGCACGTTGCTGGAAAAAAAAAATCAGCAATTTAAGCTTTTTTTGGGCTTTTTTCACATCTATTAAATTACATTGGCTTTCTGCACGGTGATAATTTATTGTTTTGCACATTGCAAAAAATTGTTATACAACACCCTTTCCAAAAGGAATAGCTGAGATTGCCAGAAGATTAAAATAAAACTTCACATTTATTTCATCATTTAAAAGATTTTTTTTAATATAAACATATGTAGTTGATCAACCACAGAAAAACAAACTGGTGCGCTGGTCACCAAATATGCAACTTAAAAACAATACAAAAAAGATGGTCAGCGCCCAGATAAGTTCCACCACCAGTATACCAATGCCAGACCAGATATATAGAGGTCTCCCCCAAACCAATGTGACAACAGGTATAATTATACGTATCTGGCGGCGCGATTGCAGTCGCTTCTTGGTATTCAGATGGTCCTCACGGTGTGTATCATAAATGTCCAATATGGATTATATATATAAAAAACACAAATGGCAGAATAATAGTGCAGGGTGTATATACAATGTTGGAATAGATAACAATAAATGGTTCCACTCACAGACAGAGAGCCCCGTCACTGGCTCTGAGTGGTTCCAAACATCTGGGTCCTTTGTCTTCTTAAGAATATTTAAAGGAGACCCACTCCCTTTAAAGTTGGTATTTTCTTTGTCTCGTCAGATATGTAAGAAAACATAAACACAAGGACCTTCTTGTGTAGATCTACCACAGTAATGGTCATATATATGGTGATAATATCAACTCACATTGGGTGGAGCTTAGAACCAAGCTCTGGGTGGAAATGCCAGTGGATTTATTGAATAGGTTAAATCCACGAATACCTCTGAATTCCAAAACAGCAGGGACCAGACTTTTCTTTATAAAAGAAAAATCTTTAATTTAAAACATAAGATAAAATAAAGTAGATCATGTTAAAATTAACACAAAGATGCTCTGTAAGTCGCCAGAACGCGTTTCGCCATAAGATTAGGCTTCTTCAGCTGGTTTACCAGCTGAAGAAGCCTAATCTTATGGCGAAACGCGTTCTGGCGACTTACAGAGCATCTTTGTGTTAATTTTAACATGATCTACTTTATTTTATCTTATGTTTTAAATTAAAGATTTTTCTTTTATAAAGAAAAGTCTGGTCCCTGCTGTTTTGGAATTCAGAGGTATTCGTGGATTTAACCTATTCAATAAATCCACTGGCATTTCCACCCAGAGCTTGGTTCTAAGCTCCACCCAATGTGAGTTGATATTATCACCATATATATGACCATTACTGTGGTAGATCTACACAAGAAGGTCCTTGTGTTTATGTTTTCTTACATATCTGACGAGACAAAGAAAATACCAACTTTAAAGGGAGTGGGTCTCCTTTAAATATTCTTAAGAAGACAAAGGACCCAGATGTTTGGAACCACTCAGAGCCAGTGACGGGGCTCTCTGTCTGTGAGTGGAACCATTTATTGTTATCTATTCCAACATTGTATATACACCCTGCACTATTATTCTGCCATTTGTGTTTTTTATATATATAATCCATATTGGACATTTATGATACACACCGTGAGGACCATCTGAATACCAAGAAGCGACTGCAATCGCGCCGCCAGATACGTATAATTATACCTGATGCAACTTAAAAAGCCTAAGACAGTGTAGCCCATAGCTCCTGATCAATGGTATATTTGCTGTATCGTTCAAATGTTACATTTGCTCTTGTTTCCTTCAATCAGGTATACCATATACTGGTTAATTAAGATTCAATCAGCAGTAACATAGATAACATAATCAATATATAACATCATACACAGTGAGATCTGTACAGTATGCCTTCAAGCTCCAAGTATATTATGTATTCAATATATCAGCATAGTGTTACATTTGCTCATGTTACCTCTCCTTACGTGAAATACAATGTAATGGATAATCAGGGTTCCATGAGCAGTAACATAAATTATGTAATCAATATAGCATCATACACAATTGAATTAACATTGAATGGACAAGCCATAACGATAAGTACTGAGATTCTGGCTCAGGCACGTAGTTCTGGTGTTGGATGTCCTTGAAATTTTTGAAGTTTTATTTAATTTTTCTGGCAATCTCAGTTATCTATTTTGGAAAGGTTGTTGTTATTATTTGCTTGACCCTGTAATGTAGAGTGCCTTTAACCCCTCCACTACAGATCGAGATATCTCGGGCTTCAAAGGCACCATCTGGTGCCCCAATATGGAGATATCTTGGAATGCTGATCTGCAGTAAAAAGCAAAAAAATTTGTTTTCTGCAAACAAATTTTTGTTTGTTTTTGGGCTGCAGAAAGTGCCCTCAAAGTTTTAACCCTGTGGGCATAATGCCCAAAGAGCTAAAACCATAAAATCAGCTGCTCAAAGCTCTGAAATATCGGGCTTTCAGCTGCCGATGCAGGGAGAAATAGAAGAAAATAGACCAGCCGCTCAGGCCTCTAACTCAATTTGGCAGTAGATGGCGCCATCTACTGACCAAAACTAGGTTATTTACAGTAAGAATTACAGTGGGTATAAGCTCAAATATTTCTTACTTTAAAATTAATACAAATTGATGAGTTTACAAAAAACACTGGTTTCTGACAATGTTTTTTTTTTTTTTAAATCACTTGGTAGTGAAGGGGTTAATGAGACTCCTGCATCAATAACTACTTTACTATTGTCCCATCTCCCATATGTGGATATGTGCGTTGCGAAAATCGTTTGCTCAGTGAATATATATTGGCACTTTATTGGATAGGTTAACGGTGACAGAAATTTATGGAAGATTGAATATACTTATTTCCTGCACAATTTGAATTTTGCACTGTTAGTTAATAGATATATACGCATTATAAAATAATTCTTTAGAGCCTATGTTACATGAATTTCTTCTTTATCTGGCTGTCCCTGACATTACATAAGCTATTGAATATTTCAGAAAAAAAATTCTCGTTACTGGTGGAAGCAGATAGAATCCCTTTACAAAACATTTGAAGTAATAAATTTGTTTGTTTTGTTTCTCAGGCTGATCGTATGTTGGAAATAGCAACAGATTCCAGATACAACTACGATCTGTCAGCAGCCAGCGATGACCCTGGCAGCCTTCAGCAAACAGTGACAGCCATCATAAATCAAATAGTAAGTAAAATCATCTTCTTCCTGCCAAGAAACCTTAACTAAGCAGGGTGAAATAAGACACGATGTAGATCTTATACCACGTATAAGGATGTGTTTCCTGAGAAGTAAAATATAATAAACATTAACCACATGTGTATAAACCACAGTTATCCTTCTGATAATTATTCTGATAACATTTTAATTTTACTTGGGCTGCGGTTTGTTACTTATAGCATGATGATCTTCTAGATTTAATTGTTCATGTGAAATCGGAAATAATTTGTATCTGGTACATAGACAGAAAACCACAAAACCTTGTTTTGTGTTTAAATTGCTAATTCCAAAAAGCTGTATTTCATTTTGACTTATTACGGTTTATTTAGCCATACAGTTCCCAGGTTGATAAGAAACAAGTGGTAACAGTTAGAATATTTACTAAGTTTATTAAAAAATGTATTTAGCCCACATCAAACAACATAATGAACATATTAGTGCTAAAGTTTGTGAAAGCAAAACTCCAGAAGGCTACAGAGATTATGAAAGCATTAGAAAAGGCTTATTAAAAAATAGAAAAGGCGAGGGGCGGAGCTAGCGCCCAACCAAGATGGCCGCGTGATCCCGGGGCTCCCGCACACCTAGCACCAAAGCCTCTGGTTTGAGCACCCCTGAGCCGATTTTTTCTTTCCTAAAAGCCTCTTATAGCTCCAGCAGCATGCCAGCCTCCAAACCGCTAAAAAAAACACGCGGCCGCCGGACCCATCCGTAGCCCAGCATTTCGTCCCAGCTAAAAAGCAGGCCGAAGCCTTCCAAGATGGCGGCCACGGTGAAATGCTGTACCCGGAGGAAGAGTTATCCACCTCAGCGGACTTAACGGCTCCGGCCTCGCGGGGAGACGTGGAACGCCTCTTTATCAAGATGTCCCAGATGCAGACCTTTCTGGCGGGTGAGGTGGCGAAATTGGGGACAGAACTGCGGGGAGAGATTGATTCGCTGGGCGCACGCACGGCTGAACTGGAGGACCAGGCCGCAGAGCTAACACAGGCCCATAACGACTTAGCGGAGGGCACCGGGGACCTAGCTAAAAGAGTCTTATTCTTGGAATCCAAGATGGAGGACCTGTCTAATCGTTCCAGGAGAAATAATATCAGGCTGAGAGGTCTCCCAGAAACTGTGTCACCTAAAGATCTCAATGGGACGGTGCTGGGTATACTACGTCGCCTTGCACCGGATATACCGGAAGCTCAGCTGCTAATGGATCGGATTCATAGAGCTCAGAGACCCCCGAATATTTCGTCTCTTATTCCACGCGACGTGATATTCCGCATGCATTACTTCACGGCGAAACATCAGATCCTTCATGCCGCACGCACCTTCCAATTGGAGTTTGAGGATAAACCCCTACAGCTGTTCCAGGATTTGGATCCCGCAACCCTCCGACGACGCAGGGCTTGGCGCCCCATTACAGAACACCTTTCTGCTAACGACATCCCATACACGTGGGGATTTCCCTTTCGCTTACAAGTGTCGGTGGCGGGCCGGCAGGTGGCCCTCACTCCCTCCTCAGAGCTTGCCGCCTTTTGGGCCGCAGTGAAGTGCCCACCTCTGGAAGATTTTGTCGCCCCTGGGCTCCCGCCTTCTTCCTTCCCTCGTCTACAGCAGCGCTGGACTCGAGTTGGCATCACGAGCGGGGATGGCTGAGGATGTATCTGTGGCCTGGAGGCCCGTTCCTCCTTCTTCCTTTCTCCTTCAAAATTCCCCCTCATTGGAGGGTTGTTGCTCAGGAGTCCAGATGGTGGTGGGTCACCATATGCTCCACACGGGAGGTCTGTGTGCTGTTGCTCTCCGGCTTTTTCTTTTTCTTTTTCTTTTGTTTTAATTGCCCTTGGCTCAGGGCCATTTACTGATGTCATTGATGTTCACTTGTTATTTGATTTGAAAGCTTCTGGTATGCCTCATTGAGTTTATATTGTCAGACGGGGGCCCCCCTGGGGGAGGGTCCGCCCGGCCGGTTCTACCCGGGGCGGGTTGGGGGACCCTCCCTCCCGGGGTTCTCCCCCCTATCGGTTATAATGTCATGTCCAGCTATGGCTAATGTATATCAACCTTGGTTGGGTGTGGGGGTGTGGGGGTTTGGGGTTTGGGGAGTTTTGGTCTCCGTGTCCTCCCCTCCAAGGTCGGCCTGGCACTCCATAAGTCCAGGCGCTCTCTGTGTTATGTTGTGTTTTTGTCTTATGTTGTTGGTGGGTCTTTGTTTCTTGGGCGTGCCACCCGCTCCTTTGCTTTTTCCTTTTCTATTCTGTCTCTCCTCATCTCTCTTTCTCTACCTCCTCTCCTGCCCTTGATTCCAGTTTCCCTCTCTCGCCCTCAGTTGGGGATGGGGGGGGCATCTGTGGTGCCCTGCTCCCTTTTCACCTCCCTCCTGCTGACTCTGTATGGGGGATAGCGGTTTAAAGATTTTGTCCCTTAATGTTAAGGGATTAAACACACCCCAAAAGAGGCGTTTGCTGTTAAGGGAGCTCAAACGATCCGCGTGCCATATAGCATTGATCCAAGAGACCCACTTTGCTTCCTCCCGCCAATTTTCATTAAGAAACAAGGCCTTCCCGGTTACCTACATGGCATCATCTCCTCAAAAGAAAAAGGGGAGTGGCCACTTTGATTCACTCCTCCTGCCCCTTTAAAATACACCTTGAAGTTTCAGACCCAGCTGGACGTTATTTGATGCTCGTGGGACAGATAGCCTCCACCACCCTAACCTTATTTAACATTTATGCCCCTAATGGCTATGACCCTGACTTCTGGACGGAAATATCTTCTTTATTGACAACTAAAGCTGACGGTCGAGTTATTTTTGGCGGAGACTTTAATGCAGTCCCTCAACCATCTCTGGACAGAAAGGCATCGGGGGACTCCTCGGGGACGCCTTCGGGATACCCCCAGGATGCTTCCCTGGAGTCCTTTATGCTTGACCACTCCCTGGTGGATGCATGGCGTCTCCATCACCCGGGTGATAGGGACTTCACCTTTTTTTCCAACCCCCATCACTCTTACTCCCGTATAGACCTTTTTCTGGTGTCCCTGTCAACGATGCCTCTAATCCCGACCTCAAGCATTGGCGATATTACATGGTCGGACCACGCTCCGATCTCCATGACGTTATCCATACCGTCTTACACGCCGGCGTGGTCGTGGCGTCTGAATTCCTCTTTACTACATAAACCTGAACACATCTTAGAATTGCAGCAACAACTTAGAGACTACTTTCTGGAAAATGACTCACCCACCCTTTCCCCCACCACCCTGTGGCTGGCCCATAAAACGGTGATCCGGGGCCATCTCATACAATTAGGTAGCAGACTCAAAAAAAAAAAACTGGCTTCCCTGGTTTCTTTGACCAAAGACCTGTCTAAATGGGAAACCCTGAATAAACTTTCACCCTCAGACGCCTTGACCGCCCAGATTAAAACGATCAGGACCGCCATACGTCAATTACTCGGGGAGGACGCGGCCCGCTCATTGGCTTGGTCCAAGCGAACCTATTTTGAATTTGCCAACAAATCTCACACTCTTCTAGCGTCTAAACTTCGCAACCAAACTAGGTCCAAACATATAACGGGAGCCAGAGATGGGGAGGGAGTCCTGCACACATCCCCAGCTACAGTTAATAAATTGTTTACCTCATACTTTCAGACATTATACAACCACTCCCCGACCCACGTTTCCGACTCTATCCCATTGGGCCAATCGATTGACCGCTTCCTGTCGAGTGCTCCTCTCCCCCGGCTATCCCCGGCACAGAGACAGGCGCTTAGACGCCCCCCGTCTGAGGAAGAGATAGCTGAGGTTATTAAGGCATTCAAACCTCACAAGGCTCCTGGCCCGGATGGGTTCTCTGCCTTTTACTATAAAACCTTTACCCAAACTCTGTCTCCACACTTACACAAATTTTATCTGTCGCTGTGGGAGGGTGCCCCGGCCCCAGCAGATTTTCTCCGCTCTGACATAATTTTAATTCCAAAGGAAGGAAAGGACCCGTCTTACCCGCAAAATAACAGGCCCATTTCCCTTTTGAATGTTGATTATAAAATATTTACAAAAATACTGGCAAATAGACTGAACTCCTTTTTAGCTTCCATCATTCATCCGGATCAGGTGGGGTTCATCCCGGGCAGGCATGCATTTGCTAATACCAGACGGGCTGTGGTGCTGATGGAGCGCATGACTGACACCCAATTGCCCTCTCTGCTCATCTCTTTAGATGCAGAGAAGGCATTCGATCGACTGGAATGGCCCTTTTTATTTCGACTTTTGACCACGTGGGGCTTCCCGATGTCCTTTATCTCGACCCTCCGATCTCTGTATGATTCCCCTACCTCAGCTGTCATTACACCAGGCTGTTGCCACGAGCTTCTCTGTAGGAAATGGGACGCGACAGGGATGCCCTTTGTCCCCCCTCCTCTTTGCCCTATCTCTCGAACCCCTCTTATCGGCTATTCGCCACTCTCCCCATATTACGGGAGTGACTGTGGGTGGGGAGGAGTACAAGGTATCGGCGTACGCCGATGATGTCTTGCTCACTCTTAGCCATCCTTCCGCCTCCATTCCTCCCCTGCTCTCCCTCCTGCGCGACTTTTCAGCAGTCTCGGGTTATAAGGTTAACCTTGAAAAGTCGGTTGCTATGCCCTTTTCCCTGTCGGCCTCGATCTGTCAGGAAATTGAGAGTTCCTCGGGCTTCCGTTTTACTCGATCCTCTTTGAAATACCTGGGAGTGTGGCTTACGCCTGATGTGAATGGATTGCACTCCCTAAACTATGAGGCGATGTTTAAGCTTCTGGGCGAGGACCTGGAGAGGTGGGGGAGGGAGGGGGTCTCCTGGATCGGCAGGATTAATTGCATAAAAATGAACCTGCTTCCGAGATTATTATATCTATTTCAAGCCCTGCCGATCTGGGTGTGCCCCCGATCTCTTCGACAGCTGCAGTCCCAAATTGAGGGTTTTGTGTGGGCGGGGGGCAGGAGAAGGGTTTCTAAATATGTCTTATATCGCCCTAAAGAACGTGGGGGTCTGGGCCTTCCGCACTTGTATAAATATTTCCAAGCGGCTCAGATTGCTCAGTTTGTATGTTTCATCTGCCCCAACACTCCCAACGTTGGGCCGATTTGGAATCGGATCTATTTGCACCAGACCTCCCGCAATTTTATTTTTGGCTACCCAAAGAGTTCCGCCCGCTATTGCGGTCCACCTGTACAGCGACTCTAACCTCCCTGAAGGTTTGGGACTCCGTCCGGGACAAATTTCACCTCTGCTCTTGCTTCTCGCCGTTAATGCCATATTTACGCAACAGAGCTTTTGTTCCGGGACTGTCCCCCTCCGCCTTTACAGCTTTCGAAAATATCGACCTGCAGAGGATTAAGCATTTCAGATCTCCAGGAGGTGACTGGTTCTCCTTCTCGGACCTACAATCGAAGGGTGACCTCCGGACCTTCGACCACTTCAGATTCCTACAGATACGAGACTTTTTATCTCAACACAACATTTCACGAGCAGCTAGTCAAAAATTAACGTTTTTTGAATCCATGTGTGACTCCGGAAGGGCTCCAAAAGCTCTGATTTCCACCTTATATAGTCATTTTTCATGCGAGGATGTCTCCTGGCTGACCCCTGGATTCATTGCCCGCTGGGAGGCGGATATTGGGGAGGAGTTGGAGGGAGAGGAGTGGCAAGATATGTGGGAAAATATTGCAAAAGTGTCTATATGTGTTACGCTGAAAGAACAGGCATATAAAACGCTGTACCGATGGTATGCCACCCCGGTCTCTTGCTCTCGCATCTGCAGCCGGGTACCCCTGATGTGTGTTGGAAGGGCTGTGGGGCTCGAGGTACCCTGTTTCACATGTGGTGGCAGTGCCCGAAGGTGCGATCCTTCTGGGACCGGATTGGGGATTTATTAGAGGAGGTATTTCAGCAACCTGTCCCTCTTGATCCTTGGGCCTTCCTGCTCCATAGGTCACCGGCATCCCTTCGGGGACCGGATTGCAAACTCTTCCACAGGATAGTGTTGGGAGCTAGGAGAGCTCTCGCTAAACACTGGCGAGCTGGGGAGGTGCCTTCCGTTGAGGTGGCCCGGGCTTATATAGCCGAGGCGCATCACATGGATAAACTGTCCGCGGTGATCCACAACTCTCTTCCCTCGTTTTATAAAACCTGGAGTCGTTGGGAAGAAACTAATTAAAGCCAGATTAACACCTAATGGGAGTCAGATGCGGGAGGTTCTTCCTTTCTTTCCTTCTTTCTTTCTCCCTTTTTCTCTGTCCTTATCTTTCCTTCTCTTTTCCTTCTCCTGTCATACGTGGGTTATTGTTAGTCTTGTCCGGTCGGCTACGTGGCATGCCAAGCGCTGGGCATAAGGGCTGATTTACTACATTTCTTCCGATCTCAACCAGTTTGCTTTTTTATGTTCACCATGATTTTATGAGTTGAGCCAAACCATGTTTTATGAGGCCTGCCCTCTCTGCCCTGCGAGGCGATGTCACAGGTGGCTGTTTACCTGTCTTTTTGTGTTTAAAACTTTTTCAAAATAAAGAATTATAAAAAAAAAAAATAGAAAAGGCAATCATTATTTCGTACAAAAAAAAAAATATGTACTGACTGGTACATATTTTTGTATCACGGATAACACAAATGAAAATGATTTGACTATAAACGTGGACTTCATTTGACTCTAAATGTAAAATGTTGTAGTTTCTGTCCTCATTTTCAATAAATAAAGATAAAAAACAGAACAGAGAAAATCAAAGTTAGAAATGAGGCAAGAGCACAAACTCATTGTTCTAAACCAGTGGTTCCCAACTGTGGTCCTCAAGTACCCCCCAACAGGTCAGGTTTTCCAGATATCTGAAGCGCAGCACAGGTGATATGATTTGCTGCTCTGTGATTGCAGGATTCAGTCTGCATTTCTCCAAGGTGATCCTTAAAATCTGGCCTGCTTGGGGGTACTTGAGGCCCGTGGTTGGGAACCACTGTTCTAAACTCAGCTCAGTTACCGCTATTCAATATAATGTCCTCAAAATACACTAAAACCAATCTAGAACATATCATATTTATACAAAAGTTCATAATTAAAATATTGACAGTGTACACATGGCCATAAAAGGAACTAATGAGGAATGAGAGACAGCTTCTCTTGGACTAGTCCTGCTCAATATCTACTTTCTATTCTTCTAGGCCATGCCAATAAATGTATTAGCAGTAGAGATGTTGTTACATCCTCAGCCCCCGCTGTGCCCCCTGGGGAGTCTGGGCAAGAAGGGGGACCGCTGGCTGGTCAGATGCCAGCACTTTCTGCTGGCAGATCGGCATCTGAGGGGGCAGGGTCAGGTGTGGTTACCAGGAGCCACAGGCTTTAAAACAGGGCTCTAGGAATGGCCTCATTGCCCTGTTGTGGAGCTATTCACGCACCACTACTTCTGATATCTATTTGACTACTGTTGACGACCCGGCTTTGTATGAGATTTCTGTTCCTGTTTATTGACCCGGCTTGGCTTTTGACTTCTTTCTCTCTATTGTGCATTTTACGTTGTATCACTTGTTTTAGTGATTTAACCCCCTGCTGGTTTCTGGGTTGATCACTAGCTGTTTTGGATTCTAACCCTCACGTTTAGGGGTATTGTTTGCAACCCTTCGGGGTCCCTTTATCCAGGTTACTACTTAGGTTTATGGTTTTGCTTAGACCACGATTACAAACTATTGTTTATTACTGTTTTATGTTATTCCTGCATCTGACTGTCCTGCACCTTGAATACTTCACGGACTGTCATTTCACGTCTGCTGTTTCTGAATGTGTCCTAGGTAATCTGTTGGTCTCGAAACCTTCAGAGCTTAGAGACAATTCAGTTAGTCCTTGTATGTACCAAAACGATTGGTTTCTGCATTTGACTGCCCTGCACCTTGAATACTTCACGGACTGTCATTTCACGTCTGCTGTATCTGAGCGTGTCCTAGGTAACCTGTTGGTCTTGAAACCTTCAGAGCCTAGAGGCAATTCAGTTAGTCCTTGTGTCTCCTTGTTACAGTCTGTAAGTTATAAACCTTTTGTATTATTCAAGCAGATACTTCTGCCCTCAAGGATCCCAACTCCGCTACTCTTGGGTAAGCGATACAGCTACCGTTACAGATGTGCACACGTTTTTTTTTTTCATTTTGGCACGTTTGGTTTTTCAAAAGTTTCATTACAGTTCGTTTCGGCCCATTTTCGTTTTGGCTCGTTTAGTTTTGGCTCGTTGTTTCGTATCAATTTTTGTTTTGTGAAATCGGGGAATTTCTGTCTTTCAGATCGTCTGTTCTCTTTGTTTCAAAGGGTCCATTTTGTTTTGACTTTAGATGTATGGTATTTCGGTCGACACAGTAATTCTGCCGATTCGTTCCTTCGGACATATCGTTTTTATGAAAGATCCCTTTTTTCTTATGAATATGCATTGCACAACTTTATTTAGACTGGGATCTAGGGAAAAGATAATTAAATATTTAAAATAAACATATTATTGATGCAGAAAGAAAGCCCTGGAACAATTGAAAAAAGTGACTGACGATACGAAATTACGAAATTAGCAACGGAACCGAAACGGACTCGAAATGATCCGAAAATACGCTGTCCGAAATTAACTGAAACGGAACCGAAATCACGAATAGAACGAAAATGACTTGCGATTTTACAAATTTCATGTCCATACGAAATAACGAAATTTTTTCGTTTCGTATCGGGAAATATTTCGGATGGTGTGTATTTCGTTGCTGGTCCGTTTCTGAACATCGGATGAATTCGAAGCACCGAATCAGCCCGTTTTGTGAGAAAAATGAATCAGTACGAAACGAAACGCACATCCCTAATTAGCAGCCATGGGCAGATAGAGTAAAATGTTGACTAAAAAACAGTTAGTTTTGAAGACTGTTGCAGCTAATAACAAAAGGTTTCTGAGCAGAGTGGATACTGGTCATTTCACCTAATCTAAAATATGTATGGACCCAATGAAACAGCAGACAAACCTTCTGATTCTGCCGATACCAACTAAGTAATATTTCCAGAATTCGGCCATTTCTTACCGCTGTCACCACAAAACAACTAATCCATGCCCTGGTAATCTCCCGACTTGACTACTGCAATAATCTCTTATCCGGCCTCCCTCTCTCCCGCCTCTCCCCCTACAATCCATCCTTAACGCCTCCGCCAGGCTAATCCACCTCACCCACCGCACTGTCTCTGCCGCTCCCCTCTGCGAGTCCCTTCACTGGTTCCCCATCCACTGCAGAATTAAGTTCAAAATCCTTACCCTGACCTACAAAACCCTCACTAACTCAGCGCCCCACTACCTGTCCTCACTAATCACCAAATACACCCCAGCCCGCTCCCTAAGGTCAAACAGTGACCTGCGCCTAGCTTCTCCCCGCATCACCTCTTCCCATGATAGACTGCAGGATTTCTCACGCGCAGCCCCCACTCACTGGAACGCTCTCCCTCGTACTGTCAGACTTTCCCCTAACTTCTCTTCCTTCAAACGCTCCCTTAAAACGTTCCTATTTAGGGAAGCCTACCACCCAACTCACTGACGCAACCATCAATCACTCTCACCTTGCAGTCCTCTCCTCCTGTTTCCAACCCCAACCCTTCTAGATTGTGAGTTCCTACGAGAATAGGGCCCTCATCTCCTCCTGTACTGTTTGTCAAATGTTGTTCAATGTATTGTAACCCGGTCTATTCTGTGCCTATTGTACAGCGCTGCGGAATATGCTGGCGCTTTATAAATAAAGAATAATAATAATTCTGATTGCAAAATATTATCTTTTTTTTTCAACCTAGATGGAAGATTCACAAACCACAGTAAGTTCTGAAATGCACTCAAATCTATATAGCTTCTCTTATTATTACATCATGTTATAACTTACTGTTGTTGATTTTTGCAGTGCTGTGCATTTGAATGTGAGGTAAGAGGCATTTTATGTAATTCTCATGCATGTTTGCCAAGTTTTGAGTGTAATTCTCAGGGACCTTGATACACACAGGTCTATTCAAAGAAAGGTGAAACTCAGGAGAATGACTGGAGAAGTGAAAATTCTAGGTCAAAATAGCCGAACCAGAAAAATTCTCTCATTTATCTAATTTCCAAATTAGCTATTTGGTCTAGATTGTTCTCTTTTCCTGCCAATCCTCCTGAGTTTCACCTTTAGTGAATAGACCTGACAGGTTATTTTTCTTATTTCCCAGGGACTCAGAGGACCACCTGGACCGCCAGGAAGTCCTGGTGAACCCGTAAGTCATACTAACTTCATTTTATTTAGATATTTTATTAAACTTTTAGTTTATTTTCTTATTAGTCTAAACATCCTTAATCACTGAACATGCCTCCCAGTTATTCTACAGAACACCTTATTAAAACAAGCCAGAAAATGATATTTTACTAGTGTTATATCAAGATACTGTTTTCGATTACAGGGCAGTGAAGGAAAAAGGGGTGTCTCTGGAAAACCAGGTTCCAATGGATCAAAGGTTTGAGTTTAAACATATCTTTTAAAAAAATCATTTAGCAAATTTGGATAGTAGATTACTAACAGTGATTTATCAAATAATTATAATTTGGGCCTAGAAAGATAGCATGCAACATGGTGTTCATTCTTCTGCTTGATGGTCTCAGGAAAATATTTGAATGTGTGACATTCCATACTGTTTAACAGGGTAAATGGTATTTTGCGTAAATATGAACATTTGATTTAAATATTTTTTTCAAAGATTAATCTTGTATTATTAAGTTGTTTTTGAGCATCTCGTATCATCTTGAACATGTTACATTACCCTAAAAACACATAGGGGCACATACATGCACTTAAATATCTAATAATCTATTTATTTTATTCAGGGCTCAAGTGGTGATTTTGGTCCACCTGGTCATGCAGGTATCAAGGTAGATTTACTTATACTTTTTGAGGATTTTAATTATGTCTAAAGACTATTATTAATAACACTAATTTGGGTTACTTTTATATGGCTATATTATTTTTGTTTGACCATAAAGCCAAGTAAACAGTTTTTGTCTTAGTTCTTAATCTATTGCAGCACAAAGTAAAAAGTACCTTGGAACCTTTAAAAATACCAAAATCGAAAAAATAAAAAGCAATGGCGCAAAATTGTGTATATATACAATTGTTTTTTATTTTTTCGATTTTGGTATTTTTAAAGGTTCCAAGGTACTTTTTACTTTGTGCTGCAATAGATTAAGAACTAAGACAAAAACTGTTTACTTGGCTTTATGGTCAAACAAATCTGATTGGTATTTAACTGATATATGCACGATTTTGCGCAATTGTTTTTTATTTTTATTTTTTCGACCATAAAGCCAAGCCAACAAGGAAATTAGAAATTTGGATTCATCTTGGATTTTGGTTATATTAGGGTATTTTGCTTACCATGTAAGTCTAATTATATTAGTAATATGTATAAAGGAATATGCCCTTTTTTATTTTAGTGATGTCAGGTTCATTTGACTGTTTGCCTGTTAACTCGATTTTGGTAGTAGTCATCTCAGTTTTGCATTGATATACATTGAAAAGCAGTCAATATTTTCATACATTTTTAAAGCAAGATTAGTGTGCCCCCTGTATAGACATGAAATCCACTTTTTTCTCTCTCTCTTTCTCTCCATGCACCCTGCAGAGAGATAAAACAAGCTGGATATAACAGCCCCAATCCTCACTTTAACAAAAAGTTCACACACATTACTGTTGCATGACAGCAGCCAGGAAGAGGAGAGAATGCAGGGAGAACTCTGGGGTAACTCAATGCTGTACAGGGATAAGATTCAGGGGGTTATTTTTGATGAAAATCCCTGTACGGTATAGATAAAAGGTGAAACTGTAATTTCCATACACCGGCATTATGACACATACATATGTACAGGAAAAATGGTTTTGCGCCTATTCCCTAACAGGGTGGCTGCATGGGCCAGAAGTATCCAGTCTTTTCAATGTATGAAACATAACAAGAAAAAAAAGGGTTGTAAACTAAAACCTCTGTGTTTTGTTTCACATGCAGCTACAGGAGTGAGCGCAAATGACGCAGATATTAGATTTATATTCTATTTGTATTTTTTGGAAGCTGCATTGCTAATAATCTCAATATGATGACTACAAATCTCCATAAGCAGGAGATCTCATCATTTTTATTATATATATCTTTATCACAGTTCACAGTATTTGACACAGAGGACATTTCTGCCCGTATGCTGATAATTCAGCCCCAGTGTGAAATTGGGCAAGAAAAAAAGACACCATCTTGAGTTCAGAATCTTTCCCTGCAACAATATCTCTGAAATGGATAAATGAATATATGAAAAAATTAAAATGAGCAAATTTACATTATTTTAATGTAATAACTATCTCAGGACAACGGGCTCTGTGCATATTTTCTATTTTACCTAGGCTTGTGCACCGATTTTTTTTTTTTCGGTTCGATTCGGTTCAATTTTTCGGATTTTTAAACTTTTCGATTCGGCTCGTTTCGACCGATTTCTGTTTCGATTCGGTTCGGCTCGACTCGTTTTTCGTGTACATATTTTTTTCGGAATATCGACCATTTTTCGTATTTTCGTGTCAATTTGCTCATTTTTTGTATCGACTTTTCGTTTTTCGGAATTATACATGTTTTCGGAATATCGACCGTTTTTCGTATTTTCGTGTCACTTTGCTAGTTTTTTATATCGACTTTTCGTAACTTCGGAAATTTTCGTTTTTTCGGAACGTCTGTTCTCCTCGTTTCAAAGCAATAAATTTCGATTTGACACATTTCAAGTTCATTCGAAAATTCTGAAAATATTTTGTTTCGGCTCGGAAAACTTTTCGGATCTGCCATTTTCGGATCTAAAAATTTTTGGAAAATCGGCCGCATCCGAAAATACGAATCGGGAAATTTCGTGAAAATTCCGAAACCCGAAACGCACATCCCTAATTTTACCCTGTATTTAATTGTTAACTCTGCATCCCGTGTTTCAAATAAATGTTATGATAAAGATTTTTTCAACAAATATATCTTGGCAGTCAAGGGGTTAATTCATTGATTAGCATTTCTTAACATGCCAGCATTAGAATTAAAATAAGAAACGTACTTTTGCAGACATTCAATAGTAAATATTGTAGTTTCAATTAACACTATGGTTTCTTAAATTTTGCCTGTTGGCTTTCTTGTTAATTCACTGGTTGACATTGTTTTAATGACACTATTAACTAATAAATCTAGTGTAAAATGATTCACTTGGTGTGTCTAACAGGACTAAAATGACATGGATAATATTATTTATGTATCCTTGACCTTAAGGGGTGTATCCTTAACCTCTTCACCACTGAGATCAAGATATTGCGTGCTTCAAAGGCAGCATCCGGTGCCCGATATAGAGATAACTCGATCTGCAGGCCAAAAGCAAATGCAGTTAATTTGCTGCAAACTAATTTCATTTGCTTTTGGGCTGCAGAAGGTGCCCCCAAAGTTTTAGCCTTGTGGGCATAATGCCCAGAGAGCTAAAACTGTAATATTGTCTGGATGTCCTGACATCTGACATTCAGCAGCCAATGCCGGGAACACAAGCTGCAACTGTAACAGCTATAACTCAATTTGGCAGTAGATGGCACCATCTACTGGCCAAATATGTTATTACAGTAAGAAATACACTGGGAATATTCCCATATATTCTCTACTGTATACTTAATTAAAGTTTCTAACAATTTTTTTAATTTTTTTTAAATCACTTGTTAGTGAAGGGGTTAATTTGTGCCATCACAATATGTATAGAGACAGCCACTGAATTATTTAAATATTTATAAAATAAGATTATATATTTATCTGTAAGACACTTGTAAAAAAAATCTATATCAAGCAGTTGCAGAGTTATTCATATGGATGCATGGCTGAGATATTCGTATGACGGCACTGCAGAGATAAAGATACTAACAAAAAAACTTATTTAATAATAGGGTAAAGGAATAAAGTAGAAAAATGTAAAATATTGTCAGGAACTGCAGAGAGCGCTAATATATATAGAGAAATGTTGTATAGGAATAATATACTAAAAAACCCGAGTTTAACTTTACATTCATACAGGGTTATCCAAAGAGATTCGAATTGCTTGAGAAAGGTAACCGAACGCTGAAAATCAGCGTTCGGTTACCTTTCCTGGCCATTCGGCTATCCAGAGAGCAGGCAATTCGCCAAATCCTGTCGAATTGCCTGCACATACGGTGCCTGTTCGGTGCCTGTTCGAGGGCAGTGAAATCCCCATGAAAAAGCACTGCTTCGGCTATTCAGAGAACACAAACCAGCAGTGAAAGGTTCCCCTAATGCCCTGCCATTCGGTGGTTTAATTCGGCAAATTTATTCAGGAGAATCCCATAGACTTCAATGTTAAAAATATTCCTGTTTTAATTCAATATCTAATAAACCGTTCATTATAAAATTCTGCAGCAAAAAGTCTCTTTGTTTATAGATTTTTTAGGATACTTTAAGCATTTTTCTGAATTTTTTAAAAAAAATTAAAAGTCCGATTTTTTTTTTTTTTTTTACTTATTTTTTTTGTAACAGCCCTCTTTATTATCATTCCCTGGACCTCCTGTGAAAATTTCAGACATTTTCGCTCAGTAGTTTCTTTGCAAACAGCGTTTCATTTTCCCAGATTCATACAAATGGTTTTTCTAATTTATTCACTGCCTCCTCTACGTCACAGCTGCTTTGGCTCTGTGTGATTTGGCTCTTGTTCGGCTCCTGTTCGGCTCCTGTTCGGCTTCTTCGAAGGTTAATCCAGATGTTTTTGCTTGTTTTCAGCATGCATTCGGTTAGGTTTCGGCGGGTTTGCGGCAGCTTTTCCCTGCAATTCGGGGACCCTGTGCTGTTTGTTGAATACACCGCAGGGTCACCGAAATGCAATCGGCAAAAGGAACCGAATTGAAGAGAACGAAAAGTCACCGAACGTGCGGTGACTTTTCGAATCTCTTTGGATAACCCTGATAGTTACTAATAAAATAACATTAATAACAATAATGCCTTACACGTAAATGATGTATTAGGACTGAAATATGTAATATACAATACAAAAATATGTTAAATTCCCTACATAGCAGAATGTTTTGCCACGGCTATTTTGATTCTGATGTACTCTTGATGCACAGCATCATATACAGCTTTCACTTTCTAAGTATTTTTACTTTCTGTTATACAGGGTTCTAAAGGTCCACTTGGTGCAAAGGTGGGTTTTAAAACTATGCTATAATAAAAAATAATATAATCATAAGATGGGCACCTGACAAATGATAAAGCAATTTATTTAAGCATAAAATAAAATGTATATTTAACCTCACGTTAAAGAAATTCCTGCACCATTTGTCAGGTGCTTATATATGTCTATGTATATAAAATATGATTGGCTTGTAACACACTCATACTTTAAGGATACAGATGTGTAAGAAAATGTTTCCTCAAGATGATAGTCACATAGTGAGGTGATAGTCATAGGGTCTCTATTCTAATATTTGCTCAGAGTTTTTATATTACTGTGACCTGAATCTCTTTCCCTTGTTTTGGACTCTTGTCCCAGGCCATAAATTATCTCAGACCCTGTCCAACATTTTGTCTGGTAGCTATGGTGTGGAGAGGACGACGTGCTGAATGCATCATTCACAGGCACGGAGCAAACCCAACGATGCGCACAAGGCGTCCTCTCCAGCAAATGGATTAAGTCACGGTTCTGGTTTGAGTTTTTTCCAGCAGATGTTATTCTTTAATTAGCCTCTAGGTACTCCAAATAATTTTACTGCCTTAAATTGCATCTGTCATGGGAAAAACAAGTTTTACCCATTTGACAGGGCATCACTCACTTTACGTAGATCAGCATTTGTGTGCTGACCTATATAAATGAGAAAAGGGAGATAATCCATTTCAAAGATTCCTGTTCATGGCATGCCGCTTGGAGGAGGGATCTCGCTGCAAGCCAAGAGCTGTCCTACAGGGCAGTTCTCTACTGAGTGTGCTGCTTTGCCTGTCAGTCGGCTCATGGTTGACTGTAACGCTCGGTGTAAGGGGGAGGCGTGGATATGAGCCCAAGGTTGCAGTGACCCACAGGAGACGCAGATGGGGTTTGAGACAGGGATTTATTGCAACAATTCCAATCACGGAAACAGGATAGTATAACAGTAAGTCCAAAGTATGTAAGAGGCTGAGGATACACAGTAGAAGAACTGAACCGTAGGGCAATAAAGACTGGGAGCAGGATCACAGGGAGACAGGCCTCTTGCTTGGTTGGAAGCTGAATGCTAAGCATTGCTGAAGCGCTGAGGAAGGGGTGTGTCCATATTATATAGGGAAGTCAAGGGCTGATGAAAGGGAGCACCTGTGATGCCTGAAGGAAGGCTAAAATGATGCAGAGAAAGGTATGAAAGGTGCTGCCACACAAATCAGCTCAGTGATCTCTTTGCCATTGCTCGTCAGACAGGTTGTGCTTGCACATCTAATCAGGGATGCTAAAAGAGCAAGTTTAAATTAAAGATTTAAATAGTAGTGGTGTATAGAGCTCAGCAGCCAATCACGTTGTGCCTGTGATCATGTGGGCATCTCTGGTGAATCCTAACTAGAGCTGTCATGTCAAATAAGAAATAATACAAGAATAATCTGACATATTTGTTGCCATCAAGCACCAGACGCCACTAAGCCAATCATATTGTGTCAGAAGTCTCCTGGGCCACATAGACTAAAAGCAGCCAATAGAATCACATGTAGATCTTCCACAAAGTAAGCGGCATAAGCCCAAGTGGCTTAAGGCATCTCACAATAGTCCTGGGGATGTGCGTTCAAATGTATACACACTTCAGTTAAAACTGAAACTACATGCTGGTCATTAACATATGAGTGAGTATGTAGAATTCATAAAGTGGGCCAGATCTAATGGTGGGATTGTATATATTGTAAGGCTACTGCAAGATGGTGGATACATGGAACAGCCTTCCAGTTGAAGTGGTAGAGGCCAAAACAGTAATTGAATTTAAGCAGGCTTGGGATAGGCATAAGGCTATCCTAAACAAAAGATAAATCCAGGTAAAGTATCCATGTAATTGGGCAGACTAGATGGGCCGAAAGGTTCTTATCTGCCGACATTTTTCTATGTTTCTATGGTATTCCATAAAACCACTGGTTCCTGATGGATTTTTGGAAAAGCATACAGCAGTGAAAGGTTTAATACTGTATTATTACTTTCTGTTTAATAATGTATATTGATTGACACCTCTTCATAATTTGTGATAAAAAAGACTTGTAAGCCTGTATGGACCAAATTAGTTTTACCAATTCAGCCTAGTGTGACCATACTCAATAGCAATTTTTAATATGATCAAACTGTCTGTGTCTGATGCAATTCTTGACTTTAACCCTTCACTTCCGAGATCGATATCTCTGGCTTCAAAGGCACCATCTGGTGCCCCAATATCGAGATAACTCGATCTGCTGATCAGCAGTCCAAAAGCAAATGAAATTTGTTTGCTGCAAAAGAATTTCATTTGCTTTTGGGCTGCAGAATGTGCCCCCAAAGTTGTAGCCCTGTGGGCATAATGCCCAAAGAGCTAAAACTGTGTAAAATCGGCCGATGAATACCATGAAATCAGGCATTCAGCAGCCGATGCAGGGAAGAAAAAAAGAGTTGCAGCTGTTAGGGCTGTAACTCAGTTTGGCAGTCGATGGCACCATCTACTGGCCAAATAGGTTATTTACAGTAAGAAATACAATTTGAATATGCCTAAATATTTCTTACTGTATAATTAATTGAAAATGATTTTACAAAAAATACGCTGGTTTCTGACAATGTTTTTTTGGAAAATTACTTGGTAATGAAAGGGTTAACAATTTATAAACCTAATAAGACAGCTGATTTTTTTGTGAAAATTTGAGTTTTTGCATATAAAACAAAAGTACGACATGAATATTTAAGAGTATTAACACTGTGTATATTTTCACAGGGCTTCAAAGGACATAAAGGGCCAAAGGTTTGAAGTTTGTTTTCAATACAGATTGATATTTTAACTTCTCGTTGAGTTGTTAAAACTTTTTTTTTTTTAAATTTTCACAGGGCACAAAAGGAAGAAATGGTTTTGATGGCAAAGATGGAGCTAAGGTAAGAATATTGACGAAAACATACCCAAAGTAAAATAAGAAGCATATATAGTCACATGACAAAGGAGAGGTACTAGGAGGTTATAATTTGCAGCTTCAACATAATAAAATGCGTTACCAGGATTTTTGAACATAATATATTCCATTATCATTATGAAGATTCCATCCCATGAACAAATTCTCCAAAAGTAGAGTTGTATTCTATTCTTAGGGAGCTGCTAATGGGAAAATATGGCTTGACCCGTTAACCATTAGTAGCTCCTTATTACCGGCTCTATTAGTAGTGATCCACTATGTTACTAGCTCGACTGCTAATATTTTGGAGCTGTTAATGCATACTAGTATCCGCTCCAGGGGTCTTTAAGACTCTTCCGAAACTTATGAGATTGCATGTATGCAATCTTGTGTGTCCACACAGGGCAGGCAGAAGGACATCGGCTTATTTGTTCTCCACATCCTGTGCTTTGTGGCAAGAGAAGGTTGTGGACAACTTCTTCCCTGAAGGACCTGAAGATTTTTTTTACCCTATTTATTTTTGTGTTAAGCGATTTTGCAAATCCAAAATCACTTTACACTAGCTTTTGAAAGATGGTATCTTTTTTTCAATACAGCTGCAGATGAGAATAGCAATCAACCTTGGGATCACTCATTATTCTCTGTCTACCTTAACATTAGGACTTCCTAAACAAAGTACTGTATAGGAATCACAAACATACAGTAACCTGCTGTAACAGTCAGTGTAGATCCACGTTTCAGCTGGACTAGAACAAAGTATTAGTATTAACGAGTGAAGCTATTACACCTAATAGCTAAACTGTTAATTCTAATAGTTCGAGTGGTATAGAGTCTCTTTCTCTAGTGTTTAGAACAAATAGCCAGACTATCCAGTTCAATGCATGCTTTCTAAGAAGTTTAAGATTATCATAAAAAGCATCACATTAAAACTGTATTTTTTTATTTAGGGTGAGCCTGGTGATCCTGGGTTACCTGGATGTAGAGGGGAACTTGGTCCTGATGTAAGTACTGTTATCTAGCTATCATTCATCACAAATGAGAATGAAACCTCTTCACTGGTGATTTAATGTCATTTGAAAAAATAAGAAAAATAGTATAGTAAATATACTGTATATATTTACTGCAGGTAAATAACACATTGTTCTGAGGGAAAAAAGCAATGATATATTGCCATCTATTGAAATATCAAAATAGATACCGAGTTTTCAAAATTTCCCATCAATTATAAATCATGTGCAGTATTACCCTAAATCTAAAGCATGTGTAACCCATATTGTTATTCTGACATATGCATTCTGCCACTTTATTAATTCATACTGAGGACTGTTACTTGTTCCAACTGTAGTAAAAGGAAATTACATAGACAATGTATAGTGGAATGTTTCACACACCTGGGGCCCTATCACCTCCTTCAAGCTAAGTCTAGCACTCACGTTAACGCTAGCTTAAAAGAGGTGATAGCGCTCTGCACAGATCACCTCTGATTCGCTAATGGATAAAAAAAACAGCTAGCGAATCCTTATTAGCGGTTTATACCGCGAGCTTACTGTACTTTGTGTTCCCTATACTTGACATGGGGAGCGCAAAGTGCAAGCAAAGATTAACTAATGTTAGGATCACAGGGTCCGAACGCTAGTTACTAAGAGCTGTCGCTAACTGAAACAGTTAACACCAGCTCTGAGCTGCTGCAGAATCAATTAGCAGCAGCTGAAAACCCCCTCAAAAATCAAATACTCACCTCATTCCACGCCGAGAACGGCTGTCCGATCCGCCGGTTCCAGCTGCCGGGAGCAGAGTGAGACTGAGAGGCGAGATCCTACTGGTCATGTGACCCGGTAGCAGAAGGCTCCATGGAGTCCAGGGGATGCTCAGGATGGCGCTTTAGCTTCCGCGAGCCTATCGACCGCTGCAGGGCAGGCTGCTGGACTCAGTGCCTGCCCCTTAATCAGTTTGTGGAACCGGGACGCAAAGGGGAAATTAGTGAACGCTAATTTTTCATTTTAGCGTCCTGGTTTTACCTCAGGGCACCCGATAGGTCCCCTGGAGTCCCAGGATTGACCATTAGTAGTTTAGTTAAAATAAAATGAAATTAACAAATTTCTTGCTTTCATCACATTATTGAATGGGTCATTCTGTACTGTTTATTTATGTGTGTGTATATATATATATATATATATATATATATATATATATATATATACAGTATATACTGTTTATATATATTTTTTTCATAACATGTCATATTGCAATTCCTCAGTAAATAATATATGAAACAATGCAATTGAATGTTACAGAACAGCATATCTGTTTACATATTTATGCTAGCATCAAAATTATATGTTTGAACATAACTTAGTTCATAGAAGAATTTATTATTGTTTTTTTCTGATGTTATTGAACCCTTCACTACCAAGTGATTTTCCAAAAAAACATTGTCAGGAACCAGTGTTTTTTTGCAAAATCATTTTAATTAATTATACAGTAGTACATATTTGGGCATATTCCCATTGTATTTATTACTGTAATAAACCTATTTGGTCAGTAGATGGTGCCATCTACCTTCCAAATAGAGTTGCAGTTGCAGCTTGATTTTTTTTTTTCCTATATCAGTTACTGAATGTCCAATTTCACTGCATTCTGCAGCCGATATTACAGTTTAAGCTCTTTGGGCATAAAAACATTGGGGGCACCTAAATCTTTGGGGGCACCTTTTTCAGCGCATAAGCAAATGAAATTAGTTTGCGGCAAACAAATTTAATTTGCTTTAGGGCTGCAGATCAAGATATCTCGATATCGGGCACCGGATGGTACCTTTTGAATAGTACAGGAAGAGCGGGGTTGTGCCTATTTCCCACTGGGACAGCTGCAACCACCAGATGTATCCAGCCCAGCAACATGTATAAAACATAAAAAGAAAAAAAGGTATCATCTGCGCTTATTTCTGTAACACTGTGTGAAACAAAACACAATTAGAGGCTTTGGTTTACTCGAATGGCCATTGGAGTGTAAGTTCACCTGCCGAACGTCAAGGCACCTTTAGTGAAGGTGAGTCCTAACCAATGAAACCACAGGCTGCTTTGTAGCGAACCACATATGCTCATGCTGCTTTTCAGTCATGAGGAAGACTGGTGGGCTTTAATTTATGCCCTCCCAGAAACAAATCCACCATGGGATCAAAAAACAAAGCCACGGAACGAAATACACTGCAAAGATGACCTGGCTGGAGGTACAATCAAATATACATAGTGTAGGAAGAGCGGAGTTGCGCCTATTCCCCACTGGGGCGACTGCAACCACTAGATATGTTTTTTTTTTTTTTGTTTTTTTTTTATTATTCAAAATTTTTATTTTGAAAGAAAGTCAGCGGTACAATCAGCTAGGTGAAAGAAATGAAAGCAATACCATAGAATCAACATACAAGTATTCAGCAAGCAGTAAAACAATATTCAAATAGGAAAGTGGGGGGGGGAGACATACCAAAAAGTGTTCCAGGGGAGGAGGGAAAAAAAAAAGGGGAGGGAGGTGGCAAAGGCCATAAATGTGACTTTCCTGGCTCTCTCCTAAAGTAGGAGGCCATGGAAATGTGCAGGTCACAAGGCCGGGAAACTCTGGGGCCAGGTATGGTGGGCAGAGCCATGGTGGCCACCACAATGGCACACCCAGAGTTGACCCAAGCGCCAAAAGAAAAAGTAATAAAATAGAAAAAAAAAAAAAAAGGGCGGGGGAAGGGGCGTCTGCAGCACTAGGTGGCGTGGGAAAACAAGGGGAAAGGGGGGGAAAAACGGGGGGGGGGATGGAGTGGTCAAGGGGACATACATATGGGAATATTACGCAGCAGGCCTGGGAGCGTGTTGAAAACAATAATATGTCTGATGGTATCAGTAGTAGTCCAAAAAGAACTCCAAAAGGCATAGGTCCTCTTAAAACAAGCATCCTCAGAAAATATAAGTCATCGGGGGGGTATCAAAGCCGAGATCAAAAATGAGGGAGAGTTGCAGTCCAGGACATGAGGCGAGGTACCTCAGCCCGTGTCTATAAACGGAAGTGGGGCCATAGCAGGTAGCATCCCGCAAGGTAATCCAGGTGTTACGGCTCTACCCGACTCAAGTTCTGCAGCCAGCAGAGGGGTAAGGGACACTGTGTCCACCCATAAGGCAAAGTGTACATCGCGCCTCAGCATCTTCTCTCTTAGCATGCTGCGGCATCCGGAGCAGGACCACATGGTATGGCACTGCGCACCTCCGCGTTGTCCCAACCAGCATTCGGGGGAAAAGTCCCCGCAGGGCCCGGGTCGAACCTCGAACTCCGCCGCCAGATCTCCTTCGGAAAACTGTTCGGTATAGCCGCTTGCGCTTCCGCGTCTTCCTGGCCGCCAGCCGGATGAAACCGTCCATCTCCGCACGTCGAGGGGGCACCAATGCCACTGCCATCCGGGGTGCAGCGAGCGCAGTCCCACTTCCAGTGCAGTAAGTCGGATTCGCTCTGGGGGCACGGATCCTCCGAACCGAGGCCACATGCTGGCCGCCGTCCTCGCCGCCTCTCTCCTCAGCTGCAGTATCAACAGGACATATTGCTGTAAGGCACGAGGACATGTCCGCCTCTACCTCAGTCGTCAGGTGTGTCCTCGGTGTTCGGAAGCCCCGTAGCACGGCCTGCAGTCTGCGCCAGACCCCTCTAGTGAGCTGGGCATCCGGATCCTCCCCATCTAGGATAAGCAAGCAGGCATCCAGGCCGCACATAGCGGCCCCCGCATCACTGGTGAGGGGAGGGGGTTTAGCACATCTTCGACCCACGGGTCCGTCTGCCACTCCCACAGACCTGTAATCCAAGGCGGCCAGGAGATGGGGGCCCTCCATCTCCATATTCTGCTGCACTGACCTGGGTCCGGGGAATGCAGCCAGCACCGCGTGGTCACTAGGCTCTTCACAGGGGTTAGGCCTCAAGATGGCTGCCGTCTTCTCGGGATAGCCACCCAGCTACAGCGACCAGGGTTGTCTCTCGTCCGGAGGGGGGGACTAAACGGCCTCCGGACAATTCAGAACCGGTGGCCAGCAACTCAGACCCAGGTTCAGCAAAAAATAGGCGCATAAAAGTTAGCTAAAGGTCTCTTAAAAGGAGCAGACGCGAGGAGCTCCAGCAAAACACGTCCACTCCTGTGAACAGCCGGCCACGCCCCCCCCCACTAGATATGTTTTATACATGTTGCTGGGCTGGATATTGTCGGATATAATCTCTGCACGTGAATACAACACGTTTTATATTGGACTTATCAGCCAAGCCTCCAATATGTCTATATTGGATTTACTGGACCTACCTCGGCAGTTGCCTCCAATATATCAGGGATTATTATTTCATAAGAAACTTATACGAGACACAAATATCAATCGTTTATATTTCTTAGAAATTATCCTGAATTCTTTTAATTGTCTGTGTTTTGCTTTAAAAAATACAATAATCAATAATCGGATAAAAATATATATATATTTTTTACGTATACAAAAAAGTTTCAAATCTCATATCATAAACGAAAATTTATAAACCACAATCCATCAGCATATAAAAACTAGCTTCACAATATATGTATCTCCGGTTAGTAACTGCATATATGATTAATATCATTTACCTTATCAGTTAGTAACTAATACACAAATGGTTAATAAACATTTCTGCTTAATACAACATGCATTTCCCAGCAAACAATGTTTAACCAACCAGCTCTTATAGATATATATATATATATCTCTATGCTACATGTATCAACAAAAGATGAGCTAATTTAATGATAAGTAATAAAAACTTATTTAGTGAATCCTCCCCTAATCTCGAGAATTAAATTTCTAATCTTTTGCTTTTTATTTTGTAGTTATATAATTCCCTGCTTATTAATTTTAATCACAGTAATTTCCAAATTCAACATATATATTGGTATCAATCTTACAACATTTCTTTTAGGAATAAATCCTTATATCCACTTCTTCATATTTCTATCTGCAGAATAAAAATACTTAGAATTTGGATCGAACCGAATCTGAGAAGTCTCAGTCTACGTTGCAAGAATATCTACAAATATATATTTACATTAATTCCTGATTTCATACATTACCTGTCCAATTTGGATGTTGATAAGTCTGCCTTGGAATTCCTGATGTAGTAATTTTTGGAATGTGTGAAAATTATCGATATCAGATAATCAATGCATGTGAGTTAGAGATTTGGTGAGAGTCAGAAATTTAGTGAGAATCTTGATTGCCTCGTGTCTTGGGATCTGCCTGCATCGTGGTGTGAGTCTGAGTGTTGGAATCTTGGACTCTCAGAGTGTCATGGCTAATGCATTGCAGTGTGAGTCTGTGAATGCTGGAATCTCCGACTGTCAGAGTATCATAAGTAATGGACGTCTGAATGCATTGCGATGTGAGTCTGTCTGCTGGAATCTCCGACTCTCAGAGGGTCATGTGTAATGCATGGCAGGGTGAGTCTGAATGCATTGCGGTGTGAGTCTGTCTGCTGGAATCTCCGACTGACTTGTAACCAACATTGCCGCTTATTATAGCCAATTTGACGTCACGCAATATTTTTGGTAATATGAATTATAATATTTACTATCCTCTAGAGGGCAGTATTGCACTTCTTAAAAAATTCACCCATTTCTTTTTAATTTTCTTATCTCAGGTCAAAAGTTCAATCTACACAAAGGACCTTCTCTTCGGTCATTAGACACAGTGTCTCCATCTGTCATCTTTGATTTATATCCCTACCCCATTTTAGTTACTCACTTTCAGCTGAATTCTTTTCTGGTTAACTCAACAGAATCTATTCTTTAGTAAATTTTATTATTTACCAATTATATACTTTCTAAAATATTTATTGGAATATAGATTTCCTACTGTGAATATAATAAAATATACCTTGATTATAAACATATATTTTGTGAATATAAATCTATATTAGAGAATATTAACTCTTATTCCTATACCCAAAAGACAAAATATCTTTTGTTTTAGAAACTTAAGACAGACCAATAAATTTAATTATGACACGTCTTAGCACTTAAACCTAGCCTTATCACATACAAACATTCTAGATTCCTTCGTGTCTGGCACTTCTTAAAAAAAATATAAAAGACTTCACCCAGGAATGAACTCTGTAAAGAAAAAATCTCGTTCATTTCTAAACCTAGAGAGAATAGAAAGAAAAACTGTCTTTCAAAACAAAATGGCTACAAGCATCCATTTTAAAATTCTTCTTTTCTGTGTAATATAGCCGACAATATAACAAGAAAAAAGTGTCATCTCCGCTTATTACAAGAAAAAAATGTGTCGTCTATTGAAGCCTGAGATAGCTCGATCTCGGTAGTGAAGGGTTTATGGAGTGTAAAGCAAATTTTTACTGTGCATTCTTTTCTGCAATGTTTTCAATTAGAAAAAATATATTTGATACAATGTACCGTATTTTTCCAAAGATAAGACACCCTCATGTATAAGACCACCCCAACACTCCGAATAGGCCCACATCTGGTTCCAGTTACTCCTGTGTATAAGACAACCCCCAATTTCTGAATTTACGATTTTAGACAAAAGTATAGTCTTAGGCTAATGTCAGATGAACGCAGTCTGAGCGCACTATGCGTGCGTGCAAATCGGACGGACGTACTGACGGAAGATACTGTAGACACCACACGGTCGGTCCGTTTTTGTTGACGGACGTAGAAAAAAAGAGGGAATTATGGGAAACAAAATTAATATGAAAAATGATAATTTGAAAAGGATATGAAAAGCCATTCTGTGTGTCAAGGTGCTGGACGTTGCAAATGCGCTGCGTCTGACATCTTGTCATCACTCACACAGAACGCTACTCAGACATGGCGCACTCTGCGCGTCCGTCTAGAGTTTTTACGAACTTGCGTCCGTTTGCCACGTGCGTTGTGCATGCGCAGTTCGGTGCGCAGTTCGGTGCGCAGTACTTCGTGTGTGGGTCTCTATTGCTCATGATTCTATGCTATGACGGACGTTAAACTGTGCGGCAACACGGACGTGATCATGATCACTGCTTTCGTCTGACGCCGGCCTTATACACGGAAAAATACTGTACCTGTTTATATTGCACAATAAGTTTATTATATGCTACAACTAGTACATGATTTGCATTATTTACGTTACATAACAACTTTCTTTACTGTTTATAGCCTCTTGCACCTAGATCTGGAAATGAAAAAAAATCTGTGTTTTTAGGAAAAATATCTGCCTCAATCATATAACATATCAGACTATAAATAAATAGATGCTTCTTATCTGTTTGATTCTATAATCTCATTAACTGATCATTCTTTGCAACACGTGCTGATAATTATTTTCATACTGTTACGCCTAATGATATTTGCTGTCCTAGAAAAGTTGTACCAGGAAATGAGCAGCTTACCTTTTCTCATAACCTCCCTGGCGGTATTCCCGAGTGTGACTCGGGGTTAAATTTCGCTACCGTGAACGGTAACCCCAAGCCACACTCGGGCTGGATGTTTACTCACCTCCTCCTGGCTCCCTCGCTGTCCCCCGCAGTGTGATTGCGGCGAGCTGCTTCCTGGAAGGCTCCCTGCGAGTCACACGGTGCAGGGTGGGCGGGAACCATCAGCAAACTTATAAACAATTCATAAAATACTGTAATCCAAAGTGCAATGTTTATGAACGGCCACTGGGTGGCACTACAGGATAAGAAATAGACCATACATCCTCTTACTCTTGTTTTCAGACAGATTTCAGTGTTTTTTTATTTTATTGAATATCATTTATTTGCATTATTTTGGATAATTATTTTTGGGATAATAAATTATTATTTCATGTTTCAAACTTTATCGGACTCAGTGTATTTACTATTTTTTTATTTATTTATAAAGGATTTTACCAGTAAGAACTCTAGACTGCACGGATTTCAGTGCGTGATTCCTAATTATTACTGGCTAACTATGTACAAAAACACTTTTCCTTTAAAAAAAAATTGAGACGCTTTTAGACACGAAATTTTAAAAAAATTAGACCGCCAGGGAGGTTAAAATAATATACTGTGTGAAAGATATATTATGTATATAAGTTATACGTTATATTATGTATTGGGAGTACAAAGTACTAAAGTACTAGTACCAATATACTGCAGGTGTAATAACACGTCAATGTCCTGTAATTTGTTATAAACAGGGCCAGTGACCATTGGTTTGATGCTAGCAGGACAAGTGGCCACAATATCAGATTATCATTTCGAAAGAGAGTTGTGTGTTTTTTAATGAATTGCAATTTGTCCGAAATTCCACTGATTTGTACTTTGGAGGTACTTCCAATAAAACAGATCGATTTCGTCCGAATCACATTTGAAACGATACGTTTTGTAATGAATCGATTCAGATCGATATGTTAAAAAAAATAGATTCGTTATGACGTTTCGCAAAGGAAAAACAGTATTTCCTTGCCAATTAGCCTGTGTGGTGTTGAGTCTATTGGATTTAGCACCACAGGCCAATTAACCGTGAAATACGGTGCACTTTGGTGATTACTACACAGCCGAATTTCGTTGCCACCAAAGTGTGCCGAACTGAGACGATCTGCACTGTAGATTCAGCACCACAGGCTAATTGATCGCAAAGTACGATGCAGTTTGGTGCAGTTCGGTGGCAGCAAAATTGTCCCATAGAGAACCATTGAAATACAGCCATAACTGCTGCACTGTAAATGAAAAGATAAACAGGCCCAAAAAAACAATTTTACTTCTTCTGGTTAATTATGCTTAATTATTTTTAACAAACCTTTGCAGGGAATGTCAGGTCCTGTAGGTCAGAAAGGAGATCCAGGATCCTATGGTACCAAAGGAGAACAGGTAAGCTACATTGTATAATGTGACAGTAATATAAGGGGTTATTCACTAGGCGCTGGTGTTTGCAATTGTTGCATATACTGACAATAATCCCCAGTATTGCAGAGCTGACATCGCTGGTATTTCACAAAATTTAAATCTATACAGCAGAGAAACTTTACTCAACGTCTAATAAAGGACGTTTCGATCTTGAAGAGCCATTATCTAGTAACATAGAAACATAGAAAAATGTCGGCAGATAAGAACCTTTCGGCCCATCTAGTCTGCCCAATTACATGGATACTTTACCTGGATTTATCTTTTGTTTAGGATAGCCTTATGCCTATCCCATGCTTGCTTAAATTCAATTACTGTTTTGGCCTCTACCACTTCAACTGGAAGACTGTTCCATGTATCCACCACCCTCTCAGTAAAATAATGCTTTCTGATGTTACTTTTAAACCTTTGCCCCTCTAATCTAAGACTATGTCCTCTTGTTTTGCTATTTTGTTTCATTTTAAATATACTCCCTTCCTCTACCTTGTGGATTCCCTTTACGTATTTAAATGTTTCTATCATATCTCCTCTGTCTCGTCTTTTTTCCAAGCTGTACATGTTAAGATCATTAAGCCTTTCCTGGTAACTTTTCTCCTTCAAGCCGTACACCATTTTAGTAGCCCTTCTCTGAACTCTCTCTAAGATGTCTATATCCTTCTGGAGATACGGTCTCCAGTACTGCACACAGTACTCCAGAGTAACAGAGTGGAGGAATGCATTCCTAATAGAACTGAACCAATATACCCCCTCCAGTGGGTGCTCATGAAATCCAGAGCATGCTCCAGCTCCCAGTATACATACACAGGAAGGTCCAGACACTCCACATAAACCTCAGCAAGTGTAGGTTTTATTGGGAAGTCAGTGACATTTTTGTCATCAGCTGGCCTTTCTTGGGGCTTGAGATAAGCTAGATGATGGCCAAAACGCTCCTGGGTACCCAATGAAACCATTTGCTGGAGCCTATGTAAAGTGCCTGGACTTTCTTCTCTTTTGAAGTGCCACTAGGCATAGAGCCCTCCATTGGTGAAGAGGAGGGGTGATCAATGGCATGTCTTTTTGCCAGAACTCGCATAGACACAAAAAAACGTAAAATTTGCATATCAAATGTTATTTCGCTTCTTTTAGGGTAACAGAGGAATACTTGGCACTGAAGGATTGCGGGGATTACCTGGCATTTCGGGAGCAAAGGTAAAGATATTAAAATCTAGTTAATTATTTTACAGAGGATTATTCAACATTTTGTGTGTGCATAGAAGAGTGCCTGCTGGTCGAATTGGTCCCATTTGTCCATCCCTAAGCTCTCCATCTACAGTTTATTTTTGATGTTTCTTATCTGGTTTATGAAAAAGGATCATAAACATTTAATGTGATAATGATTATTTGCAGTTTGTAAATGTTGATAAAGGCTACTGTCACCAATATTTACCATACAGGCAATGGGGAGTATCTAGAACGGACATTAAACATTTAGGGTACAATTGGTGGAGTGAGAATATTCCCCAATAGAGATTTTCACTTAAAATTCTTAATTACTTTGTTCATTCTCTGAAGATCGCATATAATAGGCAGTTCATCGCAATGTATTAAATCTTCAAATACATTTTTTATCTAAGAATTCCTTTCATGTAGAAGGGTTTCATATGGACAGGTATATAAACATATATGATTGAAAGTTATGGGAAAGTCTTCTTAATGCTTTTACTATTATATTAGACCATGTATTTTAGTAACAGGGTGTCACGGTGGGTCAGGGGATGGGGCGCCTGGCAGCAGCTTCCTCGCTGCTCGCTGGCCAGGCGCCGAATGTAAACGCTTCCGGGTGCGCTCACGTGGGACGCCGAGGGGCGGGGCCTGGCGTTATGACGCGGACCCGCCGGGTTTAAAACCCAGTCTCACCATATACCGGTGCCCTGACGTGGTATTCACCTCCCGCAGAGCTCTTGTGAATATTTGGCTGTTACCTGTGTATGACCCTTGGCATTGGCAAACGAACCCTCCTGTGTATGACCCTTGGCATTGGCAAACGAACCCTCCTGTGTATGACTCTTGGCATTGGCAAACGAACCCTTCTGTGTATAACCCCTGGTATTGGCATTTACTCTGCTCTAGGTTCTGCCCTTAACGTTGGTACCGAGGTCAGTCTATGTGGCACCCTAAGCACACATCAGATTACCTCTGCTATTACTAAAGTCCTAGGGAGGACTTGTGATCTGTTCTGTACCCCTGTCTGGTGTTTCCCTTTCTTTATCTGTTACCTGCTTAATTGTCTATATAGCTTTGCCGACCATTCAAGGATCGGAAGAGTAGAAAGTGAGCTACATAAAGAGATCAATATCTTGGTAGTCAGAAGGATTCGTGACAATACTCTATTCCATACCTCTGTCTGGTGTTACCCATTGTTTATCTATTGTCTGGTTAATTGTCTTTCTAGTTTTGCCGACCATTCAAGGATCGGAAGGGTAGAGAGCGGTCTGCGTAAAGGGACCACACTTTTTGTAATCAGAGGGATCCGTGACATTACGTCAGGGCCAATGGATCCCGCAGACCTCTCTAACCAGCTGGCACGTATCGCAGCCAGACAAGAGGAACAGGACCATAGGATGGACCAGATTTCTCTCGCTCTGCAAACCCTGTTAAATCGGTCCAATACAGGTACCACAAACCCTCCAGATCCAGTATTACCTAGGGTCAGTTCCGTCCCCCCTGAAGGACATAGGCTTAGTATGAAGGCACCCCTACGCTATGATGGTACACCAAGCCTATGTCGGGGTTTTTTGACTCAACTCGAGATCTTGTTTGAGAACAATCCAGGTTCTTGTATGTCTGATAAAGCCAAAGTAGGATATCTGATTAATCATTTAACAGAAAAAGCTTTATTGTGGGCTACGCCGTTATGGGAAAATAAGAAACCCATCATTTAAAGACTATGAGGGTTTTACCTTTGAGTTAAAACGTACCTTTGATCCCTCTAGAAGGGCTACCAATGCGGGTAGGTCCTTGTTTCACATCAAACAAGGTAATAAGAGGGTCGCCGACTATGCCATAGAGTTTAAAACTTTGACTTCTGAGGTACTTTGGCCGAACGACGTTTTAACCTTAGCCTTTACCGAAGGCTTGAACGAGGCTTTTATGTTTGAGCTGGCTCCCTTAAAATTACCAGAAAGTCTGGACCACCTGATAGATTTCTGTATAGCCATGGACGATCAAATCAGGGAAAGGAGACACCCCAGAGATAGACCCAGAAGGGTCTTGCCTCCTTTACCCTCGTTACCCAGACACACCAGTACGTCAGGTGGTTCGGAGAATGTGAAAACAGAGTTGCCAGTCGTTGAACCCATGCAAATAGGGAAGACAGGTATTTCAGAAGCAGAAAGAGCGCACAGGAGAGAAAAGGGGCTCTGCTTCTATTGTGCAGGGGCAGATCACTTCCGCCTTCAATGTCCTCAGAGACCCAGGGTTAGCAGGGCTGAACATAGCAAATTAGGATTCAGAACAGGAAACACCCAGGTTATCGCGTTCTCTGTATGACTCCTTTGTGGATAATGAGAAAAAAAAATCCAGGATTCTGTTACCGATCTCCCTAACCTGGGAGGGGGTTCACCTCAAGACTGAGGCGTTCTTAGACTCTGGGGCCTCAGGCAATTTTATGGATAAGAATTTTGCTGCCAAAAACCTCCTACCTCTGGTTCTCAAGGAAAGACCTCTAATGGTGGAGGCCATAGATGGTAAACCCCTGTCATGTCCACATATCACTCACGACACAGTCGATGTATGTATGAAAACAGGAGTTTTGCACCAGGAAACAATAAGATTTCAAATTATTGAATCACCCTCATGTCCTGTCGTTCTTGGGTTTCCATGGCTAACAGAGCACAACCCAGTTGTCGATTGGGTCCAGAGAGACATAAAATGTTGGGGTCAGAGTTGTCAGTCTAAGTGCCTAGGCAGAGTCAATGTGATTGGTAGCCTCAATATTGCCACAGCCCCTCCTTTGTCCACAGAGGTCCCTGAATGTTACCTGGCATTAAAGGAGGTGTTCTCTAAAGCCAGGACTGAGGTCCTACCACCACATCGTCCATATGACTGTGCCATTGATTTACTCCCCGGTACGATGCCTCCTAGGGGTCACGTATATCCTTTATCACAAAGAGAGAACGACATTATGGAGGAATACATAAGGGAGAATCTGGAACGAGGATTCATTAGACGGTCCTCCTCTCCAGCAGGAGCAGGTTTCTTTTTTGTTTCCAAGAAAGAGGGAGATCTGCGACCTTGCATCGATTATAGGGGTTTGAATAGGATCACTATAAGAAATGCATATCCCATACCTCTCATAACAGAATTGTTCGACCGATTAAAAGGGGCCCGTGTCTATACTAAGCTTGATTTACGCGGAGCGTACAACCTGGTCAGGGTTAAAAAGGGAGACGAATGGAAAACGGCTTTTAATACACGTAGCGGGCATTATGAATACCTGGTGATGCTTTTGGGTTGTGTAATGCGCCAGCCGTCTTTCAGGACCTTATAAACGACACTCTAAGGGAATTTCTGCAAGAATTCGTCATAGTATATCTGGATGATATCCTGATATACTCTCCTGATGTGGACACTCATCATGTCCACGTGAAACAAGTCTTGAAAAAACTATTGAAGGCTGGATTGTACTGTAAGCTAGAAAAATGTCTATTCGACATAGTAACTGTGCAATTCCTTGGTTATATAATAACCCCTGGGGGTTTTCAAATGGATCCTAAGAAGCTCTCAGCTATTCTTGACTGGCCTCTACCCCAAGGACTTAAAGCCATTCAGAGGTTTCTGGGGTTTACGAACTATTACCGAAGGTTCATTAAAGATTTTTCGGCCTTGGTGGCCCCCCTCACGGCTATGACAAAGAAAGGGGTGGGAAATCAGAAATGGACACCTCAAGCCACTCAAGCCTTTGAGGCACTAAAGCAAGCGTTTACTACTGCCCCTGTTCTCCGACATCCAGATCCGGCTCTGCCTTTCCAAGTAGAAGTTGACGCCTCCGAACTAGGTCTTGGTGCAGTCTTGTCCCAAAGGGAGGCTCCTGACAAACCCTTGCATCCATGCGGCTTCTATTCTCGGAAGTTGTCCCCGGCAGAGAAGAACTATGACATTGGAAATAGAGAATTGTTAGCAGTCATCGCGGCCTTGGCCGAATGGAGATACTTATTAGAGGGTTCTAAGGACCCCATCGTTATCATAACCGACCACAAGAATCTCACGTACATTGGAGATGCCAAACGTTTAAATTCCAGACAAGCGAGATGGTCATTGTTTCTTTCAAGTTTTAATTTCGTGCTTACCTATAGACCTGGGTCCAGAAACATTAAAGCAGACGCATTGTCGAGACAGTATGAGTCTTATGAACATAATATCCAAGATCAGCATCCCATTGTACCCCAGGAAAGGATCATAGCCGCTACCACGATTAGTGTCTCGTCTCCTCTAATGAAAAGGTTGCAGACCGTCCAGGGTGCAGCTCCTGGGGGAAAACCTCCTGCGAGACTCTTTGTACCTGAGAACGAAAGAGAGGAAGTACTTAACATCTATCATGATAATAAAACTTCCGGGCATATGGGTATCACCAAGACTGTGTCTAGTATCAGTAAACTCCTCTGGTGGCCCACGTTGCGCCGAGATGTCAAAGATTACATTGCCGTGTGCGAAGTGTGCACAAGGCAGAAAAGCCCCAAAACAGCACCCATTGGCTTACTCCAGCCTTTGCCGATCCCCGAACGACCCTGGTCACATGTAGCCATGGATTTTATAGTAGAGTTACCTGAGTCAAGAGGGAATACAGTGATACTTACGATCATAGATCGATTTTCCAAGATGGGCCACTATGTTCCTCTTCGGAAACTACCTTCGGCAGCTGAACTGGTGCCCATTTTCATTGCCAACGTGGTCCGCATACACGGTGTCCCTCTGGAGATTGTCTCTGATAGGGGGACCCAATTCATCTCCGGATTCTGGAGGGGGTTTTGTAAGAATGTGGGGATAGACCTCTCTTTCTCTTCGGTTATCACCCCCAGACCAACGGAGCAGCAGAACGAGCAAACCAAAATATAGAGAAATATCTCAGGTGCTTTATCTCAGAACAACAAGATAACTGGTCAGACCTGCTACCATGGGCAGAATATGCTTTGAACAGCGCAGTGAGTGAATCCACAGGACATTCTCCTTTCTTCGCTGTTTATGGTTTTGATCCTCCCGTGCTCCCCGCCACGTTTCCTGATACCACGATTCCTGCTTTAGATGAGCAACTGGCATCATTGAAAGAGACTTGGGGGAGAGTGAGACGGGCACTGGAGGAGAGTAGTGCCATCCAGAAAACTAAGGCCGACAGACACAGGAGGCAGGCACCCGTGTATCAAGTTGGGGACAGGGTTTGGCTGTCTTCACGTAACATCAAGCTCTTAGTGCCTTCCATGAAGTTGGCTCCTAGGTATATCGGCCCCTATAAGATTCTACGGCGACTCAACCCTGTCTCCTATGCTTTGGCGTTACCCCCCCATTTTAAGATACACAATGTATTCCATGTAAACCTTTTGAAGCCGTTGTTATGTAACCGGTACACCAAGGTCCATGCTCCACCGCCTCCTGTCTCTGTGGAGGGCGAGGAGGAGTTCAAAGTTAAGGCCATTCTGGGTGCCAGGATGTCTAGGGGGTCTTTGCAGTACTTGGTCGATTGGGTGGGTTACGGTCCGGAGGATCGTTCTTGGGTACCGGCTGCGGAAGTCCATGCTCCTAGGCTAGTGAAGGCCTTCTATTTGGCGCACCCCCGTGCCCCTGGGGGTCGTCCAGTGGCCGCCCCTGGAGGGGGGGTTCTGTCACGGTGGGTCAGGGGATGGGGCGCCTGGCAGCAGCTTCCTCGCTGCTCGCTGGCCAGGCGCCGAATGTAAACGCTTCCGGGTGCGCTCACGTGGGACGCCGAGGGGTGGGCCTGGCGTTATGACGCGGACCCGCCGGGTTTAAAACCCAGTCTCACCATATACCGGTGCCCTGACGTGGTATTCACCTCCCGCAGAGCTCTTGTGAATATTTGGCTGTTACCTGTGTATGACCCTTGGCATTGGCAAACGAACCCTCCTGTGTATGACCCTTGGCATTGGCAAACGAACCCTCCTGTGTATGACTCTTGGCATTGGCAAACGAACCCTTCTGTGTATAACCCCTGGTATTGGCATTTACTCTGCTCTAGGTTCTGCCCTTAACGTTGGTACCGAGGTCAGTCTATGTGGCACCCTAAGCACACATCAGATTACCTCTGCTATTACTAAAGTCCTAGGGAGGACTTGTGATCTGTTCTGTACCCCTGTCTGGTGTTTCCCTTTCTTATCTGTTACCTGCTTAATTGTCTATATAGCTTTGCCGACCATTCAAGGATCGGAAGAGTAGAAAGTGAGCTACATAAAGAGATCAATATCTTGGTAGTCAGAAGGATTCGTGACAATACTCTATTCCATACCTCTGTCTGGTGTTACCCATTGTTTATCTATTGTCTGGTTAATTGTCTTTCTAGTTTTGCCGACCATTCAAGGATCGGAAGGGTAGAGAGCGGTCTGCGTAAAGGGACCACACTTTTTGTAATCAGAGGGATCCGTGACACAGGGAATGCCAGTTGCAGATAATGATAGATCACATTGAAAACATGCATTTAATCAATTTTTGTCTCCTCAACCATTCAGGGAAATATAGGGTCCACTGGACAAAAGGGAAACAAAGGAGAAAGGGGAAATGAGGTAATTGTTTGATATTTATTATTATTATTATTCTTTATTTATATAGCGCCGAACAATGGGCACAATATAGACAGGGTTACAATGCATTGACTAGAAAAACATTTGATAAAGAAACCAGGGCCCTATTCCCGTAGGTACTTACAATCTAGAAGGATTGGGGGGACAGGAGGGAGGACTGCAAGGTGAGAGTGGTGGACAGGTTGGAGCTGTGAGGTGTTGTGAGTCGGGAGGTAGCATTCCCTAAATAGGAATGCCTTAGAGAGTTTGAAGGAAGGGAAACTAGGGGAAAGTTTGACAGTACGAGGGAGAGCATTCCAAAGGATGGGGACTGTGCGTGAAAAATCCTGAAGTCTATCATGGGAAGAGGTGATGCGGGGAGAAGCTAGGCGCAGGTCACGGTTTGACCTTAGGCAGCAGGCTGGGGTGTATTTGGTGATTAGTGAGGACAGGTAGTGGGTAGCTGAGTTAGTGAGAGCTTTGTAGGTCAGGGTAAGGATTTTGAATTTAATTCTGCAGTGGATGGGGAGCCAGTGAAGTAACTTGCAGAGAGGAGCAGCAGAGACAGAGCGGTGGGTGAGGTGGAAGAGGTATTCAGAAAGGATTGTAGGGGGGAGAGGCGGGATAGAGGGAGGCCAGCTAGAAGATTATTACAATAATCAAGGCAGGAGATTACAAGGGCGTGGATGAGTTGTTTTGTGGTATCAGCATATTTAGTAATCTTCAGGTGAGTACCCGGGCTTGACCTGGTTAGAGCATAATGTCCAGAACCCTGCCTCCTCAAGGCAGGACGTAGCAATGCTCCTAAACCAGAGGGGGCGCAAGATACACATAAACAGTCCAGATCATAATAGTTTCTATGCCTTGACAGTTTATTATTGGGAATTGCCTTGGAAAACCACTGTATATAAATAAAGGGAACCTAGCCATGACCAGTGCCATTTAATATATTTTTAAATATATATTTTTAAAACTCTCAAGAACCCCTTAATATGTTCTTACAATTATGGCCTAGAAAAGTCTTTGGATTTATTTGATATTATATTTACAGGGAGATATTGGAAAACGTGGTACAGCAGGGAATAAGGTATGTATACCAATCGTATGTTTGTACAATAAGGCTGTGTTTACATCGGATTGGTGTCACCTTTATCGGTAATGCATCCTAAAACTGACTATTTTGCAGCATGAGAGAGAATTGCTGGACTCAAATTGCCCGTCCCAGATGGACAGCACAATCTGAAATGTGGCAACCAGACCAGTTGGCTAATCACTGAGCACTCAGGGTAGTGAGTCGGCTGGTCTCCTAAAGTGATGCTCAGTTCATAACAGTGACTGCTATGACACATGAAGTTATGTTTTTAATTAACTGTTAATCGGCAAAGAAATTTGAAAACATACTCACATGCACTGTGATCAGTGATGTCACTGACAATTTCATGAAAAGTTCATAATAACATATCAGTTTGCACTTAGCATTTCCTTCCTTGATTGTATCTTAAATATCTCCTCTAAGTTAAGTTTTTTGCCCATCAATCGCAATTTGTTTACACACACACGATAGAGCTGCTCTCTTCTGCACTATTCAACCTAAGTGATTTAAGTGTGGGGCAGCTTAACAGCACTGTCACCCATACTGCCCTGTGCTGCAGTGGAGGTGGCCACAGCAGGATGAGTTGAAAGTGCTTTAGCAGTCACAGAATAGTCAATCAAATGTCCAAGAGTAGGGAATGGTTTAAATGTTGATCACTCTTCCTACAAGTCTATCCAGTTATTCCAACCTGCCTCTGACACGAAGAACCAGCAGATAGAACAAGAATCTTGCCAAAATCTTTCTATGCCGAGAGTCCATTCAGCACCTTAGCATAGCTGTCTTTCCTGTTAAAGGTCCTAAAGGTCCAACACGCTCCTACAATGTTCTCTGCTTTCTGCCTAACTTCTTTTTCAGACAATGTTACTAATAGGCAATGGAAAAAAGGAAACTAATGCTGTACTTACTGAGAAGTGTAACATGACGACACACAACATAAGTAGTCTAGACACATGCATGCGTTTGTGTATAACAAAGAACTGTATTTGATGAATCAACTCAATAATGGTTCTAATCTCCCACTAACCCCTGCTAGTCCCTAAAATAGTCCATTAAAAAAATAACTTCAACAATTGCACTAAAATCTATAAACATAATCTACAGCAGCATTATAGTGACAGACACGCAAGATTTAAATACGTATATACAGTATGAGTGGCACACATTGCAAGTTGTCTGTGATTACTCAGAGCAGCTAAAATAAAAGTACAGTGTTGGTGGAAAAGGATCCAGACATCTAAACATCATAAAACACTGGTCAAATAAGTAAGCAATGATTCATTATAATGTCATCCTATGAACTGTTATCATCTAGGGCGAGAAGGGAGAACAAGGTTTAAAAGGTCCTCCTGGCATTCGTGGACCCCGTGGACAAAAGGTAATTCACTTAAAGGGATATTAATCTTCACATAATTTCAAATTGTTTTAATTAAACACGTTCTTAAGTTTTAAATACTTTTTTTATCAATCTAATATTACAATTTTCCAAATAAAGATGTCCTGATAGTGTTACAGTAATAATATTTTATGTAAATACATTTTTTCTAATTAAAATACAGAATGAATTATCAATAGTCGTGGTTTTTTTTGTTGTTAGATGAGGGAAAAAGAAGAATGTAGTTAGTGTTGGTTTTGCACAACCCAGCAAATGTAGTACAATCAGAAATGTGAGTTTAGGTCATGTTACCAATGGAATTTAAGCTGCATTGATGGCATATCTATAATTATATTTTAGGACTTTTTCCAAATCTGATTTACAACATACAACCATTGTCACGGGCAAAAGTAGAGCATTAGTTGAAGGTCATATATATTTAGTAGGAGAGAAAGATTTTGGATTTTATAATTATTATTGCCTTGGCATATTATTTTTAATACCTTTGCTATTATTTTGGTATTATTATTTATTACCTTTATTATTATTTTGCTGAAACTTGTTGGAGAGATACAGCTGGGAATCGTAAGTTTACCAGAGAGAATAAAAAGATGTTTTGTAAAAGATTTTCTAGAGTACCAAAATTAAACGTAGCCTTCAGACGACTTCTCATGAATGCAAAAAGATTGACTAAAAGTGAAACAGCTTGAGATATTACTTTAATACTTTAAATTAGTAAATGCTGAATTGCATGTTGTAGCTGTTATTATTCAGATATACCTGTATAGAAAGATGAAAGGAAATACATGAATTTTAAATTTAATTATTTCTTAAGGGTCTATTCACAAAGCACTGACATTTCAGGGAAATTTCAGTGCTTTTCACTTCAGCGCATTTCAATGCACTTCGGTGATTCCATTTTGCCAAAATATTGGTGAATTTATCAATTAGCCAATGGTCTCCGTAGTGCACAAAAGATGGAGTCGCCGAAGTCCCATGAAAAAGTTGGGGAACGTCACTGAAGAGCACCCAACAGTCCCGAGTAGGCTTGACGAATTCCAACGAACTGCAAAAAACAAAAACAAAACAGAAATCTCCTATTCTCCTAATAGATGATTAAACCAATAAAAATGTATTAAAATGTGTCTAAATAATAAGAAAAGGCCTTTAAAGAATAATAAAAAGGTCTGTTACAGTTCAGCGTTGTGTGAATAGACATACCATTACTTCTCTATGGGACAATTCCTCTGCCGCTGGAGACTGCCGAACTGTGGCAAACCACATTGTATTTCACTGTCAATTCGCCTGCATTTGGTGAATTGACAGCGTAGTGAATAGACGAACTGCCCCGAAATTGCAACGACTGGTGAAATTCACCGTTCTGTGCAACTCTGTAACAAGTTTCGTGTTTAGTTAATAGACTCTTTAGCAGAGAATCCATGCATAGAAAAGATTTGAGTGACGTTGACGGGGAGAACTCCTGCTGTTTGCAGCTCTTGATCTGCCTTACAAACAGTCAGGGAATGTCAACACTTTGGCACATGAAGCCAGCTTGATGACATCCCTGACTTTGTACATTCTGCCTGTAGATGCATTCTCAAGCATGGCCAAGCAGGTGTTAGTAGGGATAAGGGAGTGTGGATTGCATTATAGTAAACAGTAGAGCGGTAAATGAAATGATATCTCTCTTTAAAAAACAAAGTGCATCATTGCTATGTTTGATTAATGTATTATCTATAAATAATAAGAAATATGTGAAAGAGAAAAAATACATCATTAATGTATACTTTAGTTTAAATACAATGGGCCATATTACATAGTTGGTGCTAACTTAACCAGAGCGGTTGTAAACTTCCCGGAGCCATTACAGCCTATGGAGGTTTTAAGTTTACAACAGCTCTGGTTAAGTTAGCACCAACTTTGTAATATGGCCCAATAAGTGCACCTTTAGAACCTTTTGAAGGCTTAGTTTTTAATATTTTTAAAAGAAAATAAAAGAAAATTAATGAATATCTTTATATGAATGTTATATAATATTATTAATAATAATAAAAGTAAGAAATAACAATAACAAATCAGACTGATTATTGGTATCATAGATTAAAGAATCATAAGATGATTCATATTAGAGAATGAAAAGAAAAATGCAAGCTCCAAAATATTTGTACATTAATGAACTGCATCAATTTCAATAGTAAAATTGTTGGCATATTATATACTACAATAGACAGGTCACTGTTGATTCGTTTAGTCTCTACGGTTTTTGAAGAACTCCCTGTTATTTCAGGGCAGGGATGGACCTATTGGTGCACAAGGACATGATGGACTCACTGGAGAAAACGGTGGCGTGGTAATTCAATTTTCATTCCTTTTTAATAACTATAAATTATTATTCAGACCTGCTAACTGATTTATGTAAATTTCAAAGGGAGTTGCTGGAGAAGTTGGCATTAACGGCTTCAAGGGAGAACCAGGCCCCACTGGACCGGAGGTATGTTTTGCTGTTTAAAATGTCATAATTTTGAAGACACTGATTTGTAGCTAAAGTACTACTAGTGATTTTACAAAATGGAAGGATTTCAACTTCATACATACACCTAAAATATATTTAACATAATATCCTACTTTCTCTTTAGTTGAGATTATAGGTATTAATTTGATTTTTTCTGACATTTTGATCTTTACATAGAATTTGAAAAGAGATGTGATATAAGTATACATTTTAATCCAGACATAGACCCCTTTCTGGAGGTGCCTAGAGGGTTGGTAGCTATACCCTCCTGACCAGGTCAAACAAAGCCGAAACGATCGACCGGGGTTGCTGCATCTCTTGTGCACACATGGCATCCTTTACATTTCAGTTGTGGTTACCCTTTTGTGTAAAAGCAATCTGATTTGCATATAGTATGGTCTTTCTTATAATGGCAACAATCTTATAGTAAGTGAAACTTGAGAAGGATCTTCCTACTTTCTATATTGGACACGCTTATTGTAAAACTGTATAAAAATAACATAAGACAAATGTGGAAATCTGGTTAAATCATTATTTGCCCCGCCCCTCACATATTTTATTGTTATTAAATATTATCACATTGAAATATAAATACAAATATATAAAACAAATAACAAATTGTAACCAAAATAACAGGTAAAGAAGAAAGTAAGAGATCAGCACAGCAGCTCCATTATCAAGTGGTTTACTGGAAGATGCTAATCCATGATGTTTTAGACCAGGGTTCAGCAACCTTGGCTGCCCAGGTGTTTTGGAAATACTTTTCTCATGAGGCGCAGTTAATCTACTGAGCGACTGAGACTCAAGTAGTTCCATGACATCTGGACGGCTAAGGTTGCAGAACCATTTTTTAGACAAACCCGAATTTCAATGTAACATGGGCAGAGGTGTACATTAACCCCTTCGATACCAAGTGTTTTTCCAAAAAAACATTGTTAGAAACCAGTGTTTTTTTGTAAAATAATTTTTTATTAACTTTACAGAAATAAATAGCTATTACTGTAAATAACCTATTTGGCCAATAGATGGCACCATCTACTGCCAAATTGTGTTACAAAGGTTTGAGCAGCACTTCTAATTATTTTTTTCTCCCTGCATCGGCTGCTGAAAGCTCGATATTTCATAGCATTCAGCAGCTGATTTTACAGTTTTAGCTCGTTGGGCATTATGCCCACATGGCTAAAACTTTGGGGACACCTTCTGCTGCCCAAAAGCAAATTACATTTTTTTGCAGCAAACTAATTTCATTACCTTTTGGGCAGCAGATCAGCAGATTGAGATATCTCTATATTGGGGCACCAGATGGTGCCTTTGAAGCCAGAGATATCTCCATCTCGGTAGTGAAGGGGTTAAAAACCACTCACAGATTGACAATCCTATTCAGCACCTAGCTCTACAGAACTTAAACAATAGTGTGATATGGTCCTCCACGACCTAAATAAAATACATCCATAAATTAATATATGATAATAAGCTAATTGTATTATAGAAAATATATTATAATGCCTAGTTCAAAGTAATTGATATGATATATTATTCTTATTAGGGAAGTAAAGGTTCTAAAGGCTTGGTGGGCCTCAGAGGAGAAGCAGGAGCTCCAGGTGACAGGGTATGTATGAAACGTTGGTTTGCCTAAAACAATATGATGATTTATTGTTCTGCAAAATCTGAATCCAGTAACAGATTTTATATACTCTGCTGGTGCTCTTCTTGGTACAAAAATGTAATGTAATTCTGTTACATGCTGAAGATAAGCAAGTGAATAGATAATATTTTGTGTACGCATTTGCGCATGCATATTGGCAGGCAGGCAGCCAATCACAACCTGCCTAACTTGATGACTATAAAATAACTGTTGGTATCCAATCAAAGACATTCTCCTGTCAATCATAAACGTAGTTCCTGAAAGTGGGAAAACTTGCTTTTGCATTATTCACATGAGCTCGATCACTGGGCTAATGACCAATTGTTATTTTATCATCAGGGTTATTCAGAGAGAGGTGAAAACCAGGAGAATGACTGGAGAAGTGAAAATTCTAGGTTAAAATAGCCAAACAAGAATAATTCTCCCATTTATCTCACTTTCCAAATCGGCTATTTGATCTAGATTGTTGTTATCTTCTCCTGCCATTGTCCTGGTTTTCACCTTTCTCTGAATAACCCTGTTAGTGACAGAGAGGACTCGCAGCTTAGGCTGGGGTCAGACCAGCGCATTTTTAACGTGCGTTCTGGCGCACTTAATCACGGCCGCACTAGCAGCAAATGATGGGCAATGACGGCCAATATACGAAGTACGGTCGCACGAAAGTCCGGCTGCGCAACGCAAGTGGAAAATGAACGCATTTTTTCGAGAACACAGAACCGCTAGTACTGACATACAGAGTGCGCTGCGTCCGCTAGCGGTGTGTGTGTGTGTGTGATTTGGAGACGTCAGACCCTGCTCGTGTCCGGCCAACATAACGTCCAGACGCAAAAAGTTTCCTGGTTTGGATCCGTAAAGAATCACGCACGAAAATGCGCATCGTATGACCGTTTTCGCGTATTCCGTGAAAAAATACGTCAATGCGTTCGGACGCACTTTTTTACGTTCGCGTGTAAAAATGCTTTCGTTTGACCCTAGCCTTACTAGGAGGATCAGGACTAAAATAATTACCACACATACTGTACTAGGTACGTGTCCATCATGACACCTGTTTTACTTTGATGTACGTTCACTGACCAAAAAAGTCACACGCTCTAATGTTTCAACCTTTGCTTTGATTTCGGCACGCATTCACCGTGACATCATTTCGATAAGCTTATGCAATGTCACATCATTTATTTCTGTTAAGAGTTGCATACATTTGCCACAAAGATCTTGTATTGATAATGGGAGAGTTACTTCAAGTCTTCTCCAGCACACTATCCCAAAGATTCTCAATGGAGTTAATGTCTGGACTCAGTAGTGGCCAATCCGTGTTAGAAAATGATGTCTCATGCTCCCTGATCCACTCTTACTCAATTTGAGCCTGACGAATCCCAGAATTGTCATCTTGGAATATTGTATGCAAGGGAAGAAAACAGTGTGTTGCTACAGACACAGGGTCTGCTGGATTAAAACGTAACTTTTACTATTCCAAAAAAAATATAAAAACATGTGAGTCACCAAACATGGATTAAATAAAACATAGAAATAGAAATAAATACGTAACTGGCGGCGCGATGACAGTCGCTGTAGGATCTTATGGTGGTTCTCTTGTGTAGTACAGTCCACATATGATATGAAAAACAAAGGAAATACAATAGTGTAGACGAAATGTAATAATAGATACGGTAGATGTTATGTTATTCCCACTCACAAAAGAAGAGCCCCAACACTGGCTCTGAGCGGGTCAGCACATTTGATCATTTGTTCTCTTCTGAAGGAGGCGACTTACAACCTTCAGCGATGATGGTTAACTTCTGGTGCCTGTGCATAAAAGAACATGTGGAAAGAAGAAAAACTTCCTTGCGTAGGTCTGTTGAACACACGATAAAGTACTGATAAAGGAATTGCACTCACATGTGTTGGAGCTTAAAGCCAAGCTCTGGGATCAATCGCCTGTGGACTTTTTTTAAGGTAAAGCCCATCAAAAACCTCTTTAGTCAGCAATACACCAGGGACTGATGCAAATAAAAATTTAATTGAACATAAAAGCAAATAAAATAGATAAAATGAATGAATCTGGCTCAGCCAGTGTACCCAGACGCGTTTCGCCACGCAACGTGGCTTCCTCAGTCGGTTTACAGGTAACAATATAAATCACAATTTATATACTCTATTTCTCATTTCATTAATTTTATCTATTTTATTTGCTTTTATGTTCAATTAAATTTTTATTTGCATCAGTCACTGGTGTATTGCTGACTAAAGAGGTTTTTGATGGGCTTTACCTTAAATAAGTCCACAGGCGATTGATCCCAGAGCTTGGCTTTAAGCTCCAACACATGTGAGTGCAATTCCTTTATCAGTACTTTATCGTGTGTTCAACAGACCTACGCAAGGAAGTTTTTCTTCTTTCCACATGTTCTTTAATGCACCGGCACCGGAAGTTAACCATCATCGCTGAAGGTTGTAGGTCGCCTCCTTCAGAAGAGAACAAATGATCAAATGTGCTGACCCGCTCAGAGCCAGTGTTGGGGCTCTTCTTTTGTGAGTGGGAATAACATAACATCTACCGTATTGTCAGGATCCATGGCTGTAGCCATCCTGAAACCCCCCCCTGGTGGTTCACTTCCATCCTGTTCCTGCCCTGCAGCCAGCAACCAGCATCCAGCAGTGTAAGAGTTAAACACCAAACACATGTGATGTTTTGCGTGATTTTATACACGACTGTGTCATCGTGTATTTGGATGATATACTCATTTACTCACCTAATCTCGCTACTTACCACTTGCAGGTTAAAAAGGTTCTTCAGACGTTGTTGAACAATGGCCTTTACTGTAAATTGGAGAAGTGTCTCTTTGACCAACCTAAGTTAACCTAGAAATGCTATGTCATTTCCGAAGAAGGATTTTCCATGGACCCGGCTAAACTTACTGGCAATGTCCTATAGGGCTAAAAGCTATTCAGAGATTCATAGGGTTCGCCAACTATTACTGCAGACTCATACTCAATTTCTCCACAATACTGGCACCCATTACCAATATGACAAAGAAGGGAGCTAATACCCGAATTTGGTCCCCTGAAGCCGTTAAAGCCTTTGAGACTCTTAAAGAGGCTTTTTCTACGGCCCCTATACTTGTCCACCCTGATCCAAGGAAGCCTTTCATCTTAGAGGTTGATGCCTCTGAGACAGGAGTAGGAGCTGTTCTCTCCCAAAGAGAATCCCCTGACCAACCACTCAAGCCTTGTGGCTTCTTTTCCATTAAATTATCTAGTGCTGAAAGGAACTATGATATCGGTAACCAAGAACTCCTGGCTATCATTTCTGCTTTGAAGGAGTGGAGACACCTACTTGAAGGAGCTCCTACTCCCACTATGATTCTGACTGACCATAAAAACCTGACCTTTATTGCCGATGCCAAAAGACTGTCATCATGTCAAGCCCGGTGGTCTATGTTTTTGACTCACTTCAATTACATAATCACCCATAGGCCCGGTAACAGAAATGCTAAGGCAGATGCGCTTTCCAGGCAGTTTGAGGTCACAGAACAGCAAGATAGACCAGTTGAGTCGATTGTTCCTCTGGAGAGCGTAGTGGCAGCTACTCATCTCACCCTTACTTCTACACTCCTTACTCGTATCCAAGCTATGCAAAGTACAGCTCCTCCAGAGACTCCTTCTGACAAGTTGTTTGTTCCTGACGCAGAAAGAAAGGAACTACTCTCATGTTATCATACCTCCAGGCCAGCCGGTCATCCTGGTATAAAAAGGACATTGCCAGCCCTTACACCGATGTACTGGTGGCCAGACATTGCCAAAGATGTGAGGGAATATGTACAGGCATGTGTGGTATGTGCACAATCCAAAGCCTCTACTCAATGTCCTGCAGGGCTATTGCAACCACTAGCCATCCCTGATAAACCTTGGTCACATATTTCTATGGATTTCATAGTAGATTTGCCACCTTCTGAAGGGCATACAGTGATTTTGACCATTGTTGATCGCTTTACTAAAATGGTTCATCTGGTTCCTCTCAAGAAATTGCCAACATCTAAAGGTCTAGCCAACATATTTGCCAAAGAGGTATTCAGATTGCATGGTTTGCCTCATGAAATTGTCTCTGATCGAGGTCCTCAGTTCATCTCTAGATTTTGGAGAAATTTCTGTTCACAGTTGGGCATTAAAGTATCATTTTCTTCTTAGTAATCACAAAGGTGACTGTATCAATCAGAATTAGTTAAAGCTTAACTTTTATTGTGATTGTATATAAAATATTAGACATATAAAATACAAACAATTAGATCTGATAGGTATAGTCATTGGCTATCCCACTAGATAAAAATTTGGTGTCCAGTTAAATCAGAAAAATTAAATTAAAATAATAATAAGCTTAATTAGCACATTATAATGATTCCCTTAACATTGGACCCTGAAAGCATTAAAGCTAAATGTTTCACAGACTCAGTGTAACTAGAGAAATTGATACAAGCTATTGGATAGATTTGTTGCCGATTCGATGTCATAAGTAGATGATGAGCGATGCTCGTCCTGAGGCTAATAATTTAAATTGTATATTGTAAACGACATAGATTCGTGCTTTTTGAATTGAATTGTATTAACCCGATATTCATTACTGGTGGTACTATGCCACTGAAGTGTGAAGCGACTAAATGATGTTTGATTTCTGAATGTAGAGCCAATAATTCACTTAAATCAACAAATAATCAATTGTCTTTTAAAGATGGAAATAGTATGAGCATTGTATACGACACCGTGACTTTATATGAGGTTCAAAGTGCTAGAAGGCTCAACGGATAATTGTTGAGTGAATAGATTTTCCTAAGGATTAAATTTATAGTGCAATTGATTAGAAAACTCTATTTGATCATGGTTGCATGATTATTTTGATTCACAAAAGGATTCTTGCAGCGAACGTTTCTATTTCACATATATGAGATACCATGCTTAGTATGAAACTACCGTATGTGCTTAAATGGTGTTCCGTATTCAAGTAATTTAAGCCAATCCTACAATGTAATTGGAATGCAGTATGGGTTGTTATTCCCAGCAAACAAAGGAGGTTGTGCACCACACTACGGTATATGGCTGGATTGGTTTGAACGGTTCAAGTAAGCAATAAGCGCTGTACAAAGACACAGTTCTACTCATAGAAACATAGAAAAATGTCGGGAGATAAGAACCTTTCGGCCCATCTAGTCTGCCCAATTACATGGATACTTTACCTGGATTTATCTTTTGTTTAGGATAGCCTTATGCCTATCCCATTCCTGCTTAAATTCAATTACTGTTTTGGCCTCTACCACTTCAACTGGAAGACTGTTCCATGTATCCACCACCCTCTCAGTAAAATAATGCTTTCTGATGTTACTTTTAAACCTTTGCCCCTCTAATCTAAGACTATGTCCTCTTGTTTTGCTACTTTGTTTCCTTTTAAATATACTCCCTTCCTCTACCTTGTGGATTCCCTTTACGTATTTAAATGTTTCTATCATATCTCCTCTGTCTCTTCTTTTTTCCAAGCTGTACATGTTAAGTGTTAAGATCATTAAGCCTTTCCTGGTAACTTTTCTCCTTCAAGCCGTACACCATTTTAGTAGCCCTTCTCTGAACTCTCTCTAAGATGTCTATATCCTTCTGGAGATACGGTCTCCAGTACTGCACACAGTACTCCAAGTGAGGTCTCACCAGTGCTCTGTACAGTGGCATGAGCACTTCCCTTTTCCTACTGCTAATACCTCTCCCTACACAACCAAGCATTCTGCTAGCATTTCCTGCTGCTCTATTACATTGACTACTTACCCTTAGATCCTCTGAAATAATAACCCCTAAATCCCTTTCCTCAGATGTTGAGGTTAGGACTGTATCAAATATTCTATATTCAGCCCTTGGGTTTTTACGTCCCAGGTGCATTATCTTGCACTTATCCACGTTAAAACTCCATTGCCACAGCTCCAACCATTTTTTTAGTTTACCTAAATCATTTGTCATTTGGCTGATACCTCCAGGAACGTCAACCCTGTTGCAAATCTTTGTGTCATCAGCAAAAAGACATACTTTTCCATTAATACTTTCTGCAATATCACTAATAAAAATATTAAATAGAATGGGTCCAAGTACTGACCCCTGAGGTACCCCACTGGTAACAAGACCTTGCGCCGAATAAACTCCATTTACCACAACCCCCCGTTGTCTGTCACTCAGCCACTGCCTAATCCATTCAACAATATTGGAATCCAAGCTCAAAGATTGCAATTTATTGATAAGCCTTCTATGCGGAACAGTATCAAAAGCCTTACTGAAATCTAAATAAGCAATGTCTACTGCACCACCTGTGTCTATTATTTTTGTTACCCAATCAAAAAAATCAATAAAATTAGTTTGGCATGATCTCCCTGAGGTAAACCCATGTTGTTTCTGATCCTGTAATCTATGTGTTTTTAGATGGTCAACAATCCTTTCCTTTAACATGGTTTCCATTAATTTCCCCACTACTGACGTAAGACTAACTGGCCTATAGTTCCCAGATTCCTCCCTACTACCCTTCTTGTAAATGGGCACAACATTTGCTAATTTCCAGTCTTCTGGGATGACTCCCGTTAGCAAGGATTGGTTAAATAAATCTGTTAACGGTTTTGCTATTTAATAATTTAGGGTGGATCCCATCAGGCCCCATTGACTTATTTGTTTTTACTGCTGAATGATCAGATTGTTTGCAAAAGATAAATATAAATAGCTGGTCAAAAAGGCATGATCATGCATTTAAAGTCACAGATGGATCTTACAGCGGACATTGCTATTTTCTAACTTGTCAAAGTACCGAGTGAATATAACCCAACCGTATATGCTGCTGTTATGTACCGTGTTGGGGAATTCGGTCTATTGTACTATGATGTTAGCAAGCAATAGGGTTTGTCAATTGCTACAAAAGGTAGAAAGGTTATGTACCACGCCACGGTATATAGCCAAGATGTTAAATAGTCAGAATGGTTCAACACAATCAATATACACCATATCAATGCACGATATCGATGCAAAAATTGCTCCTACTAATAGAAAGACTGTTTGTGAAAGGATTTTAAGGTTTAGTTACAGGCAGTATATGTAAATAACCAGTAGGGATGAACACTCCCCGAGTTCGGTTCGAGCCTGAACCCGAACTTCCCATTTGTTCGGGACCAAACCCGAACCCCCATGCAAGTCAATGGTGCTGAAAATTCAGTTTTTTAGAGTGCCCTCCAAGAGGGCATATATGCTACATATTTGCCATAAAAGGTGTATGGGGGTCCGGGTAGTGCCCTGGGGGACAGGAAACAAGGACAAAAAGTTTAAAAAAAATGTTTTTAAAGGGACAGTAAGTTTTCCATGAAATAAGGGTTAAAAATAAAAATGAAAAATTCCTTCAAATATCGTGCCTAGGAGGTCCCCATAACCTGCCCGTGAAGTGGTGGATTTCTAGGATGTATAGAAATATGTAAAAACCAAAAAATGACATTTCAAATGACGGTAAATGCTTTTCCTTTAATCTATCGATAAACAACTGCTTGGGGCAGCAGTCTGTATGAAAAGAGGAGACATTTTCTGACACGCAGAAAAAGTTTACTGATTTTTTGGCGGTGAAAAGCAGGAGAATGGAAACTTCTAGACCAAAAAGCCGATTTGGAAAGTGAGCTAAATGTGAGAATTTTTCTGGTTCGGCTATTTTGACCTAGAATTTTCCATTCTCCAGTCATTCTCCTGAGTTTCACCTTTCTCTGAATAACCCTGTCAGGGTTATTCAGAGAGCGGTGAAGAGCAGGAGAATGACTGGAGAATGGAAAATTCTAGGTCAAAATAGCCACACCAGAAAAATTCTCCCATTTAGGCTAGGGTCAGACTAGCGAATTTTTAACGTGCGTTTAGGCCACACTAGCAGCAAATGACGGGCAATGACGGCCAATATACGAAGTACGGTCGCACGAAAGTCTGGCTGCGCAACGCAAGTGGAAAATGAACGCATTTTTTCGAGAACGCAGAACCGCTAGTACGAACGTACAGAGTGCGCTGCATGCACTAGCGGCGTGTGTGCGTGATTTGGAGACGTCAGACCCTGCTCATGTCCGGCCAACATAACGTCCAGACACCCAAAGTTTCCTGGTTTGGATCCGAAAAAAATCACGCACAAAAATGCGCATCGTATGACCTTTTTTCGCACAATCCGTGAAAAAATACGGCAATGTGTTCGGACGCACTTTTTGACGGCGCTGCGAAAAATGCGTTAGTCTGACCCTAGCCTTATCTCACTTTCCTAATCGGCTATTTGGTCCAGATTGTTCTCTTTTCCTGCCATTCTCCTGGTTTTCGCCTTTCTCTGAACAACCCTGAGAGAAAGGTGAAAGCCAGGAGAACTGGCAAGAGAAGAGAACAATCTAGACCAAATAGCCGATTTGGAAAGTGAGATAAATGGGAGAATTTTTCTGGTTTGGCTATTTTGACCTAGAATTTTCACTTCTCCAGTTATTCTCCTGCTTTCACTGCTCTCTGAATAACCCTGTGAATGTTTAATCCCGAGGTGAAAAATAACATTGCTTTAGATTTTTTTCAAACACCAGTTAAATGCAGCATATTAGGATGTTTTAGGGAAATTAATTCTCAAATCTCAATCAGAAGCAGACACCACCCCACCCTCAGTATATTGTACAATGTATCAAATTGATTACCAGACTAAAAACACCTGGTGTTATGCCCGTTTGTGAACAGAGGTCATTAAGGCTAGGGTCAGACGAACGCATTTTCACGTTGTCTGTGAAAAAGTGCGTTCGAACGAATGGACGCATTTTTTCACGGAGTACGCGATAGCGGTCATACGATGCGCATTTGCATCCGTGATTTTGTACGGATCATCAATAAAACACTTTGTGCATCTGGACGTTATGTTGGCCGGACATTAGCAGTGTCTGACATCTCCAATTCACGCACACACGCCGCTAGCGGACGCAGCGCACTCTGTACGTCAGTACTAGCAGTTTAACGTTCTCGAAAAAATGCGTTCATTTTCCACTTGCGTTGCGCAGCCGGACTTTTGTGCGACCGTACTTCGTATATTGGCCGTCATTGCCTGGCACTTGCTGCTAGTGCGGCCGTGATTAAGTGCGCCTGCACGCGCGTTCGCACTGCGCTCGTCTGACCCTAGCCTTAGAGTTGATAATCTTTCCACGTACACATTAGTTTTTAATTCAATATCTAATAAACCGTTGCTTATAATATTCTGCAGTAAAGAGTCTCTTTAATTCTAGATTTTTTAGTATTTTTTTAAGCATTTTCTATACTTTTTTCAAAATTTCTTTTTTTTTTCGAACCCGAACCGAACACGCCAAAAAAGTTCGAAATTCGCGAACTTTCGAACTGCCAAAGTTCGGGTCGAACTCCGAACCGTCCGATCCCGAACAGCTCATCCCTAATAACCAGGTCAAAATGGCATAATTAGGCGTATAATTGAGATTGCTGCAGTGTTCTAAACGAGCCTAATGATATCTTATTTAACATAGACAGGTATTAAAAGTAGATTTTAGTTAAAGTATGGCAAATTCATTCATACCGTATCGGAAATGTCATTAATTTAGCAGGTGGTTATTGCGACTGAGATCTACATAGACTGCAACATGTAAAAAAATTCAACGCTTGTTTTAGATCTAGTACCCTAGGTCCCCAAGGGACAATATTATCAAGTCTGAGGGTTCAATGAAGGGAGAGAGCATCCCACGCGCGTTTTGTGTACTTTGCTCTTCAGGAATGCTGATTTCAAACTGATGCCGGGGTTATTTATAGTAGCCTCCACTCGGGATTGGCTCTGGATCACGTGATGAGTACATCCAATAGGTGTACGTACCTACAACGTGCATTTGATCTGGTTTAAAGAGATGAAAGTAAACGTGATCTGTTAAAGCCATTAATAATGTTCTATTGAGAATGGAGACACAGCGGTGAATTTTTAAAAAAGGTGTTGTGAATGTAGTGTTTCCAATTTATGCTGTGATCCCCACAATTGATTAGATTCAACAATTAGATATAACCATACTGTTCTATTTATAGAAAGGGTGATACATGATGATCAATAAATATCACATGATCAAATATCATAATTATAAGCAATAAGTTGCTTTATAGCAACCTTCGACCATGGGTGGGATGAGATAAAAGAGATCTGCCAGAAACACTAGCCAATGTTACATCTTGACGAATGCATTTCAGAAGTCATATCTGAAATTCCGTCATTCACAGCCAGAAGATCTACAAATCTCAATGACCTCTTGATCCACAGCCATTTCACTAGGGATGCCAAACATCAAACCTGGCTTACACCCAAACCTGGTGTGTATAAATGTGGAAGATGTAAAGCCTGCCCATTTATCAATAATTCAAATTCTTTTTTCAGTACAGTTTCCCATCAAAGAAACAAAACTTTCGTAGTTAAACAATTTAATCTACTTGATAACATGCGAATGCCAAAAACAGTATGTTGGCAAGACATATCAACAATTTAAGCAACGTGTCCTGCAACACATCAATTCCATAAAAAATATTCTCGATACACCGATATCCCGACATGTGTGGGCAAACCACAATGGCAATGAAAAATGTTTAAAATTCCAAGCCATTGAAGCCATCACGTTGGGTCCTAGAAAGGGAGATTACGATAGAATCTTGAGACAGAAAGAATCTCGTTGGATTTTTACTTTGGATTCCTTATACCCCAAAGGATTAAATGAAGAATTCAACTATACACCCTTTATATAATTCAAAGAGAACTGTAATCTCCTTTATAATTTGTGGATTTAGAAATGTGATATTTATTGATCATCATGTATCACCCTTTCTATAAATAGAACAGTGTGGTTATATGTAATTGTTGAATCTAATCAATTGTGGAGATCACAGCATAAATTGGAAACACTACATTCACAACACCTTTTTTAAAAATTCACCGCTGTGTCTCCATTCTCAATAGAACATTATTAATGGCTTTAACAGATCACGTTTACTTTCATCTCTTTAAACCAGATCGAATGCACGTTGTAGGTACGTACACCTATTGGATGTACTCATCACGTGATCCAGAGCCAATCCCGAGTGGAGGCTACTATAAATAACCCCGGCATCAGTTTGAAATCAGCATTCCTGAAGAGCAAAGTACGCAAAACGCGCGTGGGATGCTCTCTCCCTTCATTGAACCCTCAGACTTGATAATATTGTCCCTTGGGGACCTAGGGTACTAGATCTAAAACAAGCGTTGAATTTTTTTACATGTTGCAGTCTATGTAGATCTCAGTCGCAATAACCACCGGCTAAATTAATGACATTTACGATACGGTATGAATGAATTTGCCATACTTTAACTAAAATCTACTTTTAATACCTGTCTATGTTAAATAAGATATCATTAGGCTCGTTTAGAACACTGCGGCAATCTCGATTATACGCCTAATTATGCCATTTTGACCTAGTTATTTACATATACTGCCGGTAACTAAACCTTAAAATCCTTTCACAAACAGTCTTTCTATTAGTAGGAGCAATTTCTGCATCGATATCGTGCATTGATATGGTGTATATTGATTGTGTTGAACCATTCTGACTATTTAACATCTTGGCTATATACCGTGGCGTGGTACATAACCTTTCTACCTTTTGTCGCAATTGACAACCCCTATTGCTTGCTAACATCATAGTACAATAGACCAAATTCCCCAACACGGTACATAACAGCTGCATATACGGTTGGGTTATATTCACTCGGTACTTTGACAAGTTAGAAAATAGCAATGTCCGCTGTAAGATCCCTCTGTGACTTTAAATGCATGATCATGCCTTTTTGACCAGCTATTTATATTTATCTTTTGCAAACAATCTGATCGTTCAGCAGGAGTAGAACTGTGTCTCTGTACAGCGCTTATTGCTTACTTGAACCGTTCAAACAAATCCAGCCATATACCGTAGTGTGGTGCACAACCTCCTTTGTTTGCTGTGAATAACAACCCATACTGCGTTCCAATTACATTGTAGGATTGGCTTAAATTACTTGAATACGGAACACCATTTAAGCACATACGGTTGGTTCATACTAAGTATGGTATCTCATAAATGTGAAATAGAAACGTTCGCTGCAAGAATCCTTTTGTGAATCAAAATAATCATGCAACCATGATCAAATAGAGTTTTCTAATCAATTGCACTATAAATTTAATCCTTAGGAAAATCTATTCACTCAACAATTATCCGTTGAGCCTTCTAGCACTTTGAACCTCATATAAAGTCACGGTGTCGTATACAATGCTCATACTATTTCCATCTTTAAAAGACAATTGATTGTTTGTTGATTTAAGTGAATTATTGGCTCTACATTCAGATATCAAACATCATCTAGTCGCTTCACACTTCAGTGGCATAGTACCACCAGTAATGAATATCGAGTTAATACAATTCAATTCAAAAAGCACGAATCTATGTCGTTTACAATATACAATTTAAATTATTAGCCTTAGGACGAGCATCGCTCATCGTCTACTTATGACATCGAATCGGCAACAAATCTATCCAATAGCTTGTATCAATTTCTCTAGTTACCCTGAGTCTGTGAAACATTTAGCTTTAATGCTTTTAGGGTCCAATGTTAAGGGAATCATTATAATGTGCTAATTAAGCTTATTATTATTTAATTTAATTTTTATGATTTAACTGGACACCAAATTCTTATCCAGTGGGATAGCCAGTGACTATACCTATCAGATCTAATTGTTTGTATTTTATATGTCTAATATTTTATATACAATCACAATAAAAGTTAAGCTTTAACTAATTCTGATTGATACAGTCACCTTTGTGATTACTTTTAGTATCAAACTGTGCGTCACCCCCCTTCTCTTCAATCAGGAGGACATTTTCTTTGTAGCTTCTTCATATATTACGTGTTTTCAGCTGGCTAATATATTAATATTCTTATTTTCTTCTGCTTATCACCCACAGTCTAATGGAGCTGATGAACGTGCTAATCAGTCTAGTGAGAACTACATTCGTAGCTTCTCTTCTCAAGGGCAGGATGATTGGGTATCTTTACTTCCTTTGGCTGAATTTGCTCTGAACAGTAATGTGAATGCCTCGTCTGGTCACTCCCCGTTTTATGTTGCCCATGGTTTCCAGCCTACCTTTTTGCCATCCCTTAGTTCTGGCACTGGTCTTCCTGGCTTGGACTCCTATGTTCAGTCTCTTCATAAAGTGTGGACTTTGGTACGTTCCAACCTCTGTCACACTGCAGTCCAACAGAAGACCTATGCAGATAGGCATAGGCGGATGGGTCCTTCCTATGTTCCAGGCCAGAGAGTCTGGTTGTCTACCCGTAACATTAAGTTACGTGTGCCATCGATGAAATTTGCTCTGCGGCATATTGGTCCATTCAAGGTCCTAAGACGTATCAATAAAGTCAGTTATGCGCTGGACCTACCTTGTACCCTCCGTATACCAGTGACGTGCAGTGACGTGCGGTCAGTGGCTGGTGAGGCACTGGTTAGTATCAGAGCCAGATATACAAATGCAAAACAGCCAGAAAACCTCCTAGCTCCCAAAGAGGAGGCTTCAGGCATTTAGTACATCAGAAGGACAGACACTGCGAGTAAGGACTGACTGGAAGCCGATTCTGTTCCCACAGACCTCTCACTCCTTTATACAGAACAATTATATTACAACATGCCTCCTAAATTGCACTGGCAAAGACTTCTTAAATGAAGAATCTACAGTCCTGGGTCCTTGTACCTGGACTTGTTTTCATACAGGGTTATTCATTCAGAGAGGTGAAAAGCAGGAGAATGACTGGAGAATGGAAAATTCTAGGTCAAAATAGCCAAACCATAAAAATTCTCCCATTCATCTCCCTTTCCAGATCTGCTATTTTGACCTAGAATTTTCCATTCTCCAGTCATTCTCCTGCTTTTTACCGCTCTCTGAATAACCCTGATACAGGGCTATTCAGAAAGAGGTGAAAACCTTGAGAATGAGTGGAGAATTTAATTCTAGGTCAAAATAGTCAAACCAGAAAAATTCTCCCATTTATCTCACTTTCCAAATTGGCTATTTGTTCATTCTCCTGCCAATTCAAGGTTTTCACCTCTCTAAATATCCCTGATAGTGTAAGCTATAGTGAGCCAGCACAATGATTCAATAATACTATCAGGGTTATTCAGAGAGAGAGGTGAAAACCTTGAGAATTGGCTGGAGAATGAACAATCTAGACCAGGGTTTCTCAACTCCAGTCCTCAGGACCCAGGGCCGCTATCTGTTGTTCGGTTAGGTGCGGCATAGCACTTTTCGTTATGTATCCCGCAATATCCGTCAAGAGTGCCTGATTGCTGTCAGAGTGAGAAGGGGTATGATGATATAATTTAGCAAAATTTGCCGTGAAAGCGTCACGTATCTCACTGGGGGTGTCATGTGATAATCCCTGTTTGTCGACTATTTAAGCAATCTGGTTTGATTTGTATTTTGGTTTAATTTTGCGAGCAAGGGGAGTATCTATTTTATTGGAGCGTTCAAAGTACCTCTGTTTGGACCACAGGAGCACTCGGCCTGCACCCTCTATGAAAAGCCTATTAAGATCCGTCCTTGTTTGTGACAAAAGAAGATAAGTAGCTTCCTCCGGTGCCACTTTATGTGTAAATTCTTGCTCTCTTAATTTAGCTTGGAGGGTGAGGATGTCTTTCAATTTTTCTTTTTTACGGTAGGCAGCCTGACTAATAAGCACCCCTCTCCTGACAGCTTTGTGTGCCTCCCACAGCACTTTGATAGAGACATCCGGGGTCTCGTTTAGAGCAAAGTAGTCCGTCAGAGCATCTTTAACTATCGTTCGGATTTCAGGTTGTTGCAAAAGTATTGGGTCTAGTCTCCATCGTCTCCCCTACCCGCCCTTATGTAATGGTTGTAAGGTAATGCATACGTCTGCATGGTCCGACCATGTAATGGAACCGATTCGAGAGGTGAGTATCTGCGGCATGCATTCGGACGAAACCAGCACATAATCAATTCGTGAGTACGACGAGTGCGGCGCAGAATAGAAGGTATAATCCTTGACCGACGGATGATGCAGACGCCACACATCACACAGCTGATGGTCAGTAACAAACCCATAGAATTGACGATCCTGTGAGGACAAGGCATGCACCGAGGTCAGCCGAGGGCAGGTAGATCTGTCCAACGGTGGACAGAGAGTAGCATTAAAATCTCCGCCAACAATCAGCGTACCCCGCGCATGGCTCGCCACAAAGGAGGACAACTCCTTCCAAAACGTTGCGTCCAAGCCATTAGGCGCATATACCGACAAAAGAGAGTACCATCGCTTGGCAACCGTCCCCTTCACTAGGAGGTATCTACCCGCCGCATCCGTGTGGACTTCTTCCACCAACAGTGGACAAGAGTTATGTAAGGCTATGGCAACACCGTTTCGCTTCGGCAAGGCACAGGAGGTATATACTCTACCATATGGATGAGCACCCAGACGATAAGCCACAGTCCGAGGCATCCGCGTTTCCTGCAAAAAGGCTATACTAGCAGACTTCCGCTTCAGATCCCTAAAGAGCAACCGGCGCTTTCGGGGCGAGTTGAGGCCCTTCACATTCATTGACAATACTAATACCTCAGGAATCATTACATATCAGGAGTTTTGTAGCTAAGAAAGAACATGGAAGAGGCCCCCAGTCCAGAGGCAATGGAGAAAAAGAGAGGGAAAGAAGAGGAGAGAAAAAGGTATGGTGAAGTACAGAGTAGATAAAGAGGGGAAGAGAAAGAAGGGGATAATGGGATCTCCGAACGATTGGGGAATCCAAGAGATCGGAACTTAGGGGGAGAGTAATCAGGGGAAGCCAGATCCGAGAACAGTACAACAGGCGCCCACCGTGGCACCCGCCATCAAATCGTAAGATAACATGACATATGTAACCACATAATATATAAAATAAAAATAAAGAATTATGAACAACTCAACTAAGCACTTTTTTGTTTCGTGCTCCCGCATACCGCGGGAGATACTCCCAAGCATCAGGGAGCCCATCTCTTCGCAAAAGAGAGACGAAGGTAGAGCAGGCCCCGCGGGGCTGTACACCATTTTTCAGTCGGCTGGTTGAGACCACTCCTGTCGGATTTGAGGTAGAGATACCGGTGGCGCGAGCGCCGATAAGGCTTCCGGGGCAGGAATTCCCAATTTGAGCAGAAAGTCAGATGCTTTGTAAAGATGCGAACAGGTGTGGGAGGTACCTTATGTACCATGATGCGAAACGGGAAGCCCCACGAATATTTAATCTGATGATGGCGCAGGAGGTCAGTCATGGCTCTCCGCTCCCTACGCTTGGCCAGGGTTGTTGGATCTAAGTCCTGATAAAAGGTTATGGGAGTACCCTCGTATTCCACGTTTTGTTCCCGCACTGCTGCCATGAGGGCGTCTTTCGTGGCAAAATAGTGAAATCGCTCCACCACATCACATGGCGCTGCATTATTAGCACGTTTTGGGCCCAGCACTCTATGAACTCTGTCCAACATAAGCCTTGAGGCTGAGAGATGAGGCAACAGCCGCTGCGCAATCCTGCGCAGCGTGGCTTCAAGGTGTTCAGCAGTGATATCCTCTGACAGGCCTCTTAGCTGAACGTTCTGCGGGAGCAGTTTGAAAGGTCTTCTAAAGCTGTTTCCATGCGCGCTATACGATCAGACATATCGTCCATTCTCTGTGCCGCCATATTATAACAAGCCGCCATATGGTCTGCTTTCTCCTCCAAATGCGCTGTACGTGAGCCTATTGCGTGCACCTCAGCCATGAGGGCTTTTGTTGTTTTCCCCAGTTCTAGCGCAATAAAATCTTTTAAGTGTTGTATATCTTGCCTGGTAGCTGAGTCAGCCGCCTCCGCTGTGCCCTCGGATGAACGAGAGGGAGACGTGGCGCGGCCGCCGCCATCTTGGAAGTCTCCTGCGGCCTTGTGTCTTGTCACAAAAATCGGCGCAACTTGCGATTCCTCGCGGGGTTTCTTCTTTGAGGACTTCATGGCCCTCCCTGAGTCCTCGGGGTGCTTAATGATGCTTGAGCTGGTTGTAGGTGGTTACACTCAGGCGCGGTAGCTGGATTCACCGGAGCTCAGGCACTATGCGACTGCTCTCATGGCCGGCCGACTCCGCCCACATTTTTAGTTTATTAACTTATCACTTAATGGCAGGTGCGGCTCTGCCTCCACTGACTGCACGTCCCTGTCGTTTATCCAATACCTTTCACACCTCCTTGTTGAAGCCCCTTCTGTGCAATCGGTTCACCACTGTCATTCCTCGACCTCGTCTTGTACTGGTCCAGGGACAAGAAGAATTTGAGGTCCAGTCCATTGTTGATTCCCGTCATTCCTGTGGTGGTCTTCAGTATTTGGTGCACTGGAGAGGGTATGGCCTGGAGGAACGCTAATGGGTTCTGATTTCTGATCTCCATGCCCCCCGTCTGGTCCGTGCCTTTCACCGCTCTCATCCCACTGCCCTGGGATCTCGGCGCCCGGATGGCGCTCGTGGAGGGGCAGGGGTACTGTCATGCCTGCTGGTGCTCCTGCAGTGCGGCCTTCCCAACAGAGAGGGCGCCAGTCTCTGAATCAGTCCACTTTGAATGCCGCACCTGATCAGGGATCTAGGCCTTTAAATATCAGTCACTGACTGTGCTCCGAGCCCTGGCGTGGTTTATTCTAGCTCTCAGCGCGTGTCTTTAGCTTCTGCATATTGTTTTTCTGGTTTGACTTCTGGATTGTATATTGACTGTGATTTCTGTGTTTATCCCTTGGCATATGTTTAACTTGTGTACCAACCTCTGGCTTGTTATTACTACTATATCTCTCCTGTCCCTGATCTGTACTTCTATGTATTTTAGATTAGTACCTGGCCATTCTAAGGACCAGCTTCTCAGATTAGGGTTTTTTCTTGCCTTTCTGGGATTTGTCTGCGTGCCGGGTGACTCTATTTCCTTACAGCCTCCAGCTCTCACACATGGAGATATTGCCCCAGCTCACACATGGAGATATTGCCTCCAGCTCACACATAGAGATATTGCCTCCAGCTCACACATGGAGATATTGCCTCCAGCTCACACATGGAGATATTGCCTCCAGCTCACACATGGAGATATTGCCTCCAGCTCACACATGGAGATATTGCCTCCAGCTCACACATGGAGATATTGCCTCCAGCTCACACATGGAGATATTGTCTCCAGCTCACACATGGAAATATTGCCTCCAGCTCACACATGGAGATATTGCCCCAGGCTCACACATGGATTTCTGCCCCAGGCTCACACATGGATATCTGCCCCCAGCACACATGGGCATCTGCCCCAGCTAACACATGGGTATCTGCCCCAGCTAACACATTGATATCTGCCCCAGCTCACACATGGATATATTTGCCCCAGCTCACACATGGATATATTTGCCCCCAGGCTCACACATGGATATATTTGCCCCCAGGCTCACACATGGGTATATGTGCCACCCAGGTGCACACATGGGTGTATGTGCCCCCAGGCTCACACATGGGTGTATGTGCCCCCAGGCTCACACATGGGTATATGTGCCCCCAGGCTCACACATGGGTATATGTGCCCCCAGGCTCACACATGGGTATATGTGCCCCCAGGCTCACACATGGGTATATGTGCCCCCAGGCTCACACATGGGTATATGTGCCCCCAGGCTCACACATGGGTATATGTGCCCCCAGGCTCACACATGGTATATGTGCCCCCAGGCTCACACATGGGTATATGTGCCCCCAGGCTCACACATGGGTATATGTGCCCCCAGGCTCACACATGGGTATATGTGCCCCCAGGCTCACACAAATGGGTATATGTGCCCCCAGGCTCACACATGGGTATATGTGCCCCCAGGCTCACACATTGGTTTCTGCCCCCCCAGGTTCACACATGGATATTTGCCCCCAGGCTCACACATTGGTATTTGCCCCCAGGTTCACACATGGATGTTTGCCGCTCTAACGCCATCTCCCTCCACCTCCTCGTAGTCGTAGCCAGTCCCAATGCGTGCTGGCGTTGCCGCTGGCGTCAAGGAGACGGAGGCGTGGACTTGGTCCAGGAAGCTGGAAGCACCAAGTCCACGCCTCTGTCTCCTTGACGCCGGTGGCGACACCGGCACGTATTGGGGCTGGCTGCAGCACGCGGCCGCCCCAGGCTGCCCCGCGGGCAATTTTTTTTTTTTAATTGTTCGGGCCGGCTGCGCCCTAGGCGGGCACTGCGCTCTAGGCGCCCGCCTAGCTATCCTAGTGGCAGCGCCGGCCCTGGTAGAGGAAGGAGGAGAGTGAATGCACCTCCTCAGAGTTAAACGTTAGGATCCTTTAGATGTTCCTATAACAGCCCTAATATACAGGTCCCTATGACACACAAACAACCAGTAAATACTGGTATGGAGAGAAAGAAAAAAGGCTACTATCCTGCAGTGATATCTGTCAGCAATTCTCATGTGTGTAATTGGTCCATAGTTGTGGGATGAGAGTGAAAGAAGTTTTAAAATGTAAATTAAATTGTCATGCCAATAGCTCTACGCGTGTCGCCTAGCGGCATCAACAGGGGCGTGGTGGCAGCATGATGGGTGGCAGAGCGTGAAAAAGCTAATCAGATCTAATGATGCATGGATATATATATACCCATAATCCTAATCACTTAATTGATTAATTAGCCCCAGCTGTGAGGAAGAGCCGTTTAGGCTAACTCTGCCAGGCGAAACGCGTAAAGCTATTGGCATGACAATTTAATTTACATTTTAAAACTTCTTTCGCTCTCATCGCACAACTATGGACCAATTACACACGTGAGAATTGCTGACAGCTATCACTGCAGGAGAGCAGCCTTTTTTCTTTCTCTTTCCATACCAGTATTTACTGGTGTTTGTGTGTCATAGGGACCTGTATATTAGGGCTGTTATAGGACCATCCTAAGGATCCTAAAGTTTAGTAACTCTGAGGAGGTGCATTCACTCTGCTCCTTCCTCTACATACAGGTTTTCCCTCTCTATCCATTTTAAGGGAAGAGCGTTTATTCCTGTCCATTCAAGTATGTTTATATTAGGGACTAACTGGTTGGGACCATGTCAAGGATCCCAGAGTATAGTATTTGGACTAGGAATACGCTCAGAAGAGTATCTATTTCTATGTTTTATTTAATCCATGTTTGGTGACTCACATGTTTTTAAAAAAATTTTGGAATAGTAAAAGTTACGTTTTAATCTAGCAGACCCTGTGTCTGTAGCAATACACTGTTTTCTTCCCTTGCATACAAAATTGATTTTGGGTTACCCTCTTTGACCATGGAAGACACGGTGTTACTCACCTAATGTGATGAATTAAGGCTATTGTCATTAACGTTTCTGTACAATTGCGGCTTATCTACAATTTTTCATCTTGGAATATGCCTGAGCCATCGGGGATGAAAAAATCCATTGATGGAAAAACCTACGCATTCAGTTTATTCATGTGGTGAGCTGTCCTAATTTTTGCCAGCTAAAACATATTAATCACTGCAGTAATTATTCAATAGAAGGCTCTTACCTATTTGCTTAGCTAAATCCTGGTGGTGACCTTTTCTTGGCCAGGCAGTGTATATATTGTGATCGATTGAGTGCAAGGGATTGTTTGAGGACATGCACAAGTATGGCCGAAGAAGATTGTGAGTAAATAAATCTGTGTGAAGGAAGGCTGGGAGAGGGCATGATGGGATTTGGAGAGGGGCAGTAGAGGAGTTCCATGGAGGGAGAGTAAAGGCAACATGGAGAGGAGAGAAGAGACTTGAAAAAGTGAGATAGAAGAGGTGTGAAAGGAGTAGGCACACCAGATGGCTTGGGAAAGGTGGGTGGGTCAAGATGAATTGAGAAGAAGGCCCACCTTTCAACATCCCATTCAGAGAGTTTATTGATAGATGGAAACAGATAATAATACTAACGGGGTTATTCAAAGAGATCCGAATTGCTGGAGAAAGGTAACCGAACGCTGAAATTCTGCGTATGGTTACCTTTCCTGGCCATTCGGCTATTCAGAGAGCAGGCAATTCGCCAAATCTTGGCAAATTGCCTGCACATACGGTGCCTGTTCGGTGCCTGTTCGAGGGCAGTGAAATCCACATAGAGAAGCAATGCTTCGGCTATTCAGAGAACAAAAACCAGCAGTGAAAGGTTCCCGAAATGCCCTGCCATCCCATAGGCTTCACTGTTAAAAATATTCCCGTTTTAATTCAATATCTAATAAACCGTTGATTATAATATTCTGCAGTAGAGTCTCTTTATCTATAGATTTTTTTAGGATATTTTAAGCATTTTTCGGGATTTTTTTTGAAAAAAGAATTTCCAATTTATTTTTTTTTAACTCTTATTTTTTTCTGTAACAGCCCTTTTATTATCATACCTTGGATCTCATATGTAAATTTCAGACATTTTCGCTCAGTAGTTTCTTTGAAAACAGCATCTCACTTTTCAAACATGGAAGCAAACAGTTTTTTTAATTTATTCACTACATTCTTCTGTGGTGTCGGCTTTTTCCGGCAGCTGCGATGCGTGTGATCGGCTCCTGCTCAGGTTTTTCCAGCATTTTCGGTGGGTTAATCCAGATGTTTTTGCGGGTTTCGGTGTGCGTTCGCCCTCGTTTTGCGGTGAGTTTTCAGCAGGTTTTCGGCGACTTTTCCCTGCATTTCGGCAGCCCTGTGGAGCTTGCTGAATACACCGCAGGGTGGCTGAAATGGGATCACCAAATCTAACCGAATTGAAGAAAACGAAAAGTCACCGAACGTGCGGTGACATTTCGATTCTCTTTGAATTACCTTGTAAGTCTTTCTTTTAAAAAATTGTTGTCAAAAGAAGATCAGTAGTGAAAGGTTTAACATCTGTCATGGTTTGCTAGAAACTATATTAAATGATCATTTGATAAGTACATATTGCATCAATTTCAAAAACTCACAATTCATATCCCTTCTCTATGAAATGTGCAATCCATGTTCATAACAACTCGATTCAAAAAAATTGAGAAACTGCAAATGTTCTATTGAAATTAAGTCCCTGTTTTCAGGATTACTTGCCTTCCAAAGAATGTTCCTAATGGTAACACTATTGTGAAATCAATCTTCACTGTAATACTCACTACAGAACAAAAGGAAAAATGTATGTTTCATCAGAAAGACGTAAAAGGAAATGAAATGCCCTAATTTCATTCCATTTGGAAATAACTTCAAAAGGATGAAAAAGCATTTAATAGGAAAAGGGAACGGGCAGTCTGGCATTTGTCATGAATTTGAAATGATAGATTAGAAATACTGGAAGAATATGATTGTATCTCCTCATCTCAAATCTGGCAAATGTGGTGCCTGAATCATCAAAAACATGGAAAGATGAAACATAAGGCATTTATTTTACAATAATCCTTCCTAGAAATACACATTAATAGATAATAAGCAAACTGAGTGGCTTATTTCCTTTAACGTCCTTTATATTCTGACTTTATAATCTTTATTTTTTTTAAATGCAGCATATTTATCTTGTTTGAGAGCGTTGGATGTGATCCCAAATTAGTGATGAAATCTAAAATTTAACTTTTAATCAGATGTATAAAATACAGAACCAAAACTAAAAAGCACCATAAAAGGTGATGGTACATACATACTGACAAGAAAAGCACAATTCTGTCATGGTATGGGAAAAGCTACTTTCAGGCAATATTCACTGTCGTCACCACACTATTCTATTGCAAAATCGATAATTGAAGATAACTATTCTTAGAGATAAGAAACCAACCTTCGTGGGCTGGTGGGCATAGGATAGTAAGAAGAGATGTGATGTAGGAACCGGTAATATTACAAGGCAAATTGCCTGTACACAAATAAAGATAATTCTATAGATATCTCCACGGATACATCTCACATAACTAATAGTTAGGGAATCAAGGAGCGTGTCAGAACAGAAAGATGTCCTTGAGCACTCAAAATGACCTCAAATGATCATAACAACCAGGGGAAACAAGAATCAACCATGTGCAAACAGAATTAGAGTTTAAAAAAACTCTACGCATTTCGCTACATATTAAGGACGGGGTCACACGAGAGTGGAGGGAACGTCAGTGGGAACGGTTCTTTCTGCTCAGACGCCCATGTGACCACCTCACTGAGTGCAAGTTAGTGTGCTCGGCCCTACAAAGCGCGAGTCTCCTATGGAGGATTGCGCTTTGCAGACCCGTTCAACCTCCAACGGGAGGTAAACTGCACATCCGTTGTAGTGTGCAATACTAGTATGCACGTTACACTGAGTGACCCTCCCAGTTGAGCCATCATAACGCTACGAGGAACACTGAGAGAAGGAGTCTCTACGGATGCACTTAGTGCACTCTTGTGACCCCGGCTTAAGCCCGCATCTTCAGGAGTGTAAGGTATGATCGGTGTGTAGTCAGCCAATGTTATGGTTACCCCCTTAACTTGTTGGTTTGTGACTTCTCATCCTCTATTGTACTACTCCTCGGCTTCTTATTCTTCTTCATTTAATTTTTCTTATTGAATTCCCTATATGGTTATTTATATAGGTACACCCAATTTGTAAAACATGTGATAGACAATATATGGGTCCAATATATAAATGGCAGCACTACTCGTGCTGTGAGTGAATGCTGTTCTGCAAAATCTGATTCCATTAAGGGATATACCCATCTAATGTTCTTTTTGGTCCAAAATTTAAGTAGGTGGAATTTTGTGCCCACATATTGGCAGACAGCCAATCACAACCACAGTTTGTTACTTATTCACAGCCACAACATTAATTCATGACTACAAAAAATCTGATATCAATGACATTCACCTGTCAATTGTGAACACAGTTTCCATGAAGGAAAAATGAAACTCAAAGCTTTTCAAACATTTTGAACACATCGGTTGTCATGGCCGATGCTGAAACTTTAGGGGCACATGCTGAAGCTCATCTGCAAACAATTGTGTATGCAATACACAAAATGACCTTGCGTTGCTCCAGAATAATACCAGATGGATTCGAATCAAACTGGAGCTCCTGCAAGTACTTGATTGAGTATACTAGTAAAGGGTTTAAACCTTAGACCTAACAAAATTTGGGTGACAGTCTAGAGCTGTAGGGTGATCCAGAGGATTAATGGGAACCTGTGTGTCGCACTGTCAAATCGTGTGACTCGACAGGTCTGTGCAAAGCCTTAGCCCATATTGCCATGCCTTCAGTATACGCTGCAAATCAGTTCAATTCTAAAGGTGACATTATTTTTTTGCATATTCTACTCATATCCTACTCATACCACCCTACTGAACCACTTTAAAGGCTGTAATGTGTTTGAGATTGCAGATCCTGTTAAGACTTTAAAGCCAAATATTTACTATAGGAACTCTAAAACATTATGCAAACGAAATCATTTTCTGTCATTATGTTAATTATGTGTTTCTTTGCTAATTCTAATAGTTTAAATTGCCTGCAAACCAATTAAGAGTGGAGGCTCATTTAAAACAATGACAAATATGCATTCAATAATAATTATAATAATACACAACCTCCAGTTTGCAACTCAAGGACCTCCAGATCGCAAGAATTTCTCAGTCTAGATTTCTAATGTTAAAATTGTATTCAATGTTTTAAATTACAGTCTTATAATACAAGCAAGAATTAAATGATGTAATACAATATGATGTTTTTACACCTGGATTTAAATGGAGACACAGGTTCAAATCCCGGCAAGAGCACCTCTCCGGTAAGTGTCCTTGGGCAAGACACCTAACGGTACATACTCGCCACCCAGAAAATGAGAGAAATCTCAATGTATCCTTCCTGCTAAAATATGTTCTCAAAAAAAAGTGCAGAATTTTCTTGTATAACATAATCTTCACGAAATACTTGAAACATAAGAAATCTGAATATGTTCTTTATACTAACATCCTTAAAATCTGAATCAAAGCATAGCGCTAACTCGTATTATGTTTTTAATTACTAGGGAGAAGAAGGAGAACCAGGTCAAGGAATAACAGGAGCACCAGGGTTTCAGGTAGCATGATGATAATTAGGAAACACCAAGTCAGAAAGTTCACTAGATCCAGATTACTCCTCAGTTAACACCAACACAAATGAATTAATTCAACTTAACATTTCACATTGCCACGTGGTTTTTTGATGATATTTAATTTTTAGCTTTACCATAATACCCCATATGTTAAGTTCCATTGTGTCAGGGTTAGCTTTTATGGAAACGTTTTTGAGGGGTTATTCATTAAGAGCAAAACTTGCCATCTTATTGCACCATACGGTGCAATTTTGTGGCAGTTCGGCTATTCGGAGAGCTGTCAATTCACCAAATACTGGCGAATTTCCAGCGAAATGTGGTGCAGTTCGCCTCAGATCACAGCAATTTGGTGATCTTCGGTGGCAGTGAAATTGTCCCATAGAGAAGTAGTGGTTGATCTATTCAGAGAACATCGAACTGCACGAAATGTCAGTGAAATGCCCAGATTTTCAGTGCTTCAGTTCGACAGGTTTAAACAGGCCAATCCCATAGGATTCAATGTAAAAAAAATTACGGTTTTTATAATTTTTTTATTCAACCATATATTCTTTACAGTTTCGGAAAATAGCCTTTTCCATTTTATTTATTTAATTATTTTCTATGAGGCCTTTTTTTATTATTTCCATCCATGCATTTTTATTGTTTTAAATGCCTTTTTTTAAATAGCAGAGTCCATTTTTTTTTTTTTTTTTTTGCCAGTTCAGCAACGCTCAGCAGCTCAGAGGCTTTTTCCAGTGGTTTTCAGCGGACTGTTCGGTGGTCAGCGGCAGCGTTCGGCAGGCTGATCGATAGTGTTCAGCGGAACCCAATAGACGCACTACAGGGACCCTGCAGTGAATAGTGAATTCATAGCAGAGTTGGCGAACTGAAATCGCTGAAGTGCACCGAATTGTGCCTAACGAGAGAGCACCTAAATTTCGCTGAAATTTCATTGCTCTCTGAATAACCCCTACGTGGTGTGGACCAGGGTGCCAGGAGGAATAATGATGCTGAGGAACCCCTTGAGTACTGGTAAGCCTTAACCACTTGGCTGGTATGGACGCGGTCCGTGCATCCAGCCAAGTGGTTCTCCTGTACTATGGACGCGCTGAGCACGTCCATGCACAGGAGGCAGCAATCGGCCAGGATTCCGGTCGATTGCTGCGGCCTCCCGGTGTGGGGTGACATCTTGGATATCAGCCCAGCACTCTGGAACACCGGCGGGGCCATTAGATGTCATCGCGGCGGCGCAATGACATCTAATTCAGGCGCCCCCCGCGTGTGCGGAGGAGGCACCTGAAAGGGAGGGGGGGGGTCCTTCGAACCTCTCTCCCTCCCAATCGCCAGGGGCCACAGGGTTAAGGCAGGCACCGTTTGGAAGGGCACAGCCTGCCCTTCCAAACGGTGGCTGACATTAACCCCTGGGAAGCCGGATCACTTCAGCAATATTGTTCCCATTTCAATTATAATGTGAACAATGATGCTGCACTAATGATTTTTGTATGCGGTGCGTTTGTTAAAAATAGCAAAATTTTCCCCCAAAAAAATGTAACGAGACCCCATTTCTAATTTTTTTAACAAGTGCACCCCATAGAAAATATAACCGCAAATGCTCGCATGTTAAAATGTGAAAAAAAAATACTTTACACGTTGTAAGTTATTGAAAATTCTAATTTTATTGCATTTTTTGTTATAATATACAGACAGGACATGACGTATACATATTATAATGACATATTATGAATCTGCAGAGTCTGTCGGAAAGAACGATATATAATATGTCTGGGTCATATATCAAAATATGGCTTCAAAACGCGTTTAAACATGATGAGCAAAAGCGGTAAAAATGAGCTCAGCACAGAGGTGTGAAAAGCCTCAGCAGTGAAAGGGTTAAAGGAGTCTGGCTCTTCCTGTGTGCCTGCCTTTCATTAATGCTTGAAAGAAGACAAGGGCCATGCACTCCTGATGGTAGTAGGAAGATCGTGGAAATCCCATTGAACCATACACTGAGATGTATGGTGAATGGTGGGCAACTTTGGCAGAAACTACAGGTGAAGTAACTGTGGCAGTTCCCTAAATAGTGAATTTACAGTAGTTTCACTGTGCTTGATCCACCCTAGGGTACCAAACGTCACCAAAGTACAGCCACTATTCTATCAATGAAAGAATTGTGGTTAGTGAATAACCCCTTTAGTTTCTGGTTATGTACTGTATGTATAGCCATCAGGACCTGACTTATCTTCTCTGCAGGACAATAATGGTTTATATTATGGTAAGGTTTTATGGTACACAAGTAGAAAGGGAAATAGAATTAAAAGCGAACAGTCAATTGTAAAATGAACAGCAGAATTTTTGTGATCCATGTACTTAATAGGACTATTGATTTTCCAGGGTTTTCCAGGACTAAGAGGACCAGATGGGCCAAAGGTACATGTTGAACTAAATGTGTATCACTTGTATATTGATGGAAATATTGATGTTCTGGATAAGGAATATTACGTGGCTTGTTATGTGCAAACACACACATAGGATCTAGCTTAATGTATTTGAGTTTAACATCATGTCTCTGGTCTGGAATACCAAAAAGGAGAAAATCCAACGCTAGCGGTGTACTACTCACCATAGGCGTGCGCACGGGGTGTGCCGGGTGTGCCTAGGCACACCCTAATGCCGGCCCGCGGCACATTCTGGGTCCCGGCTGGCCGCATCCGATGGATAGCCGCCGGGACCCCTCGACTCCGCGGGCCTGGCGGCAGCCTCCGCTTCCCTGGTGGTCCCTGTGGTTCGTGGGGTGCTGCACTGCGATCTGTACATGGCGCACAGACCGCACAGCACATCCCTCACTGACACGAGCGGCCGGCGATCTCTGATGACCTGTCACCTGACCGCCGGCGCTCTGACACAGACAGTAAGCGCCGGCGGTCAGGTGACAGGTCATCAGAGATCGCCGGCCGCTCGTGTCAGTGAGGGAGGTGCTGTGCGCCATGTACAGAGCGCAGTGCAGCACCCCACGAACCACAGGGACCACCAGGGAAGTGGAGGCTGCCAGGCCCGCGGAAATGAGGGGTCCCGGCGGCTATCCATCAGATGCGGCCAGCCGGGTTACCCCTCTTTGACCTCCCCCCCATCTGTGCCACTGGACCACCAATGATAGATATCCAAACACCCTCCCTGCAAGCAAAAAAAAAACCAAAGGTAAGCAGGAGAGGGTGCAATTTTCATATATGAAAAATATTTTTTAATAGTGTATTTTAAATATTTAAACAGAGTTTTATGGCTGTGGATTCTGTGATACACAAATACTGCTGAGTTTTATGGCTGTGGATTCTGTGATACACATATACTGCTAAGGTTTTATGGCTGTGGATTCTGTGATACATATACTGCTGAGTTTTATGGCTGTGGATTCTGTGATACACATATACTGCTGAGTTTTATGGCTGTGGATTCTGTGATACACATATACTGCTGAGTTTTATGGCTGTGGATTCTGTGATACACATATACTGCTGAGTTTTATGCCTGTGGATTCTGTGATACACTGATACACACTGCATACTGCTGAGTTTTATGGCTGTGGATTCTGTGATACACTGATACACACTGCACACTGCTGAGTTTTATGGCTGTGGATTCTGTGATACACACTGCATACTGCTGAGTTTTATGCCTGTGGATTCTGTGATACACTGATACACACTGCATACTGCTGAGTTTTATGCCTGTGGATTCTGTGATACACATACACTGCATACTGCTGAGTTTTATTGCTGTGGATTCTGTGATACGCTCATTCACACCGCACATTGCTTGGTTTTATTGCTGTGGATTCTGTGATACGCTCATTCACACCGTACATTGCTTGGTTTTATTGCTGTGGATTCTGTGATACGCTCTTACACGCTGCACATTGCTGAGTTTTATTGCTGTGGAGCTCTGATACACTCATACACGCTGCACATTGCTGAGTTTTATTGCTGTGGAGCTCTGATACGCTCATACACTCTGTATATTACTGAAGGTGTTATTGCTGCGAATCTCTGATACGCTCATACACACTGTACATTACTGTGAGTTTTATTGTTGTGGTTTCTGGGATATGCTCATTCACACTGCACATTAATGTGGGCTTTATTGCTACATACCCCCAGGGTGTAGGGAGGAGGATATATAGTTATGTATGTATCTGTCTTTAAACAGGCTGCTTTGCGTAAAATTCTGCACCTGTTTCCTTGTCCGGTGTTGCCCCCTTGTCTTGTACCATAAAGGATTGTATTGTGCACAGAAATCACCACAATATCTGCTGCCTGCGCTCCACAAAAAGAATTACAGCGAGCGTCTTGGCAGCATCGTGAGGTACAGGTAGGAGACTGTATTGGTACAAGTCAGCAAGAGGTTAAATGGGCCACTCTACTCAAATTTCACTCCTTTTTAACATTTAACCACTTTGCTGCTGACGACGTGCTGAGCGCATCCTCTGGTTTCATGTTTGTGTGTAGAGGATGTACTCGGCACGTCGTTGAAGTCTTTGTGAGATCCGTCAGGTCGACATAGTGATTCCCAGAGTGAGACTGAGGGACTTTTTCTCCCAGTCTCCCTCTGCTCCCCTCGGCCAGAAGAGGTGAATGGAGCAGTCGTTCTTTTTGCGGGATGAGAGGTGAGTATCTGATTTTTGGGGGGGGGGGTTCAGCTGTTGCTGACTGATTCTGCAGAAGTGGAATCCATTAGCACCAGGTCCTGGTTGTGAGTAAATGTTCAGTAACCGCAACCGGACGGTAATCAGCGCTAGTAGATTGTAATGCTAATGCTGATTAACACTTTCCACTCCCCATGTTAAGTATAGGGAGCTGAAAAGTGCAAGATTCCAAACGGTAACTGGTTTTCTAACAGATTAGCGTTTGGATTTTAATATGGTGCGCCCGCGCTAACTAACAATCTTTTGGATGAAAAAATGTGGTAAAATAAATTTACACGCTGCATGTGATCAAAATCCAAATTTAAATTTTTTGATCTAGCATTTTGAGGTGACATGATGTATACCGGGGTCATTGGTCCTCTAGCTCATTTGGAACTATATCTCCTATGTTGCTCGGCCAATAATTAAGATAGATGAGACTCATTGGAAATGTAGTTTCAAAACGTCTGGGTATCGAAGGTTGCTTAACCCCTGAAGCATACACATAGTAATGGTGTGTGTGTGTCGTTGTATGTATGTATGTATGTATGTGATATATATATATGTGTGTGTTTTGAGCTTTTGGGTGCACACCCTAATGCAATAGGCTGCGCACGCCTATGCTACTCACTATACCTGTGAGTGAATTAAATAAATCAATGGTTGACTCTCACAAGAACGAATGAAAGCCGACACTAATATATTTACCCGAGTGACTGCTGCCTTGTGATATGTTTTAGTTAGTAAAAGTAACTGGGACATAACATATGGTCACTTGATTCTCTAAGGGTTGGAAAAGGGACCAGGTAGAAGAAATTACAGCGACATCTCTAATACTAATACTCATTAATACTCTGATGAAAAAAATTGATTTATCTCTTTCTATAATATATTTTAAAATTCTTCACATATACTATTATTTATTTCATTTGACTATTTTACAGCTGCCTACTTATTTTGGGTTCTGACAGAATCCTCTTTATAAGACTGGTGTATTAGGGCGATTCTGTTAGTAAATACTGACACTTTTTTTTCAAATCGAGGATATGGACTAAGAGGTGGACTCTTACCTCCACTAGAACCCAGAATAAGTATATATATAAATATATATGTATATATACACCACATAGTTTAAACTAAATGCGATTTAAAAAATGTGAGGATATCCAGAAAAAAATATGTTAATCAATATATTGTTGCTGACTCTTTTCTTATTATAGGGGGTTAAAGGTTATTTTGGCATAAAAGGAGAGCAAGGACTGCCTGGAGACAATGGAGATGATGTAAGGATTTATTTAAGTGTCATCCTAACATGACTTGTAGGTGGTAACTATTAGGACTGAAACAACTAATCGATAATGAAAATAGTTGTTGATTAACCGGTTGGTCAAATGATCGAAATGTGCACAGCACACATAGTTAAGAGTCACACGGAGTTAAATGTTAATAACCTCAGCTTTGGAGCTGTTTGGAGAAGATGTGTTGCTTCTTTACTCGGTATGATTTCATTCTAGGGTTATGTCAGACATTACCAGTTTGTTTTTATTTAGTGTACAACAGTAGCAGAACTATAGCTGAGACCCTGGGGTACTGCCACTGAGTAAAGAAGCTGAACCAGCTGTGTTTTAACCTTACTTGAAGCTGGAGTCCTGCGCCACCACCCCACCCTCCCTGCCACCCCTCTTTGGTCTGGATCTGCCATTCTCTCCCTTTGGTCCGGGCCCTTCACACAAGCTCCCTCCCACACTCAGGTCCAGTCTTGTATCCATTCCCAATCCCTCTCACACTCGGGTCAAGTCCTCTGAACAAACTCACTCCCACCTCCAGATCCTTCTCCCACTCAGTTTGTTTTCATGAAATTGTTTTAATCTGACCCTCTACACACCCTGACCACTTTAGCTTATTAAAGTAATCAAGCTGCATGGAGTACCTGCCCTGCTCACATAGATTTCATGCTGACATCATCATGTCTATCCAAGTGCTTGTAACAGCGTTCATTTGGGGAGAAAGCAGACATGGGCTTAAACTGCGCAAGCAGCATCAATCCATCACTGTGACCAAGTGCTTGCATACCTTGTGTGTGAAAAGTACACAAGATACGCAATTTGCTTATGTACGTACAAAAGTTGCATACACTAACCAAACTGCTTACAAAAGAAAGATGGGAGGAATGGGTTGTTGTTTATTTTTACATAATGTTCCTTTTAAGTAAGCCAGATTTTTTTTTATCCGATGAATCGATTAAACAATCAGCCAACTAATCGATTATGAAAATAATCGTTAGTTGCAGCCCTAGTAATTATACATGTTACAAACTTGTTAAAGCAGCATAATTATTTGAATAGCCTTTTAGTTAATTGAAAATTCTCAGGGTTATTCAGAGAGAGGTGAAAACCAGGAGAATGACTGGAGAAGTGAAAATTCTAGATCAAAATAGCCAAACCAGAAAAATTCTCCCATTTATCTCACTTTCCAAATCGTCTGTTTGAACTAGATTGTTCTCTTCTCCTGCCATTCTCCTGGTTTTCACCTTTTTCTGAATAACCCTTATCTGTAAACATTTTTATTTACAGGATAACCGGCCTGGCAAGGAAGGGGAAAGAGGTCCCAAAGGGTATGTCGGTCCTCCAGGAGAACAAGTAAGGATATGAAGAAATGGCAGTTGGGCTTCAGATAATAATTTAATAATTTTTCAGTTAAATGGCTTTGTAAAAGGATTTAAAGTATTTCACTATCTACATTTATCTTTATCTTTATCTAGCTACATTTATCTTTATCTATCTACATTTGACTGTAATGTGAACAAATGGAACGTCAGTGTTAAAGAATGAATACAGGGATGCTTCCTATGCAGGTGTAAATGATAGCACTGTAATGGTATAGACAAGATTTTCTCGTTCTTTGGGTTGCTTGTGTGAAAAATGCCGAATCAATGAAAAGCAGACTTTAACCTTTGAGTGTGTGTGTGTGTGTGTGTTAGGTGTATGGGAGTGGATGTGTGTGTTTAGGTGTATGGGAGTGGTTAGGTTTGTGTGTATTTAGGTGTATTTGGGTGCGTGTGTATCCGTACATATAGGTGTATAGTAGGGGTTCGTCGGCACACATGTAGACATATAATAGGGGTGTGTAGGCATCCATATACTGTAGGTGTATAGTAGCAGTGCGTACGTGTAGACTTATAATAGGGGTGAGTAGGCGCATGCATATTTATATAATAGGGGTGCGTGGGCGCACATATTGATATATAATAGGAGTGTGTAGGTGCACATATTGGTATATAATAAGGGTGCATAGGTGCACATCTAGGTATATAAAAGGGGTGCGAAGGCGCACACAGATAATATAATAGGGGGACGTAGGCACACGTATATGTATATAATAGGGGTGTGAGGGCACACATATTGGTATACAATAGGAGTGCGTAGGTGCACTTGTAGGTTTATAATAAGAGTGTGTAGATGCCCGTATAGGTATATAATAGGGGTGCGTAGGTGCAGGTCTAGGTATATAATAGGGGTGCAAGAGTGCACATGTGGGTATATAATAGGGGTGTGTAGGCACACATATAAATATATAATAGGGGTACGTAGGCACACGTATATGTATATAATAAGGGTGCGTAGGGACACATCTAGATATATAATAGGGGTGTGTAGGCGCACATATAGATATATAATAGGGGTACGTAGGCGCACATATATGTATATAATAAGGGTGCGTAGGGACACGTCTAGGTATATAATAGGGGTGCGTAGGTGTATAATAGGGGTGCGTAGGTACACATGTAGGTATATACAGTGGCAAGAAAAAGTATGTGAACCCTTTGGGATTACGTGGAGTTTTGCATGAATTGGTCATAAAATGTGCTCTGATCTTCATCTAAGTCACAACAATTTGAAAAACACAGTCTGCTTAAAATAATACAACACAAACATTATATGTTTTCATGTGTTTATTGACCATAACATGTAAACATTCACAGTACGGGGTGGAAAAAGTATGTGAACCCCTAGCCTAATGACTTCTCCAAGAGCTAATTGGAGCCAGGGGTGAGCCAACCTTGAGTCCAATCAGTATGGTATTATTGGATGTGTTGCTGAAAGCTGTCCTGCCCTTTAAAAACACACACCAGTTTTGGGTTTACTGGTTTCAAGAAACACTGCCTGATGTGAACCATGCCTCGCAGAAAAGAGCTCTCAGAAGACCTACGATCAAGAATTGTTGACTTGCATGAAGCTGGAAAGGGTTACAAAAGTATCTCCAAAAGCCTTGATGTTCATGTGTCCACGGTAAGACAGACTGTCTACAAATGGAGAAAGTTCAGCACTGTTGCTACTCTCCCTAGGCGTGGTCGTCCTGTAAAGATGACTGCAAGAGCACAGCGCAGAATGCTTAATGAGGTAAAGAAGAATCCTAGAGTGTCAGCTAAAGACTTACAGAAATCTCTGGCACATGCTAACATTTTTGTTGACACATCTACAATAAGGAAAACATTAAACAAGAATGGAGTACATGGGAGGACACCGCGGAGGAAGCCATTGCTGTCCAAAAAGAATATTGCAGCACGTTTGAAGTTTGCAAAAGAGCACCTGGATGTTCCACAGCACTACTGGCAAAATATTCTGTGGACAGATGAAACCAAAATTGAATTGTTTGGAAAAAATACATAACACTATGTGTGGAGAAAAAAAGGCACAGCACACCAACATCAACACCTCATCCCCACTGTAAAACATGGTGGAGGGAGCATCATGGTTTGGGGCGGCTTTGCTGCCTCAGGGCCTGGACGGATTGTTGTCATTGATGGAAAAATGAATTCCAGAATTTATCAAGACATTTTGCATGAAAACGTAAGACCATCTGTCTGCCAACTGAAGCTCCGCAGAGGATGGGTGATGCAACAGAACAATGACCCAAAGCATACAAGTAATTCAACAAAAGAATGGCTTCAACAAAATACGCCTTCTGGAGTGGCCCAGTCAGAATCCTGACCTCAACCCGATTGAAATGCTGTGGCATCACCTTAAGAGAGCGATTCACACCAGACTTCCCAAGAATATTGCTACACTGAAACAGTTTTGTGAAGAGGAGTGGTCCAAAATTACTCCAGATCTTTGTGCAGGTCTGATCTGCAACTACAGGAAACGTTTGGTTGAGGTTGTTGCTGCCAAAGGAGGGTCAACCAGTTATTAAGTCTAAAGGTTCACATACTTTTTCCACCCTGCACTGTTAATGTTTACATGTTCTGTTCAATAAAAACATGAAAACATATACAGGGTTATCCAAAGAGATTCGAATTGCTTGAGAAAGGTAACCGAACGCTGAAAATCAGTGTTCGGTTACCTTTCCTGGCCATTCGGCTATCCAGAGAGCAGGCAATTCACCAAATCCTGTCGAATTGCCTGCACATACGGTACCTGTTCGGTCCCTGTTCGAGGGCAGTGAAATCCCCATGAAAAAGCACTGCTTCGGCTATTCAGAGAACACAAACCAGCAGTGAAAGGTTCCCCTAATGCCTTGCCATTCGTTGGTTTAATTCGGCAGGTTTATTCAGGCGAATCCCATAGGCTTCAATGTTAAAAATATTCCCGTTTTAATTCAATATCTAATAAACCGTTCATTATAAAATTCTGCAGCAAAAAGTCTCTTTATTTATAGATTTTTTAGGATACCTTAAGCATTTTTCTGAATTTTTTAAAAAAAATTTAAAAGTCCGATTTTTTTTTGATTTTTTTTTTCAGTTTGCTTATTTTTTTTGTAACAGCCCTCTTTATTATCATTCCCTGGATCTCCTGTGAAAATTTCAGACATTTTCGCTTAGTAGTTTCTTTGCAAACAGCGTTTCATTTTCCCAGATTCATACAAATGGTTTTTCTAATTTATTCACTGCCTCCTCTACGTCACAGCTGCTTCGGCTCTGTGTGATTCGGCTCCTTTTCGGCTCCTGTTCGGCTCATGTTCGGGTTTTTCAAAGGTTAATCCAGATGTTTTTGCTTGTTTTCAGCGTGCATTCGGTTAGTTTTCGTCAGGTTTGCGGCAGCTTTTCCCTGCAATTCGGGGACCCTGTGCTGTTTGCTGAATACACCGCAGGGTCACCGAAATGCAATCGGCAAAAGGAACCGAATTGAAGAGAACGAAAAGTCACCGAACGTGCGGTGACTTTTCGAATCTCTTTGGATAACCCTGATAATGTTTGTATTATTTTAAGCAGACTGTGTTTTCCAAATTGTTGTGATTTAGATGAAGATCAGAGCACATTTTATGACCAATTCATGCAAAACTCCACGTAATCCCAAAGGGTTCACATACTTTTTCTTGCCACTGTATATATTTATATGTGTGTGTTTCTGTATATTGGTAGACAGATGTGAGCAGCTAAATTTAATATGCCCGAGCCTATTTTTTCGTCCAAGTCCGGGCTTGATTCACACAACCATTACGATTTGTGCAAAAATTTTATAAAACTATAATGAGGCTCCAGTTTTTATTTAGAGATGACTATGTGAATTTATTCCTTAATGGTGCATTGCCTTCTCATTAATGCGTGAGTTCCATGATGGCCATTAAACTTCGAAAGGGAAAAGTGGTTAGAGTGAGGAAGAAGCATCTTAGAAATATATAAACATCATTACTAATCTGTTTATTCACCATATGTCTAAACAAAAGATACAATTTATGTGCAGGATTACTTGTTAATGTAAATTCTCTGAATTACAGGGTATTCAGGGCATGCCCGGACTCCCAGGACCAAATGTATGTTGTTCTTTATTAATCATTATTGTATTGATGCACTTTAGCTAATGAATGTAGCACTTGCAGCTGGAAATAAAGGAATGACGCACAAAACATTAATTAACATGTAACTTGATATTGCAAACGCGGGTCTTTATTACAGCTGGGTGAGTTATAGAAAGGTGCTAAAATGCTAAAAAGGTGTGAAAATGCATTTAGAACGGTTAACCATCATATTACTGACTCTAATATACGTGAACTCCTCACGCAGTCCTTCCCAAACTTGTCCTCAAGACCTGCTACCAACATAAGTGATATGATTTGCTGCTCAATGAAGGCAGTATTCAGTTTGCATTTCTCCACAGTAATCCTTAACCCTTTCACTACCAAGTGATTTTCCCAAATTCCACTGTCAGGAAACAGTGGGCTTTTGGCAAATCATTTTTAATTAATTATACAGTAAAAAATATTTGGATATTCCCAATGTACTACATACTGTAATAATCTATTTTGGCAGGCAGATGTTGCCATCTACTGGCAAAAATTAGTTACTGCGGTTAAAACTGCAGCTTGTGGCTCCATGCATTGTGCATCGACTGGGGAAAGCCCGATACATCAGGACATTCTGTAGACAATTTTAAACAGTTTCAGCACCTTGGGCATTCTGTCCAGAGGGCTAAAACTTTGAGGGTGCCTTCAGGAGCCTAAAAAGCAACCAAAATTGGTTTGCAACACTTTGCGAATTTCATTTGCAATAATATAATACAGCCTCAGATCGAGTTAACATGATCCCATTCTGCGGTGTCTGGTACTGCTGATCATGTATACACAATAAACCTGTCCTGTTAGTGATTCCTGAGGACGGTCACTAAAGTGACTGTTGAATCTTGATTAGGATTACCCCCTTCGTGCTCTGGCAATCAGCTATTGTATATCTAATCACTCTCCTTAGTATATCTAATCTTGAGCAAGCTCCCAGCTATTTGCTGAGGACAGGTTTGAGAACAACTTCTAACAGCTAGCAACAACAACACCGGTGCTAGTAGTGTCTCCTGTATTTCAGGAGTCCATGGAGCCCAAAGAGACCTCAGTGGGATGAGATTGCATGTAAATCATCTGATCTTGCAGAGCTGGTGGGAGGACTCTGGAAACTATTTGTTCCCAGTTTCCATCTGCAATGGGATAGAGGAGGCTGGGATTTCGCTGTCCTGCGCCATGGGACTGGAAGTATTTGGTATGAGTCAGTTTAAAGGAACACTCTACTCATCCTCATCATTCTCATACTCATCATTATAAATGTAAAGTGGTCAGGATGTTTAGAGTCTCTACCCTTTCCCCCAGCTCCACCGATCAGGTGACATTGCTGGGAGAAGTGGCGATGATTCCTCCACCCTATGCAGCGTCACCAGCAGCCAGGATTTCTGAATATCCCAGCTGTAAATTATCAGATTGGTTACTAGAGACATCGGCACATAGACAGCATGCTGGCGTCACTCTCTCTGAGACAGATCATGGTAGCGATCGGTCTCAGAGAGGCAGCCGACGGATCGTATCTGCACACGCACGCATCACCAATCTATTGTTCTGCACAGGCGCTACGGAACTTGCATACGTAAAGTGTGCAAGTCCTGTTGCGGTGTGCAATTTGCATTTACTATGCTACACAAGTAATGTAGAAGTGCAAATTGCATGGGAAAGCTTCAGGGACTTTCAAGATTGGGAAGAGCAGGAACTGCACTGTCTGAAGCGGAAAAGTGTCCTCTGCCCAAATTCATCCATCGCCAGCAACCGCGATTTTACATTTCTCAGCTGCCGGTCACCAGATCAGTCATTGGTGAAATCAATACTAACTTTCATAATATGCCTTTTCTTTTCAGGAATGTGAAATACTTGGCATCATCCAAAAGCTCAGCTGTAAGTGTTTTATGTGTTCTCTATATTCATCTGCTATACGTGCTATAACTGAGGGGGATAACTCTTAAAAACATAAAAAGTAAACAATTAATTTACAAAAAAATTAATTAAAAAGGATTATTCATAAAACCAGTGGTATGTTAAGTTTGGCAGACTTCGGGGATAAACTACAGTGAAAATCCGATAAATTCACTGTTTAGTGAACTGCCACTGGAGTTGGCCATAATTAGTTCCTGTCTTAGTTACTTTGCTTAGTGCTAGGCATAAGTTTCAAAGGACTTCATATCAGTGTTTCAACCATAGTTGCTGCTCTACCTATATTGTTGCCCAACGTATATTGCACACATTTTAAGGTTACTTCAATGCTATTTCAGGCATGGTTGTACTAGTGCTGTTTTCTACCATTGTTGTTACTATAGTTTGAATGGGGATCTATGGAGACTGACCAAAGTTCATACAATTTATATAAGAACAACGGTATCACATCATTTACCATAGTTTGTATGAAGTTCGCCTAATGATGTTGGTTTTTCCCTCTCTGGATCACTGTTGTTCAACTTAGTTGCAACAATGACAAACAACAGTTCTTAACCAGTTACTGAGGGGCGGGTGTCACCCGTCGGGGGGGGGGTTATCGCCAGCGAGGCGTACTGGTACAACTCGCGCCAGGTGCCACCGCAGGCCTCTGATTTGGCCCGCCCCACATCCTGCATGTGTCATTGATTGCAGGGAGACGGCCTGGGTTCAGGCCATCTCTCTGAAAACAGCGGCCCACGCCGGCTGTGGGGAGGGGCCAAGGCAGCCCATTGAAGTCAGTAGGGCGTGCCAGTATGACCTGTGTTTTCAAGTCCAACCTGCCACGTGGACGGCATGGTATGTCACGCGGCGGGAAAGGGTTAAAGAATAACTCTCCAAGCTGACAAAATAATTTAAAAAAAAATATTTACAGAATGTCAGGATCAGTAGCCAGCACACGAGATTATACATTAACCCCTTCACAACAACTGATTTTCCAAATAAACACATTCAGAGCTATATTACATTCTTCACGCAAAAAGCCTCGCGCAAAGTGACAATTTTTGCGCCAAGCATTAAACTTTTGCGCGCGCAAATCACCACTGGAATTACAATCCTCGCGTCTTTTTTCATCCACCGATCAATGGTGCGCGCAAACAGGTCGCGCCAAATGCAGGCACAGTGCCGTCTCACGCATAAATCTTTCCGCGGGCAGTCTTTTTTGGAGATTCAGCCAATCAGAATTAAGAACCACACCTGTCTCACGTTAACAAATTGCGTCTGCCACTGTCAATCTGAGCATATACTGTATGCTGCAGCAATATTACATGCGCACACAACTTCTCCATTGTTTTGGTTTGGTATGAGTTGAATGGGCCACTGTGCTTTGGTGCATTCCTTTTTATGGGCTTGGATATTTGGGATCGGCCAGGTTGTTCAAATTTGCGATTAGCACCAGCTTTTAGGAGTTGCTAAAATTAGGCGTGCAAAGGCCATGCGGTAATTACCGCAAAATAGATTGTAATACCATACTCGTACCAGCGCACATTCGCATTTGCGCTCAGAGTGTTAAGTATAGGACGTGCGAAGTACAGTAAACTTGCGCAGGTTCACCCGTGGCAGACGTTCGCGCGCGGTTGTTGCGCTGACTATGTAATACGGGATTCGGCGCAAACGGTTTTACCCCACGCATTAATGATTATTTGCGTCGGTGCAAACGTTTGCATGAAGATTGTAATTTAGACCTAATTTTTTTGGAAAATCATTTTATTTAATTATATTGTAAGAATTACTTGGGACTATTTCCACTGTATTCCTTACTGTATAACAGGCAGAGGTCACCGTCTGCTGGCCAAATGGAGTTACTACAGTACTAAGCTCTGTGCAAAACCAGCTGGGGAAAAGTCCATTACGTGACATTCCGCAGCTAGTGACAAAATGTGTCAGCAACTTGGGTATTATGTCCATAGTATTAAAAGTTTGGGGGGACCTTCTGGAGCCCAATTGCAAATGAAATTCATTTGCCGCAAATTAATTTAATTTACATTGATACGACATAGTTCTCAATCGTTTTCATTTGTGTTGACATGTTCTCAGGCTGCTGTCTCTTCTACTGCTGATCGCATTGATACGATTATGGTAGTGAAGCAGTTAAACGGCAATTTTACCAAAAATAACAACAGATTGACATTTAGAAACATAGAAACATAGAAAAATGTCGGCAGATAAGAATCTTTCGGCCCATCTAGTCTGCCCAATTACATGGATACTTTACCTGGATTTATCTTTTGTTTAGGATAGCCTTATGCCTATCCCATGCTTGCTTAAATTCAATTACTGTTTTGGCCTCTACCACTTCTACTGGAAGACTGTTCCATGTATCCACCACCCTCTCAGTAAAATAATGCTTCCTGATGTTACTTTTAAACCTTTGCTCCTCTAATCTAAGACTATGTCCTCTTGTTTTGCTATTTTGTTTCCTTTTAAATATACTCCCTTCCTCTACCTTGTGGATTCCCTTTACGTATTTAAATGTTTCTATCATATCTCCTCTGTCTCGTCTTTTTTCCGAGCTGTACATGTACATTTTTAATTGTGTAGCCAGTTTATTTATTTATTTATGAAAAAACAGTTTGCACAAAGTGCAACAAGAGTGGTATAAACAAATAATTTTAATGGTTAATGATCAATTAAAAAGAATGAAAAAATAGAGATGCGGACAATGACCCAAGAGAAAGTTTTTTCATTGATATTGTTGGGTTATGCCCTGTGGAGTGGTTTATTGAGCCGTACTCCTTTTGTTGTTTTGTCCTTATTTATTTATTTAGAAAGTATTTTACCAGGACAGTTGATATAATATCAAATTAAAGAGCCTACTAGAACTGAATTATTTTATTCTTTTTCAGCTTGCTGTGGTGAGTAAAACAATAGACAAATGTCGCTTTATTTGTATTTATAACAGGACATATTTAAGATGGCTTATCTTTTTATCTTAACTTCTTACCATATTTGGTAAAGTGAGTTGTATTTAGTTTCCATTAAGAATTCTTACATTTTATGTTTTTTTTAAAGAGACGCTATAGCTTTAAACTGGCCCATATGCTACTTCCTATAAGCTGCAGCATGTTACATAATCGCAGTGGGCAGATGCTCGAACAAGCATGAATCCTATCCAAATGGTTTTAGAATATAAATTCAAAAGATTTTATTATTGGAACAAATATCAAAAAACCTGGAATTTCAGAAGTGAGTACATAAATAGACTCTCTGGCAAGGTAGGCGTGCCCCATTGTACCCTGACTGATCTGTCTGCAACACAGACCCCCATGTATCCCATTACTTCTCATACTCAGCAAATTGTACCGGCTGGGTGGAGTAGAAGTAACATCACTGCTCTATAATCGTGGAGAGAGACTGTGGAGACACTCGTTCGATCCCGGCAAGAGCACCTCTCCAGTAAGTGTCCTTGGGCAAGACACCTAACGGTACATACTCGCCACCCAGGACATACTTGACAACGAGAGAAATCTCAATGTATCCTTCCTGGTAAAATCCTTTCTCAAAAAAATAATTATGCTTTCCTCTGTGTGTCACCCCACTCCTCTTAGCTTGTAAGCTTTTGAGCAGATTCCCATTACCAATCATTCTGTGTGTCAAAAGTATTTGTTGATTTTATGTTTTGTTCCAGTCATGGTACAGCGCTGCAGAATATGATGTGGCTTTGGTGCTTAAGGCCTCATTCACACTGATACACACGTACTCGCGTGTACGTGCGTATTGTACAATGTAAAACACATGCAAATAAATGGCTCCATACACAGACATGGATGGAGCCGTATATTTGCATTGCGTAAACACGCGCAAAAACAGAATCGAACAGAGCTACGTCCCGGCAGCGTATTTTTCAGTTTTTACACGTGTTTATGCGAGTATATGCGTGTATACGCACACGCGTATACACGCGTACATTACTAAGTTTAACCCCCCGACAGTGTTCCCGAGTGTGGCTCGAGGTTAACTTTCAGTGCTGAAAGCGGTAACCCTGAGCCACACTCGGGCTGCATGCATTACCTGTCCCTGCGCACCCTCGCTGATCCCTGCTGTCTCCTCCGGCGATCGCGGCGGTTCACTTCCTGGTTCTCTTCTCGCGACAAGGGAACCAGGAAGTAAAACTCTCCGATCGCCGGAGGAGACAGCGGGGATCAGCGAGGGAGCGCATGGACAGGTAATGTATGCAGCAGCCGGAGTGTGGCTCGGGGTTACCGCTTTCAGCACTGAAAGTTAACCCCGAGCCACACTCGACCAGGGGGCAAGGATTAATTGAATATTGCGTGTACACGCGTATGTGCGTGCATATAAGCGTGTATACGCAATTTTCAATTAAATATTTTTTTGTGTGTGAATGAGGCCTTATAAATATTTGTAATTGTACAGGTAAAACCACAAGGTCTATCTGATGAGACGCTTATGCAGTTTACAGTATGTGGGCAAGACGATACGAGCTTTTAAGGTTCGGATCATGGAACATGTACAATCGGTCTTGTACCCCAGGGCAGCGTCAGTTTCAAGACCTATGCATTTGCTTTATAACAACAATGCAAAACATAGAAGATTCATGGGAATTGATAAAGTGAGATTGTCTACAAGAAAAGGGCACTTGGATAAGAAGTGACTGCAAAAGAGAATGTTTTTGGATTCGTCGTTAGACACAGTATACCCCATGGTCTAAATCAGTGGTTCTCAAACCTGTCCTCGGGACCCCCAACCAGGCCAGATTTTGCAGATCACCTTTGGGAAATGCAGACTGAATCCTGCAATCACTGAGCAGCAAATCATATCACCTGTGCTGTGCTTCAGATATCTGGCAAACCTGGCCTGGTTGGGGGTCCTGAGGACAGGTTTGAGAACCACTGGTCTAAATGATTTTTTTTTTATTCCTTTAAATTATACAACCTAGCTATTTCTTTCTTTTTTCTTGATTCTGATGTTTTTCTTTGATTTCTTTTTTATGTCTTGGTATTTATTCGTTATTTTAAGTTTCATATATTTTCTTTCATCCAAACAGAATTACTATTATATAGACAGCTTTGCAGCCCAGTGCATTTAGACCAGTCTGGGATTAGAGAGGGGTCTAGCAAGGATAAGGGTTGGCCACATAAAAATGGGTGATTGATGGGAGGCACAGAAGCAAAACCAGTATGACGTTGTGATTCAGTAGTGCAGGGATTAAGGCTAGGGTCAGACGAACGCATTTTTCGCGTCGACCGTGGAAAAGTGCGGTCGAACGAACGGACATATTTTTTCACGGAATACGCGATAGCGGTCATACGATGCGCCTTTTCGTCCGTGATTTTGTACGGATCAACAATAAAACACTTTTTGCGTCTGGACGTTATGTTGGCCGGACATTAGCAGCGTCTGAAGTCTCCCAATCACGCAAACACGCCGCTATGCGGCCGCAGCGCACTCTGTACGTCAGTAGTAGCGGTTTGACGTTCTCGAAAAAATGCGTTCGTTTGCCACTTGCGTTGCGCGGACGAACTTTCGTGCGGCCGTACTTCGTGTGTTCCCCGGCATTGGACGTCATTTGCTGCTAGCACGGCCGTGATTTTGTGCGGCTAAACGCACGTTAAAACTGCGTTCGTCTGACCCTAGCCTTACTGGGAGTTGGGTTAGATCCCTCAGGGTATGTAGGGGGGTGCCCATAGTCCCTGCTGACCTTCCCCATATGGAACACAGACTTTCCAACTTGAGACCCTAAAACAGAGGCTGGGCCGGAATCGGGTCCATTATTTTGACTCCACAAGTGCTGGGTTTACTTTTGTTTTACTGGATTGTCCAGGCTGCATGACCTATAATATGAATGGGAATGGACTGCAAACTTTTTTAACAGGATAGATATATATATATATATAGCAAACCAGAAAGAGCGCACACCAGACAACATGTTCAAACAGTACAGAAGAAACCACAATAGCAGCTAAATTCATTTAAACAGGAGATTTTACCAGATTTAACCCTTTAAATGCCTACAAACAATTCTTATCCCCTTCAAACTCACTATAGTTCTTAAACCTTTAATGTTGAGCTCTGTTGAAAAATGGTGGAAGTTTAGTTTGCAATGGATGGCCATGGATTGCGTAAGCCTGCCAACAGCGACAATGTATTCCACCCCTGGCAGGTCCTATCATACAAACCTAATAACTGCTCTTATGGGATAAACTTACTTTTTGAGGACCCAGTCCTTTCTGAAGCTCCCTGCAGATCATTGTTAAATAGAACCTGCGGGGGGAGCACCTGTGACAGGGAGAGGTGCTTGCCCAAGGGTTGTCAGCCCTTTTCATACAAATACACAAGAAGGGCAGCACTCAACCTTAACTATGCTTTCAGTGCGGGTGCATCTCAAGACAATATGATACAACAAACCAGAAAGAGCACACACCAGACAACATGTTCAAACAGTACAGAAGAAACCACAATAGCAGCTAAATTCATTTAAACAGGAGATTTACCAGATTTAACCTGTTAAATGCCTACAAACAATTCTTATCCCCTTCAAAATCACTATAGGTCTTAACCCTTTAATGTTGAGCTCTGTTGAAAAATGGTGGAAGTTTAGTTTGCAATGCATGGCCATGGATTGCGTATATATACAGTGGCAAGAAAAAGTATGTGAACCCTTTGGGATTACGTGGAGTTTTGCATGAATTGGTCATAAAATGTGCTCTGATCTTCATCTAAGTCACAACAATTTGAAAAACACAGTCTGCTTAAAATAATACAACACAAACATTATATGGTTTCATGTTTTTATTGAACAGAACATGTAAACATTCACAGTGCAGGGTGGGAAAAGTATGTGAACCCCTAGCCTAATGACTTCTCCAAGAGCTAATTGGAGCCAGGAGTGAGCAAACCTTGAGTCCAATCAGTATGATATTATTGGATGTGTTGCTGAAAGCTGTCCTGCCCTTTAAAAACACACACCAGTTTTGGGTTTACTGGTTTCAAGAAGCACTGCCTGATGTGAACCATGCCTCCCAGAAAAGAGCTCTCAGAAGACCTAGGATCAAGAATTGTTGACTTGCATGAAGCTGGAAAGGGTTACAAAAGTATCTCCAAAAGCCTTGATGTTCATGTGTCCACTGTAAGACACACTCTTGATGTTCATGTGTCCACTGTCTACAAATGGAGAAAGTTCAGAACTGTTGCTACTCTCCCTAGGCGTGGTCGTCCTGTAAAGATGACTGCAAGAGCACTGCGCTTAATGAGGTAAAGAAGAATCCTAGAGTGTCAGCTAAAGACTTACAGAAATCTCTGGCACATGCTAACATTTTTGTTGACACATCTACAATAAGGAAAACATTAAACAAGAATGGAGTACATGGGAGGACACCGCGGAGGAAGCCATTGCTGTCCAAAAAGAATATTGCAGCACGTTTGAAGTTTGCAAAAGAGCACCTGGATGTTCCACAGCACTACTGTAAAAATATTCTGTGGACAGATGAAACCAAAATTGAGTTGTTTGGAAAAAACACACAACACTATGTGTGGAGAAAAAAAGGCACAGCACACCAACATCAAAACCTCATCCCCACTGTAAAACATGGCGGAGGGAGCATCATGGTTTGGGGCTGCTTTGCTGCCTCAGGGCCTGGACGAATTGTTGTCATTGATGGAAAAATGAATTCCAGAGTTTATCAAGACATTTTGCAGGAAAACGTAAGACCATCTGTCCGCCAACTGAAGCTCCGCAGAGGATGGGTGATGCAACAGGACAATGACCCAAAGCATACAAGTAATTCAGCAAAAGAATGGCTTCAACAAAACAAAATATGCCTTCTGGAGTAGCCCAGTCAGAGTCCTGGCCTCAACCCGATTGAAATGCTGTGGCATGACCTTAATAGAGTGATTCACACCAGACATCCCAAGAATATTGCTACACTGAAACAGTTTTGTGAAGAGGAGTGGTCCAAAATTACTCCAGATCGTTGTGCAGGTCTGATCTGCAACTACAGGAAACGTTTGGTTGAGGTTATTGCTGCCAAAGGAGGGTCAACCAGTTATTAAGTCCAAAGGTTCACATACTTTTTCCACCCTGCACTGTGAATGTTTACATGTTCTGTTCAATAAAAACATGAAACCATATAATGTTTGTGTTGTATTATTTTAAGCAGACTGTGTTTTTCAAATTGTTGTGACTTAGATGAAGATCAGAGCACATTTTATGACCAATTCATGCAAAACTCCATGTAATCCCAAAGGGTTCACATACTTTTTCTTGCCACTGTATATATAAAGATTGATGAAAGGATTGCCAGCACTCCAGGATTTCTTTATTTCCAAATCCTTATTGTTCCATAAAAAAGTCAACGTTTCGGTCCCTCCCTTGGACCCTCTTCAGGACAAAAAAACAACATACCACAAACCCCACCTAAACTATTTAAATAGGGGATGCAATTACACCACAATTAAAAACACCAGTTACTCACCGCCACGGCGTACGTTACGTAAGTTCGGTTCGTAATCATTTTCTGCGCGCAACGAGCGAGCATTGTACATGCATCAGAACTCGGGCGCTTCGAAATTCTAGCGTAATTTTTAATTGTGGTGTAATTGCATCCCCTATTTAAATAGTTTAGGTGGGGTTTGTGGTATGTTGTTTTTTTGTCCTGAAGAGGGTCCCAGGGAGGGACCGAACCGTTGACTTTTTTATGGAACAATAAAGATTTGGAAATAAAGAAATCCTGGAGTGCTGGCAATCCTTTCATCAATCTTTATGTCTGAGGCCACTGCTGAGCACCGGGTACATAGACTTAAGCTGGTAAACCGTGAGTGCAGACCACAACAATAATTATCCAAAGGATAATATATCCTTTGGCCCCCACATCGAAAAACTCTCATCTAAACTTTACCCCAAACTAGGTGCCCTGTACAGAAACAAATCCTGCCTGAGTCCCGCGGTAAAAAAGCAGATTGTACAGCAAATGCTTATGCCGGCTATTGATTACGGAGATGTAGTGTATGCAGCCGCCACGCAAACACACCTTCATAAACTTACTACATTGTATAACTCATTCTGCCGCTTTACGCTACAATGTAACTACGTGACCCACCATTGTGACATGTTAAAAGAGCTAAACTGGCCATCGCTGGAATCCAGACGCACCCTTCACCTTTCCAGCCTGGTGTTTAAGAGCATTTCTGGGAAGCTGCCACCCTACCTGAATAGACTGCTTCCCCCAGCAGCTCCCTCATCCTATAACCTCCGATCCAGGACCAGCACCTTACTTGCAATACCACAATACATAAAGACAGTGGCTCGGTCCTCATTTTCTTACAGAGCACCACAATTATGGAATAACCTCCCAGACACCATCAAATCTTCCCCCAGTCTTAAGTCACTCAAGAACTCCTTACTAACATACCTCAATACAGAATGCACCTGTAAACATGTAACCTAGTGACTATATTTCCTACATATTTATTTTCTGTTAATCTGTATATTTGTGTTTTTTTTTTAATATCTTGCATTGTATTACTTTGTATTTCTGTAACTGTAACACTTCAATGTTCTTGCACCCAGGACATACTTGAAAACGAGAGAAATCTCAATGTATCCTTCCTGGTAAAATCCTTTATCTATACTATAAAAGAGTAAGGCTTTGGCTGTCCGTCGCCAAAACCCTACTGCGCATGCGCGCGCAACCAGCGGCGGTTGGTTGCGCGCGCATGCAACCGCCGCGGCACGAGCCGGCTGCCGGCTCGCCGCGGCGGTTACACATGCACACAGCAGCCGGGTAGAGGCTGCGCTCGCAGCCTCTACCCGGCTGCCGCGCGCATCCAACCCCCGAGCGGCGAAGGGAAAGTTTCCTCCGCCGCTCGGGGGTTGGATGCGCGCGGCAGCCGGGTAGAGGCTGCGAGCGCAGCCTCTACCCGGCTGCTGTGCGCATCTAACGGGTCCCCCGAGCGGCGAAGGGAAAGTTCCCTCCGCCGCTCAGGGGTAGGATGCGCGCGGCAGCCGGGTAGAGGCGCAGCCTCTACCCGGCTGCCGCGCGCATCCTACCCCCCGAGCAGCGGAGGAAAAGTTCCCTCGCTTCCGCTTTGAAGGACCCAAGCCCCGGTCACGTGACCGCGGCTTGGGTCCTTCAAAGACCGGAAGCGGGGAAATCTTCACTTCCCTGGCGCCGCTCGACAGGTAAGTATGAGCGCTGGGGGGGCCATATCCACGAGCTGGGGGACCATATCCATGACCTGGGGCAAATCCATGAGCTGGGGCAAATCCATGACCTGGGGCAAATCCATGACCTGGGGCAAATCCATGAGCTGGGGGCAAATCCATGAGCTGAGCAAATCCATGACCTGGGGCAAATCCATGAGCTGGGGCAAATCCATGAGCTGGGGGCAAATATCCATGTGCTGGGGCAGTATCCACGTGCTGGGGAAAATCCATGAGCTGGGGGCAAATATCCATGTGCTGGGGCAGTATCCACGTGCGGGGGCAGTATCCACGTGCGGGGTCAGTATCCACGAGCTGGGGCAGTATCCACAAGCTGGGGCAGTATCCACGAGCTGGGGCAGTATCCACGTGCTGGGGCAGTATCCACGAGCTGGGGCAGTATCCACGAGCTGGGGCAGTATCCACGAGCTGGGGCAGTATATCCACGAGCTGGGGCAGTATATCCACGAGCTGGGGCAGTATCCACGAGCTGGGGCAGTATCCACGAGCTGGGGCAGTATATCCATGAGCTGGGGCAGTATATCCATGAGCTGGGGCAGTATATCCACAATAGACTGCCCTCTGGGCAGGCTTTACAACTAGTAAATAAATAAATAAATATAGCAAAAAGAACAGTTAGCTACAGACAGTAGCTATCATACTTTCCATATGATATCATTAGATCATTAGGTTACTTCCTCTCTGTCAGGGGAACCCACTCCATTATTTATTTTGGGTTTGCTACAGCCAGAACTTCTCAGAGAATACAATGTTAGATGATAAAGTAAAACTTAAAATAAACAATGAATATTATTTGAATACTTTTGGTTTTCAACTTTTTTTAACAGAATGTCCGTGTGGTCCGATAATGCTGTTCTTTGTCCTGGATAGTTCTGAAAGTGTGGGGTTCCATAACTTCACACTGCAGAAGGAATTCATCATTCGAGTTATCAGCAAGATTACTAAAAATGGAGTAAATAAGGTATCTTATAATTATATATTTTGTATATAAACATATTCTTTTTATATATTTTAGATCCGTTATAAAAACAGGCTCTGGTTTGGGGAAAATGAAATGACTAGAATCGTTACTTTTAGTATTAAGACATCTAGAAAGTTTCTTGTATCTCATAGTTGTATAAAAAAAATACAGTACATGCCTTTTAATAGGTATACATGTAAAATGTGTACTATGGTTACAAATGTGGAAGAAGTTAAGTGATAACTGTTGTTCTACTTTAAAAAAAACAAAAAGCACTAAAATGCTCAGAAGAACCTGACTGGCAATCTAATATTTTTACCTTCACAATCAGCTTACCTGGGACAAAAGACACGTATGTCTATTTTTATGGAGATGTTACTGTGCGCAATTCTTTTGTCTCTAAATATTCACGTCATATGTATATGACACCTATATCTTTAGCTTCTTGTGGATTTATTTTTATTTTTCTAAAGCTAACATTGCAATTTAGTGCTATGTTTATTTCGTGTTAAGTTACAATCAGAAAATATGTCTCTACCCAAAAGATACTACTTCTAAAGGGGTTATTCACTAAGCGCCGAACATGCTACTGAATTGCACCGTGAATTTGATTCACTATTTGAAACCAATGGTGAATTTCACCGTACAGTGTAATGTCATGGCAGTTCCCGTCTATTCACGAAGCTATCAATACGCAAAAACCTTCCGAACTGGCAGCTAAATACAGTGCAGTTCGACGCAAATCGTCGCTCTTGGGCAAGCAGTGTAATGCCCTGATTTTCGGTGGTTCAGTTTGACAGGTTTAAATAGGCGAATCTCATAGGATTTAATGAAAAAAAAAAATATTGGTTTTACTTAATTTTTTTATTAAACCTTTTATTCTTTTCATTCAGAAAAGTTTTTTTTTATTTTTTTTATAACACCATTTTGTATTTGTTTATAATTTATAAATTCTTTGATTCCCAATCTTTTTTAATTCAGTGACAGAGCTTTTTATTAGTTTTTTAACCCCTTCATTAACAAGTGATTTTCCAAAACACCATTGTCAGAACCAGTGTTTTTTGAATAATTTTTACTTAATTATACAGCAAGAAATATTTGGGCATATTCCTATTGTATTTCTTACTGTAATAAACCTATTTGGCCAGTAGATGGGGCTATCTACTGCCAAACTGAGTTACAGCAGCAGCTCGATTTTTATTTTTTTTCCCTGCATCGGCTGCTGAAAGTCCGGTTTCAGGGTCCGATCATCAGCCGATTTTACAGTTTTAGCTCTTTGGGCAATACGCCCACAGAACTAAAACTTTGAGGGCACCTTCTGCAGCCCAAAAGCAAATGAAATTGGTTTGCGGCAACCAATATTATTTGCTTAGGGGCTATAGAGCTGCAGATTGAGATCGCGATATCGGGCACCGGATAGTGTCTTTGAAGCTCGGGATATCTTGATCTCTGTAGTGAAGGGGTTAAAGGACCATTTTATTATTTGGACACATTTTAATGCATTTTTATTGTTTTAAACACCTATTAGAAGAATAGCAGAGTTCTGATTTTATTTTTCTGCAGTTCGGCAGTCACTTCGGTGGATGTCACTATACTCATGCATGTATGTTTTTCACACAGTACTCACTTAACATATACAATCTATTCCAAGATCACATATACACTCAAAGAAGCACAATGTCATTTTAAGACCATTGTCCCTGCCTATATTTAACCTACTCCCTATTATCTCATCTCATCAACCTTCTCTTGATGTTTGGAAAGGCCAAATAATATTATTTTTTATCATTTAAATTGAATAGCACAGCAGTTTATCTTATGAATTCTCTAACCAAAAAATAGGTTATACCTTGATCTCGTTTTGGGCTTTCAGTTGTCTGGATCCTAATAATACACAGATAAATTAGCCTAAGCATGATGTGGCTGTGGAAGGGCCTCTAGTGGTGTATATTAATACTACACCTTTCTCATTGTGCTATCAGTTGCTTGCTCTTCTATTGAAATATCAGATTTTGTCAAGCCTCATAAATAACTAACAGATTTTCATACCCCAACTGGGTCACATCTGTTAATGCTGCTTCCTTGCCGAACCCCCATTCTCCCGCCAGCAGTCTTTCGTGCCTTTCTCCAGCCCTTAGCCAAAGCTTAAGGACAGGTACGTGCAAAGAGCTTTGATACCATCTCCCCAGAAATGAGGCAACATGCAGATCTGGAGGTTTTTGAGCAGACAGTAACAGGAACTGAGCTTTTAATGAAATAATATATACAGTGCCAGGCTGAGCCTGGAGCCAGTGGCAAATGGCACTCTGACTTTTACTGCACCTCATCATTAATCCCTCCCCTAGAATTCTACTCTTACTGCTCTGAAGTTTTCTGCTCCATCTGCTACTCGGTCTCTGGGACATAATTAGACCAGTGACAGATAATGGGATTAATATTGCTCAACATTTGGCAAACAAGACAGAATAATACCCATTCAAACCTTTAACAGATGCAAACACATTCCAGATAGGGGGAAGTGGAAAAGAGTAAGGTGTCTCATACGGTAACCCTATCAGCAGGTAGTAACCGATAAACATAGACAATAACACTATCAACAATAACAGTATTCATACATAATACAGATTACACAAACACCCTGCACCTTACAGGCACAGGGGTGACTCCAACATACGAGATGGCATGGAAATAATATAGGACGTCAGGCCTGCACCTCCCAAATACATCTCTATACCCATGTACCCCAAGGTCAAAGTGACGCAAGTCACAATAACTGTCAAATAAAAACACACAGGGTTATTCAGTAAGTTACAAACACCAATGAAAATCACTGCTATTGCAACGCCTAGAAATGTTGGCATTTTACAAAATTAAAATGCAAAGAATGACAGGAGAATCTACACAGTGATGCTTATCAATAAATTTCAATCTTTGAGTTTGGATTCCAATATTGTTGAATGGATTAGGCAGTGGCTGAGTGACAGGCAATAGAGGGTTGTGGTAAATGGAGTTTATTCGGCGCAAGGTCTTGTTACCAGTGGGGTATCTCAGGGGTCAGTACTTGGACCCATTCTCTTTAATATTTTTATTAGTGATATTGCAGAAGGTATTAATGGAAAAGTATGTCTTTTTGCCGGTGACACAAAGATTTGCAACAGGGTTGACGTTCCTGGAGGGATCAGTCAAATGACAAATGATTTAGGTAAACTAAAACAATGGTTGGAGCTGTGGCAATTGAGTTTTAATGTGGATAAGTGCAAGATAATGCACCTGGGATGTAAAAACCCAAGGGCTGAATATAGAATATTTGATACAGTCCTAACCTCAACATCTGAGGAAAGGGATTTAGGGGTTATTATTTCAGAGGATCTAAGGGTAAGTAGTCAATGTAATAGAGCAGCAGGAAATGCTAGCAGAATGCTTGGTTGTGTAGGGAGATGTATTAGCAGTAGGAAAAGGGAAGTGCTCATGCCACTGTACAGAGCACTGGTGAGACCTCACTTGGAGTACTGTGTGTGCAGTACTGGAGACCGTATCTCCAGAAGGATATAGACATCTTAGAGAGAGTTCAGAGAAGGGCTACTAAAATGGTGTACGGCTTGAAGGAGAAAAGTTACCAGGAAAGGCTTAATGATCTTAACATGTACAGCTTGGAAAAAAGACGAAACAGAGGAGATATGATAGAAACATTTAAATACGTAAAGGGAATCCACAAGGTAGAGGAAGGGAGTATATTTAAAAGGAAACAAAGTAGCAAAACAAGAGGACATAGTCTTAGATTAGAGGGGCCAAGGTTTAAAAGTAACATCAGGAAGCATTATTTTACTGAGAGGTTGGTGGATACATGGAACAGCCTTCCAGTAGAAGTGGTAGAGGCCAAAACAGTGATTGAATTTAAGCAGGCATGGGATAGGCATAAGGCTATCCTAAACAAAAGATAAATCCAGGTAAAGTATCCATGTAATTGGGCATACTAGATGGGCCGAAAGGTTCTTATCTGCCGACATTTTTCTATGTTTCTATGCTTCTCTTGTCCCTCTTTGGTTTTCACTTTTGTGAAATGATGGCATTTGTCAGCGTTGTGACACGCAGTGATTTTCACCAGTGCTTCCACCATCAGCAAACACTGGCACTTACTAAATAAGCCCCATATGAAACCAATGCCTCGCTCAGACTCTCACTACACTATGAAAAAGCATGAACTATTTAGACTCCTAACTACATATCTCAATGTCCCTTTTTCAAGATAAAGAGCATTAATAATATCTGGATCTCGTTATATACTTAAATATTTCATAGAAAAAATGCGTGCTGAATCTTCTAAGAATAAGTTTTAATAAATAGTCCATGGTGGCACTCATTATTGAAATGGGTCCTGCATGCCAGTGCAGACATTCTTACATTCAGCTGTCATTATTTGGAAGTTGTATTTCTTACAAAGTCATCTGGATCTATACAAATACACATTAGCTCCATGTAGCTCCATGCGAAACAAAACACTTTAATGGTCATTCAAGTAAACCAAAGCCTCTGGGCCATATTATATGATAACGCTAACGTTAGCGCCCACCTGTGAGCGTTATCGTTAGCTCGGGTTGCCCTAGCACGAGCGGACCATATTACAATCCGAATGCTAACAGGTTAATAAACTGATTAGCGATTCGGGTCTTGTGCTTTTCAGCGTGAGCTTACCGTAATTTACGCTCCCTATACTTAACATGTGGAGCGGAAAGTGTTAATTAGCGCTAGGATTACAAAATTCTAATGCTAATTACCATCCTGCTGCAGGTAAATCAAAAGCTAACCACAGCTAGGACCTTGTGTTAACTGATTCCGCTTCTGCAGAATCTGTTAGCACTAGCTAAAAATCCCCACAAAAATGAAATACTCACCTCTCATCCCGTGGCGAGAACGGTGGCTCCATCCACCTCTTCTGGCCGCCGGGAGCAGAGAGAGACTGGGGGAAAAAAATCCCCCAGTCTCCCTCTGCGAATCACTCCACCAACCTGCCGGATCTTGCGAAGCGAGATCCTGCGGGTCATTTGACTGGCATTGGATGCCTCAATGGAGTCCTATGGACTCCATGGAGGGGATGCTCGTGGTGGTGCTTAGCGCTGCCTTGAGCATCCTGAGGCTTGGCGCCGTTTTATGGTGCAGGCTGCTGGTTTTGCGCCTGCACCGTAACATCACGCTAAAACGGGGATGCTATGGAGAAACATGCAGGCGCAGGTATTCTTCTTTAGTGTCCCCGTTTTAGCGTGATGCATGTAATATAGCCTTGTGTGTTTTGTTTCACATGGAGCTACAGTGGTGAGTGCAAACAGGGCCGGTGCGAAGACTTTTGGCACCCTAGGCAAAAACCTATTTTGGCGCCCCCCCCACCACTTCAGCCCATTCCATTTTCACGCTTTTCACGCCGTGCACAAAGCTTTATAACAATAGAACTCACAATAATGTGCAGTGTGTATGAGCGTATCACAGAGCTGCACAGCAATAAAACTCACAGTAATGTGCAGTGTGTATGAGCGTATCACAGAGCTCCACAGCAATAAAACTCCGTTATGTGTGGAATGTATGAGTTGCCTGTGTGTGATGTGAGTTGCAAACCTAAAAGACAGAAAACCAATGTGTGGGGTGATAGGGGGGAAAGAGAGAGAGGAAAAGAAATATACATGTATACTATACGTATACATATACATGCCTTTCCTTTTCACCTTTCATGTCAGCCCCATTCACCCCAAACCTTAAATCAGCCCTTTAACCCCCAAATCAGCCTCTCTTAGTCTGAGCCAGAAATCAGCTCCTTTCATTTCTAAGTAAGCCCCCTTCAAACCAAACTTCCTCACACTTTACAAAGGCAGTACACTGTATAAAGGCAAGAAGGGGGGCAGAAAGGGGTGAGTGAGGGTGACAAGGAAAGGGAGAGGGAAGGAGAAAAGGGGAGAAAGTTAGAAAAGAGGAGAGTTGGGAGAAAATGGAATGTGGAGACAAGTGGAGAGGGAGGGAGAAAATGGGTCGTGGAGAGGGAGAAAAGGGCAGAGGGAAGAAGGAAGAGAGTGAGAGGGATGTAAATGGGGAGAGGGAGAAAACTGGAGAGAGGGGGAAAGAGGGGAGAGAGAAGGGGGATGGTGGGGAGAGAGTGGGAAGGTGGGGAGAGAGGGGGGAAGGTGGGGAGAGGGGGGAAGGTGGGGAGAGAGGGGGGAAGGTGGAGAGAGGGGGGAAGGAGGAGAGAGAAGGGGAAGGAGGAGAGAGAAGGGGAAGGAGGAGGAGAGAGGGGGGAAGGAGGAGAGAGAGGGGGGAAGGAGGAGAGAGAGGGGGGAAGGAGAGAGAGAGAGGGGGGAGGAGGAGAGAGAGGGGGGAAGGAGGAGAGAGGGGGGGAAGGAGGAGAGAGAGAGGGGGGAGGAGGAGAGAGAGGGGGGAGGAGGAGAGAGAGGGGAGAGAGGGGGGAAGGAGGAGAGAGAGAGGGGGGAAGGAGGAGAGAGGGGGGAAGGAGGAGAGAGAGGGGGAAGGAGGAGAGAGGGGGGGGAGAAAAGGAAGACAAAGTCCTGCCAATGGATCATCTCTGCAATACAAGTCAGAGCATGTCAGCCTCTCACCTGGGGCTGCTCCACAATGCTATTAACAGGAGGCTGATATCTCCCAAAATGCAGCACGGGGCAGAGGCCATCCACCTACACTGCATTTCTGCCTCATGTCGTCATCACCCGAGCCAGGCAGTGCAGGTTACCATGGAGAATGTGAGTGAAGAGGAGGTTGTGAGAAGGGAATGGATATAGAGCAGCAGCTGCTCTTGCAACTCATGTAGGAGTTGTCCTGTCCTGCTGCATCTCCCTTGTAAGCGCGTGGTCCTCCTGAAGTGAGCGGGAGCAAGTGGTTGGTGATGGGAAGAGGCGGAGACAGTGGAGAGGAAGAGATGGTATCACAGTCCACTCCCCCACACTGTCTGCCGAAGCGTCTCTCACTGTAACCACTTGCAAGCAGGCAGGACACCACACTGCAGCATGGCAGAAGTGGATTCCCCCCCCCCCCTCTGGCAGCAGCCAGCCAGCACCCTGCCTGACTTCTTACATTTGCACCGGCCGTAAGTGTCTGCTCCGGGCTCCCTCCTTCAGGCTGGCTCTGTTCGCAGGCTCCCACCACTCTCGAGCGCCCTCTTCTCCTGAGTGCACCACGTGGATGAAGGGGGCGGTGCTAGCGCAACATGCAGTTCCCTTCCCATTAACTCGCGGTTTTAATTTGGGAGGCGCGCGTCACCGCACCAGAGTAAATAAAGCTAATGGGAGCATTGCATTGATCTGGGCCGGCTGCGCCCTAGGCGGCTCTGTGCTCTAGGCGGCCGCCTAGCTGGCCTAGCGGTAGCGCCGGCCCTGAGTGCAAATGACAACCTTTTTTCTTGTTATGCGTTATACATGAAGTGGGCTGGATAATTCTGGTCTATGCAGCCGCCCTGATAGGAAATATACGTGAAACCGTTTTTTCCACACAATGTAATAGTGCCCCAAATGCTAGACCTTCATTTCCCATGAGTATCAAATCATCATGGAGCATGTAGTTTTAAAACATGCCAGGGTTGCTTACCACTGCCATAATCAGTCCAGATGTATGCTCCTCGATATATTAGGATGTTTGATTTCCTTTTTTCCTCAGGCAAAGGAACTTATTGCAACTCGTGTTGGAATTATCCAGTACAGCCACGCGGGGAAACAAGAGCTCCTGTCAATGGATGACCCTAACATTAAAACACTGTCACAGTTTAAGAGGTAATAACTTTTTTCAACCTGAGAACTTGAACAAATATATCCATATAAAAACTGTGAAATATATCAAGCAACACTCACTAAATGGTACTTGTATGTAATCAGATAATATAAAACATACTGAAAGAAAATGGACCCTATTCCAAGGTTGGTGTTAAGTTAACCAGACCTGTTGTAAACTTGTAAACTTACCAGAGCCATTACAGTCTATGGAGTTGTCAACAGCTCTGGTTAAATTAATACCAACCTTAGAATACGGCCCAATAACAGGAGTATTAGCTAGTGTTTCCTTATTAGATTAGTCTATTTACACTTGTTGGTGGAAACTTTTTGGCAAGTGAGTGAATCCTATTGTGTAAGCCTCTCTGTCATTTTCAAAACACTCATTAAGAATAACAGTCATGGTACAGAAACCTTCCTAATAAGAATAGGTTGAAATCAGAATATAACATATTATACTGAAAGACAGTTTAATGTCTGATGCTAAGCTTAGCCATAAATATTCATCACAAATTAATTCAGTCTTTGTGAAACTTTAAAGCATGGTGACACAAATCCACTGCTATTCCCGATTCACTGGTTATGAAATGCACAGGATTATTCACTTACCACCTTTCTTGCTATACGTTAGGGATGTGCGTTTCGGGTTTCGGAATTTCGGAATTTTCACGAAATTTCCCGATTCGTGTTTTCGGATGCGGCCGAATTTCCGAAAATTTTAGATCCGAAACTTTCAGATCCGAAATGTTTTCCGAGCCGAAACGAAAATTTTCGGATTTTTCGAATGGACTTGAAATGTGTCAAACGAGGAGAACAGATTTTCCGAAAAACGAAAATTTTCCGAAAAACGAAAATTTTCTGAAAAACGAAAATTTTGTAAAAACGAAAATGTCTGAAAAACGAAAATTTCTCAAAAACGATAATTTTTCGAAAAAACGAAAAGTCGATACAAAAAACGGGCAAAATGACACGAAAAATACGAAAAATGGTCGATATTCCGAAAAATTCGCAATTCCGAAAAACAAAAATTTCCGAAATTACGAAAAGTCGATACAAAAACCGAGCACAGTGACACGAAAATACGAAAAATGGTCGAAATTCCGAAAAAAAAATGTACCCGAAAAACGTGCCGAACCGAATCGAATCGAAACCGAAATCGGTCGAAACGGGCCGAATCGAAAAGTTTAAAAATCCGAAAAATCGAATCGAACCGAAAAAAAAATCGGTGCACAAGCCTACTATACGTCGGCAAACAAATTCGTTCAAATTTGCATTTTCAGTTGAATTTGGGGAAACCTCTTGAAGCATTTGTTTTGTTTGAGCTATTTCAATTGCTTTTGTGTTAATTTGTTCATCGCAAACAGCTGAAGGTCTGTAAATTTTAACAATAAACCTGATTTGCAATTCTGCCGTCTACCCAAGAATCCTTGGGTAAAGTAAATTTTCAGGGATAGAGCTAGGGTTTTAAGCCACTGTAAAGTCTCTAAACACATATTAACCAATGGCCTTTGAGTAGATTTTGCTTTACCAGGGTAAAAAACAAAGTTTGCTTTCATGTCGGCTTTACCCATTATCTAGATTTTGGACTTTACCTGTAACATATATATATATATTAGATAAAGTCACTGGACACAGGGATCAGTGCTTTCATTTATTATGCAGCCCCGGTGCTTGCAGGGTACACCATAAACACGAAATTAAAAATGAATGCAAATCAAATGCCTACTCCGTCATGCGGAGCATAACTAAACATGCAGATTCCTGACTGAAATATTGTGTGGTTAAGCTGCTTGTCAGCAAGTGTAACAAAAGGAAATGTACTTTTCTTTATGTCTTCTGCTTTTTTGCTTCCTTCCCTGCTGTAGCCAGCACCAAGACTGCTCTCTCAGAGGGAACCACCTCTGCTATAAGGGCAGGACCGACTTAATCTGTAACAATGTTCTTGAACCCAGGACATACTTGAAAACGAGAGAAATCTCAATGTATCCTTCCTGGTAAAATCCTTTTTTAAATAAAATTAAAATAAATAAATAAAATCAGGCATTAGCTGTGAGTTAACCCTATAGGGGGAAAAGGGAATTCTCCATTCGCCTGCTAATAAACCTGTGGAACACCACCGTGCTCCTAATCACACTGTCACTATATACAGTACATAAGTATTAGAGATGTGCGTTTGGTTCTGAATCAAAATTCGGATGAATTTTACCAATTCGTATTTCGGAAGTGCTTTTGAAATATGAATCAGTTCTGTTCGAAATGATTTGGAAACTGAACGAAAACGAAATGGTATAAAACTAATTGATTTTGTTTTTACAGATCAATTTGTTATACCGTTTCACTTAGACTCAGCACCGTGTCCCTATCCATTGGCCGTGGTTCTGAATTTGTTGTATTCAGCACCACAGGCCATGGACTGTGCCATGGTGCCGTTCGGCAGCAGTGAAATTCCCTATAGACAAGTAATGGTTAATCTATTAAGAGAACGCCGAACAGCACCGAAATGTCAGTGAAATGCCCTGATTTTTGGTGGTTCATTTGACATCTTTAAACAGGCGAATCCCATAGGTTTCAAAGTAAAAAATATTCCCCGTTTTTATTAAATATTTATTCAACCTTTTATTCTTTTCACTTGCAGCAAAAAGTCTCTTTATTTTTTTACAGTTACAGTTACAAGCATTTATAAAGCGCCAACAAATTCCGTAGCTTTTAGGATTTTTTAGGCATTTTTCGGGATTTTATGGTTAAATTTTTGGATTCCTAATTTATTTTAAAACAATGAGGCTTTTTTTCTTTCCTTCAGTATGGCTGTATTCGTTGGGGCTGTCTATGGTGCTGAAACCCATTCAGAACCAAGACCAGCAGCCATTCGGGGCTCCGAAGCCAGTTACTAGAGCAGACTGGTGAAGCATATCGCAGACCCAATTGCATGGCAAAAAAAGTACATCTAAATAGGCAACGTCTATCGTATTGGTAAATATGAAGAGTATGAATTCTTCTCGTTTATCCAATGTGGAGCTAAAGTGCCCAGGGTGAAAATTCAAAATGCCTCTTTTCTTAAGCAACTCAAGTGCTCGGTTCCACCCCATATGACAATGGGGGAATATGATCAATGCCCATTACTCTCAGGGTAGGAAGTGGATGCCCCCGCGTCCCGAAGGTGATGGACAACCGGTAGTGAGCTCTCCACTCCTAAGATAACCACCCAGATTGCTGAGCGATTATTGGCCATACGCTCTCTTAGTTTATTGTTGGTTTTGCAAATATAGGCAAGACCACAAGGACATGTAATTTTATACACCACAAAAGGGGTGGTGCACGTAATACGTTTTAATTGTTATGTGTTTATATATCATATGTGTATGTATCTTTCCAAGTCTTGAGAAAAAGTCCCGCTGAGGACTGAAACGTCGACTTTGCTGCGATATTTTAATAAATAATTTTATCCAGTTGGATAGACTCCATGTGCACCTCTCCTCGTTATATAAGTTAATTATTGCAGAAACCATCTGCACATCTGTGTGTGTGTGTGTGTGTGTATATATATATATACACACACACTGCACAAAAAATATTGCTATAGTAGTCTTGTAAATCAACAAAGTTACCACTTAATTAAATCCAGGCATTGACAAATGTTATAAAATTTTTGTTTCAGTCCTAAAATGAAACCTTTATGAAGATACCTCACTAAGTCCGGAACTTCCCTGGCAAATTCTTATTTACTGTAAATGTCTCCATATTTAATACTCTGAGGGCCACATTACATTTCTGATGTTAACGTTAGCATTAACGTTAGCTGCGGTGTTTACTGCATATTGCGATCCAAACGCAAACGGTTAAGTAACCCGTTTGTGTTTGGTACCTTGCGCTTTTCAGTGCGAGGTTACTGTACGTTGCGCTCCCTATACTTAACATGGGGAACGCAAAGTGTTAATCAGTGTTAGGATTACAATCTACTAGCACTGATTAACGTCTGGCTGTGGTTAAAAGTTAACCACAGCCAGGACTTGTTGTTAACGGATTCTGCAGAAGTGGAATCCTTTAACACCAGCCTAAAAAAACTAAAGACTCAGATACTCACCTCCTGTCCCGCAGCGAGGACCGCGGCTGCAACCGCCTCCTCCATCCAGCGGGAGCAGGGAAAGAATGGCAGAAAAAGTCCCTCCAGTCTCTCCCTGCGTATCACTACGCCAACCGGTCCGATCTCCGAGGTGAGATCCGGCTGATCATGTGACCAGCAGGGAGAAACTCAATGGAGTCCATGGACTCCATTGAGTGAATGCTCGCGGCTGCACTCAGCGCTGCCGCGAGCATCCCGGGGGTTAACGCCCGCAAACAATGCAGGCAGCATTTTTTGCGCCTGCATTGTAATCCAGCGTTAAAACGCGGGCGCAGTTTTTCCTCCCTTGCGCCCGCGTTTTAACACTAGGATTGTAATATAGCACTGAATGTGCTTTGTTTCCATTTTTTTTTGTTACAAATATAATTATACAAATATCCCATATATAATCCCGTTGTGAATTTTCAGTGCGGTTAAAAACATGAAATGGATGGCAGGAGGAACATATACTGGAGAAGCATTAGATTTGGCCAAGCAAACTTTAGAGGAATCGGGACTTACCCACAAAGTGGCTGTGGTGCTCACTGATGGCAGGTATGATACACGAGACCGCAAGTCCCTGGCTTCGCTTTGCACAGTACCCAACATGAACGTAAGTATCTAAGGGAGACTCCTGTGTCAATTATTGTTGTAATGAAATAAAGCAACACTTGCATGAAAAGTCTTAAACAATAAACACAATCACCAAGAATGAAGCAACAAAATAATCACAACTGAAGGTAGGTCCAGGTGTGTTATGTAATTAAAAGTAGCATGTAGATCACAGTGTTAAATCTTTGTGGCAAATCTTTAAAGCCAGGAGGAAACAAATTTCTCATAAATAGAGATTTAAAATGGCAAAAGAGATCAGACAGTAATTGCCATTATCCAACAAAACCCTGTATAGGTTGCCATTGATTCGGATGTTGACACATAGATATTGCAGTAAAACCCTTCCTATAAACTGTCACGTAACCCATTACCAAAGACATGAATATTTTTTTTATTGAAAGCATTAATCCTTCACTACCAAGTAATTTACCAAATAACCATTGTCAGAAACCAGTGTTTTTTTGTAAAATCATTTTTAATTAACTAAACAGTAAGAAATATTTGGGCATATTTCCATTGTATTTCTTACTGTAAATAACCTACTTGGCCAGTAGATGGCACCATCTACTGCCAAATTGAGTTACAGCTGAAGTTCAATTTTATTATTTTTCCCTACATCGGCTGCTGAATGCCCGATATCAGGGCATTCATCAGCCAATTTTACAGTTTTAGCTCTTCTGGCATTATACCCATAGGGCTAAAACTTTGGGGGCACCTTCTGCAGCTCAAAAGCAAAGAAAATTAGTTTGCAGCAAACAAATTTAATTTGCTTTTGGGCTGCAGATCGAGATCGGATGATGCCTTTGAAGCCTGAGATTTCTTGTCTTGGTAGTGAAGGGGTTAACTACTAACAAAAACAGGAATACACATTTTATTTTAATTGAAAGCAGTAAGAAAAGAAATTAAACCACTGACTACCACTGAAATACTATTTTAAATCAGGATTGTGTTTGTCGCTGTGGCGAATCAAAATTCTGCCATCCAGTATGATTGCAATAAAATGCTGGAAGGAGGGATCCCCTGCCATCATAGTTAAGGAAATTTCAACAAACCTTATTGCTGCATTAAAACATCCAAGTATAAGGCAGAATACAGCTAGACCTCTGGTATCACTCAATGCTGTACAGGGATAAGATTCAGGGGGTTACAGTGACTGAAATTCCCTGTACAGTACAAGGTGTTACTCTAATTTTCATAACGGGACATTACTCAACCAAGCGTAGTATTTTTCTCTTTTCTGAATAAAAAGAGCATCATTCTTTAAATACAGAATCTATCCTTTGGCCCCCACATGGAAAAACTCTCATCTAAACTTTACCCTAAACTAGGTGCTTTGTACAGAAACAAATCCTGCCTGAGCCCCGCAGTAAGAAAGCAGATTGTACAACAAATGCTTATGCCGGCTATTGAATACGGAGATGTAGTGCACTGCAAACGCACCTTCATAAACTTACTACATTGTATAACCCATTCTGACGCTTTGTGCTACAATGTAACTACATGACCCCCCACTGTGGCATGTTAAAAGAGCTAAATTGGCCATCGCTGGAATCTAGACGCACTCTTCATTTTTCCAACCTGGTGTTTAAGAGCTTTTCTGGGAAGCTGCCACCCTACCTGAATAGGCTGCTTCCCCTAGCAGTTCCCTCATCCTATAACCTCCGATCCAGGACCAGCACCTTACTTTCAATACCACAATACAAAAAGAAAGTGGCTCGATCCTCATTTTTCTACAGAGCACCGCAGTTATGGAATAACCTCCCAGACACCATCAAATCTTCCACCAGTCTTAAGTCACTCAAGAGCTCCCTATTAACATACCTCGATACAGAATGCACTGTAAACATGTAACATAGTAGCTATATTACTTACATATTTATTTTCTGTGTTAATCTGTGTATTTGTGTTTGATTTTAATATCTTGCATTTATTACTTTGTATTTCTGTAACGACTGTAAAATTTCAATGTTCTTGAACCCAGGACATACTAGAAAACGAGAGAAATCTCAATGTATCCTTCCTGGTAAAATACTTTGCAAATTAATAATAAATAAATAAATAAATAAATGTTAATTGATTAAATGGTTATATCTTAAACTTATATCATATAATCCCCTATAGCACACATGACATAACGTATATATGATGTAATGTAATCTCTGTCATGCGGTTACCATTATTATAAAACCAACCCACACATCTGCCCACAAAGGAAAGTATTTATTATGTATTACTGATGTTGACTCTATAGTTTCCTGTATGGAAAATGACTCCACAGCATTTCTTTTATAGCCGCTCTATTTGCTGTGGATTGTTTATAACCTTGCACTGATAACAATATCTATTCAGACTTTGCACCACACTTACCTCATCCTTTCCATCTCTCATTACATTTTTGTAACTTTAGAATGTTTTATTCATTGTTTTAAGATAAGCTGTTTCCTATTTTTAGCTTTTGACCAGTCTAACAGCTTTTATTTATATCACGTGCAACAATAGAAACAGACATTTCCTGGTTATGACACTTCAGGGATTCTGTTAAGGAATTGACAGTTCTGAGTAATGTGTAAGGAAGAGTACTAGCTTGGCATGTTTGTGTTCCAAATTACACATACTGTAAGTAATAGATTTGATTCCTGAGGAGGAAAGCTTTTCTATATAATTTATTATATTGGTTTATATGGCGCCCCGAAGATTCCACAATGCCGTACAAGACAGGGGGGCAAGAGGTTGATACAGTTTAACCTAAATACATTTGAACAACTCATACTTCAGCTCCCGGAGTCCATGGAGAGAAATGCAACATTGCTCAAGCTCTGAGACAGCTTGCATAAGTGGGATTGTGCAGAAGCTGAAGAAGGACACTGGGAACTATTTGTTCCTACTGTTCTTCTGTATATGTTTAGAAAAGGTGACAGATGGCAGTGCGCTCTGTATTGTGGGACAGAAGGTAGGTGGTTTTTAAGCAGGTTTTTTTTTTACCAATGTTAGTAGATTTTGCACAACAGAACCAGTTAACAAAAGAGTCTCAATTCTGAAAACCGGCTTGAGATGACAATATGAGCTACCAAGGAATAGCCATTATTCTCGCGTTGATCCATTGTTCTATAAAGTATAGGAGCTGCTAATTTACAGTAAGGGGGCACTAATTCCAAGTCGGTATAATGGCTCAAGCTGTTACACTAACAACTGGAGCCATTAAGTATATTGGCTCCAATCATTAACTTAACGACTGGGGGTCCTATTCCATGGTTGTCATTAAAAGTGAGATGCTAATGGGAATCTTGTGCGTGAGCTGGTTTCCATTAGTGTCGTACTAGTTTCAACACCCGTATTCTGAGTGAGCCGCATTGTCAATAGCCCAAGTTGCAATAAGTTTATGGCTATGCACTGCTATCTGCACCAGGAATCCAGAGGACACCATGGAGCCAGATATGATCATGTTGGAGCTCTGCAGGAGCTCGTCCGAGAGGAGTCAAGCCAGGATGGCGGAAAGATTCAGGAGGACACTGGGAACTATTTGTTCCTAGTGTTTGGCTAGGTAGAGAGAGAGGAAGTGGTGGATTGCTCTGCTCTCTTCACTGAGGGATCTGGGGTGAATATGGGATTTTGTGCTGCTTTTAAATGACTATGTTAAGTGATTTTACTTCTGTGGAATCAATTAACAGTTGTTACAAGATGTTATTCATTGCTGAATAACACCAGGCGCAGATGAAGGATAAGCAAGGTTGGAATAGCTTGTTGTTCTTCTGCAGGCTACACATTAACATCTCCCATATAAAATATAGGAGACGTCAATGTACAGTAAGCAGTTGCACAGCTTGTGTCTTGGATGGGAAAGGATGGATTGATTTTAAACTGAGCGCTCAAAACGTTATATTGTACGCTTCTCACACGCTGCTTAAAGTCAACCATGGAATAGGGCCCGAGGTTGGAATAGGGCCCTCTTTGTGCTGCCGACAGAGATGCAAATCCAGACATGCTGCACTAAAATTTATTAATAATGCCAGATATTATTTAGATATCTAGATCATCCAGATATCATATCTAGATGTATCCCTAATGTTATGTTTCATATAGGTGATTGGAATAGGCGTTGGTGATATATTTAGGAGAGCTCCTCACATGAAAGTATTGCAAGAGATCAGCTGCCAAGGCACCAAAGCTCAAGGAATGCACGTCCATATAACAGAATACACTGAGCTGCTTGAAGATTCCATCTTTGAAAATATTACAAAGTATATATGTAAAGGTCAGTTTAGTATGCATGTCTCTACCTTTCCTTTTAAATTATTTTCTTTAATCTTTCACAATATACATATATTTTTGTTATTTTCAGACTCTGTGTGTCCTGACTTCAACTGTCAAGGTAAGGGATCTGTACGACATTACATATAAATATATCAGCATGAAATTCATTCTTCAAGAAAAAAGGGATCTTTGAAAGTTGACTTGTACATTCAAAACTGGACAATTTGAGATACGTACACATAACAAATTAATGAAATGCCACATGGACAAAACAGAAGAAGAAAAATCAATCGCATAATGGGTGAATTTTCCAGCCGGTGACTCAAACAGTCCAAAAGATATTCTGAGGGATACTGTATTTGCCTTTTGTTACAATGTATTTGTTGCAGTTTATATGGTATATCCTTTTGGAATATACTTCATTTGTTCATGTTTTAGCAAACATCATTGTAACTACCATCATTGTAGTTCATTGATATTCTCATTTATTTTAACTTACATATTATTGTTTGGGTGCAATTTTCCACTATATGTGGTCACATATTTTTGCACTTTGTATGTTTAACCCCTTCGTGCTGAAACATTTCACCCCTGTGTGCTGAGCTCATTTTCACAATTTTTTCTCATCATGTTTAAATGTGATTTGAAGTCATGTTTTATTATAGAACCCAGTCAAATTATACATCTTTTTTTTCAGCATAATCAGGAGATTCAAAACATATCATTTCTATGTGTATACGTCATGACCCATCAGTACACTATGTTATAATGTCAAAACAAAAAACGGCATTTCCATTTAGATTTCAATCATTTGCATTTGGAGTGTCACATCTGGGGCTCGGAGGGGGCCCCGGCACCCGGCAGCGCTGTCGACCAGCCGGGTGCCAGGAGTTGCGCCAGCTTCAGGTCGTCGGGTGGGAGATCAGGAGGTGGGGCATGGCATGATGACGTGGACCCGCCGTGCTTAAAAGCAGACAGCGCAATCCGGCTCATCTCCCTGTCGTGGAGTTTGCTTCCCTCAGTGCTGAGTGATTCGTTCTAGCGATTCACTGACTCCTTTTGCGTTTATTCAGTTGATTGTGAGAGACCCAGCTTGTATGAGAACCACCCTTTGTGTACCAGTTTAGGCTATTCCTGACCACTCTGATTCTTCGTGATTTGGCTTGTATGATAACCACCCTTTGTGTAGCAGTTTCTGGCGATCCTAGACGACTCTATTTTAATTTCCTTATATTTCTATTAAGCAACCTCCGTTTAACCCTGTCCTGAGTATATCTTCATACCAGATATATATATGTGTTTGTGTCCCTAGAGGTAGCCAGACTACCAACCACCTAAGGATCAGAGGGATAGATAGGGACTGTCTAAAGGGACTTGCATCGTGATCTATATAGAGGAATACATGACATGGAGTGGGTGAGCCTTACTCGCCGAACGAAAATACTGGCCCTTCTGCTACCCTCACACAATTACCTGCATACTGAGTATGGTCTTTGTCCTGTGTCGCTCTCCCTGTATAATCTCTAGATCAGCTTCTGATCCCGATCCATGAGATCTGGACATCCTGCGGTTTGGTGAATAGTTCAATGTAAATGTGTAGATTTTGTAGTTAATTATTAGCCTTGACAAAAGCTTGGGTTAGGTCTGTAAGCATGACTATTTGTTTGTTGCCCTAAATTTCAGTTTTAAGGGATTATACAAGTACCAGACCTGTCACTTTTTCTTTAAATCTAAATTCGACACCAGACACCCATGTCTGTCTTCCCAGTTTATATGAATATTTGTTTGTTGTTTTTTATTAAAACAACTTTTGTATTGCAGTTGAATTTGAAGAACCCACAGATATCGTCTTCTTGTTGGATGGATCAAGCAGCGTTGGCTATGATAACTTTGAAAATGTGAAGGGATTTGTTAAAAAGGCAATTACCCTTATCCTGTCAGAAGAAATGAACTTAAATAAAATGCTAAGAGTACTAGTTCTTCAATACAGCAGCTCAGGAATGCAGAAAGTAGAAGTCCCTTTCACCAAAGAGATAGAAGATTCCATACAACGAGTATCAAGAATCTCATATATGGACGAATCGACGGATCTACCTGCTGCTTTAAGGTTCCTTGCAAACTACCTCAGGAGTAACGGGCGTCCCAATGTTCTGAGGAAGATTATTATCTTTTCAGATGGCAGGTCATCAGGAATTGCGCAAAATCAAATTGCCGTACAGGCTGCAGCAATCATGAACCCCAAAACCGAACTGTTTGCAGTTACTGTGGGAATTTTTAACGAGGTGGGAATCTGCCAACTTCTCAGCGGAAAAGAAAATAGTTTCAACTATGATCAAATAGAGAAGAAGGTGTTCCGCGTTTATGAATACGGTGATTTATTAAAAAGAATCACCTTGCAAAGTTTTCTAGTGAAAATTACATAAGCTATTTGTAACAAAATGTGAATTTAGTGGAAAACAAAATCACTGTATTGTTATTTGTTATTTCACTTATTTTGTCTTTAGTTCAGCATGTCCAGTTTTTTTTTTCCTGTAGATCGGATAAGTCGTGTTAGTCCAGATGTCAAAATCACCAGAGTATAGCAGGGCGTAGTGATACCGTTTATAATGGATTAACGCTACATTTAAAAGACAAGCATTCCAGAGTATAACTCTCTTCTTCAGGTCTGGAAGCTATACTGAACAAAATCATAGAATTGAACACTAAAGAACAGAGCAGAAGGGTGGGGGTTAGGACAGATTGTCATAAATACCAAAGAGTGGAATGGTATGGTCAAGAAAGGCAAATAGGAGAGATCATAGGCACATAAAACAACAGATATGGGCGTATGATCTCTCCTATGTTTACCTTTCTTGACTATACTATTCCCCTATTCAGTATTTACGACAGTATTTAGTATTCAATTCTATGATTTTGATTTAGCTCAGTAAAGCTTCAATACCTGAAGAAGAGATTTATGCTCTCGAAAGCTTGTCTTGTAAATGTAACGTTAGTTCAATAAAAAGGGTATCACTACGTACTGCTATACTCTGGTAATTTTTCTGTTAACAAATGGAAAGTATTGGGTTATTCAGAGAGGTGAAAACCAGGAGAATTGGCAGGAGAAGAGAACAATCTAGACCAAATAGCCGATTTGGAAAATTAGATAAATGGGAGAGTTTTTCTGGTTTGGCTATTTTGACATAGAATTTTCCCTTCTCCAGTCATTCTCCTGAGTTTCACCTCTCTCTGAATAACCCTGCATGTAGAACAAACAATAGTGACACAAAAATGAAGTGCTACTTAATGGGTTTAGGGGTTGTAATAAAAAAAATGTGTATTCTGAGGTAATTCTTTGTGATGTCTGCCATTGTAAGCTCTTATTTTTTAATAAATGTCATAAAATGGGCTGCAAGGTGCAGTACACGTGCTTTAATGCATCGTAATAGGCAGCTTTTGTAGTGCAATATGCGCAAACCTTTTCTCTTTTAATACAAAGCTTGGCCTAGAAGATCAGTGTTTTTCAAACCTCTCCTCAAGTACCCCTAACAGGCCAGGTTTTAAGAGTTACCTTGGGGGAAATGCAGACTGAATCCTGCAATCACTGAGCAGCAAATCATATCACCTGTGCTGTGCTTCAGATACCTGGAAAACTTGCCTGTTAGGGGGATTTGAGTGTCTATAGAGGTGAGGAAGGCAGCGAGATCTACTAAACAATGCTTCCCACTTCTTTTTGAAAGACCTTGCAATTCAAACAAAATAATAAACATGGAAACCGTAAATAAGAGGGAATCGCTGGGTTTATTAAACATAACAGGAATGAGTATGGGGGTGGTTTAAAAATACATATAGGGTTATTCAAAGAGATTCGAAAAGTCACCGCACGTTCGGCGACTTTTCGTTCTCTTCAATTCGGTGCAAATCGGCTTTCCCATTTCGGCAACCCTGCGGTGTATTCAGCAAGCACCACAGGGCTGTCCAAGTGCAGGGAAAAGCTGCCGAAAACCCGGCGAGAACCCGGCGAATGCACGCCGAAAACCAGCAAAAAATCTGATTAACCCGTCGAAGACACCGGAAAAACCCGAGCAGGAGCCGATCACACGCAGCGAAGCCATCGGAAAAAGCCGACACCGCAGAAGAAGGCAGTGAATAAAATAGCAAAACAGTTTGCTTGAATGATTGAAAAGTGAAACGCTGTTTGCAAAGAAACTACTGAGCGAAAATGTCTGAAATTTGCATATGCGGTCCAGGGAATGATAATAAAAAGGGCTGCTACAGAAAAAATAAGTTAAAAAAAAATGCTTAAAATATCCTAAAAAAATCTATAAATAAACAGACTCTTTACTGCAGAATTTTATAATAAACGGTTTATTAGATATTGAATTAAAACGGGAATATTTTTAACATTGAAGCCTATGGGATTCTCCTGAATAAATCTGTTGAATTAAACCACCGAATGGCAGGACATTTCGGGAACCTTTCACTGCTGGTTTGTGTTCTCTGAATAGTCGAAGCAGTGCTTTTTTATGGGGTTTTCACTGCCCTCAAACAGGCACCGAACAGACACCATATGTGCAGGCAATTTGCCAGGATTTGGCGAATTGCCTGCTCTCTGGATAGCCGAATGGCCAAGAAAGGGAACCGAACGCTGAAAATCAGTGTTCGGTTACCTTTCTCCAGCCATTCGGATCTCTTTGGATAACCCTGATAGACACATTGCTATAAACAGCCATCATTCATCCATTCGTTCACTAACTTGATCCTGCATATTTCAATTGGACTTGCAGAAGTATGATCCGGGGAGTTACAGGAACTTTATTGTTATTGTTCCAAATAATGTTACGATTCAAGCAAGATTGAGAGAAACAGTAACACACTGATAAAGCTACCCAGTGGTGTATTTAGGTTTTGTGCTGCCCTAGGCCTGACTAAACTCGTGCACCCCCTAATTTAAATTTGACGCACCCCTTCCTGTCAAGGGCACACCTCTTCCTGGTTAATCCCCACCCTTCCTCTTTAAGCTCCACCTTTTCCTCTTAGAGCTCCGCCTTTTCCTCTCTTTATATTAAAAGTGGATACCAAGTGCCTACTTGTATATTTTGTATACCATTTCAAATGTATCTATTGAGATAAAGAAAATTCTGAAATGTTTAGATTCAAGTATTTTTACAAAGAACAGCCACGCATGTCAAGTAAACGGGATCACAGCCGCTCTAATTGGTGGAACAATAAAATCCACAGAAACGTGCACTGCATATGAGCGTATCACAGAGCTGCATAGCAATAAAAGCCACAGAAATGGGCACTGTGTATGAGCATATCAGAGCTGCAAAGCAATAAAACCCACAGAAATGGGCACTGTGTATGAGCATATCAGAGCTGCAAAGCAATAAAACCCACAGAAATGTGCAGTGTGTATGAGCATATCACAGAACTGCACAGCAATAAAACTCACAGTAATGTGCAGTGTGTATGAGCGTATCCCAGAGCTCCAGGGCAATAAAACTCACAGTAATATGCAGTGTGTATCACAGAATCCACAGCAATAAAACTCCCAGCAATGCAATGTGCAGTGTGTATGAGTGCATCAGAATTCACAGCAATGCAATGTGTGGTGTGTGTCAGTGTATCAGAATCCACAGCAATAAAACTCCCAGCAATGCAATGTGCGGTGTGTATGAGTGCATCAGAATCCACTGCAATAAAACTCCCAGCAATGCAATGTGTGGTGTGTGTCAGCATATCAGAATCCACAGCAATAAAACTCCCAGCAATGCAATGTGCGGTGTGTATGAGTGCATCAAAATCCACTGCAATAAAACTCCCAGCAATGCAATGTGTGGTGTGTATGAGTGCATCAGAATCCACTGCAATAAAACTCCCAGCAAACCGAGTGTGTATGAGCACACAGCAATTATTTATTCTACATTTACCGGCCTCTGTCCGCGGTAGGGCTGTGTGCAGAGTCAGCAGGGACTGTGTACAGACTCAGCAGGAGGTCCCTCCAGGCCACGTTAGGATCATGGCTGTGCCTGTGCGTGGAGCCATCTTGTCAGCAGTGGGGTGCCACTGCCAGAGGGTGCACCGTGGCTTTGATTCCCTGCCCGGTGGGTGTGTAGTCCAGAATAGAGTGACAGTCCATGTTAACGAAAGGGCGGGCAGCTGCGTGCATGCGTGTCACGTGGTTCAGCCAGTCAGGTGGTACTGAGACTCAGTACCACCTGACTGGCCGGACCGAGTGTGACCTGCACGCAAGCAGCCTCACCAGGAGCCAGGCAGCTCAATGACAAATTTCTATCACTGCAGTGCTGGTTAAGGAAAGGTCCACTTTAAACAGCAGTAAGCAGACAGGGCTTCATATTCTGCTGAAACCCCCCCCCTTTACCTGCCGTTTACTGTCATCTTCTCTCTCTGGACACAAATCACATCCCCCTCCTCTCCTTGAGCTATGCGGAGGGGAGGAGCTATGGAGGGAGGAGAGGGGGATTTTTATTCTATTCGATTTATATTCCGTATGCAAACGCCATGCTCCGCTGCTCGTTGTTTGAGAACACAGCTCAAAGCTGACACACAGTGACAGTGGCACCTCCTAGTACCCCCTAATGACACCCCAATAATCACTGGTACCTGGGGCGGCCCGCCCTCCGCCACTCCTCTAAGTACACCACTGCTCTGGTGATATGCTCACACACAAGTTTGGCGAACTGCCAGCAAGTACGGTGCTGTTTGAAGGCAGTGCAAATCCCCATAGAGAAGTAATGGTTAATCTATTCAGAGAACACCAAACAGCAGAGAAATGTCAGTGAAATGCCCTGATGTTCGGTGGTTTCAATCAGCAGGTTTTTCAGGCGAACCCCATAGGTTTCAATGTTAAAAATATTCCCGTTTTTTATGCAATATCTAATAAACCATTTATTATTTTAATCTGCAGAAAAAGTCTTTATTTATTTATTGATTTTTTTGTACCTTTTAGTGATTTTTCAGAATTTTTGGGCTAAATTCCCCCCCTTTTTTTTAATAGCGGTTCTCCTTTTTCTGTAACAGAACTTTTTTTATCAATCATAGGATCTTATATGTAAATTCCAGACATTTTCGTTCAGTAGTTCTTTTGAAAACAGCAGGCCATAGGTTTGCGGTGGCAGCATACAGCGGCCGACTCCATGCACTTTGGGGACCCTGCGGTGAATGGTGAATTCACTGCAGGGTTGGGAAATTTTATTCCCCGGAGTGCAGGGAACTACAGAACACCAAAATGTTGGCGTCATTTCGGTGCTCTGTGAGTAACCCAATTAGTGGTGAGGTTTTTTGTTGCCCCCTGGAAAGTGAAAGCCTAGGCGTTGCCTAGCCAGGACATACTTGAAAATTAGTGACATCTCAATGTTTCCTTCCTGGTAAAATAGTTTGTAAAAGTAAAAAAAAAAAAAAGATTTTTTTTTTTTTTTTTTTAGGGGTGGGGCCACCCAGCGGGCCGCCGCCCCCTGGAAAGTGCCACCCTAGGCCTGGGCCTTGTTGGCCTAGGCCAAAATACACCAGTGAAGCTACCTCATCTGTCGCTGTGGTGGTATTGGTGGAACAGCAACAGCACCGTTGATACCTGCCTCTATATATCTTGTGAAATAATTGTATTTGACCTGAAACTTACAGTTTTACAGCTTTGCCCATTACCAGAGTTTATTTATCAAAATGGAAATTAAATGAATTACAATGATTTGTTTGAGAAATGATTTCTGAGAAAAGAGCATGAATTGAGAGACAGTCTTACAAGGCATTCCCAAACTCAGGAAAGACAACCTAATTAATTTATGGTCATTATTTTACATCTGATAGCTGTGTATCATTACTATTACGAATATGTTTTAAAACTCTATGGGCCCTATTACATACATAACGTTAACGCTCAGCTGTGTGAGCGTTAACATTAGCTGTGGGGGCCCTAGCGGGGGAAGACCATATTTCATTCTGAACGCGATTCGGAACTTGCGCTTTTCAGTGTGAGCTTACTGTACTTTGCGTTCCCTATGCTTAACATGCGCAAATGTTAATTAGCGTTAGGATTACAAAGTCCTTACGCTAATTACAGTCAGGGCCGGATTAAGATCTCTATGGGCCTGGAGCTGAATATTTTGGTGGCTTTTTTTTGGAATTTAGTTTAACGAAAACCTATTTCAGGTTATTTAATAGTGCGGATAAGGTATATCTAACCAGGCAGATACTGTGTGATTAATTTTGCATTCAGATATCATTTAACCCTTTCGCTGCTGAGGCTTTTCCCGCCTCTGTGCTGAGGTCATTTTTACCGGGTTTGCTCATCATGTTTAAATGCGTTTTGAAGGCTTATTTTATTATATAACCCAGACATATTATATATCGTTCTTTCCGTCAGACTCGGCAGATTCATAATATGTCATTATTATATGTATACGTCATGTCCTGCCTGTATATTATAACAAAAAATGCAATAAAATATGAATTTTCAATAATTTACAACGTGTAAAGTGTTTTTTTTTCACATTTTAACATGCGAGCAATTGCGGTTATATTTTGTATGGGGTGCGCTTGTTAAAAAAATTAGAGATGGGGTCTCGTTACATTTTTTTTTGGGGAAAATTACGCGATTTATAACAAACGCACCGCATACAAAAATCGTTAGTGCAGCATCATTCTTCACATTATAATTGAAATGGGAACAATATTGCTGCATTAACAAACCAAAAAAAAAAAAAAACTTGTTTATTTTTTTTTTTATAATTTGTTTTTAAATATTTTTTTATTTTTATTTTTCATTTTTATTTTTTTTAAAAAACTTTTTTCACAGTCGTGTTTGGTATCGTTGGAACGGCCATGCTCTGGCCGATCCAACAGTACCAAAATTTAACTCCTAGCTGCCACGGATCGGGAGACAGGGGGTTCATTGGAACCCCCTATCTCCACCGTTGGTGGCAGCTAGGGGTTAACTCCAGGACTGGCGTCATCGTGCTATGCACGATGACGCCAGTCCTCAGGGGGAGTTCCCGGAGGCTTGGCCGACATCCAAGATGTCGGCCAGCTCCGGGAAAGGATCACGAACCGAACTTTTCAGCGCCGATTCGTGATCCGGCTCCTCAGGGGTTAATGAGAGCCACCGTTTGGAAGGGCAGGCTGTGCCCTTCCAAGCGGTGCCTGTATTAACCCCCTGCTCCCCGGCAATCGGGAGGGAGAGAGGTCCGAAGGACCTCCCCCCCCTCCCTTTCAGGCGCCTCCTCCGCACATGCGGGGGGGCGCCTGAATTAGATGTCATCGCGTCGCCGCGATGACATCTAATGTCCCCGCCGGGCTCCCGAGTGCTGGGCTGACATCCAAGATGTCAGCCCGCACCGGGGGGGCGCAGCCTCCTGTGCACAGGAGAACCACTTGGCTGGACGCGCTGAGCGCGTCCATAGCAGCCAAGTGGTTAAAGAGTGTAAAATAATTTTTTACCATTTTATTATCCAAACCTTTGTGGTTATACAATCTATAGGGAATGGAACTAAAAATAAGTAAATAAAAAAAAAAAAAATCCGTTTTCTTTTAGATTTTACATGCTCACGTTTGGTATCAATGCAAAGGCCAGACTCTGACCTGTCCAATTACACATCGCTTGACTTTGTCAGCTGTAAAGATTAGTGACGCAGGGGTCCAAAGTCCCCCTGCGGTTTAGGTTTTTGATGTAACAGTTCGTAACAACGGATTGTACCATCACCTCCACACTTGTAGGTGACATGAGAAATGTGATGGTGAGTTAGTGCAGCATCATTGTTCCCTTTATAATTCAAAAGTGAAAAATATTGTTCTTTTTGGGAAAAAAAAGAAAAAATTAAGAAATATTTATTCTTTTATTTTTATGGTTACATAAAACCTGGTCATGCTCTGGCCTTTCCAGTGATACCTCACATGACCCTGTAGCTGCTATGGAGTTGGAGATACAGGGGTCCAAATGCCCATCAATGCAGACATTGTTATCCTTTCTCTGGGCCTATTCTGGGGCCTGGGCCTGGAGCTGCTGCTCCATCAGCCCCTATGTTAATCCGCCCCTGATTACAGTCCCACTGCGGTTAACTCAAAAATTGGATCAGCAGATCAAGATATATCGATATTGGAGCACCGGATGGAAACCCGAGATATCTTGCTCTCGATAGTGAAGGGGTTAATGTTCATTTTACAGTTGAAAGAGCTGACACTACGCAAGTGCAACTAAGGCTAAGGTCAGACGAAAGCATTTTTAACGTGCGTTTAGCCGCACGAAATCACGGCCGTGCTAGCAGCAAATGACGTCCAATGCCGGGGAACATACGACGAACGGCCGCACGAAAGTTCGTCCGTGCAACGCAAGTGGTAAACGAACGCATTTTTTCGAGAACGTCAAACCGCTACTACTGACGTACAGAGTGCGCTGCGGCCGCATAGCGGCGTGTTTGCGTGATTGGGAGAAGTCAGATGCTGCACACGTCCGGCCAACATAACGTCCAGACGCAAAAGGGTTTTATTGATGATACGGACGAAAATGCGCATCGTATGACCGCTATCGCGTATTCCGTGAAAAAATGCGTCCATTCGTTCGAACGCACTTTTTTACGGACAACGTGAAAAATGCGTTCGTCTGACCCTAGCCTTAGCTGTGTCAGCTGACCTGCATCTGCTGGCAACTGAATAGAGGCCCTTGTATATTCAATCTATTTTCACAAGTTTATTTTATCTCACCAGTACGAAGGCTAGGGTCAGGCAAACGATTTTTCACGTCTACTGTCAAAAAGTGCATTGATGCATCCGAACACATTTTTTCATGCAAGACGCGATAGCGGTCATACGATGCGCAATTTCGGCCGTTTGTTATACGGATCCAAACTAGGAAACTTTGGGTGTCTGGACGTTATGTTGGCCGGACATGAGCAGCATCTGACGTCTCCTAATCACGCACACACGCCGCTATGCGGATGCAGCAGACGCAGCACACTCTGTACGTCAGTACTAACGGGTCAACGATCTTGCGAAAATGCGTTCGTTTGCCGCTTGCGTTGCGCGGCTGAACTTTCGTGCGGCCGTACTTTGTATGTGGGCCTGCGTTGGACGTCATTTGCTGCTACCATGGCCGTAAAAAAGTGCGGCTAAACGCCGCCTAAATGATGAATTTAGAAGCACATGCCCAGTATAATGAGAAAGCCATATCTAGTTCTATCAAGCACACTTTTAACCCCTTCACTACCAAATTCTTTTCCAAAAAAAACCCTATTGTCAGGAACCAGTATTTGTTTGATAAAAAAATTAATCAATCATACAGTAAGAAATATTTGGGCATATTTCCAATGTATTTCTGTAATAACATATTTAGACAGTAGATACTGTCTTCATATTAAACATTTTATCAGCAAAACATCATGCATCTCAAAAGTATGTGAAAATAGGAACCTATGATGACTCTGAAGATTATGGTTATACCCATCACATTTTTCTGCATTTGAAATGTAACAGGTTAAAGAATAAATCTTAAACATATAAAAACACTACTTCTTAAATACCAAGCTAATATACAAGACCTTTGCAAAATGAACTTTAAGGGTATTACTTGCCTGACCTTTGTTTCCATCTAAGTGTTTACTCACTGCATAAGAATGTAACCAGCTCAGACATACCATGATTCAAAGATACCAGGGAACAGTAGTTCAAATGTTTCCATAAGTTAAAGCCGTCAAATGAAACTACAATGGAAACTACTGCTTTACATGAATAAATGGGTTCAGCTCAGGACTCAAATAAATAGCTAGGTGAGCATGTGGACCGGCAAAGCTACCTCTTAGGATAGGGTCCAACGAGCGCATTCTGAGCGCACTGTGCGTCCGTGCACAACGGTCGTACTTTCTGACTGACGACAAGGTAGTGGCCACACAGTCCGTTTTTGTGACTGACCTTTTTTTTGACTGATGTAGAAGGGAAAATAAATTAATATGAAAAACATTTTGTCCGTCAAAATGCTGGACGTCAAAAATGCAGTCCGTCTGACTTCGTTCCATCACTCACTGTAAGGATCATCGCCGCCGGCGTAATAAAAAGCCTAAACCCAGTGCTGGCTCATAGTAGTGAGACTTTCAATAGCAGTACCACTACTCACCTCTGCCGGTGCAATGCTCAGGTGTTGCCTAGATCACCTACTACTCCTGCATAAAACCAGGCCACACCTGAAACTCAACGCTTCCACATTGCCTTGGAAATATCCAAGCTGTTAGGAGCTACCTGCGATTCCTCCAAGAAACCTATGACCCATACTCTGCTGGATCCTACCCTCTCAAGACTACTCCTGTTACAGTTCCACCTGCACTCGCCCCCCCCCCCCCCCTGGATCAACAGGCTTAAATTCTGATAATTTATTCACTTCACGCTGCAGTTCCTGGCTCTCCACTAGGCTGCACCAGCGTCACATCCCCACTCCACCTCCAATCCACCACGTGCTCTCCCTCACTTTGCATGCTGGGAGAGGCAGGGCTGAGATGCAGCTGCTACTATGGGCCACAGGAAAAAAGGTAATGATTGTCAAATAAATACTTTTTTATTAAGCTTGATGCCAGTGTCTTTATTTATGAGAGTTTACAATCTAAGAGTAGAGGAGAAAGATTGTAAACTCTGGAGCAGTGTCCTAAGTGGAGAGGGGACCCTGCCCCAGAGCTTACAATCTAAGCGGAGAGGGGACCCTGCTCCAGAGCTTACAATCTAAGGGAGGCTTGAGGAGAAGAGGTGGGTATGTGTGCATGCAGGGAAGGTGAGTGTGTATAAATATATATATATATATCACAGTGTGTGATATATATATATATTTGGAGTGGGGAGCCTGGTGTGTGTCACTATCTGTGTGGGGGGCAGGGGGTCATGGTTTGTGTATACAGAGATGGCCTTAAAAAACACTTCCCTTAGTGCGTTGATCCTGGGTGTATATATATAGTAGTGACTAGTGCGGTGCATTGAATGGCATTAACAGACTAGAAAATGCAACACTCTGATCAGACGCTTACACCTTTATTCTTCTATTAGACTTGCTTCATGTTTCGCAGCCTTTGTATTAATACGCTTTATTTTATGACTGTCCCCCTTCATGACATTGTCAAAACGGCAGAATATGGATGCCATTAAAATGTTGCCCCCCTCTGGAAAAATTTCTGCGGACGCCCATGCTGTAACCTGTATTCTGCTCTAGTTCTCTCTAGCCCTGTAACCTGTATTCTGCTCTAGCCCTGTAACCTGTATTCTGCTCTAGCCCTGTAACCTGTATTCTGCTCTAGCCCTGTAACCTGTATTCTGCTCTAGTTCTCTCTAGCCCTGTAACCTGTATTCTGCTCTAGTTCTCTCTAGCCCTGTAACCTGTATTCTGCTCTAGTTCATATATATATCTCTCCGCCCCGGAACCAGCACCTTACACACAAAGCTTTGTGCACTCTGTGCGTCCGTTCTAGCGGATTTCCGTTCTTGCCTAACCTGTGCCCGTTTGCTGCGTCCATTATGCGTCCGCAGTTCCGTGCGGATGTACTTTGTGTGTGGGGCTCCATTGGTCATAATTATTATATGCTATAACGGACGTACAAATGTGCGGCAACACGGACATGATCAGTGCGCTCGTCTGACCCGAGCCTAATACTCAACAAAAATGCTGCAAACAACCTGCTATAGATATGTCAGAGCTTACTGCGGAGGCTATTGTGTTATATTAGTGATATTAATGAAATAATTGTGTGTATATGTATGATATTATATATATATATATATATATTTATTTTGTTTGTACACATGTGTATGTGTGTGTCAGGTCCAGAAATATTGGGACTGCTCATGATCCTAAGCATACCACCTCATCAGTGAAGCATGGTGGTGGTATTGTCATGGCGTGGGCATGTATGGCTGCTAATGGAACTGGTTTTCTTGTATTTATTGATGATGTGACTGGTGATAAAAGCAGCAGGATGAATTCTGAAGTGTTTCGTGCAATATTATCTGCTCACATTCAGCCAAATGCTGCAGAACTCATTGGACGGGAAAGTTTGATTTATGATTATTCTGTCCCATTACTTTTGGTCCCTTGAACAAGTGGGAGGCACATCTGCAAACTGCTGTAAGTCCTACACCGTTCACCTGAGTTGGATGTACATACCCTCAAATTAAAGCTGACAGTCTGCAGTTAAAGCACATTGTGTTTGTTTCATTCCAACTCCATTGTGGTGGTGTATAGAGCCAAAGATGTTAGAATTGTGTCGCTGTCCCAATATTTCTGGACCTGACTATATATATATATTAGTAATTCAAAGAGAATCAAAGTCACCGCACGTTCGGTGACCTTTATTCGGATCTCTTTGGATAACCCTGATCGTTATATATAGATATAAATCTTAGCACTTTTGGATCCGTACAGGCGACCCTCCCTTCGGCTAGGGACAGATGAGCGCATTTTCTGCGGCCACCGTCAAAATGTACGTCGATGCGTGCGCACGCATTTTTTCACGGAATACGCTTAAGTGGTCAGACGATGCGCAATTCTGGACGTATTTCATGACGATGGGGTGAAAAGAAGTCTAGGGAAATCCGGCTGTTTGAACGTTATGTTGGCCGCACACTAGCAGCGTCTGACATCTCCTAATCACGCACACACGCTGCTATGCGGCCGCAGCGCACTCTGTACGTCAGTACCAGCGGTTTAACGTTCTCGAAAAAATGCGTTCATTTTCCACTTGCGTTGCGCGGCCGGACTTTTGTGCGACCGTACTTTGTATATTGGCTGTCATTGCCCGGCATCTGCTGCTAGCACGGCCGTGATTATGTGCGCCAGAACGCGCGTTCGCACTGCCTCAGTCTGACCCTAGCCTTCTTCTTTATCAAAACACATTTCGCCCTTTAATGTGGCTTCCCCAATCGGTAATGAGTGTACAATGCTCATGGAATACTTTTATAGCCATTAGGTGATGACATTATTGGTAAATTAACAACACTTGTGTTTAATTTTCAGCACTGATGTGTTCCGGACTACAAACGTGCATAAGATAACTTCCTGCCATGGCAACGTATGCCTAGAGTAATATGGCAGTGTGTGTCCACAATCACAACTCCCTGTCATGGCAAAGTGTACCCAGAATCATCACTCCCTGCTATGGAAACATGTGCAGAAAGTAGCTCCCTTGTGCTGTACAATGGGTGAGACAGAATAACAAATCTACTGTTCTGTGTGATTAACTTGCATGTATAAGAGAGGACCCTGCTCGAGAGCTTACAATCTAAGAGAGGGGTGACACTCTAGGTGAGGGTAAATGGAGTACATAAAGTAGTGGGGTGCAGGTGGGAATTTGGTGCAAGAAATTTACAGTGGGGGAATCATGGAGTGAGCCGATAGGCTTCTCTAAAGTAATGTGTTTTCAGAGACTTCCTGAAGGACTGGAGATGGAGACAGTCTGATGTTGCGGGGGAGGAAGCTCCATAGAAAGGGGACAGCTCGGGAGATGACCTGAAGGCGAGAGTTGGGGGGTATGGATACGATGAGACGATAATATCAGATTACTGGCAAAGTGAAGTGGTTGGTAAGGGATGTACCTGTTAATAAGGGAGATGTAGGCAGGGGCGTGGTTATGGAGAGTTTTGTTCAAGAGCACCAATATTTTGAATTTAATTCTAAAGGAAACAGGAAGCCAGTGTAGAGAATGACAAGGAGAGAGATGAGAGGAGCAGGAGGTGAAGTGGATGAGTCTGGCACAGGCAATCATTACAGACAGAAGGAGAATGTGGGATCTCTTAGGCTCGTGTCAGACGAGCGCACCTAGTGCGCCCGCACTTACTGGCGCCCGTTGCAGACGCGTGATGCAGTGATGGGGCCGGTCACACGCTTGTGCGCATACACGTACTGCACGCGCAGTAAGTGTCCGTGTAGCGAATCTCTCCGTTGATGCTCTAGAAAGCGTGTCAACGGAGCTGCAAAGCACGATCCTCCATAGGACGATTGCGATTTGCACAGCTGAGCGCACTCAGCAGCAGCGGAGAGTAGAAGGAACGTCCACTCTCACGGACGTTCCATCCACTCTGCGGTACGCTCGTCTGACACGAGCCTAAAGGTATGAGAGAAGGAGGTTACAGTAGTCAAGGTGGGAGATAATAAGGGCATGGATGAGTTACACTCTAGAGGGACATATTAGATACATATAGATACTAGGGACATATTAGATACCATTGGAAAGACCAGAGTGTGGCCTTTCCAATTATACCAGATATGACCAGGTTTATACAAAACTAGCAAATAAAAATATTTTTCCCCTATTGCTCACCCTACAATTATAAAGTAAACAGGGACACAGCTCTAACTGACCTCATTTCCTACAACGACAGCAAGTGTGGAGGTGATGGCACAACACATTGTTTCATTGACAACCTAGCCAACAGCACTGTAGTGAGGAGAGACAGGTGGACTTCGGAACCCTGCAGCTCTGAATTTTACACTACACAAGGTAAGGTGAGGTGTCAGAGTATAACAATTCTAATTAATCCAATTATGACCACGTAATGTGTAAAAATAAAAAATTCAACTAAAGTTAAATGCATTTTTTTTTCTGTTCTAAGGCCGAGCCTTTTCTGTGCTTTTACTTATTGCAGTGACATTGTTTGCTTTATAACTCACCTTCCCATTTCCCACACCAGGACTAAATATGAAAGTGATGACGGCGTTATTACACATTGGTTCATCTAAAACACAAGCTCTGCTGTGAGGAGTGCAGGCATACTTAGAAGCCCTGTATCTCCATTATTTACACCCCACAAGGTTAATTTATGTCACTGTACAGGTCAGGGTCTGGCTTTTCTAATGATACCAAACATGACCGTGTAAAATGTAAACCAACAAAAAAAGAAAACACCCTTTTTCCCCTTTTTTTTTGTTCCAATGCAAAGCAAGTTTTGCTATCCTACTGAAAAATTGCCAAAAATATAGCAGCAACAAAAAAATGAAGGGGTGAAAGGTAGGGATGCACCGATACTAGTATCTGTACGAGTACCCGGTAGTCGTGTAGATGCCCCAACTGATACCGGAAGCCAGCACTGGGCTGGCTTGCTCGCTGGTGTCCGAGGGGTGGTGCTCGAACAGCTTCTGATATATATATGCCGTGTTAGTCCAGAAGCCAAAATCACGAGTATAGCATACATAGCAGGGCTCAAGTCCTGGGACAAAAAGTGAGGGAACTCACCCACGAATTCCACAACCCCCATTACCTGAAGAAAATATATATATCACGAGTATAGCAGTGCGTGGTGATACCATTTTTATTGGGTTAAGAGTGGAAACCTATACTGATCAGTGAAAGGTATCACTCCGTACAGGTATACTCGTGATTTTGGCAACTGGACTAACGCGTTAGAGAGAGAGATATCTATCCAGGCACAGACCCCTCCAGAATTATATACACAGGCACTGGACCCCTGGAATAATATACACAGCGCTGAACCCCCAGAATAATATACCCAGCACTGGTTATATGGATATATTTTCCCCAGTTCACATGGATATAATTGCCCCCAGCTCATATGGGTATATATTGCCCCAGCTCTCATGGATAATACCCCCCAGCTCTCATGGATAATGCCCCAGGTCTCATGGATACTGCCCCCAGCTCTCATGGATATGCCCCCCAGGTCTCATGGATACTGCCCCCCAGGTCTCATGGATACTGCCCCCCAGGTCTCATGGATACTGCCCCCCAGGTCTCATGGATATTGCCCCCAGGTCTCATGGATATTGCCCCCCAGGTCTCATGGATATTGCCCCCAGTCTCATGGATATTGCCCCCCGGTCTCATGGATATTGCCCCCAGGTCTCATGGATATTGCCCCCAGGTCTCATGGATATTGCCCCCAGGTGTAATGGATATTGCCCCCCAGGTCTCATGGATACTGCCCCCAGGTCTCATGGATATGCCCCAGATCTCATGGATATTGCCCCCAGGTCTCATGGATAATGACCCCAGCACACATGGATACTGCCCCCAGGTCTAATGGATATGCCCCCAGGTCTAATGGATATTGCCCCCCAGGTCTCAATGGATATTGCCCCCCAGGTCTCATGGATATTGCCCCCAGGTCTCATGAATATTGCCCCCAGGTCTCATGGATATTGCCCCCCAGGTCTCATGGATATGCCCCAGATCTCATGGATATTGCCCCCAGGTCTCATGGATAATGACCCCAGCACACATGGATACTGCCCCCAGGTCTCATGGATATTGCCCCCCAGGTCTCATGGATATTGCCCCCCAGGTCTCATGGATATTGCCACCAAGTGTCATGGATATTGCCACCAAGTGTCATGGATATTGCCCCCCAGGTCTCATGGATATTGCACCCAGGTCTCATGGATATTGCCCCCCAGGTGTCATGGATACTGCCCCCCAGGTCTCATGGATATGCCCCAGGTCTCATGGATAATGCCCCCAGCCCAGCTCACCTCTTCTGCTGCTGCCGCCGCCGCACATTGCCGGCGGCCGCGTGCTTCCTGCTTCAACGGCCGCTGACAGGAAGTGCAGCCGCTCGCCTGGGATCGATGAAACAGCCAGGAGAGCGGCTCCACTTCCGGTCACCGGCCGTTCTAATAGGAAGCACGTGGCCGCCGGCAATGTGCGGCGGCCGCCTGCTCAAGCATTCGTGCTCGGGCCACAGCGGGAACGCCGTTCCCGCGCGTTCCCACTCGACTCAAGCCCTGATACATAGTGTTACCTTTTTAGTCCAATGGTAAAGTATATCTTTTTGCTGATGACACAAAGATTTGCAACAGGGTTGACGTTCCTGGAGGGATCAGCCAAATGACAAATGATTTAGGTAAACTAAAAAAATGGTCGGAGCTGTGGCAATTGAGTTTTAATGTGGATAAGTGCAAGATAATGCACCTGGGGCGTAAAAACCCAAGGGCTCAATATAGAATATTTGATACAGTCCTAACCTCAACATCTGAGGAAAGGGATTTAGGGGTTATTATTTCAGAGGATCTAAGGGTAAGTAGTCAATGTAATAGAGCAGCAGGAAATGCTGGCAGAATGCTTGGTTGTGTAGGGAGAGGTATTATCAGTAGGAAAAGGGAAGTGCTCATGCCACTGTACAGAGCACTGGTGAGACCTCTCTTGGAGTACTGTGTGCAGCACTGGAGACCGTATCTCCAGAAGGATATAGACATCTTAGAGAGAGTTCAGAGAAGGGCTACTAAAATGGTGTACGGCTTGAAGCAGAAAAGTTACCAGGAAAGGCTTAATGATCTTAACATGTACAGCTTGGAAAAAAGACGAAACAGAGGAGATATGATAGAAACATTTAAATACGTAAAGGGAATCCACAAGGTAGAGGAAGGGAGTATATTTAAAAGGAAACAAAGTAGCAAAATAAGAAGACATAGTCTTAGAATAGAGGGGCAAAGGTTTAAAAGTAACATCAGGAAGCATTATTTTACTGAGAGGGTGGTGGATACATGGAACAGCCTTCCAGTTTAAGTGGTAAAGGCCAAAACAGTAATTGAATTTAAGCAGGCATGGGATAGGCATAAGGCTATCCTAAACAACAGATAAATCCAGGTAAAGTATCCATGTAATTGGGCAGACTAGATGGGCCGAAAGGTTCTTATCTGCCGACATTTTCTATGTTTCTATGTATCACTATGTATTATTATTATTATTATTCTTTATTTATAAAGCGCCAGCATATTCCGCAGCGCTGTACAATAAGCACAGTATAGACAGGGTTACAATACATTGAACAACATTTGACAAACAGTACAGGAGGAGATGAGGGCCCAATTCCCGTAGGAACTCACAATCTGGGAGGGTTGGAAACAGGAGGAGAGGACTGTAAGGTGAGAGTGATTGATGGTTGCGTCAGTGAGTTGGGTGGTAGGCTTCCCTAAATAGGAACGTTTTAAGGGAGCGTTTGAAGGAAGAGAAGTTAGGGGAAAGTCTGACAGTACGAGGGAGAGCGTTCCAGAGAGTGGGGGCTGCGCGTGAGAAATCCTGCAGTCTATCATGGGAAGAGGTGATGCGGGAGAAGCTAGTCGCAGGTCACTGTTTGACCTTAGGGAGCGGGCCAGAGTGTATTTGGTGATTAGTGAGGACAGGTAGTGGGGAGCTGAGTTAGTGAGGGTTTTGTAGGTAAGGATAAGGATTTTGAACTTAATTCTGCAGTGGATGGGGAGCCAGTGAAGGGACTCGCAGAGGGGAGCGGCAGAGACAGAGCGGCGGGTGAGGTGAATTAGCCTGGCGGAGGCGTTCAGGATGGATTGTAGGGGGGAGAGGCGGGACAGAAGGAGGCCAGATAAGCGATTATTGCAATAGTCGAGTCGGGAGATTACCAGGGCGTGTATGAGTTGTTTTGTGGTGACAGTGGTAAGAAATGGCCGAATTCTGGAAATATTACGCAGTTGGTATCGGCAGGAGGAGGAAAGAGACTTGATGTGGGGGGATGAAGGAAAGAGCAGAGTCAAGTGTAACTCCAAGACAGCGAACTTGGTTTGATGGGGAGATGGTGATACCCTCCACCGTGATAGAGAAGTCAGGAGGTGGGGAGGCATTGGAGGGAGGAATAAGTAGGAGTTCAGTCTTTGACATGTTGATCTTTAGGTGGTGGGAGGCCATCCAGGAGGAGATGCCAGATAAACAGTCACTGACTTTTGAAAGGACAGGGGGAGAGAGATCAGGGGTAGAGAGGTAGATCTGAGTGTCATCAGCGTAGAGGTGGTAATTAAAGCCAAAGCTGTTGATGATTTTGCCCAGGGAGGAAGTGTAGATGGAAAAGAGCAGAGGACCAAGGACAGAGCCTTGAGGTACACCAACAGATAGAGGCAATGAGGAGGAGGAGTTACCAGCAAAGGACACACAGAAGGACCTGTTGGATAAATAGGAGTCGACCCAAGCGAGTGCAGTGTCACCGAGACCCAGAGAGTTGAGGGTCTGTAGAAGGAGGGGGTGGTCAACAGTGTCAAAAGCAGCCGAGAGGTCAAGCAGGATGAGAATAGAATAGTGGCCGTGTTTTTTAGCAGTTAGGAGGTCGTTGGTGACTTTGGTGAGGGCAGTTTCAGTTGAGTGTAGGGGATGGAAGCCAGATTGCAGGGGGTCAAGTAGGGAATTGGAGGACAGGAAGAGGGAGAGGCGGTTTAAGACTAGTTTTTCTAAGAGCTTTGATGTGAAGGGAAGCAGGGATACAGGGCGGTAGTTGGATGGAGAGTTGGGATCTAGGGATGGTTTCTTTAGTAAAGGGGTAACTAGCGCGTGTTTGAAGGTGGATGGAAAGGAGCCAGTGGAGAGAGATAGGTTGAAGATGTGTGTGAGAGCAGGGGTGAGGGAGGAGGAGAGGGGAGGAATTAGATGTGAGGGAATGGGGTCGAGCGGCACGTGGTGAGATGTGAGGAGGACAATAAGGAATTGACTTCCTCCTCAGTGACTGGGAGGAAGCGGCAGAGGGTGGCAGAGGGGACCTCTGGGAGTGGAGGTGGCAGATAACTATCTTGTGTTGGGATGTTGTTTCTGATAGTTAGAGTTTTACTGAGGAAGTAGTCTGCCAGGTCTTGAGCACTGAAGGCAGCTGAGGGGGGGGGTGCAGGTGGGTAGAGGAGGGTGTTGAAGGTGGACCAGAGCCGTTTAGGGTTGGAGGACAGCGTAGATATAAGAGATGAGAAGAAGGATTGTTTGGCCAAGTGGAGGGCAGAGGTGTATGACCGGAGAATAAACTTGAAGTGAACAAAATCAGCTTCAGAGCGGGATTTCCTCCAGGCACGCTCTGCAGTGCGGGAGCATCTTTGCAGGTAGCGTGTCTGGAGGGTGTGCCAGGGCTGAAGCTGGCGGCGTGGGGCCTTACAGAGTCGAAGAGGAGCAAGAGCGTCTAGAGCAGAGATAAGAGTAGTGTTGTACTGATTAGTGGCAGCATCAGGGCAGGTGAAGGATGAGGTATGAAGGAGGTGGTGAAGTAGGTTGGAGAATTGATGGGGGTCAACAGCATGTAGATTTCTGCGAGTGTGTGTGCGGGGTGGGGGAGCAGGGTGTTTAGGAAGTCCAGATAGGTTGAAAGAGAGAAGGTGGTGGTCAGAGATGGGGAAAGGGGGACAATTGAACTCAGAAATGGAGCAGAGGTTGGAAAAGACAAGGTCAATAGCGTGACCATCGCGGTGGGTAGGGAGGAGGGAGGATTGTGTGAGTCCAAGGGAGGACGTGAGTGAAAGAAGTTTGGAGGCAGCAGGGGTGCTGCTATACTCGTGATTATATATACTGTGTGTATATATATATATATAATTGCCAGAGAGAAGGGCGCACTCAAGGTCTTCATTTAAAAATAAAAAACTTTTATTCAAAGATGCATTAAAAACCGACGTTTCGGCCTAAACATAGGCCTTTTTCAAGGTTAAAAGCAAAACCGCATCATATTGTATATTTATACTCTATTAAATCATTACAATAACTACAAACTTACCGAGTCAGTATTGCGCCGGCTTCGAAAACGCCCTTTCGGGACCCGGAAGTGACGTATCGTATTGTAAGCCGCGCACGTAACGTCTAACTAAGGACGTGTATATTATGGAAGCAGCGACGTGAATTGTCATAGCAACCTTCTGCCTAGACAGAGATAAGGTGCCAAACTGACACCAATAGGGGGGGGAAACCCAACGAGAGAAGGGGGTTATTAGAATCATACATTATCTACATGGTTTACACAATGTTATATATCATCAAAACATTTAATAATCCTATTAAAGTAGAATAAAGAGTGTATGCTATAAAAACAGCAACGTGAGTTGTCATAGCAACCTTCTATCAAAGCTGCTATGGTGCCAAAATATACCAATAAAAAAAGGGGAGAACCCAACAGAAAAGAAGGGTATTAGAATCATACATTATTTTTTTTTATTTTTTTTTGTAATCAAAATTTTTTATTAGCAGAAATAAACATACAATAACATAAATCACATTAGCATGTCCAACATGGTAACACAAGTCGTGCAATGCATACAGCAGCAGTCATGACAGAGTAAGGTTAGTACCATACTGAGTTGCATTTGGTAAAAAGCAGAATCCTACCCCGGTCAAAATCAAGGTGCTGTATGCTACATCTATAATCGTATGCTGTACCAATGCTGACCAGCTTCTGAGAAAAATGTCCAATGCCTTTAAGTACGTCTTCCAGGTTGTGAGAAAACAGACAGACTAAAACAAACATAACAAAACAGCAGACAGGACAAACCAGCAAAACAGACAGGACAATGATAAAGACAAGAGAAAAGACACTACAGCAAGGGGCAGAGTTCAGGGAATTAAATTAGTTCAGAGAGGGGAGAAGAGGTGGAAAGAAACAAAAAAAAAAAAGGAGGGGGGAGGGGACAGCGTCTTCCTGGGGGAAGAGGGCACTGACGCACCAACTGGTGGACCATACGTTTGGACAAGCGCAGTTCCTAGACTCTCCATTCTCCATCGGGGTCTCTAGCGTCCTAACTCAAACTCCAGCAATCTGCCCACCTTCATGTGCCAGTCACCTCTAGGCGTCTCTCAGGTGCCGAGCTCACATAGTTATCCCAATGAAACCAATTCAGAACAAATTGTTCGACTTGGTCTAGTTCCTTCGCTACCAGGTTATCCATCCTGCGTAAGAATTCTACCTTAGCCACCCATTCTCGCCAAGAGGGTAACGTCTGCTTGTTCCAATGCAAAGGGATCAGCAATTTGGCCGCAGTCACCAATCTCAATACTACCGACTGCTTCAAGACTTTTAAGGGCGCCGGGAACTGCAACAGGATATAGTTAGATGGAGTGAACTCAAATTCCTCATCTGAAATTACACGAACTGCATTGTGAACCATCTTCCAGAAAACCTGAATCTCAGGACAGTCCCACCAAATATGTAAAAAATCCCCAAAAGCCGCCTTGCACCGCCAGCATTGCGGATCATGAAGGGGAAACATCTTCTGTAGCCGATCTGGAGTCTGGTACCAAAATGTAAGAATTTTATAAGCATTTTCCGCGCAATGTAATGACTGGTCCCCTTATGAATGAGCGTAAAAGTCTTATTCCATTCCTCATCTGAAATATGTTTTTCCACCACGGCACTCCACCTTTCTCTGAAAGCAGGAGTCTCTGCATATCGCCCAAGAAGCATGCGATATAGGGTAGAAACACCTCTGTCCAACTGAATACCAAACTGGAAATACTGCTCAAAGGGCGTAAGAGGACGAGTAAGGCTGAATCCAGCCTTCAAAGAGCGCAGATACGATTGGATCTGGTGATAATTGAACCGTTCCTGGAGACGGATCGAAGGTGTTCCCTCCGAGTGCTGCAACGGGGGAGGATTACCATCTTTCAAATAAGTAGCCACCGTGATCCTATCCGGAAGGTCAAACCGCGCTTTCAGGTCTGTGCATACCCCTGGTGTAAAATCGGGGTTGTCTTGTAATGGCAAAAGTGGTGAAATCGCAGATGTCAGCCCAAATTGCATACGCAATCGTCTCCAGATGCCCAGCGTGTCTGTCGTAAGGCACCAAATCCTTTGTTGTTCCCAAGGACCTCGGCAACGAATCCACGGCAGTGTCCACAGGGGCGTTCCCACCAGCGTTTCCTCCATGTCCAGCCACAGCTTCTCTGACTTTTGGACAGACCATTCCAGGAGTCGCGCAAGATGTACTGCGTAGTAATAAAGTTTAGCGTCAGGTAATGCCAAACCCCCTTCCGACTTAGGACGACATAGCGTAGCATAACTGACACGCGGGCCCCCTTGAGGCCAAATGAAATGCAGTGCCGCTGTTCGGAACAGCTTGAAGAAATTGGCAGGCAGAGAAATCGGGACCATTTGAAGTACATATAGAAGTCTGGGTACTACATTCATTTTCAAAGTATTAATCCGGCCCGACCAGGAAATAAACTTTTTCGACTAACCAGTTAACTCTGATACAAAGACATCTAACAATGGTTGATAGTTAAGAGCGTAAAGCAGAGCAGGGGATGGGGAGATCCATATTCCTAGGTATTTCAATCGGTCCTTACACCACGTAAATGGAACCGCCCTCTTTAGTCTAGCCACATGAGCCTGCGAGAGATTCACATTAAGTAGTTCCGACTTGTCCATGTTTACCCGAAATCCGGAGACCTCACCAAAATCCAATAATACCTTTGTCACCGCTGGCAATGAAGTGTCCGCATTTGTCAACATAAAAAGCAGGTCATCCGCATAAGCAGAGACCATGTGATGGGTAGAGGTGCCTTGGATCCCCGTGATGGAGTCGGTAGAACGAACCGCCTCCAGAAGTGGTTCCAAATACACAGCGAATAATAACGGCGACAAGGGGCAACCCTGTCTAGTTCCATTACAGATCGGAATGGGGGCAGAAAGTGCTCCATTCACACGGATACGAGCCGACGGATTCGTATATAAAGCTTGTATCTGGTCTAAAAAAGTATCCGGGAGCCCCATTTGTCGTAATACAAAAACAGAAAAGACCAGCTCACTTTGTCAAACGCCTTTTCGGCATCCATTGATAAAAGCACCACCCCCTCTCCTGTCTTTTTTGCGTAAGCAACTGCACCTAGCGCCCTAGAGGTGGCATCCCTGGCTTCCCTTCCTGGAATGAATCCCACCTGATCCGGTCGGACCAATTTAGACAGAAAAGGTTTCAGACGTTCCGCCAAAAGTTTAGCAAATATTTTTGCGTCTGTATTCAGCAACAGGGCCGCCATCAGGGCATTACAGCCCATGCAGCAGTAAGGGGCCCGGGGACTAGGGGGGCCCGCTGTCGGCGTCTATGTTTACTGTAGGCCGCAGGCCTCGGAGGAGTTACTGCGGCCTACCTGGGCCCCGTGCGCCGAGCAGAGCCTCAAAGATGGCGGTCGGCAGCTGACGGGCCCCCTCTGATGATGTCAGAGGGGGAGCGACAGACATCTGCAGCAGGCAGCCCATGCCCCCTCCCCTCGAACTCCTCCCTTGCTTCTGCGGCGCTGGGAGGAAGTGAGAGAGGCAGCTGGCAGGAGAAGGATTAACGTGCATTTTGGCGGGCCAGATCTCATTCGAGATCTGGCCGCCCACACACTCGTTACTGTCTCCTTCCGGCCGCCGCTCTCCCACTCCTGGGCCGCATGGCTGCGTGTGTGGGGGCACGGTCACTGTTCCCTCAGCTAAGACCGGGCTGTCACTGTCACCTGACTTGCAGGAGGAGGGCAGAGTGCAAGATACCATCGGAGGCAGCCAAGGAGCAGCTGTTCAGGTACTTCACCCCAAAAACTCGAGGTTCCCAGCACTGCAGCGCGCTTTGTAATGTGTACAGTGAGAGGAGCCAGGGAGCTGCCTGCACGCCGTGCTCTCCCTCCAGCTTTCAGCTCAGACACATTCCCCAAGAGTAGACCCCAACCCCTCCACACACTGCTACATGCAGACTGAGACAGTGATCCCTCCACACAGCACTTGCTGCCGTTAATAGAGGATGTCTGGGAGCTGCCTGCATGCCGTGCTCTCCCTCCAGCTGTCAGCAGACAGACTATTAACGGCAGCAATGGCACAAAGTGCTGTGTGGAGGGATCACTGTCTCAGTCTGCATGTAGCAGTGTGTGGAGGGATCACTGTCTCAGTCTGCATGTAGCAGTGTGTGGAGGGATCACTGTCTCAGTCTGCATGTAGCAGTGTGTGGAGGGGTTGGAATGTGTGTCTGGCCAGACACGACCAACATGAAACCTCAGTGTTAAATTGTAATCTGCTTCCAGCTGCAGAGGTTTGGGAGGATGAGCTGCTGATGGTTTCAGCCAGGCAGCACCTCGGCACTATGGGCAGTGACTGCACACTCCTGGTTTTTAATGCATATCAAATAAAGTTTTTCTATTTTACAAGTCCCGGTGTGCACTTCTCTATTTTTTACTATATTGACTCCACGAGTAGCACCCGGGCACTAAGTTACTCCTAACTAACACAGACTGAGTGCTACCTACTCTGAAATTATATAATATATATATATATTTCTATGAGGGTGTATTGGGGTGGGGTGGGGGAGGGGACAGCATTTCATCCTTGGCTAAAGGCAGCACAGGGCAGGCCCTGAGTAAATTGGAAAAACCTTTACGTGCAATCACTTCAATAAGCTCAGCTGTTTTTGTCAGGGAAAATTGAGTTTGGTACTCAGTGCCGTAAATGAGGTTTATCCCTGCCCTTGCGTGCTAAGCTGGCTTTTGGCTCCAAACAGGCAGGAAAATACACATTTTATGTGATTTTTTTTTTTTTAAGGTACTGGGAGCAACACTCTGTAATACGATCTTGATTCATATTTTTTTAATCACAATTTCATACTGTCTTAAATTATTTGAAGCAGATAGATACTTTATGTTAAATGTGCTGTTGTGCGAGCAATGTGTGCGATTTTAAGATATTGGCACTAGCACTCTAATGTGATCATAATTCACACGAGATAATGTATTTCCTATGGGAAGAGGGGATCGGGGGGGCCTCTTCTGAGAGCCAGTAAGGGGCCCCAAAATTTCTGATGGCTGGCCTGTTCAGCAAGGATATGGGTCTATAGTTCCTACATTCAGACTCATCTTTTCCTGGCTTTGGTATAACTGCTATTGTAGCCGCCACCGTGTGAGGGTGAAAAGAAGTATCCGCTCCCACCGATTGAAAAGCCGAAAGCATTCTCATGTATAGCTCCGTTGCAAAATGTTGATAATATTCAAGTGACAGCCCATCCGGGCCAGGGCTTTTACCCTTTTTCATAAGTTTCATTACTGTTAAGAGTTCTACTTCCGTAAACGGTGCAGAAAGCGACTCTGTATCCTCGGGCGACAGTGTAGTATGAATCTTATCTTGTAGATATCTGGAGATGGCTGGTGGGGCAATAACTCCTCCTGTCGTACCCTCCATGTCATAAAGCTGACGGTAATAGGACTCAAATTCCCTGACGATCACATCAGGTAGAGGTGACGTTCGTCCCGTCCCTGTTTTGATCTTGGAAACATAATTAGTTTCCCGACGTTGTCGAAGTAAGTGCGCCAGCAACTTCCCAGGCTTATTTTCCTGCAAAGCAAATCGGCATTTGGCGCGCGCCGCATCCAGTCTTAATTTCTCATTAAGGATGTCATTTAGGCGTCGCCTAAGTAGCGTAGCCTCCTTAAAGTCTGCGTCGTCTGATGAATAGAGGAGAGACTGTTCCAGGCGTCTGATGCCATTCAAAAGATCTACCGTCTCTGTTGATTTGGCCTTGTTGAGTGCAACAGCCTTGCTGATAAGCAGGCCCCGTACTACCGCCTTATGTGCCTCCCAGACCGTAACTTCCGAGACCCCACCCACCCCAGCATTTTCCTCGAAGTAGTGCTTCATAGCTCCAGATAATTCACTCGAAAAACCGGGATCCTCAAGCAGGTTCGTATTCAGTCTCCAGGATCTCTCCCGTGGGCGGAAAAGCGGAGAGATCAGTGACATCCAAACAGGCGAGTGGTCCGACCACGTACGTGTGCCGATATCCGCCTCAAGTAGTAAGTGCAATTGATGTTGTTGCATAAAAAGATAATCGATTCTCGAGAAAGAAGCATGTACCGACGAGTAATAAGTGAAATCTCGGGCCCCTGAATTCAGAGCACGCCAAACATCTACCAAGTGCAATGAGTCCAGGGTACGTTTAAGATGTCTAATAGAGCTTGGTGGAATAGTCGACTGACGACGGGAAGTGTCTATTCGCGGATCCAGAGGGACGTTGAAGTCCCCTGCCAGAATCAGAATGCCCGTTTGGAACTTATCCAGGGCCTTCACGATCCTCGCAAGGCACCTATGTTGATTTACATTCAGCAAATAGATAGAAGCGAAAGTATAGGCCACCCCTGAAATCGAACCTTTAACAAAAAGATATCTGCCCTCATCATCACACAACGTGTCAATAACCACGAAAGGGACATCTTTTGCGAATAAGATCGCTGTACCACGCGATTTGCCCTGCGTATAATTGCTGAAAAATCCCGTGGGGAATGCTCGAGTGAGCAGTTGGGGGGGTGCGTCTGCACGAAAGTGCGTCTCTTGCAAGAAGACCACCGAGGTTCGTAGGGCCTGAAGTTCACGAAGGAGTCGTCCACGCTTCTCCGGAATGTTAAGTCCCCTGACATTATAAGTCAAGAAGCGTAACGACCGTGGCAGAAAAGCCGACTTATCTCCAGAGCTGCTAGTGCCAGAGCCGCCCCCCGCCATCATATCTCCATCAGCCATATTCTCAGACCCCGGTCAAATAAAAAGGGAAAAAGGAAAAGTTGGACAGAAAGGGAGTAAGAGGAAAGAAAAAAAAAAAGGGGGGGGAGGAAAGAAAGCTCACAACACACACACAAACGATAAACACACACAAGACAAAACTAAAAACACTAGGTGGTTGATGAGGCTCAAGCGTCCGTCAGGCTACCTGTCCAAGGGGGTATAAAACCGCCCTGAACAGTTCTCCTGAGAAAATTCGACGCCAATACCTCGGGGTAGGCAAAGAAAAGACGAATAAGAGAAGAAGAAGGAAGGAGAGGCAATCAGCCGAGTGCCTCGCTAGAAAAGCAGAGAAAAGGAAGAAGAAAAGAAGAGAAAAGAAAAAAGAAAAACAGGCCAGAGGCCAACGTGTTGCCACGGTAATGAATAATCATCATCAGCGGATCAGCAATAGCAAGCAAATACGTGCTTTAGATAGGCAATATGTAAGTTATAACGAGAGCACAGGTAGGCCAGAAATGGGCATTGGGCGAGACGTCATTTAGTACGCCCTTGATATACAGCTTAGGTCTCCGTTTCTCCGATACCCACTGGCACCCACCTCTGTTAAGCACATCACAGTAGACAGGGCTGAAAGACTCAACATCACAGCAATAAACGAAGAAATAACAATAACAATGTAGATGCACGTTAGAGCCTTCCCCTCTACTGGTCAATATACGCGTCAACCCCCCCCTCCCAGTTATGCAGACTTCTAAAATACCTTTTCTTTTTTTTTTCCCCCCCCCCGTCTTGAACATGAAATGCACATTGTAGCCCTCCCCCACCTCAAATGGAGTAAAATGATATTCTATCCCCCACCCCCTTACTTACGCAAACTTGGAAAATACACGTTATAGTCATCCCCCGTCCCCCCTCCCCTTACCGCTTAACACAATATTCTATCCCCCCCCCTCACTTATGATAACTTTACGAAGTATATACATATAATTTTTTTATATTTTTTAAAGTTTCCAGACTTCTGTTATATCCGTCCCCCCTTTCCCCCTCCCCTTACAATGTAACATAATATCCAACCCCCTACCCCTCCCTCGACTTTACAAATTTACATAACATGTGACTTATTGAAATTATTACTATTTTTTTTTTTTTAATTATTATTATTTTTTTTTTGGTTTGTTTTGTGTCTTAAACAATAAATGCACGTTATATTCATCCCCCCTCCCCCTCCCCCCCACCCTCTTACTTATGCAAACTTATACAGTTTTTTTTTTTTCTTCTTTCCCCCCACCTTGTCTTAAACAATAAATGCACGTTATATTCATCCCCCCTCCCCGAACAGTGTAGCAGGATATGCTATCCCCCATACCCCATTCTTACAAACTTACGCAATACTCTCCAGGATCTCCCTTGAGGAGCGCCCTGCGACCTCGTCCCCCCCTCTCTCTCACGGGTAGTCCGTGTCAATCGGTACCCATTACCAGGGTCTCACCCGGCCCTTGACCAGCACCAACATTCAGTGTAGCGGCGATTGGGAGTCTTCATCCTAGTCCACGCTCGGCAGCCAACTCTCCATTCCCAAGTGTGGGGGTCCGATCAAACCGTTCAGGATCAAATCCAACCCCCAAAACCGTTACTCAGTCGGCCAGGGTTCACCGTTCTCAGTCAAGAAGGGGAGGTGAGCAACGTAAGGCCCGAAAAAAGTCAACACATGCCTTTTCTAGGTAGGTAGGCCTTCCCCACCTGCAAAAGTGAGGAAGGGCGCAACCCTTCAGAGCCGCATCTAGGCAACGAGCCAGCATGAAATTATATTACATCTCCAGTGCCCTCATTCCTCCAAGACCGGGGAATCTCCGGCATCTTCTTCTCGCAGACGCCCACGGTTCCTCTCTCGGCGCTGTCTCGGGGGGGGGGGTCAAGAGCGCCACGAGCGGTATCTTCCGTCAAGGCTTTTTCCCAGTCCAGAATCTGCACATCAGGCAACTGTAGATCCCGTAAAAAGTTGGGGACATCCGCAGGTGTTCTAATCGTTACATCTACACCGTTATAAGAGGTGGAAAGCGAAAATGGGTAACCCCATCGGTATAGGATGCCCTTCTCTTGTAGCGCCAACGTCACCGGCCGTAGAGCCCTACGGGCCGTAAGTGTGAAGCGGGACAAATCATTAAACAGCTCCACTTTATCATTTTCAAAGTCCCAAGAGCGCTGGGTCCTTGCCGCCTTAATGATTCTCTCCTTCACCCGAAAGTCTGTGACATGACATAGACCATCGCGCGTCCCGGTCTGTCGTCCCTCCGGCAACGCTGCCCTATAGACCCTGTGTGCTCTGTCTATCACTGAGGGGGAAACTATTGCACCCGGCAAAAGAAAAGTAAAAAACCGGGCCAAATATGCGGTCAGCTCCGTCTCCGATTCTCGTACCCCTCGTACACGAATGTTCTGGCGGCGCGACCTGTTTTCCAGATCATCTAGTCGACGTAGCAGCGCAGACAGAACCGGAGAGCCAGGATTTCCCTGGGAGTCACTTCCCACGTGCTGGGCCCTGGTTTCAAGGTGGAGCACCCGGGTCTCCAAGTCTGCCAGTCCCGTTTTAATGGCAGAGACCTCACCTCGTAACGATTCTCCCAGCGTCGCTGCCAGATCGAGGAGGTCCTGCTTAGAGGGTAGGGACGCCATCATGTCTTCCATCCTGCGTAGGCACGGGTGATCCTCGCTCCACGAGGCTTCCGACTGCGTTGGTGAGGCTGCCGCCGCCATACTAGGCCCCAACTGTGAAGCCGGCGGCACCTGTAGAAACGTGTCCATGGAGCCCTGCAAAGTCGGCCGAGGGGTCCCTGGTGTAGTAGCAGTCGTCCCCGTGCTTTTCCTTTCACCATTGCTCGCTGATCCGCTAAATAAAAGCAATTAGAAAGTCAACACGTTGGAGCTCTCACTTCAAGCGGCCATCACAGAGCTAGGTCAGGCCACACCCCCAGAATCATACATTATTTAAATGGTTTGCACAGTGTTATATATCCTTAATAAAAATCCGCTTTTTTTATTGGTATATTTTGGCACCGTAGCAGCTTAGTGCACCGTACAGAGCACCGTAGCAGTTTTGGCACCGTACAGAGTGCGCTGCGCCCGCTAGCAACATGTGTGCGTGATTAGGAGACGTCAGACGCTGCTAACGTCCGGCCAACATAACATCCAGACGCAAAAAGGGTTTTATTGATGATCCGTACAAAATCACGGACATCGTATGACCGCTATCACGTATTCCGTGAAAAAATACGTCCATTCGTTCGAACGCACTTTTTCACAGACGACGTGAAACATGCGTTCGTCTGACCCTAGCCTTAAAAAAGTGGTAGCCTTAAAAATAGGCATCCCTATTAAAAAATGATGCCTTGAAAAAGACCTTGCCGCAGCTGTATTTTGATGTCCAAGATTTTGTTTGCTCCGGCCCGAAATGGAGAATAATTTTTCATTGCTAAGGTTACATAATAGGGTTAGGTCACTACTCGTGCTTGTTTTGGGGTTAACCCCGGCCCTAAAATTCCACTCCATGTTTTGTTTCATTTTAAGGCGGCAGATTCTTCCCTTCTTCTGATGTGACTGTGAGAAACTGTTTTTCAGTTTTTTAAAATGTTAATTATAATTTTTGTTTCCCCAAAACAAAAAGTATATTTGTACTTTCTTTGGGATTGGGGGGGGGGGGGGTAATGGCAGTCCAGACTTTTTTGCCTCACATGTAAATCCAGTCCTGTCTCTCGCCATTTTCTGCAAGACAAGAAGCTGCATGGAGCCTCCCAGCTAATATGGACTCCCACTCTTCAAATCTCAGTCAGCAGCAGGAGAAGTAACAGCCTATAACCACTGGCGAGCCGCAGGTAAAATCCACACCTATCTCCACTGCAGACATTGATAGCAAGAAGAAGATGCTCATGCAATAAATGGAAGCAGTTTACCATCCCCTCGCTAGGTGTCGCTACACTCTCCTCTTCAGCGTGACGTAGCCCTAAATGTTGCTGCTGTAACCCCGCCCACACATGACGTACCCAGGCCGTCCACTATCGCCTGGCGTTGCTGTTTTGCTTGCTGTCATTGGTCCAGCTTCCTCAGCATGACGCAGGTGGATCCTCCTCCCAGGCCTGATCTCATTGGGCGAGCGTCGACAGTGTGATGACGTTGTGTATTCCTGCTCATCGTGCTGTAGCTGGCACCACCTCCATATCTGGGACCAGGAAGTGTGTGCGCACATTAGGGGATAGAGGAAGTGACAGTGTGTGCTGGAAACACACCATCAGAAAGCGGTGGACCTATGTGTGCGTGCCAGGGGCACAGGACAGCTGGGGATCAACCGGATGACATCAGCACAGAGGATGGGATCAGGTTCCTGACATATGCAGAGACCCCGTAGGAGCTGTCACAGCCTCTTATCTGCACCTGCCAGTCCCTGATACTGCTGGTTTAGCTGCTGTGCCTTGGATCACACAGGGGATTATTGGGATCATCGAGGAAGGAGCAGCCATCACACCTCCTTGATATAATGCTGTGTAATAGGTGTCTGCAGGCTCTGCACAGGGCTGACCTGACCTAAAACCAGGATCTGATCTGGATATGATCATGAAATGAGTGGGGCTTTTCCAGAACTTTCAAAACTATAAGTAGATCCGATAAAGGGCTCTATAAATAAATGCCAGAGGAGTCGATTCAAAGCTCATATACTATAGACGAAAACCAGCAATACATCATTAGAGTGCCATCTGCCAGGCTGAATATAGGAACATACTGTAACTGGGAAGCCATAAGACATCTTAAGAGAGCAAAGGCCTCTGAAACCATATCCTCTAAAAAAAAAAAAAATCACTTGAAGTCCTGCAAATACTGACAAATCAAAGACCAGGTACTCTGCAATCAAATCCTGACAAATCAAAGACCAGGTACTCTGCAATCAAATCCTGACAAATCAAAGACCAGGTACTCTGCAATCAAATCCTGACAAATCAAAGACCAGGTACTCTGCAATCAAATCCTGACAAATCAAAGACCAGGTACTCTGCAATCAAATCCTGACAAATCAAAGACCAGGAACTCTGCAATCAAATCCTGACAAATCTATGAGCTGAAAGTCAATCCATGTTCTCGCCCTGACAAATCAAAGAAACCAGTTTCTAGACTCAACACAAACCGTATCTGGAAACATCAGCAATCAATGTTAAGCAATTTATACTTTATAACAACATCATAGGTGCAGGACATCACCAAAACAACGACTTTGCATGGTACCTTATTTACAGGAGTAGAAAAACACATCTTTTATCTGATTTCTTATTTGACAGCTTTAGTTGACAATTTAAAAGTCTTTTTTCCTCCCAGGAATTTGGGATAAAAATCTTTCTAGTTCTTGATCACTTTGCACTTGGTCAATTTTTTTATGTTGGTCTGTTCTTCCTATAATCACCATGGATGCCTCAGCCTTGGAGTTGGATGCGTTGAAGTTTGCCAAGTTGGCTGTGGTGTATGACCATGCTGGAAAGTATAAAGAAGCTGTGTTCTATTACAAGGTAATCCAACCTTTCCCTCTGCGTTAGACCTCTAGTAATAAAGTATATGTGCTCTAATAATAAACAGCTTTTAACTGTGTGCTGCGCCGGAAGCAGCAGCTACTGATTTGTCACTTTTTTTTTTTGTTACATTGGCATTCCCTGTTTTGGCCTAAAGTGAACCTGTGTTACGTCCCGCACTGATGTGCCCATGTCCCTGCGGCTGGCAGCGCCTTGCTTGCTGGCTGGCCGCTGAGTGAAATATCTGGACGTGGGTGGGGCGTGGTGTGATGACGCAGTGCCCGCCAAGTTTAAAATCAGAAGCTAGAGCCATGGTTCCTTGCCCTGACGTGGTTTTCACTATCTTTGCTTCCCTTAATATAATCCATCTGACCACCTGTGTCTGACGATTCTCCTGGCTGTTAACACCTGGGCTCCTGTCTGACTACCTTTTTTGGCATGGCATAACGACTCCTGGCACTTGGCTGACGATCCCCTCTGGCAGTACAATCCCTGGCTTTTGGTTAACTGTCAGCTTTGGTATTAACCTCTTGCTTCTGGCTCCCCAGCCCACGGGTACCTGGCTCATGAGTATTCTGGTATATTAACCTTTAATATCTGTTTTACACACAATTATACCGCTCAGCTTTTGCCTAATAACCTTCTTTAGGATCCTTAAGAACTTTGTACATGTCAAACTGCAATAGGTGTGACACAGAGACTCACTTATTACCATAAAAAATAAATGTCTCCTAACTTTTTTTTTTAACTGGCTCCTAGATTCAAACCAAATTTGTCAAGCCCTGATCTAGGAAATATGTGACAACCTGTCCTACTCAAATGCTGGGTGCCACCATTGCCTATCACCTGACTGGCAAATATTAGCAGCTCCGATTGGATTTCAGATCCATGTGACCTCGCTATGATACGTATTCTGATTGTTGAAAGCTATGATGGCAGCACTCTTTAGAAAAGTATGACAGGTCACTTTAAGCTCTGCAATGAACCTGTAGAGGTTCTTCTGTCATGTAACTGTTGTATCAAGTATTTTGAAAATACTGTTGAAGCTCCATGTCGGCCTCTTACAAAGTTATGTCGTTCAAGGAAATTACGATTTCCACTGTTCATATATGTACTTGTACTAACCTAACAGGGTTATTCAGAGAGAAAAAAGAATGTGGTAGACTAGACACCGGCTACCAAAATAACCTTTATTAGACGAAATACAAAGTAATCACACAATAATTAAAACACGTATAAATTGATGGAATGAAGGCCTCCTTGGACCAATAGTAACTTGCCCCTATAAGGGAATTAACCCAAATGGGAATATGTGTTATCAGATCTAAATGATAGCGATAGCATTTAATTGCACATTAAGCCACTGCAAACCGACGTCATAGATAGCAATGCTAGACAATTCTGAACAGTTGTGAGCAAGGAAGATAGTGGAATGATGAATACACAAAGTCACAAAAATTCCCTGGTACGAAATCACATTAAATTCCCTGATATAAAAATCACAACAATTCCCTAATACAAGAAACAGATTGCAATTGCATATAATAATTCAAAAATTGAACCATATTGCGAACGGACAAGTGTGTACGTAACAAGGTGTGTGTGTGTGTGTATATATATATATATATATTATATTTTATATATTTGAGTTGCCATCAGATTGTACCATGTATTGAATCAAGTGCAAACTAGCAAATTTGGATAGCAGGGTAGATAACAATTATTATGACCCAATTCACATTAGAAGTCCACAGCTTCCAAAAAAAAAAAAAAAAAAACAGCATTTGAATGCTCATTTAGGCTAGGGTCAGACGAACGCTTTTTTCACGTTGTCCGTGAAAAAGTGCGTTCGAACAAATGGACGTATTTTTTCACGGAATACGCGATAGCGGTCATACGATGCGCATTTCTGTCCGTGATTTCGTACAGATCATCAATAAACCCTTTTTGCGTCTGGACGTTATGTTGGCCGGACGTGTGCAGCGTCTGACGTCTCCCAATCACGCAAACACGCCGCTATGCGGCCGCAGCGCACTCTGTACGTCAGTAGTAGCGGTTTGACGTTCTCGAAAAAATGCGTTCATTTGCCACTTGCGTTGCCCGGACGAACGTTCGTGCGGCCGTTCGTCGTATGTTCCCCGGCATTGGACGTCATTTGCTGCTAGCACGGCCGTGATTTCGTGCGGCTAAACGCACGTTAAAACTGCGTTCATCTGACCTTAGCCTAAACCACTGCAAAACAACATCATAGGTACTAATGCTACACGATTCTGAACAGCTGTGAGCAAGCAAGGTAGTTGATTGATAAATTCACAATTAGATGAATAATTACCCTAGTGTAAAGTCACAATAGATTCCCTGGTACAGAGTCACATTAAATTCCCTGGTATAAAGTCACAACAGCCAGCATTAAATTGCACATATAGCCACTGCTGAACGACGTCCTAGGTAGCAATGCTAAAGGATTCTAAACAGTCATAGGCGAGACGAATAATGAAATGATGAATTCACAATTAGATAATACCCTGGTATGAAATTGCAAAAAATACCTGGTACAAAATCACAATAAATCCCTGATATAAGAACTGCATTTCAGTTGCATGGAGTAATTCAAAATTTGGACCTAATGCTGCTAAATTGTAGGGGTGCTGCAACAAGATCTCAGATTGCTAAACTAGATAACTAGAATTCATTAATTAGGGTTCATGCCGACAACTGACACTAGCTTGTGTTTATTTCCCCTTGTTCTAAAAATTCTTTGTTATTCAGAGAGAAGTGAAAACCAGGAGAATGACTGGAGAAGTGAAAATTCCAGGTCAAAATAACCAAACCAGGATAATCCTACCATTTATCTCACTTTCCAAATCGGCTATTTGGTCTAGAATCTAGATTGTTCATTCTCCTGGTTTTCACCTCTCTCTGAATAACCCTGTATGAGTCCGTCCACCAGGGCTTCTGTGAGAAGTAGTTTGTGCCTGAACTTTTCTTATGTTATCCAAAGTGTTTAATGTGAACGTTAAATTAAGAAAAAAACCTGAAAAGGATTACTCTAAGCACATGACCATTTATTGGGTTTTGGTTATGGTGTCCTGGTATACTGCATCAACCTTTCAAGGAGTATTCCCACTGGCCTCAAATTGTCATGTTTTAGATATCAACTACGAATTCCTGACAGCTTATGTTTCTGAGCTGCCAATGCCCCTAATACGCTTGAATTGAGAGCCATTGGATTGACTGTGTAGCCTAGTGCTTCAGCACGCCGCGGTTTCTGGAGGTAACAGCAGCTGCCAGTTCTGGAAATACACCAAAGCAGCTGGATGATGGATTATTGAGGAGTTCAAATTGCCTTCAAGGGTTAAAGGGACACTAGGAGTACAGTAGGGGTTAATATGTATCACACACAGTTTCAACCCTCCAGTGTACCTTTACAAAGCATATTATGGGAGATTAATCACGGCATGTGTTGAGATGTAAACTTTCTGGAAATTTTGAAGCCATGGAAAAAATGTTTTGTTTTCTGGGGAAAAATTGAACTTTTCAGAATTATTGAGTAGGTTTACAAACGAAAATTTTGTCACACTTGAAATAAAAGTACAGTTTATTTAGTAACTTGAATTAGCTTTTTATAGTTTTATTTCTTGTTTCAAATTGAATAACCAAGCACTATATATGATAGTATGAGAACAAGTAACCACCCCTCCGTTTCCTGAAGAGCAACAATAAAAGCAAGAAACCATCAAATATATATATATATATATATATATATATATATATATATGTTTTTTATTTATTTTTTGCCCCTTGGCACCAATGGCAAAAGGAAGTAACTGGCATTATTTGTGTCTGTAGGATATGGACACATCAATATGTAAGCTCAATGTTGAGGTTTAACTTTCGAGCGTTGCTATAAAAAAATTGGAGAAAATGAAGCAAACAACACAACAAATACAATACATGCAATTTAATCTCATTTTCTGTTTCTTCTTCCTCTCCATATTTGTCATTTTTCTCATTGTCTTCTAAAAACGTAAGGTTTGCGTGAATTGAAGCGAGCGTTTCTCCCCTTTCACGGGTTAGTTTGTTTCTTGATTTGGTTTGAATGTTAGCAAACATGGAGCAGATTCTTTCACAGCAGCAGCAGAAGATGCAGGAATCTGAAGGAAGTCCTATCCAAAAATGAAGCCTGTGGCTTCGGGGAATAGGTGCAACCCCCCCCCCCCCACCCCTCCAGTACTATGTATGTTTTATTGTACCTCCAGCCAGGTCGTCATTGCAGCATGTTCCACTCCATGTCTTTGTTTTTTTGATCCCAAGGCGGATTTGTTTCTGGGGGGGCATAAATAAAAGCCCACCAGTCTACCTCATGACTGAAAAGCTGCGTGAGCAGTTATGGTTCGCTATACAGCAGCCTGTGGCTTCATTTTTGGATAGGACTCACCCTCACTAGAGGTGCCTTGACGTTTGGCGGGTGAGCTTACTCTTTTACTGGCCATTAATAGAAACCAAAGCCTCTTGTGTTTGTTTCACACAGTATAATGGAAATAAGCGCAGGTGACATATTTCTCCTTGTCTGCCACCCATGCCTGACATATCCTGGCAGTTCTCAACAAGTACTGGCTGCACCCTGCCTGCCTGATGTCAGGATATACATATATATTGTATTTTTTTTATACTTTTTTGTTTTAATCTACATACGTTTTAATAAGTTGGAGTTTTTTAATTCTACCCTGTAATTAATTTTTTTGGATTTTATTTAGTATAAAGGGATAGCTGCCCAGGACATACTTTTTTCCATGGGCCGATGTACAAGTTAATATTGGCCTCCGTGCTGAAAAATCATAAAATCACTGTCCTCTTGACCTCCACCAAAATTATACACGATAGAGCACTCCCGAAACGAAAGGAGAATGTTTTAAAAGGTTACCAGACGCGACATGTACGTGATGTTGCACAGAAACACAAGGAATTGGGAGAGCCAAAGGGAGGAGCAGGTTTAATGGGGAGGCAGGAAGATCTAACAAGAAATAATGCACTCTGGTCCCAAAAAATACACCCATGCATCCACACACAGGTATACCACAAAAAGATCTCTTGGCTACAGACAAACCACACAAATACACCCTGCATTCACTGATTCATACATCTGTTATGCTAATAATAAAGTTAAAAGGAGCCAAGCTTTACAAATTTTATTGGTCCCGTTTACTTTAAGTTTCTTCATCCAACTAAAGTGATTTTCAACAGCTATTAACCCCTTCACTGCTGAGCCATTTCACGTCTTAAAAAAACACATTTTTCTTTTCTGTATTTTTTTTTTTTTCTTTACTTTAAACATGGTCATGTTTGATATCATTGGAAAGGCCATGCTCTGGCCTTTTCTAATGATACCAAATATGACCCTGCTAGCTGAAAACAGTCATATCTGGGTTCAAAGGAACCCTTATCTTTCCTTAGGAGTCAATGAGGACATTACCCACACGTCCTCCGCAGTGAAAGGGTTAAGACATCAAGCCCTTTAGTGGCTTAACCCCTTCACTACAGTGATCGTGTATACACAATCAGCAGTAGTAGTCACATCAGACGGAGATTGTGTTAACGTAATATGGGGTTATGCTGTATCATTGTACGTGAAATGAATTTGTTGCAAACAAATTTGGCTGCATTTGGGCTCCAGAACATGCCCCTAAGGTTTTGGCATGGTGCCTGAACCTGCTGGGGAATGTCTCTGTCAGACTTTCCTCAGCTGATCCTGCACAGAGCTCAAGTGTAGTAACTCCATTTGGCCAGCAGATGGTGGCATCTGCCTGCCAAATAGGTTATTACAGTAAGACGTCTGTTGGAAATATTCCCAAATATTATAATTATTATTGAATAATTAATTCAAAATGACATTCCAAGAATCCACTAACAATGGTTTCTTAGGAAAACCACATGGTAGTGAAGGGGTTAAGTTTCACTACAATAGTCGAGTTACCAAAAAGCAATCCTCATGTGGCAGAGATTGAGTTAACTCGAGTTGGAAAATTGCAAAAGTATTTGCATATTGCATGACTGAACATGACAAGCCCAACAGGTCAACATTCCTACTAACTGGTTCTACTGAATTGGTTGAAATGTGCGAGCACGTTCCCCACATCACTGAGCAGTGCACTCTTCCTATTGACTGATGGTGGTGCCACGCCTCAAAATCCCACTTGCTAATTAAATGGACATATTCAAAAGATTCTTACAGTCTAGTGCAGCATTCTGAAATAAATGCATTCAGAGACTACGAGCCAGCCCAAAAATCCAGGAGCCAGTTATTTTTGGTAATTCCTTTGGATGTATATAATAAAATACACAGGTACTGTCGCTTTTATTATGGTTTTCATTATAGTACCGTAGGGCGGATCCCCAGCATTTATTCCTACACTGTCATTTACAACATATAAGGCTTATATTTTTTTCTTTTTCTAATGAACTCATGCATACTTTACGGATCCCAAGCTTTCAGTATTTTTATGCAAAGATGGCATAGGTTGTCCATGTGAAGTATTTTGGGTTGGCAAAGCGACTGAAGGCATCTGATATGAACAGGCCGTGGCATCATTGTAGTAGTTAAGGTGGGTTTGGCAGTGGTGGTATGGAAATGGTTAGGAAAATGTGGGCTATTGACTTGTCATCGTAAGGGTAACTCAGTGGCCAACTTGAGATTTACACAGGTCATAATAACTCAGGACCAGGAACCTTGTCAACTCCAATATTGTGGTTTTCCCCCTCTAATTCTAAAGAGAGCTTGAGCTTTTTCCTAGGCCTAAAATGGAATAGAGCCTGTTAAATTTATTTGCATGCATAATAGGGCATATAAAAATTCAACGTTTAGCAAATAAACCCCATTATTATATTGTACAATGATTACTGCTTGAGGCATTTCATGCAGGAGGACTGTTGGCCTTTACCAGGAAATTATGGTTGATCCAGTCAAGCTGTGATGACTTTAACTTGTTCCTGGCTGGTTTGAGAAATCTGGGTGTGGGCACTTAGTTGAACTGTTCAAGACTTATTTTTGTATACGTGAAATTCCTCTCTTCTTAACACTTAAGGGGTTATTCAAAGACCACTGAATTGGCCACCGAATTGCACCGAAAGGTGAATTACCCTGTACGGTTAAATTTTGTGACAATTCGCCAAATATTGGCAAATTGCCAGCGAAATACGGCACTGTTCGGCGGCAGTGAACTCTCCATAGAGAAGCAATGATTAATCTGTCCAGAGAACACCGAACGGCCCCAAAATGCTCTGGTTTTCAGTGGTTCCGTCTGACAGGTTTAAACGGGCAAATCCCATAGGTTAAGTAAATAAATTCCCCTTTTCATTAAATATCTATTCAACATTTATTATTTTCATTTGCAGCAAAGTTTTTTTTTTTTTTTTCTTCGGCAACATTTTGATTTGATTTATTCTCCTTCTGTAAAACCTGTAGATCTTTTTATTGTTATTCATAGGACCTTGTATATTATTTCCAGGCATTTTCATGCACTAGTGTTTGTTTTTGTTTTTTAAAAAAAAGTGTGTGTGTGCGTGTGTTGTTTTTTTTTTTTTTATTATTATTATTTTATTATTATTTTTAACCCCTTTTCAGTGATTTGTTCACCAGATCGTTGGCGGCGTTCGGTTTAGCGACTCGATTTTGTTAGTTTGCAGAGGCGTACAGTGGATTGATTCGGGGACCCCGCGTTGATTGCGGAGTTCACCGCAGGGTCGTCAAATTCCGCTTGCTGAAATGCGTCGAATGAAAGGGCTACCGAAATTTCAATGCACTTGGAATAACCCCTTTGGACGGTCTCTTCACCAATTCCAAATTATTCTTAACAATCTAGTTAGAAATGTTGCAGTTAGGGATCACAAGCCACTCCACAAATCCGGTGTAAGACAACCTTTTACAGCCAATATAAAGTGGAAGAGTTACCATCTTCCTTTAGGGACACTCTAGCCACTTTGTCCACTTTAGCTTATTTAAGTGGTCGTGGTGACTGGAGCGTATCCCCCACTCCAACCCTTTTCCTTCAGACTGGTGTGACCGCTATTCAGTATGGAGCCCTTACCTCCATCTTAAATAATATCAATGTGCAACCGTTGGTCGCATTGTGTGTCTTCGTCCACATTGGTCCAAAACCTGTCACCCCACAATTGTAGTTTGCTCATACAGAGGCCTCTCGCTGTGTCACAATGTGGTGAGATTGAGAAGCTTTTGATTGGATGCGTGCATGTGTTGAGCATCCTCAATGCTTGTCTATCATTGGACAAAGGACATTTCTGCCAACAAAGTAGCCTTTATCAAGCCTTGGCCATAACGTTGCGGTGTTTGATCCATTAAATCTTTGCCACATTATCCACTAGTAAGGAGTGCCCTGTTTCCAATTTTTCCTTTCATCTGTATGCTTGGCGCCTCCAACCAGGAGCCAGTGATGGAGGTTTGGTTGTGGCCCTTGGCATTTTGTGTGCATTGTCTCCCTCTTTGCTTTTGTATATCATTGAATGGACAGGCTTTTAGCTTCTTCCTGGATGCCTGTCGCCGGTAGAGTGAATAGAAACTATACTGGAGAATCATGGTTTGCTACCTTTACCCCCTTAGAATGGGGACCGTATGTGGATTATCCGTTAAACCCCATACACTGGTTTCCCATTATGTCCGCAGGATGCCATACGTGCTTTTGGCCTTATTTGTACTTCATATAAGGTCCTCCAGATTTAGATAGTTGATCTAGTCATTGTAAAGGCATCTTGTCAGAGCCTCATGTCTGAAAGTATTTGTTTAGGCATGAATCAGGTGATTCAAGAATTTGAGTGACGAGTATTGCACAACCTTAGCCTTTATATGTTTGACTTCACACAATAAACATGGCCTTTGGCTTTTACCTTGGTTCAGGTTTAGCTACTTATATAATGTTTAGACAATTGTGATTGTGTAGAATCCCAAATGAGTGGGAGAATACTGTAAATTGTGAAGAAACGGACTTGCCCTTCAAGTGCACAACGGGTTTATTCTGTTAGACATTTCTGACCGTTGAGGACCCGTAATCAGCTGGTTAAGACAGTTGCTGGGTTCCTCATGTCTGGGGCACACCAGTAGCCGGAAATCACAGTGCTCCACCACAAGTAATCTCTGACAGCCAATCACAGAACTCCTTCTGCAGCGTAACCGACTGAACTCTTCTTTGTCCCTCAGGCTAATGTCAGTCGAACGCAGCGATCACGTCCGTGTCGCCGCACAGTTTAACGTCCGTCGTAGCATAGAATCATGAGCAATAGAGACCCACACACGAAGTACATGCACACCGAACTGTGAAATTCACTGTTTGGTGCAATTTCTGGCCAATTCGTCTATTCATTAATTGCATAGAATGGAGTCTATGGGTCAAGCAGCAGACTCATGGGATGTATTCAAAGGACATCTGCAGGGGGTAGATTAAAAGTCTTTTATGCTGTCTTATCTCATTCAGCTGTCATGTCTTAACTCCAGTAGCATTCAGAACACCATAGCCTTGGCTAAACATTCACTCCTCCACCCCACTGACTGTTGAATACTGTAGAAGCTAAACCACAGCAGTAAAGTAAAATGTTGGCATGTTTAAATGTTGTTTCATGGGAAAAATCCAGAAAATGGAAACCGGAGGTTCAAACCTTACTTTATTTTTCCTTTTTACATGCAATTACGTCCGGCAAAGGAAAAAAAAAACATGTGTTTTATTAAGTGGCTTTGTAATGCACAAGTTATCCAATTACTGCGTATGATGGTGGAAGTCTCCCTTTAACCCCTTACTGCCGGGTGGGTCTAAACGCCAGTATGCCCCGATCTCAGGCAGCTGCTGTGACCCCCTTCTCCAGCCCACCTACGCAGCTGACACTCTGCGTGTGTCATTGACTGCTGGGGGACAGCTTGAGTTCAAATGACGCGTGGCGCATGCTCGCTGGTGGGCCAGAGGCATCCCATAGACACCAGCAGGGTGCGCTATGCCCTCCCACAATGTTCAGACCCACCCACTACGGGGACGACCTAGAGAAATAAATAATGGCCCACGCACACGTGGCTTCACGCACGCAGCAAGGTGACTGTTCCCTAAAATGTCTTACTTATTTATGTTTATTTTACAGGAAGCTGCGCAAGCCCTGATTTATGCCGGCATGGCTGGTTCAACACTTGAAAGTATCCAGGACAAAATAAGAGAGTACCTGGAGAGGGTAGAAGCTCTTTACAGCGCAGGTAGAGATCTGTCATTCTTTCATTCAACCTACATGGCTTCCTGTCAGAGATGACACAAATTTCATTGATTTATGTTGTCTGTAATTCTTGGTCCTCCTTTTTCTAGATAATTCATCCATGTAATAAGCTGTTGTTTCTCCTCCTCATAGGACCACGTCTTGCAGATTATCCTTTCTCTCTAATTTCCAGAAATGGTCACAAATCGTCAATGTGTATGCCTGGGACACTTGTGACGGGTGGCTTGGGGGTCACCAGACATATTTATTCCTAATCCTCCATACTGCAAATTACAAATAATTGTAAAATCCTCTACACGTCCAGGAAAATCCGAGACAAGCAAAGTCCATAAGTTATCACTTTCTTGCATCAAAAGTCTGCTTTCAGGAGTGTCTTGTTGTATACCCTGACCTATGCTTGAAGCCACGTCATATGGCAATTGCATCGGCAAGGAGGGTGTCTAGGCTAAAGCCGACTTTTGAGGCAAAAAAGTGAGAAATTGTGGACTTCATTTGCAGCAAATTACTTCTGTGGATAAATCAAGTCTCTGTGCTTGGATTTGTAGATGGTTTTTGCAATTATTTATGTTATTCTACACTAGTGTTCTAATTATTGGGATCACTTTGGAATTGTTTTCGAAACAGAAAAGCAGATTATTTTTTTTTTTTTCTCCATGAAAATAACCTGAAATCTATCAGAAATACAGTGTTTAATATTTTAAATGACTATAGTAGCTGGAAAAAGCTGATTTTTAGTGGATTATCTACACCGGTTCATTATTGGCAACAATCTGTTCTGGGCCCCCAGGACACAATGAACCATAGGAACAGAGTTTCAAAGAAAAAGCTCTTTCTCAGACTGGCTAATAAAAAGATATTATTAAGGCTGTGGTCACACAAGCGCACGGAGTGTGCCGTGTGACCTCACTTCCCTGCGTCCGTCGCAGCTTTGTGAAGGCTGGACAGGGAGGGCCACACGGGGTTAGGTGCGCACGAACTGCGCGCTACCAATGGACGTGATTTCAGCCTCCCCGTCAAAAATCTAGGACGGACGCTGACAGGACTACAAAGTGCGAATCTCCATAGGAGGATCTTGCTTTGTAGCCCTGAGTGCACTAATTTCGCTCAGCTAGGTGGCCACACGGGCGTCAGTGGAAGGAACGTCCACTCTCAAGGACGTTCCTTCCGCTTTCACAAACGCTCATGTGACCACAGACTAAGACGGGCAAAATAACAGACGTGGAACGAGGAAGATTGGGTAAAAGTGTTATGGACAGATGAATCTAACGCTAAAACGTGGACGCCAAGGTGGAAAACCTATGCCAGCAGGTTTCCGCTTGGCATCCCCATTTTATCTCCATTACTGGGCACGTGCTGATTTTCAGTAGCCTGCACCATAATGCAGCGCTAACCTCCGTAGGACTCCATGGAAGGTTGTGCTTCGGGGTCACATGACCTGCAGGATCTCACCTCTCACGAGATCCTGCAGGTTCGCGGAGGGGAGACTGGGGTCGATTTGTCCTCATGCTCACTATGCTGGTGGTCAAAAGAGGTGGATTGGGCTGCCGTTCTCAACGCGGGATGAGAGGGGAGTATTTGATTTTTGGGGGATTTTCAGCTGCTGATAAAGGATTCCGCAGAAGCAGTATCAGTTTGCACCAGCTTCTAGCTGTGGTTAACTTTTGAGTTAACCACAGAGGGGCATAATTAGAGTTAGGACTTTGATCCTAACACTAATTACTCTTTGCGCCCCCCATGTTAAGCATAGGGAGCGCAATGTACAGTAAACTCGTGCTGGAAAGCATAATCTCCGATGCGCTAACGGGTATTCAGATTTTTTATTTTTTTTACCTGTAGCCTTAACAAATTGTTTAGATCACAAAAAAGGACATTCTTGCGTCCCACACCAAATAAAATGACGTTGGAGAGCATGACACCATCTGTCAGCCTGGTGGAGGCAATGTGATGGTTTTGGGGTGCTTTGGTGGTGGTAAAGAGGGAGATTTATATTTGGTAATAGGGACCTTGAAGAAGGAATGTCACCACTCAATTTTTCCGTTTTACAACACCGTGCCATCCGCTGAGGATGGTGTGTGTGTGTATTTGCAGCTATTCCGGGCAGAAAATGGTCCGCTAGTATTCTGTCAGGAATGGAGTCACCAGATCTCAAGCCTATTGAACTGTTGTGGGAGCAGCTTGATTGTATGGTAGGTTAGATTTGCCCATCAAGTCAATCCAACGTGTGCGGGGAGTTTCAGGAAGAACAGGGTGACGTATCTTCAGATTACCTCAACAAATTGACTGCTAGGAGGCCAAGACTGTGATTGCTGCACAGGGAGGATTGTTTGCCTGAAACAAAGTCTGAAGAACACTGTTACTATTTCACTTACTACTAATTATTTGTAACCTTGCCATTAGCAAAGGAATTTCATGTCGATTTTCTTGAAAAATAAAACTATATATGCTAAAATAGTGGTGGAGCTATTCGCAGGTGTTCCTGGTCTACTTGACCCTTGCGTTAGACCTTTTATTAATCTGAACCCTTTCTAGTAGCTATGAACCGTGAATTGATGATGTCAAAATCCAAACTATTCTTTTCCATATGTAGTTCAAGCACAAAATGCTGACCCGTTAAAAACAAAACATCACTTGGACCTGGAGCGAGCTCGTTTCCTGGTTACTCAGGCTTTTGAGGAAGATGATAAGGGCAACGTAGAAGAAGCCATCGAGCTGTACTCTGAAGCTGTAGAACTGTGTCTAACGACGGTCAGTAATTCCTGGTTGTATGATTGAATGATATGAGTGTCCTTGGTGTGGAATGCCTTAATTTCTGTTACTATAGTCTGCCTAATCTAACAAAGTCTCGACTGCCTCTGCTTTTCCCGTGCTTATCAGGGGTTCTGTTACTGTCTGTGTGTATGGTATCTGTTTACTGTTACTGTTCTAAACCCATTTTTGAAAGTATTTGATCTACATTGCCTTTAATCTGTGCGATTTGGGATATGCTCCGTTTAATATACATACATACATACAGAAAAAATGGCGTCGCGCCTGTACTCACCAAAGCGGCTGCAACAGTCATTCGTAACAACCCAGTTCATGTATAAAACAGAACAAGAAAAAAAAAAGATGTCATCTGCACTCGTGTGTGTATATATATATATATATATATATTGGAAATGTATAGAAACGAGCGCAGATGACATCCTTTTTTTTTCTTGTTGCTTACTTAATTTTACGCTACCAGAAAGTGTGTGATATTTAAACCCTTTCATTACTTTACTTTTTTTTATATATATATTTTTTATTTCCGCGTACAGTCTGGGGATACTACGGATCAGAACCTACAAGCAAAACTCAAGCAGCTGGCTCGGCAAGCCTTGGACCGGTCAGTAAAATGTTATAAACATAGCGTGTTTGTACCAACCTATTCTTCATCTAGTTCTTCATACAGCAAACTCCTCATAACAAATTTGTTAAAACAAACTATAAAGGTTATTCACTCTATTATAGTTGTTTAAATTCACCAAACTATGATTGCTTGCATTGAAACTACTGTGAGCTCTTTTTGGGAAACTGCTACCATGGTCTGACGTACTTTTCGCATTTCTTTCCACCGTAGTTTCTGCTCAAGATTTCCAGTGTAGCCATCTGCTTAGTTTTCAGTGATTCTCCAACATACGGCACTATTCCTTTTGTGTGCGCTAAAATGGGGAGGGTAACGGGGGGTCCCAGTAGAGCCATCCAATTTACTACGCTATTCCGGGGCAGGTAGAACACAGCGCTACCCTCCCTGATACTCATGGTAGCGCTGCCGCGATTATCACCTCCTGGAGTTCATAGAACTCAGCTGCCAGGCTGCGAACCCTGCAAGATCTCGCCCTCGCTAGATCATGCAGCGCTGCAGACGGAGACTATTTGTCCCCAGTCTCACTCTGCTACCAGCGGCCAGAAGCGGTGGATTGGGCCACCGTTCTCGCCACAGGATGAGAGGTGAGTATCTGATTTATTGGGGGGTTTTAGGGGTTGCTAAATAATTCTGCAGAAGCGGAATCAATTAGCACCAGCTTCTATCGGTGTTTAACTTTTTCGTTACCGCATCGGTGCGGTAATTAGTGCTAGGATAAGTAAGGTATTACGAATTGCACTCTCCATGTTATGTATAGGGTGTGCAAAGTACAGTAAGCTTGCACATCTGTGACGATGTGCTCCCGTACTGACATGCCTCCCCGCATCCGTGGAAGCGTTGTAACGCTTTGACTGGGCTGGCCACACGCTGTAGCGCACGCACAAATTGAGCATGCTACAGCAGGCGTGCTGTGTCTGTTCAGAAAGCCTCCCCGTCAATGCGCTATGTTGTGTGTTTGGTGTTGCAAAGCGTGATCCTCCATAGGAGCCTTGCAGAGCTGGGCGCCCTAACTGCACTCAGTGAGGTGGGGTGGTCAGACGGGCGTCAGAGTGGATGGAACTTCTTTTGCTGTAACAGCCATGCTGCTTTGGTGTTTGTCAGAGTCTGCTATTGGTTTTTACTGCATTAATAAAAATTTAAAAAAAATTGCCAAAGAACAAATTACAGGCTAATCAAACTCTGTATTGCACTAATTTCACCACAGGCACCTCTGTTGAATCGTGTGCAATTATAATTTTGCTACTGTGACCATTTTCTTCATGTAAACTGCTCTGCAATGGAAATGCGTGAAAATGATGCAACATTGTACAGCTTGGAAAAAAGACGAGACAGAGGAGATATGATAGAAACATTTAAATACGTAAAGGGAATCCACGAGGTAGAGGAAGGGAGTATATTTAAACGGAAACAAAGTAGCAAAACAAGAGGACATAGTCTTAGATTAGAGGGGCCAAGGTTTAAAAGTATCATCAGGAAGCATTATTTTACTGAGAGGGTGGTGGATACATGGAACAGTCTTCCAGTTGAAGTGGTAGAGGCCAAAACAGTAATTGAATTTAAGCAAAAGATAAATCCAGGTTAAGTATCCATGTAATTGGGCAGACTAGATGGGCCGAAAGGTTCTTATCTGCCGACATTTTACTATGTTTCTATTATTAAAATTTTGAAATGAGGTGGAAATACACTTTTCTGCCACTAGATGGCAGCATTAAGCAATGTTGTTCACTAGTTTCTAGCATAAATGACACGGCAACCGTATAGACTTGTGCACGGTGTAAAATTCATTTCAGGGAAACGGCATTGCAAAAGAACTATTGAATGAAATCATCGTGGCACACAGGTTAATTCAGTGGCAGCTAGTCAACCGTTGCTTTAAAAGGTTAAGTATACAATTAAAGACTCCAATGGAGTAGAGGTAACATCACTGTTCTGCATGGAGAGAGCCTGTGGAGTCATGGGTTTGATCCCAGCAAGAGCACCTCTCCAGTAAGTGTCCTTGGGCAAGACACCTAATGGTACATACTCGCCACCCAGGACATACTTGAAAATGAGAGAAATCTCAATGTATCCTTCCTGGTAAAATACTTTCTCAAAAATAAAAAGACTCCAATAATACTCTATGCCGTTGCTCAACATGGTGTGGGTGTATGCATAGCACCCAAACTATATACTATCCCAACGCTGATAAGGGTTAAAATAGTGACTTGGTAATAATTGTCCATTCGCTAATGAATAGTGATAACCTCTGAACCCCAACCATTGGCGTCAGCTGGAGGATTTTAACTAAAGATGGGGTGGGCATGACAGTCCCACCCTGCCTCAACCCATGTGCAGCAGGTCGGGGCTTAAAAACGAAATTGGAGGGGGTGAACTTGACTGCGTCTACATTTTCTGTACCCAGCCTTCCAAGGGCTATTCAAATATTTGTGGGTGGAAATGCATGTCCACACCCCATCCTCCACTTATGGCTACTGGTTGGGAGATATTTATTAAAGAGGCCAGACATGTCATTGTCATTTACCCGTTTTCTGGGAGCAGGTGAGGGCAATTAAGGCTGGGGTCAGACTAGTGCATTTTTAACGTGCGTTTAGGCGCACTTTATCACGGCCGCACTAGCAGCAAATGACTCGCAATGATGGCCAATATACGAAGTACGGCCGCAAGAAAGTCTGGCTTCGCAACGCAAGTGGAAAATGAACGCATTTTTCCGAGAACACAGAACCGCTAGTACTGACTTACAGAGTGCGCTGCAGCGGCATAGCGGCGTGTGTGCGTGATTAGGAGATGTCAGACGCTGCTAATGTCCGGCCTACATAACGTCCAGACGCAAAAAGTGTTTTATTGACGATCCGTAAAAAAATCACTCACGAAAATGCGCATTTGTATGACTGTTTTCACGCATTCCGTGAAAAAGTACGTCAATGCGTTCGGACGCACTTTTTGACGTTCGCTGCGAAAAATGCGTTCGTTTGACCCTAGCCTTGGATGGAAAGGGGTTGGGTTGGCCCATATCCACAGCCTCTGCATTACTCTCCCATGGGTATGAGGTGCGGGACTTATCAAATACTGGTGGTGGACATGCCACTGTCCACCCCCCAACTGTAGCGACTCCCTCCCTCCTGGATGGCTAGGGTCCCTGAAACACCCACACTAGAGTTTATGTTAAATTAAATAACATTGACGGGAAATCTGTGATTTCATTTATTTTTCTAGAGCAGAATCCCTGAAAGAATCAATTTCCAAATCATCCGCTAAAGACAAAACAGCTGTAACCAAACCAAATCAGCCTGCAAGGACGTTCTTTCCTCTGGGCCCAGACTTTAGTTTGAATGAGAAGCCACAGAGTGCGCGACCAGGACAGATCAATGAGGCTCCCCGCCAGCGGTACACAGCAGAGGAGATCGAGGTGCTCAGGTACTGGAATATTTTTGTTCTCATCGACTAAGCTCTAAAAATTCTCCCATTTATCTCACTTTCCAAATCGGCTATTTTGAGCTAGAATTTTCACTTCTCCAAACATTCTCCAGAGTTTCAACTTTCTCTGAGTGTCATCCAGGAAATGTTTCAGACCTGCAATTTGTTGAGAGATCCCCCACTTATTTGCTTTAAAAATGTCAAAATTCTCCTTCTAGGAACTAGAAACCTGATTCCTGTTTATATTCTAATTAACTTTCTGATTTTACATGCCTGTCCTTACTAAAAACATTAAAGACATGTGTTGTAGATATGTATGCACTAAGGCTGGGCAACTTTCCTTGTTTTTTCACGATTAACTACAGTTTGACATCAACCTTTATTTTTACTTTTCCATTAATGGGGGAATTGGAATTTTTAATGGAAAGAGCGCGTTTCTGAGCAGAGCTAACTGCTTTGTCAAGTGCCTTCTAAACCTGTCGGCTCTGCTTTCCTGACTCCTTCTTTTTGCATAAAAGTGAAATCGAGATTGACCTCGTCCTCTGTTTAACCCCTGCACGGTCAGGAACCAGTGGCTTTTTTTGGAAAATCCTTTTTAATTGATTATACTGTAAGAAATATTTGGGAATATTCCCAATGTATTTCGTACTGTAATAAACTATTAAGCAGGTAGATGTTGCCATCTGCTGGCCAAATGGAGTTGCTACACTTCTTAGCTCTGTGCAGGGTGAGCTTTGAAAAAGTCCAACAGAGACATTCACCAGCTCTTTTTAAGCCGTGTTAGCACCTCAGGCATCATGCCCACGGTGCTTAAATTTTAGGGGAACCTTCTGGAGCCCAAATGCAAACCAAATTCAGTAGCAGCAAATCAATCTAATTTGCAATGATACAGCACAGCCTCGGATCATGTGAAATACGAGCACGGTAGTGCAGGCGTTACTCATGACACATAGGGAATTTACCAGCCATAGTGTGTATATGTTACGGGTAAAGCCCGAAGTGTGGTTAATCCTAGAATTACCCGGGTAATCCTGACATTACCCGGGCCTCATTAGCAAAAGTCCGAAGTGAAATTAAATTTCGGACTTTACCCGGGTAATCTGCAAAGTATCCAGAGGTCTCTGAGTTACCCTGCTTTTCTGCTCTATTTTAACCGGGTAATTCGCACATTACCCTAGTGTTGCTGGATAAAGTGTGATGTGCAACGAAACATCGGACTTTATCCGGGTAATCTGCAAAATATCCAAACACCCCTGGGTACTCCGCTTTTCTTGGGTTTTCAGTAGGTTACAGATGACTGAATTCCGAGGATTACCTGGATAAAGCTGCAAACTGTTATCTGGCTGATAACAAAATTGTGTTGTTGTTTTTTGTTATTTTTTAATGAATTTGTATCCAGTCACAAACCACACTAAATAACTGTCATGTAACTCTGTGCATTAGTTGTCTGAAAATTAATTTATGAAGATAAAGATCTTACATAAAGAGTAACCTGATGGTTATTATGTTTTATAAATGATATATAAGCACATATGACACATAATAAAGATCGTGTAACTCTTTCACATTCATATAAGAAACATATCCTGTTACTCTGTATATTCATTATATCTGCAATACATTTTAATGTTTGTCTTTTGCCATTTTCATTGATAATATCCATAGATAATAGCAAAATTCACTGTTACCCAAGCGGGGTTGGATGCTCTGCAGATTACCCAGGTGAAGCTGTGGATAGTCCTCAGATTACCCGGGTGAAGCTTCAGACTTGCACATTATCCGGGTAAAGTGGGAATATTTCAGCTCTTCCAGACTGTTACCCAAGGGCAGTTGGTTAGTCCTAAGATTACCTGGGTAAAGGCCGAAATTTTCATTTTTTTGCAGCTTTACCCAGCGTTTTGGGTAATGTCAGGATTACCCGGGTTATCCTAGGATTAACCGCACTTCGGGCTTTACCCCACACACGTACACACACACACACACGTACACACACACACACACACACACACACACACACACACACACACACACACGTAGTTCAAAGCATTTCTGCCTTTTTTTTTTGTGACACTCCAATGTTTCTAATAAAGTTGGATGCGTTGAAGTCAAACAAGGAAGTAATATGGGAATCAATTGCTTTGTGTGTATAATATATATATATCTCTTTATAGTGGTTTCCATCATATTATTTTATATATAAGTGAAGGGCTGGCACCTGTTCTTCCTTGACATTGCCACTCCTGATGCACTAAGGGGCTTGTTCTGTTTTTCTCCTGACAGGAAAACTTCTCGGATAAATGGCATCGAATATGTGCCTTTCATGAGTGTTGACCTGCGGGAACGTTTTGCTTTTCCAGTGCCATATTCGTAAGTAAATCATTTTGCATGTGCCAGATATTCTTTAGAAAGATGTGATTTCATCTCCCATGCCTGAAAGAGATCTGTTACAGGGGCAAATAGGGTACATGATATGTAGATCCGAATAGGCCTTTTGTGCCCCATGTGCATGCTGTTATGTTTCTTGTAATTTCTAATTCTATTTGGACTTGTATGGTTACAGCAGTGTTTCTCAAACCTGTCCTCGGGACCCTTAACCAGGCCAGATTTTGCAGGTCACCTTGGGGAAATGCAGACTGAATCCTGCAATCACTGAGCAGCAAATCATATCACCTGTGCTGTGCTTCGCATATCTGGAAAACCTGGTGAGGCGGAGGGTCCTGAGGACAGGTTTGGGAAACACTGTGTTACAGGAACACTCTACACATCCTGACGACTTTATATTTTTAAAATTTAGCCCCCCCCCCTTTTTGATTTAAAAAAAAAAAAAAGCCAGGTGAAGTGGAGGAGTTTCCTCCTCCATATCTAGCGACACCAGTGGGGAATATGAATTTCCTAGTTGCCTGTTACTAATCTGTTACCAGTGATGTCGGCACACAGGGAGCATACCAACGTCCCTGTCTCTGAGACCAATAGCTATTTCAGAGAGGCTGCAATGGATCTTTTGTTCCTTGCAGCCGCTACAGATCTTGTGTACGTAAAGTTTACAAGTCACATTGCAGAGTGCAAAAAAGCTTCAGGGACTACCGGATTCGGGAGTCCCTGAGCCGACAAGTAAGCGCTGCGCCCCAACGAGGTGAGTAAATTCAACGAAAATAATCAAACTAATTGGGCAGAGGCTGTCGGTAGCCTCTGCCCAATTATTTGAGGGCAAAAAGGACACTATTTTTCAGTACAGTGTTCCTTTAATATATTTTATTCAAGTTTGAGTGAATAGATAGAAATCCATTGACCGAATGAATTTGAAACCTAAACATCGTTTCAGTTTGAATTCTAGGGAGCAGGAAATCTGACTGCTTTGTCAGTGGATTTCTATGTGTTGGCTCTTTTTTGTATGCAGAGATTTAAAGTCCCAAAGCTATAGATTTAATTATATATATATATAATACTTTCTCCAAAAAAAAAAAAAATTATATTACCAGGAAGGATACATACCAGGTGTGCATGTGTTATAGATACTTATCGTATACAGTACAGAAGAGGATCTTTTGGTCCTCTTCTTCTTTTTTTCCTTCGTTCTCATGCGTTTGGGCCCGTGCACATTATCATTTTATATTCTCTTTCATGTCATTAAAAAGACCCATTCAGGCACGCTTGTTCTTAAGGAATTTTATAGTAAAAAACAAAGTCCTTCTTGAATAGAGCATGTCTTTTTCTTCAGTGCCCCATGACATGATGTGTCTAACTCATGTGAAGGTTTTAACACACAAAGTCCTTCTCAGAGTCGCGAGCACTGTAGCTTCCCAGTGATTGCCAGGTTGATGTTTTCATTTGCAACTTAAAGGGATGTTGTAGGGTTAAAGGGGGAAGAACAGACGGCTAAAGGGTGGAATAAACTGCTGATCATCACTGACCTTTTACCAGGAAGTCTGATAAGTCCTCAAAGTGATAACCCCCCTACTTTGGGGGGCTAAATCGACACTCTTGAAAAGAAGAGGGGTGAGGACACTCAGGTCACTATGACACTTCAACTTATATTGAATGCTCCCAGTGCCTAGAGTGTCCCTTCAAGTATGACGTAACTCATTATCATTTTGAGTGCATGTATCGAGTTGCCTGCCCAGATCATCTATATTGTACCTGGTTGATTGAACAACCAGCAACAGTTGTGTGACTTTGCAATCAATGGTTGTGTCCTGCTCCTTAGCTTGTGGCTCTGAACACGGCTTTAAATGTCTGCAGTGAAGTTTGTGTCCTCTACGTTAAATGTGTCTGCTTTCGACTCTTTAGAGTCCTGTCTACTCCTTTTTGTTTTTTTTTTTGTTTGGCTTATCGTGTGCTCACCCTAAATTATAGCATGCACATACCTACATGTTTAACACCTTTGTGGAGGTTAAACATTTTATTTTATTTTGCAAAGGATTTTACCAGGAAGGATGTGTTGGCTCTTTTTTTGTATGAAGAGATTTAAAGTCTGGTTAAACATAAGCTGCCACAGGAGATTACAAGCATAATGGCATGTTGTTTTAAAAAAAAATTAAAAATATTTTTTTATTTTTTCCCCCAAATTTCAGAGATTCAAGGGGTCAAGTGGGAACCTACTTCTGACATCCCTCCTATACCGGGAAAATGAGTTTTAATTTGACCCACACATTGAAAAAGCTTTTTTTTTTCCTTTTTGTAAGGTGTCAGTAATATCTTTCCTTTTTAATTCAACATAAATATGATATTTATTATTTATTCCTTCCTAAAGCCCATCCTGACCTATAGTTTTATTATAGCAAATTTCAATGAGGACCAAGTCAAAAAATAAATGATTACACGGGGATGGACAGAGATCATGGAGTTCCAACTCTTCTTTACGTTGAATTTGACCCCTGAGAATCCATGAATACACGTCATTTAGTAGGACTCGCCTGTCTCAATGTAATTCATTACATTTTTTGCCTTGAATTGGATCAATTAAATGGTTTGATTTCACATGAAATTCAGAATTTTTCTGTGCTCGTTAGGGGAATCAGTTTATGGACCTCTCTGTTGGCTTAAGTTTATTATTCTTTCACATTCTTACGTTTAAACCAATGATATCATTAACTTCATCTTAATTAACCGGGAAATTTTAGAGACAAATTTGGCAAGCTGGCGCTGTCCCCCAAACAGAAAGCCATATTCTCCAAATGGGTGAGACCGGACGACCTCACCAACAACCCTACCATGATCTACACGGTGTCCAGCTTCAGCATAAAACAGGTATTTATTTATTATTTCAGTGGACATTAGTTTCTTCATCTCTTTAGTAGTTTTAAAGAATAATTTATTTAGGGATGCACCGAAACCATTTTTTTAAGACAGAGTACAAGTACCGATAATTTTCAAAAGTACTCACCGATGCCGAGTACCTATATGACGCTTTCCAATAAATAATTTGCGCACACACACACACTGTGGTCTGGTGGGTATACATGTGTCTGATGCCTGTGGGGGTATATTCTTTATATATATACTATACCCCACAGGCATCAGATACATGTATACCCAACAGACACCACACACACACACACACAGGGCTGGCCCTGAGGTTTGAAAGTATATATATATATATATATCTATATATATCACCAACATTTCAGACCTCAGACCAGAGGTGGGGCGTCTGTCCGAATCCTTTAACTGCATTCGGACAGGCCTCCGCAGCTTAACCTCGTAAGGACCAATGACATAACTGTTACATCATAAATGCATTGACTTTAAAGACCCTTGGTCCTTAAGGGGTTAACGCATTAGAGCATTCGGACAGCCGCCCCAGCCCCTCGAATGCCGGCAAGCCAGCTCCATGCTGGCTTCCGGTATCGGGGGGCATCTGCACGAGTACTAAATACTTGTGCAGAACCCGGTATCGGCACCAATACTAGTATCGGTGCATCCCTAAATATATTGCAGTAAAGCTATTATATATTTAAAAGAGCTTGTTGTTATGCTCAGAATTTATGTAATATGTTGAAAAATATACCGCAATTAAAAATCAAATAATCTTTCAATTGAAGAATATAAACATGAAATATGTTGTATGAAAAAATTACAGATCTAATTACTGAGATTTATCAAAACTAACAGCAGACTGGAATTATCATTATTATTCCTTATTTATAAAGCGCCAGCATATTCTGCAGCGCTGTACAATGGGCACAACATTGACAGGGTTACAATACATTGAACAACATTTTGACAAACCAGTACAGGAGGAAATAAGGGCCCTATCCCTGTGGGAACTCACAGGGCTATATTACAAAGTTTGTGCTAACTTAACCAGAGCTGTTGTAAAGTTACCAGAGCCATTACAGCCTATGGAGCTGTTAAGTTAACAACAGCTCTGGTTAAGTTAGCAGCTTCGTAATATAGCCCACAATTGGGCACTTTTCTTTGCTTATTTACTTTGGCTGTTTGGCATATATTGCCTAGCTGTGAGAAAACATAGAAGAACTTGCCTTTCTTGGCTTGTGAGACACTGAATAGCCATGCTTTTTCAAATTTATTGTCCATTTAATCGTCTTTAGAATTTATCCCTTCACTACATACAAACTTGATTTAGCATTTTAGTACAATAATTACCAAAAATGGCATTTAAGACCCTTTTTGCATACCTTTTTAATGCTTTAAAGATTAGTGTGCACGCTGTGGAGAAAAGGAAATCCTACACCTGTCACCCTGTGTTACTGTAAACAAGCTACAAAGTACAGCACACACTCTCACTGAATCAAAGCATTCAACAAACTTTACAGCTACATTGCAACAGACTGGGAGAGGGCAGAATACAGGGAGAGCTCAGGGGTCACTTAATACTGGTCAGAGATATGATTCAGGGGGCTAGAATTGCTGAAAATCCCTGTACAGTACAGATACAAAGTGTTACTGTAATTTCCATATACAGGCATAATGGCACATACAGATATGTGTATATTCTATTGGTATTTTTCAGAAGCTGCATTGCTTATTTCATTATGATCACTACAAATCCCCATAAGCAGGAGAGCTGACCATTTTTATTCTCTATCTTTATCACAATTACTGTGGCTGACAGTGTAGACCTTGTGTGAAATTGAGCAAGATATCAGATACCATTTAGAGTTTAGAAACTGTCATCCTAGCTATATTTCTGTAAAGGATAAACGAATAAAAAAAAACCTCAAAGAGCAAATTTACATTATATTTTTATTATACATTTTTCTATTAATCCCTTCACTGCCAAGTGATTTTTCCATAAAACCATTGTCAGGAATCAGTGTTTTTTTATTTTATTTATTTTTAATTATAATGTAAGACAGATTTAGAAATACTCCCAGTGAATCTTTTACTGTACTAACATATTTGGCCACTAGATGGTGCCATCTACTGCCAAATCGAGTTCTAGTTGCAGCCCGTGGTTCACTGCAACAAATGTATGGGCTTGCTGAATGTCGATGTCAGGACATTCACAGGGTTATCCAAAGAGATTCGAAAAGTCACCGCACGTTCGGTGACTTTTCGTTCTCTTCAATTCGGTTCCTTTTGCCGATTGCATTTCGGTGACCCTGCGGTGTATTCAGCAAACAGCACAGGGTCCCCGAATTGCAGTGAAAAGCTGCCGAAAACCTGACGAAAACTAACCGAATGCACGCTGAAAACAAGCAAAAACATCTGGATTAACCTTCGAAGAGGAGCCGAAAAGGAGCCGAATCACACAGAGCCGAAGCAGCTGTGACGTAGAGGAGGCAGTGAATAAATTAGAAAAACCATTTGTATGAATCTGGGAAAAAGAAAAGCTGTTTGCAAAGAAACTACTGAGCGAAAATGTCTGAAATTTTCACAGGAGGTCCAGGGAATGATAATAAAGAGGGCTGTTAAACAAAAAAAATAAGCAAACTGAAGAAAAAAAAAAAAAAAAATCGGACTTTTAATTTTTTTTTAAAAAATTCAGAAATGCTTAAGTATCCTAAAAAATCTATAAATAAAGAGACTTTTTGCTGCAGAATTTTATAATGAACGGTTTATTAGATATTGAATTAAAACGGGAATATTTTTAACATTGAAGTCTATGGGATTCTCCTGAATAAATTTGCCGAATTAAACCACCGAATGGCAGGGCATTAGGGGAACCTTTCACTGCTGGTTTGTGTTCTCTGAATAGCCGAAGCAGTGCTTTTTGATGGGGATTTCACTGCCCTCGAACAGGGACCGAACAGGCACCGTATGTGCAGGCAATTCGACAGGATTTGGCGAATTGCCTGCTCTCTGGATAGCCGAATGGCCAGGAAAGGTAACCGAACGCTGATTTTCAGCGTTCGGTTACCTTTCTCAGCAATTCGAATCTCTTTGGATAACCCTGTCAGTCAGCTGATTTTACAATTTGAGCTCTTTGGGCATTATGCCCACAGGGCTAAAACTTTGGGGGCACCTTCTGCACCCCAAAACCAAACGAATTTAATTTGCAGCAAACAAACTTATTTTGCTTTTGGGCTGCAGAGTGCAGAGCTGCCGATCGAGAGATCCCGACATCGGGCACCTGATGGTGCCTTTTTGAAGCCCGATTTTGATCTTGATCGCGCTAGTGAAGGGGTTAAGTATTCCACAGCAAAAAACACAAGATCAAAGACCTAGTTGGACCCGCAGGTCCAATGTTAAGAACATACAATGATGTAATAGGACTCCTATCAGATTCAAACAGAGCCTTCATGAACAGATACTCTATTTCAAAATAACAATCTCTGTGCAAAATTGACTTTTTTTTTACCCTTACATTTGTTTCATATAAATGTTTTGATAATATTATTTGAACAAAAATCACTTGGTACTGTATGGATTAAATTGCACCTGCTGTTCACCTCCATCACCTGGCTCCAATAGGCCAGCTCTCCTGACCTGTAAATGTCAGCAGCTCTGATTGGACGTCAGATTGCTGTGCTAATAGTTTTACATTGATATAACCAAGATGGCAGCACCCTGTAGGAAAGACATGGCCTAAGCATGTCAGAACTGTCCGGTCTATTCAAAGAAAGGTGAGACTCGAGAATGACAGGAGAAGTGAAAATTGTACGACAAAATAGCCAAACCAGAAAAATTCTCCCATTTTATTTCAGTTTCCAAATCAGCTGTTTGATCTAGATTGTTCTCTTCTCCTGCCAGTTCTCCTGGTTTTCACCTTTCTTTCAATAGACCGGATTGTCTTTCCTTATACCAGAGGAATAAGGCTGGGGTCAGACCAGCGCACTTTTAACGTGCGTTCTGGCGCACATCATCACGGCCGCACTAGCAGCAAATGACGGGCAATGACAGCCAATATACGAAGTACGGTCGCACGAAAGTCCGGCCGCGCAACGCAAGTGGAAAATGAACGCATTTTTTCGAGAACGCAGAACCGCTAGTACGGACGTACAGAGTGCGCTGCAGCGGCATAGCGGTGTGTGTGTGTGTGTGTGAGATTTGGAGACATCAGACCCTGCTCGTGTCCGGCCAACATAACGTCCAGACACCCAAAGTTTCCTGGTTTGGATCTGTAAAAAATCACGCACAAAAATGCGCATCGTATGACCGTTTTCGCGTATTCCATGAAAAAATACATCAATGCGTTCGGACGCACTTCTTTACGTTCGCGTGTAAAAATGCTTTCGTTTGACCCTAGCCTAAAGCAGCATTTACAATCTGAAGCGGTTTGGGTTTATATTTTCTTCTGCTGTTGGAAAGTCTGACAGCTTTCTCTCCCCATTAACCATTTAATATGTATACATCATCTTAGCCTCGATTTTTCAGTCACGTTCTTCATGTTTTACATTAGACCTATGGCATATTAGAAGAGGTCTCTCATTCGTCAGTTGTTCATACTTACTTATTTATCTTTGTCTGTTTGTCACCAGACGATCGTTTCAGATTGCTCTTTCGTGGCCTCCTTAGCCATCAGTGCAGCTTACGAGCGACGTTACAACAAGAAACTAATCACAAGGTATGGCACGTCCTGGGAATACATTAACGCTGCCTAGTTACAGCCACCTTTTATCAGTGTCATCAAGTTTGTTTTAAAATAGATTATGTGTTAACAAGCAAGAGATATCTTGTTTGTAAAGTATCGCACTACAGAGGACATTTTAGCAGGAGTGTATTGAGACTTGATGCTGCCACAGGCCATTCAAATTCTACTCCCCCAGCCATATTCCAGATAAATCATTTATTGATGCACCTTTTGGGTTTTTCTACCAGTTCTATATTCCAGATAAACATGAACATAATCATACAATTAAGACAGGTATTTATGTCAATAAAAAAGTAACTTTTATAAAAAAAAAACGCAGAATATCTTTTACATAAGCAACCTGAGCTCTCCAGATAATTTGGAACAAAATCTCCCATGATGCTCAGGCACTCGTTAGACTGAATGGGTCTCATGGGAAATGTAGTTTCAAAGCATCTGAAGGGCCAAGGTTGCTGACCCTGCTTAAAAGACAGCACACTATTGAGAGAAAAGTCTTAACTGTCCAGTCCCCTTAATAGTGCTTTAGACCCATGCCTAGTTGGCCTATGTAAGAATACAGCCCTGCATTTTATTCTTTTTTGAAACTTTTATTAATGAATGTATAACTAGGAAAACACACTTAAACACAACCCCCTGGAGCACCTATTGTGTTCAAGTATCCTTCCAAAAGTCAAATGTCGCTTTCGAGCTGAAGATGTGTGAATAATATATATATATATAACGTATCATGGTTTATGGATTTTTGTGGGGGTTTTTTTTGTCTAGATTGCAGGATCACAGAACACAATCTTTCTAAAGTTTTTCCTAAACTACATATCCAGGGATTTCCCTTTTACCCCTATGTTACCTGTGAGCTGACTTAGGAAAACTAATTCGACAGTCACTGACTCTTGTAGGAGTTTTACAGGGTTATTCAGAGAGAGGTGAAAACGAAGGGAATTGTCAGGAGAATGAACAATCTAGACCAAATAGCCGATTTGGAAAGTGAGATAAATGGGAGAATTTTTCTGGTTTGGCTATTTTGACCTAGAATTTTCAATTCTCCAGTCATTCTCCTGCTTTTCACCTCTCTGTTAGTTTAACCAGTTTTGATGTTTTCAGCATGGTTACTTAATGTGTTGAGCTATTCACTGTAATATATTCCTATTTTTTATGAATTAATCCCTTTAATACCATAGTCGAGTAAACTCGATCTTCAAAAGCTCCTGCAGGAACCCAGCATGGAGTAACCTTGATCTGGTCACATTCTGGAGCCATGCAAAGGAATTTTTTATTGCAAATGGACTTTAGTATGTGCCCCCAAATGTACACCCCCATATATATTGGACCCCTAAAAAAAGAAGTCACATTTAAAAAAAATATATATATATATATATATATAAGATATTTGGCCAAAACTATGGACTGTCCTCAAAAAAAATTCATTTGCAAATGCACTTTAAAATGTTCCTCCAAATGTTCAGTACCTTGGACATGTCAGCTAAGGTGCTGAAGCTCTTCGAACACCTTGGAGTTCTGATGTTCTTCCACAGCAACTGGCCAACAGGGGGAGTGCTCTGCCAGTTAAATGAGCTTAATGTGCCTAAAATATGTTTTATGAAGGGTACACACATTTTTACATTTTATGTAAGGCAAAGTTGTTTTCATACCTTCGCTCAGTCTCCCCAGTGGTTTTATAGTCAACCACTTGGTAGTGGGTTAAAATGTAATTACCGTAAGTTCACTTTTCACCTCAAAATGTCACGTCAAAGACCGTATTCTGATAATGATTTTTTTTTTATTATTCCATAGTATAATTTACCCACAGAACAAAAAGGGAGAGCCGGAATATAATCCTTGCGGAAAGTACATGGTGAAACTGATCATTAATGGTGTACCTAGAAAGGTTTGTAATCTGCTTTAAATAAACATTTCTTAAAGGGACACTACCACTAACATAAACTGTAACTAGATTACTTTTGCGTTACAAACAAAACCACTTTATAAAACACATCCTGTGTTTTTTTTCTCTGAAGTAATTGCATATAAAAAGTACCGGCTGGGTGGAGTAGAGGCAACATCACTGCTCTATGATTGTGGAGACACAGGTTCGAATCCCAGCAAGAGCACCTCTCCAGTAAGTGTCCTTGGGCAAGACACCTAACGGTACATACTCGCCACCCAGGACATACATTGAGATATCTCTCGTTTTCAAGTATCCTTCCTGGTAAAATCCTTTCTCAAAAATAAAAGGGAAAAATAAAGAGTTTTGTTTTTATCTTCGGTTTCCATTTTCTGGATTTTTCCCATGATGCAACATTTACCAAAATCTGTGCAAAGCTTATCTTCACTGATCTTGTTTATTTCAACAGTTAATGAGGTGGAGGAGGGAATGTTTAGATAAGACTTCAGGAGGCTGTTGTTGCTGAGATAAAAGGTGGCAGCTGAATGAGATATGAGAGGGAGCTTAACGCCCCATTCATACTGAGCGACATGAAAATCGCACATTTTTCCGTGCAATTTTCATATGCACAACATTGAGCGATAATATCGCCGTTATGCGCAACACCATTGATGTGGTATGCGGGAAAAAAGGGTGAAACAAGCTATAGGTGACATTGAGCTGTGAGATGTGATCAGCTCCATTGAAATGCATTGGAGAAGCTACATAGAGCGATATCGCGTGGAAATATGCACGATATTGCGGCAAAAACTGCACAATAAATTGCTTAGTGTGAATGGAGCCTAAAAGACTTGCAATCTAGCCCCTGGTGATGTACTTTGAATGATGGGAGTCAGGGATCGGCCCATAGACTCTACTCTGTGGCCTAAGCCACCCAGTAATGAGCAAGTGATGGACAGACACAATGGATGCACCCAGTGACACATATAGAGTAAAATATTTTCTTCACTAAACAAGCAAGAGAAAAACAAAGAAAATGGAAGATATCAGCAACATAAAATGACATTTCCTTTTATAGGTGTAGTGGCAATTCAAAGTTACTGTGCAGTCCTACAGTATCAATGGAGATAGGACCTTATCCACTGCCACAACCCTATACACTCATTCAGCTACATAGGTGTACGACGATATTTCCTTGTCGGATCTCATGGCTTATATCAGTGGTCCCCAACTCTTGTCCTAAAGTCCCACTAACAGGCCAGGTTTGCAGGATATCTGAAGCACAGCACAGGTGATATGATTTGCTGCTCAGTTATTGCATTCAGTCTGCATTTCCCCAAGGTAACACTTAAAATCTGACCTGTTCAGGGTACTCGAGGACCAGGATTGGCCACTTCTGTCATATCAGTCAGACCTTCTTTATCCGAAGCCACCACCAGATGCCACTATAGCCAGAATAAGTCATTCTGACATGACCCAGTTATCAGAGGGATATTTAGGCTAATGGGATTTGTGCTTCTTTAGGTCATCCATACACTGCTGCTGCACCTCCTCTTGTATCAAGTTTGCGAGTTTTAGTCAAATCTCTGCAGGCATATCCAGAAGGGTGTCCCTGCTCGATTAATTGCTCCTGCTTTCAGCCTCCTTTTATGTTCCTATCTACAATTTTGCCTTTTTCTACTTGATTCATGATAAAGAACATGAAATATGACAGTCCTTGTCTACAGTTTCAAAGTATTGTAACGTGTTTGCACACCCTAAAACAGGAGTCAGCAATCTTGGCCCTCCAGATGTAATGAAACTACATCTCCCACGGTGCTCAGCTACACCGTGGCTGAGCCTCATGGGAGAGGGCAGTTTTAAAACCTTGTGAGGTCAAAGGTTGTGGATACCCGCTAGGGCTGTGCAATATGGACAAAATAATCATATTGCGATATTTTTTTTTTTTTTTTAATGAATATTGCGATTTTATTTGCGATTAGCACATGGATACTGCCCCAGCACACACATGGATTCTGCCCCAGCTCACACATGGATTCTGCCCCAGCTCACACATGGATTCTGCCCCAGCTCACACATGGATTCTGCCCCAGCTCACACATGGATTCTGCCCCAGCTCACACATGGATTCTGCCCCAGCTCACACATGGATTCTGCCCCAGCTCACACATGGATTCTGCCCCAGCTCACACATGGATTCTGCCCCAGCTCACACATGGATTCTGCCCCAGCTCACACATGGATTCTGCCCCAGCTCACACATGGATTCTGCCCCAGCTCACACATGGATTCTGCCCCAGCTCACGGATATACTGCCCCAGCGCATGGATATACTGCCCCAGCGCATGGATATGCTGCCCCAGCGCATGGATATGCTGCCCCAGCGCATGGATATGCTGCCCCAGCGCATGGATATGCTGCCCCAGCGCATGGATATGCTGCCCCAGCGCATGGATATACTGCCCCAGCGCATGGATATACTGCCCCAGCGCATGGATATACTGCCCCAGCGCATGGATATACTGCCCCAGCGCATGGATATACTGCCCCAGCGCATGGATATACTGCCCCGGCTCACACATGGATATACTGCCCCAGCGCATGGATATACTGCCCCAGGCTCACACATGGATATACTGCCCCGGGCTCACACATGGATATACTGCCCCGGGCTCACACATGGATATACTGCCCCGGGCTCACACATGGATATACTGCCCCGGGCTCACACATGGATATACTGCCCCGGGCTCCCACATGGATATACTGCCCCAGCTCAACCTCTTTGCGCCGAGTGTTCGGCTCCATGTGAGCTTCCGGCAGCATGGAGCTTGGGTGCTCGCCTGGGGGAACCACGTGACAAGCCGCGAGAACGCGGCTGTACACGTGGTTCCTCCTGCGAGCGCCCAAAGGTCCATGCCGCCGGAAGCACACAGGGGGCCGATAAAATGAATAGATAAAATTGCAGCCTTATGCGATTTAGAAATCGCATGTGCTTAAATCGCGATTTTTTTTTATTTTTTTTTTCTGCGATTAATTGCACAGCCCTAATACCCGCCCTAAAATATGGGCCGTACATTCTTATTTATACAGCATATCGGGTCACTTTTGTAAATAAAATGCCATGTACAGTAACGGGACATTAGACAAATGATGAAATTTGAATATTCCGAATTTCAAAAAACACTGTTTTCCTTTTCTGTGGGCAAAATCTTTCTTCTTGTCTCAGTGGATGACCACGTGTCTTCTTTAATGCCTTGTTAATGAACAGGTCATCTGAGAGCCCTTTTATATTGTCCTAGAATGTATTCAAAAAATGTGATTATATCCCCTTTTCCCCCAGGTAAATAATTTCATTTTTTTTATCACAGGTATACTGTCTGTTTAATTTTCAGTATCTATTCACACCCCCTGTGCTTTCATATCGTTATGTCCAATCAGATCGTCCGATGGTGCATTCTTGTTGGTGCTCAGGCAAGCAGATTAATGAAAAGAAATGTTGTAAATATTGCATTAAAGCCAATGGTGTACTTGTATTACTTTATTGGTTCTTTGCGAGTGATCCTGTATTTATTCCATTTTTAGGTTATTATTGATGACTACCTGCCTGTGGATCACAGCGGCGAGCTTCTCTGTTCATACTCTAACAACAAGAACGAGCTGTGGGTTTCACTGATCGAAAAGGCCTACATGAAGGTGATGGGAGGATATGACTTTCCAGGATCCAATTCGGTACGTCATAGTGGTTTTCTATTCAGATTTCCAGAGCTGAAGACCGATGCCAAACCCTGAACCCCGGATGAGGAATCCGGGGGAGGGCTATAGAGCCTTAAATTTAAACAATATTATAATAAAACTATCTTTTATTGATACTAAAATGTAAACAAGGTCATTTTTTTTCTTTTTTCAGTTTTGCTAGTTTTATTATTTAGTATCAATAAACGTTCCTCTTATATTCTTTTGAGTTAGGTGATCTCTTCCTTTTGTCCTCATCCTGAGTTCGGGGGTTTGGGTTATTTTATTGGTCTTCCTATATTTTATAAGTGGAAGCATTCAGATCCTAAAATCTAAGTGGCTTAATAGGTAGTTTTAATTAGAATTATGATTTTTCTAGCGTTTCAAAGTATCAGGTTTTGGAATGTTTGTAATTAACAAATAACCATCCTGTTTTTCAGAACATAGATCTACATGCACTGACTGGATGGATACCAGAGAGAATCGCTATGCACTCTGACAATCAAGCCTTTGACAAAGAAAGCACATTCAGAATGTTGTACCAAAGGTGTGTGTGGGGGTATTTAAAGTTATTTGTAGTTATTACAATTAACTTTGAATACAATTTAATTACAGTATTACATTTTTTTTGTATCTTTAAACTAAAATCCATAACACCTGTCACTCCTTGTATGAGTGGAAGAAATGTTAATAGTCACCGGCATCCAAATACTTCTTTGCAAAATCATTTAACACCAGCTTTTACAGGGTTATTCAGAGAGCGGTGAAAAGCAGGAGAATGAACAATCTAGACCAAATAGCCGATTTGTTAGAATTGAGATAAATGGGAGAATTTTTATGGTTTGACTGTTTTGACCTAGAATTTTCACTTCTCCAGTCATTCTCCTGCTTTTCACCTCTCTCTGAATAACCCTGTTACAGTTGCAAGCATTTATAGAGCAACAAAAAGTTATATAGTGTGTACAATTGTAGAGACAGAATAACAAATATACACACACTATGCTCAAGAGCTTACAATCTAAGAGAGGGGGGACACACTATTTAAGGGTGAATAGAGTACAATAAGTAGTTTATAATTAACATCTCCCATAATAAATGAGACATTAATATATAGTAACCTCATGCAGGGAATCGGCTGCAAGAATGGTAACGCGTTTCCCATCGATTACCTACAGGAGGCGAGGTGTTCTCAGCAAATAGGGAATATAACCCATATAGTGCAGCTGAAGTGAAGGCAATTCAAAGGGACAGAACGAAACCCCACATACGTTGTGTCTTTCACTGCAAGGTGAAATCTAAAAGGATTATTCAAAAAGCACTGAAATTTCATCAAACGTTCAGTGCTTTTCACTTCGATGATTCCATTTCGCGGAGTCTATGGCGAATTCACTAATCACCGTAGGAAGGCAAAGATGGAGTCGCCGTAGTCTCATGAAACAGTTGGAGAATGTTGCCAAAGAGCAGCGAATTGGGCTTGGCGAATTCCACCGAACTGGGGGGAAAAGTGTATTTTTGGCATATTTTTGACCCAAAAAAAGACTGTTGAAGCACCTTTTTGATTTTTATTCCAGCACTCAAAGTGGCAGTTTAAGGGTGTGCACACTTATGCAACCATTTTATTTTTCCTCCCTCCACATAAATGATTTAAATTTGGTTTTCAATTGAGTTGTACAGTTTATAAGTCACATTAGGCTGGGTTCACAACTCAGCGTTTTACACCGAGTTCCTGCACGCTGTAAAACGCCGAGACACGGAAATCCCGTGATTTCCTATGGGACCCGTTCACACCTGAGCGTTTTACAGCGCAGGAACGCGCTGTAAAATGTCCTACGCCCAAAGAAGTACGGGAGCTTCTTTGGGGCGTATTTGTAGCGCGTTCATTCTGCAGTCTATGGCTGTGAACGCACTACAATGCTTGTTCGCGCGGTTTTTACGTTTGCGCGATACGCGTGTAAAAAAAAACGCGCAGCTGTGAACCCAGGCTAAAGGTGGAAGAAAAATCTGAAATGATTTCTTTGTCTTTTTTTTTTTCTTTCTATGTCACACAAACTTGCAATTTTAACAGGGTTGTGTAGACTTTTGCTATCCACTGTGCATTTTTTTTTTTTAGTTTTGCGTTCAAATGTGTTTGTTACAATGTCGCATCCCCTGGTCCTCTTACCTTGCACTAGGGAATCTGTAGACATTATATAAATGAAGGATCTCAATAATAATACATGTTGAGATGTAATATAATGCGTTTGACATAATGTGATATGTTTCGTAAAATATCTATTTTTTTTCTTTATAGATTTCACAAAGGTGATGTTTTGATCACCACCGCCACAGGTGTGATGACTGAAGAGGAAGGAGAAAAATGGGGATTAGTGCCAACTCATGCATATGCTGTCTTGGACATCAGGGAACACAAGGTACATAGTGACTTGGGGTTTTCAACTTTTGTATACAGATATTTTCCTCCCTGATGCCTATATCGTGTTAAATACTGAATGTGCACCTGCTCCAGTTATAGTTTTAGGAGCTGCTTTAAAGTGCACCTGTCACATGTACCTACACGTACATCTTGGTGATAGCGTTGGCACAGCAATCTGAGGTCCAACCAGAGGTGTCACTTTTTAACTGCTAGGTCAGATCAGAAGAGCCATAATGACAGGCAATGGTGAAGCCCAGCAGGTGAGCATGACAGGTGTGCTTTAAGGCAAATCCAACCCCTGCTTCTATTTATGAGTGTTGTTGTCTTTTTCTTTATCACTCCTCCCTTTGTTGTTTCCCTGTCCCATGGTTGCTTATAGTCTTCAACATGTCATACATCCACTAATCTGCCTCCTTGTACATAACACTTCATCAATTTGTTGTAGTCAGTTTCGTTTGATTGCTTTCTGGATCCTGATGGTTTTTGTGTATTATATGTTTATTAACGTTGGGTTGGTGTTCTGCATTGTTTTGTTTTTGTTATTTTCTCTTTCAGACGCACCGGTTTCTTCAGTTAAAGAATCCATGGAGTCATTTACGGTGGAAGGGACGTTTCTGTGAGAAGGATGAGCGAAGTTGGACTCCTGAATTGCAAAAATACTTAAACTTTGACCCAAGAACCGCACAGAAAATTGACAATGGTACCGAAATATCCTTTTTCCAGTAACATGGGCTGAAAAAAAGGCATGCGTCCAGAGTTCAGCCTTCCACACATCACCTACTGCTATTAATCCAAATGAAGGCAAAAAAACCCAGTCTGAAGAGCTTGCCAATATGCAACATAATGGGGGGGGGGTCCTTCTTGACACCAGAATGGCAGTCAGATTTTTCCTTGGATCAAGAAGTTTTTAACCACATATTAAATATTATAACCCTTAATATTCTGTGTCTGCAGGAAGTCATCCAGTCGTTGTTTAAAAGTCTGTACAGATTCTGACCCAACCACCTCAACAAGCAGAGAATTCCACAGCTTTATTGTGCTCACCGTAAAATAACCCTTCCTATGCTTTAGGATGAATTTTCTTTCTTCCAGTCTAAATGGGTGACCCCGTGTCCTGTGTATAGTCCTGTTAATGAATAGGTTTCCAGACAATGGTTTATAATGTCCCCGTATATATTTATATAAGGTTATCAGATCCCCTCTATGGGTGCTGTTTCTCTAAACCGGTTTAAGCTTGTCAGTCTTTCCTCATAACTTAAATCTTCAATTCCCCTTATTAATTTAGTCGCCCGTCTCTGCACTTTTTCTAGTGTTATAATATCCTTTAAGACAGGTGCTCAAAATCACACGGCATATTCAAGTTGTGGTCTTACCATTGATTTATAAAGAGGAAAAATAACGTTTTCATCCCGAGAGTGAATTCCCCTTTTAATGCATTCCAATACTGGCTGTGGCAGCTGCTGTTTGACATTGGGCAGTGTTGCCATAACAGTAGAATGTTTGGGCAGTGATGCTAAAGGGCTTATTTATTAACAACATTGTTTGCCGAAGTTGCAAACAACAACAACAACACCACCGGCAGACTTCAGCGTTTAACAAAAGTGAAATTCAAACAGCAGAAGATTCATTGATGAAGTTGCTTCTATCTTTTGAATTTCTGTCTGAAACGCTGACATTAGTCACGGTTGCAACAACAGAGATCTTTGCCGGTCTTAGTATGCAAACAAATCCTATGCTTATAATGGAATCTACTGTGTAACAAAAAAAAGGACTAACCTTTACCTTCCACCCCATGTGTTTCACATATTGAGCATTGCTGAATGGTAGTTCAGCTCACCAATGTAATGCACTAAACCATTTTATTTGCTGCGTATATGTACCTGTATATGCGATGACTGACTCTTTTGTACCCTAGGTATTTTCTGGATTACATGGGAAGACCTTTGTCAGTATTATGATGTTATCTATTTGAGCTGGAACCCAAGTCTTTTTAAAGAATCAACATGCATTCACAGGTTCGTTTTATGTCTGAAACAGCCCCTCAATAAGGCTACAGAATGTTTAACTGGACACCAGACCATTTAAAGGAGGGAACCTAGTAAAGCCATTTATATATATATTTTCTGTTGCTGCCGATCATTTAAGCTTACTGAACACTGTATACATTGCATATAATATTTATGCCACGCATAATTGATTTGTATATGCTTTGCTTGCGCATGTATACTAGTTTTATATAGAATATATGCCAGGCAGGAGAGATTTGCATGGGCCCAGGGGCCAAGTAGGAGAGTTTAAGGAGCATACAGTACATAGGTGCCAGGCAGGAGAGCTGTTGGATCACATGTAGAAGTGCTAAATGCAGAGCTGGCAAAAAAGGAGCATGTGCAAAATCCACAGAGAGTAGAGCGAGAGCGACTCTTGCGATGGTCCAGGTTGTGGAAATTGGATTTCTCAAAGCAATGAGGGACTGGAGGCTTACATTGGCATTAATGCAACGATAACTAGGAGAAAAATGTCATCTGGGCTTATTCCCATTATACCGTGTGAAACAAAACACAGAGGCTTTGGTTTCTATTAATGGCCATTAAGAGTGTAAGCTCACCGCCAAAGTCAAGGCACCTCTAATGAGGGTGAGTCCTATCCAAAAATGAAGCCACAGGCTGCTGTGTAGCGAACCATCACTGCTCACGCTGCTTTTCAGTCATGAGGTAGACTGGTGGGCTTTTATTAATGCCCCCCCAGAAACAAATCCACCTTTGGATCAAAAAACAAAGACATGGAGTGGAACAGGCTGCAATGACGACCTGGCTGGAGGTACAATAAAACATACATAGTACAGGAGGGGTGGGGTCTCGCCTATTCCCCGATGGGGCAAAGATACCGGACAGGTGCAGGAGAATGTTTCTAATTTTAGTCCTATGTTTCCAATTTCTGTTATCCGTCCATCACAATTTAGTATTGACTTAATCCTCTAATTAATGCGTGCATGTGATGGTAATGCATATGTGAAGGGTCTATATCTTCTGTATGTTAACAAATAAATAACAGACCTATACTGATTATATAAGTAATAATCCATTGTGTTTTCCAGCACTTGGGATGCTAAACAGGGCCCAGTGAAGGATGCTTACAGTCTGGCAAACAACCCTCAATATAAACTTGAAGTCCAGTGTCCTAAAGGGGGCGCCGCAGTGTGGATTCTGCTGAGTAGACACATCACTGACAAGGTGACCACAACCATGCAGTTGTTGCTTATGTCTGCTCAGCGCAATTATTTTCTATTGTGATAAATGCTTTTCTTGCCCCCATTATTAACATAATTAACAGAGATGGCATTATTAGCAGAACTGCAAAAAGGAAAACAAAATCTATTATTCAAGTTAATAAAATCCCGATTTACTCATTGATTGGTTAGGCTTCGGTACAATAGGTTTGTTGGGAAGGGGGGTTGTTTTGTGTGTGTATATATGTATAAGACAGTTTGGTATATTTCGAGTTGTGTGACCTTAATCAAGACTGTTGAACATGCCGTCTCTAGTGCAGTGGTTCCCAACCCTCGTAAAGTCCCCCTAACAGGTCAGGTTTTAAGGATTACCTTGGGGAAATGCAAACTGAATCCTGCAATCACTGAACAGCACCTGTGCTGTGCTTCAGATATGGCAAACCTGGCCTCGTAGGGGTACTTGAGGACCGGGGTTGGGAACCACTGATCTAGTGGCTTAGGTAAGATTACCATGTCTTTGTCTAAATGTAAACCTGACTCAAAATACCGTGACTGAATCGTGTAATTAAACGGGATGATTTTACAAATAATGCAAAAATGTAAATTTCAGTTCAGTACTTCTAAAAAAGCAACATGTTTTAAAAATAAATTTATTCTTACAGGTCTACTCACTAAAGGTGAAACTCAGGAGAACTGGCAGGAGAAGATAACAATCTAGACCAAATAGCCACTTGGAAAAGTGAGATAAATGGGAGAATTTTTCTGGTTTGGCTATTTTGACCTAGAATTTTCACATCTCCTGCCAATTCTTTACCGAATAGACCTACATATCATTTTTCTAATTTTACTATATTTAAGTTCGTCCTGGGGAGTGGAGGGTATAGCTGCAGATCAAAGGACTTCTGTTTCCAAAAAAACAGGGAATCCCAGGGTCTTTCACCCTTTATGTTTTTACATATTTTTTTTTTGTTTTAGTGACTTTAAGGTTTGACAGGTGACCTGGGCAGATCTAGCTTTATATTCTACATTGAAAACTGGAAAATATTTGGGACCTCCTTCATTGTGGAGTCGTAATTCTTTTAAGCAATTATTGCACAAGCGCCTTGCTAAACATAAACAAGTTAGTATGTAACGAGCAGGACGCTTGAGAAATCACCTCTACTAATAACAAGTCACTCTATCATTTACTTTGTACTTTGTATCGTGTCAGGTGATGTCTCCCTTAATCTGCAATCTGTTTTATTGGATTTCTCTCTTAAGCAATGGATATGTGTAGATAATAATATGACTTTGTGTTGTTGTTTGTCTGAAATACTTAAACATATTTCTTTTCATGTGCGTTAAATTTACATAAAATCAGTCCTGTTCTCTGCATTGACCGTATTCAGCCCCACGCAAAAAGCACACCAAATAATTGTCATCTGCACTTTGAATCCTTTATAACCACATAGCTTTTAGTTTATTTAAATGACCATTTGAAGTTTAAGTTTACCTGCCAGGGCAAACCTCTTAAGGTGAGACCTAATGCTCTGTCTGCTTTCAGCTTGCAGATAAAATATAAAGAGGTAGTTTCATTTATAACCATCACCAAAAACATGCAATGAATAATTTACAATACTATACGCCAAGGATTCAAATTCCAGCCACCCTCCCAGATGTTTATGGCCTGCAATTCCCAGAATTCTTCGAATAGATGGCCAGTGAATCGTACAAGTTGTAGTTCAGCAACATCTGGGGGACCAGAGTTTGGACACAGGTTTGAATCCTGGCAAGAGCACCTCTCCAGTAAGTGTCCTTGGGCAAAACACCTAATGGTACATACTCGCCACCCAGGACATACTTGAAATCGAGAGAAATCTCAATGTATCCTTCCTGGTAAAATACTTTCTCAAAGTCTATTTAGTCAGTAACTGTCACTTATTTATTCCTGTCTGTTTTTAAAATCTGCTTTAAACTCTACAAACAACATTTCACAATGGATAAACCTCTCTATCCTCTTGTTACAGGACGATTTTGCCCACAACAGAGAGTTCATTACTTTGATTGTTTACAACAAGACAGACGGGAGAAAGATTTACTACCCAGGTAAACGTGTATCAAAATTTTCCTATGGCCACTATACACATGTTTATACCCTTTGAAAGAAATGGGCTAAAAGCAGTGTGGCAACTTTGGATCCCTCTGCTTTTTTTGGGGGACCAAGATTCCCATGATGCTCAGCTACTCCGTTTTATATCTGGCGTCGTGGGAAATGTATTTCTAAAGCATCTTGAGTTCCAAGGCTGCCAAAACCAGGCCTAAAATACCAATCCATTATAGATCTGTTTAAGTATACTGTTGCCTCTATTCTAGTCTGGGTTTTTCACTTTAAAAGGGTTAGCGGGTCAATTTATGACGTGTTCCCTAGTGGTCCTTATAATGGAATAGAGCAGAGCCATGTCTCATAGCCAGCAGATCTTAAATAAGAGTCCCGGGTGACCCATTTTCCAATTATTTTGCTGGATACACTAAGTGGAAATTAATTAGGTGATCCAGTTATTCACTATCCCTCCGGGAAATGGCATTTTCTGGTCCAAGTTACTTTTAAGAAATCCAATTTGTCTGAAGATTTAAGTCTGCGTCTTGGAAATTCCGATATATTTCATTATTTTATGTGTAGAATGTTGAAATTATTTGTCTTTTTTTTTTCTTTTTAACGTATCTGGTTTGTGCTGCACGACTTGTCTGTGAAGTCACCTATTCAAGCGCCAGCTCGGCATTCTTCATCCTGTATGTTTAAGTATTAAATAATGCTGCTCAGATGAACCTATTGTTCAGGCGGTCTTCAATATAGATTGATATGATGCTATGGGCTGTATATGTATGTATGTATGTATGTATGTATGTTACAGGAACCACCTTTGCATGCAACTAAATACAACTTGGGACATACCGCCAAACATCCCAGTGTTGCTGCAGTGCAAGTACAACTAAATCTTTTATAATGGAACAAAACTGTACCCAACGGTGCAATAACACAAACTAAATAGTGTTTAAAATGCTGTAGGTTTGCAGGACTTTGGATCACGCAATCTGGGAAATCCCAAACTCTCCGCTTTAAAATTCCTGTAGCACAGGGATCTCAAAATCTGACCCTTCAGATGCTGGTGGCCTAGAATTTCCAGGAATCTTTGCATGCAATCAATGGACAGAGATCATGGGAGTTGTAGTTATTATTATTATTATTATTATTATTTATAAAGCGCCAGCATATTCCGCAGCGCTGTGAGTAGTTCAGTAACATCTGTGGAGTCAGTGTTTGAGATGCATGCTGTCCCCTTTACTCAACTGCTTGATACATGACCCTAAATTTTCCTTTGGGGCTCTGTAAAGAGACCATGCTTCCCGCAGTGCCCAACTTTATAAATGTTGTCCTAAAGGAATGTTTAAATGCCATTCACTACAGGCCATATAGGAAGCCAGTGGAATCGAACTCTACCCTACCTGGTTGATGTAAATAATATCATTTGCTAGGACAGGAATTAAAGTAATTCAAAAACATGATCACTCCACTATTGTATATACCATTATTTATATTTTTAAGTTTCCCTTTCTGTAACATAATGGAGTGGTGTTGTGGTAGAGTCAGCGCTTCTATCACTGTTACTGTGAGGTTTCTTCGTGTTCTAGGCCTCTTAAGAAGTTCTGTCTTAGTAGTTGCTCCCCAGTGTCCCTCAAAATAAACAGATCACATATAGTGCAACAAAGAGCGAAAACTACTCACATTTTCTGGTGTCTCAAGTCAGACACCAGATGGACAGGCAGCCGATGATATTGTGTTGGGAGCACCAGATCTCCTCTCGATCTCCCTGTGATTGCGATCTCCTTTTCTTAGATTCAGAAGCCAGATGTAAAATAAAATATTTTATTAAACGTTAACAGAATAAATAAATCAAGACGCGTTTTGGAGGATTCCACTTCTTCAGTTGAATAGAATCTGGTGTCTTCATCTGTAACCTTTTTTAATAGTCTTTATTGTAAGTGGAGGTAAAGTGAAACTGAACAAGTTATGGTTCCAAAATGGCCGCTGCGTGTCCTTCTGCGCATGTGTCAGTTGTCAGAAAATGGAGGTGCATTCCAAAGTGCGCTGCATATACTGTTCTTTCATGCTTGCACTTTTGAGGAAATAAAATGAAACAGCCATGGTTGCCTACATTCAAAGGTGTTATTCAGTAAGCACCAGTGTTTGCCATATTAGCAAATAATGGTGAATTTTAGTGTAGGCACAACAAACTTATCAGTTTCAAAAAGAGTAAGTCAAACAGCAGGAGACGCTTCATCGAAAAATTTCCCCTTTAGGAAGCAAGTTTGGCATGGTTGCAAAAACTGCAATTTTCACCATTGTTGGAATCTGCGTCAAACATTGTATACTCTATATGCCCTTTAGTGTTATGCTTGACGCGGGAAAATTAAGTTATTAACTTTTTGTTATATTTATTTTTAAAAAACTGTTTTTCCTTGTCTCCCAAAGCTGAGCCGGCCCCTTACATTGACGGGATACGGATAAACAGTCCTCACTACCTGACGAAGATGACGTTGACTTCTCCTGGGACTCACACATTCACCCTGGTGGTATCTCAATATGAGAAGCAGAACACCATCCACTATACGCTTCGGGTAGGTGTGATAGATGTCATAACGATATCCTAATAGTCAATGAACCATCTGTAGCAGGTTGAAGCCATCTATGATGCATACAGGGTTATTCAAAGCGATCCGAATGGCTGGAGAAAGGTAACCGAACGCAGATTTTCAGCGTTTGGTTACCTTTCCTGGCCATTCGGCTATCCAGAGAGCAGGCAATTCGCCAAATCCTGGCGAATTGCCTGCACATACGGTGCCTGTTCGGGGGCAGTGAAATCCCCATAAAAAAGCACTGCTTCGGCTGTTCAGAGAACACAAACCAGCAGTGAAAGGTTCCCGAAATGCCCTGCCATTCGGTGGTTTAATTCGACAGGTTTATTCAGGAGAATCCCATAGGCTTCAATGTTAAAAATATTCCAGTTTTAATTCAATATCTAATAAACCGTTCATTATAAAATTCTGCAGTAAAGAGTCTCTTTATTTATAGGTTTTTTTAGGATATTTTAAGCATTTTTCTGGATTTTTTTTTTAAAGTTTACTTATTTTTTCTGTAACAGCCCTTTTTATTATCATTCCCTGGATCTCATATGTAAATTTCAGACATTTTCGCTCAGTAGTTTCTTTGCAAACAGCGTTTCACTTTTCAATCATTCAAGCAAACTGTTTGGCTACTTTATTCACTGCCTTCTTCTGCGGTGTCGGCTTTTTCCGATGGCTTCGCTGCATGTGATCGGCTCCTGCTTGGGTTTTTCCGGCGTCTTCAACGGGTCAATCCAGATGTTTTTGCGGGTTTTCGGCGTGCATTCGGTGGGTTTTCGGCAGCTTTTCCCTGCACTTCGACAGCCCTGTGGTACTTGCTGAATACACCGGGTGGCCGAAATGGGAAAGGCAATTTGCACCGAATTGAAGAGCACGAAAGTCACTGAACGTGCGGTGACTTTTCGAATCTCTTTGAATAACCCTGTTAGTATTTACCTTCTGTCATGAGTTATCGTATCCCCTCACAAAGTGTTTGTATCTATATGTGGATCTTAAATGTTTGTTGTGTTTAGCGAAAGGGGAGCGTTTAAAGCAGTGATGGTGAACCTTGGAACACCAGATGTTTCTGAACTACACATCCCATGATGCTCTGTCAGCCTCAAAACTGTTGGAGCATCATGGGACATGTAGTTCTGAAACATCTGGGGTGCCAAGATTCACCATCACTGGCCTTCAGGGAGGAAAAGCAGTGCATGTGTAAGGGGTGGAGGTTACTGTAAAGGGGAACATCAATAATTTAATGACTTGAAAGGCGAAAAGCTTTATTAAAGAGCCATGTCGATATGACTAACACCATGCCCTCCAAGATAAGTGAATCGTGTGTGGGTGAAGGGGGGAAATCAATTCTAACTCCTTTATACCCGCTATTGTCCTACTTTTTGGCTAGGTGTATGCAGGTAGCAAGTTCACGTTTTCCAAGATACCAACACCGTATACCATAAACAAGCGGGTGAGTGATCTGCAGGCATGGATTGGTGTAGTTAACGGCTATACGTTGGCTTTGGTCGTTGATTCTATTTATTACTTTTCCTTCCAGATTAACGGACAGTGGAAAGGACATAGTGCTGGGGGCTGCGGAAATTTTCGAGACACTCACAAAAACAACCCTATCTATCAGTTTCACATGGACAAAGCTGGACCGTTACTGCTAGAACTGAGAGGACCAAGGTTTGTCACGCTATACCCTTCAGATCTTCAAGCCATACACATGAGATGTATCTAAAATTATATATATATATGATAAAAAAAATCTCTAACTTAATAAGCAACCTTTCAGGTAATCTCCGTTTTAACCATAAATATATTGCTGATCACACAGATGAGTTGTATATGAGCAGACATTGTGATATTGCACATAAACGTCTAGTGGTTAGAGTGTCTCCTGAACCTTGGCTGTCCTTGACCTCTGTGACAGACTTTCAAAGCAGAGATCTCTCCTCTACCTGGTTTAATCTGTAGTCACTGGATAGTTTTCCAGGGTTTAGATGCACAGGGTGGAAACCTAGTGCTGGTTTTAGCAAATACCTTCCCTGTTCCACCAGCCGTTCAGGTTGCAGGATTGGCCTTTTCCATGATGTAGACTCAACATTGGTCTTCTAGACACAGTGAACCGAGTGATAACAAATGATCCTGATTAAAAATTATACTGTGTGTGTTTATATTATATAATAGAGTACTAGATGCATATGCACGATTTTCTGCTAGCTGCACAATCAATATGTCTTGCAGATCTGTTTCAGTATTGTTGCTCCCGCTATATGCTTCCTCCAAATTCTATGTAAAATCCATTTACTCTAATTTCTGTCCTGAGATACTAGCATTTGGCATCTAGAAGTTCCACGTTATTATCTTTTTGTAACAATGATATCAAAAATCATAGGTGTAGAATATTTGGATGATTGCACCAGAATGTACTGCACTGTGAAAGCACAAATGGCTGTGATTCTGTGTGATTAAAAATGGTCAATATATCATATATATTTTCTGCTTTCCCATACCGCAGGCAGTACAGCGTTGGCTTTGAAGTTATTACAGTGTCTACATCAGGAGATCCAGGATCATCCGGATTCCAGAAAAAAGGCAGCGGTGATTACAGGTATTGTAACTTAAATCTCCTTGAATGTAATTCAAATTATTTATATAGAAATTATTATTATACTTTATTTATATAGCGTCCGCATATTCCACAGCGCTGAACAATGGGCACAATAGAGACAGAGTTACAATACATTGAGACTGAACAACATTTTGAAAAACCAGTACAGGAGGAAACAACGGCCCTATTCCCTTGGGAATTTACAATCTCTAGAAGGGTTGGGGTGGAAACAGGAGAGGACTGCAAGGTGAGAGTGATGGACAGGCTGGGGCAGTCAGGTGGTAGGCTTGCCTGAATAGGAATGGGAGCGTTTGAAGGAAGGGAAACTAGGGGAAAGTCTGACAGTACAATGGAGAGCGTTACAGAGGATGGGGGCTGTGTGTGAGAAATCCTGCAGTCTATCATGGGAAGAGGGGATGGGGGCGGGGGGCTAGGCGCAGGTCATTGTTTGACCTTAGGGAGTGGGCTGGGGTGTATTTGGTGGTAGCGGGAGTGGAGTTAGTGAGGGCTTTGTCCAATTCTGAAGTAATGCTAAAGAATTTTGTGTATTACAAAAGGAATCTGTTTATACCTTTTTTTCCAATCTTGTACATATATTTATATAGATGAAACTTGAAGTGTCAGGACGCCTGGTTTTACAAGAATTCCAGAAATCTTAAAAATATAGGAAACACATAAAAAACAATATTGTGCAGCATATTTATAGGTTCAAAGGTTTAAAATGAATTAAAGTCACCACTCACATTAGAACCGGCACTGTTTTTAAACAGCAGTGTGGCAGCTTCTGTGGTGGCACAGCCCTCTCTGTGGTGTTCTGGTGATTCCTCGAGCTGCGATGTTAGGAGGACCCATAGGAGAGTAAGTATTCAGTTTTGTTAAGATCCGCTCACAGACTTGGGAGCCACGATTTTATCCTGGCTAGAGTATGTGCGCCTGCAACTTTATCCCGCTGTCCTTATGTGTGTCCTTACGGTTTCTCAACGGGTTTGTTTTTGTAATACTATATATAGAAGTTGATAATTCGCTTTCTGGGATGACACGAGAGCTTAAAGTCTCAGTGTTCAGTAGAAACGTCGCTGTTGTAAATAAAATGCGTCTTTGCTTCTGGTGGGCTGAATCCCTGCTTGATTTTTGTCTACATCAGGTGCCCATGGAAGCCACTCCTGTTTTCACTGATGTTCTGTAGCACCATAGCATTGTACCTGAGTGCCGTGATCCCCTCACTGCTTCTCATCACAAAGAGAGCGGTGTTACCCCAACACCTGACACATTGCTGTTTAAACAGAGACCGTTCTAACTGACTGTGTGTCATGTGAGTGGTGATACTTTTTTAAAACCGTTGTACCTATAAACCTAGTGCACAATATTCTTTATGTGTTCCTTATTTTTAAGATTCCTGGGATTCCAGAAAAGGCTGACTTTATATAGATGATACTTATGTGGTCATAAATAAAATATAAATAAACCTCACTTTTATTTTATTTTTTTACCTTCCTGGCATTACGATTCTGACATTTTATATGTCAGAATCGGTACAATTTTTTTTTAATGCCTCTAGCGGTATTCGCGAGTGTGGCTCTGGGTTGATTTCAATGCTTAAAGCGGTAACCCCAAGCCACACTGGGGCTGGATACATACCTGTCACTGGGCTCCCTCGCTGTCCCCACAGTCACATTCCGGACGATCCTTTCTCACTAGAAGGGAACCAGGAAGCAGGACACCGCGATTGCACGGAGGAGAATGCGATCGCGGCGGTCAGCTAGGGAGCGCAGGTACAGGTAATGTATCCATCCTGAGTGTGGCTCTGGGTTACCGCTTGCAGCATTGAAAGTTAACCCAGAGCCACACTCGGGAATACCGCCAGGGAGGTTAAGCATTGTTGTAAATGCACTAAATGTATCACTAGTAATATCTTGTTTCTTTTAAAAAAGGTCTTTTATGCGTAGTATAATCGATGTTGACCTTAAATATTATTAGGAAAATTGATGAATCTGGATTTTTTTTTTAACTGGGCATTGGCAGAGCAGAAGCGACACATTCGGCAGGCCTGCCCAATGGTCCGCCATAAAAAAAAAAAAAAGTGGACTTGAGACACTGTCATGAAAATCAAGCAAAATCGCCCAGCCCTATTTCAGCCAAAGGAAACCTTTCTGGAAAGCTATCCTGGGGATTTTCCAGCACAGAAGGAACATGTAATAGCATATTTTCTTCCTTTTTGAAATAATGCACACATAGGAGCGTTATACAGGCATTCAGTATTTTATGCAAACACTAATACCTTCAAACAATATTTTTAAGTGAATGTTTTTTCCATTGTCCCCTTCCTCTTTTTAGGTGCGGGTTTTGTTATCTGGAATTGGAGAACATACCCGCTGGCATTTACAACATTATTCCAACCACGTTCTTGCCAGCTCAGGAGGGCCCCTTCTTCTTGGACTTCAATAGTGCGATACCGGTCAAAGTATCACAGCTTCAGTGATCAGGAATCCTCCAGAGCATTTCAGGACATGCATCTCATAAATAATCCCTTCTTCCAGAGGCAAAGATGAACCCAAAGGGCACAGAGTTTACAGTTTTAGGGCATGAGATGTTATCGTGTGGCACTTTAACCCTTTACAATTTCGCAGATTACACACCCCAATCCTTGAAGAGTCTTATTTTATGAAAGGATGGAAGGGAAATCGGTACTGTTCGTGCCAGGAACTTAATCTGTACTTGAATATTTTATTGAATTATTTGAAACAATAGCGCGATAAAGAATATTTTTTTTTTTCACCGCAGTGCAGTGTGCTTATCATTTCGTTTGGCTTGAAAAGAACGACTGCTGTGTCCCTGAAAAAAAATAATCATTCTGTTTTAAATATCATCCATTCCAGTTTTAGATCTGTATTCCGAAAGCTCATAAAATTCTTCCCCTCTACTCATTTCTACCAGCTTGAATGTGTCATTTATGCAGCTTTTCTTTGTCAAGCAGTACGGAGATGGGAGCTACATGAATATTCAGAAGAAGCTCAAGCTCGAACCTTGCGAAAAGCTGCAGAAAAAGTCACCTGCTACAAATGCCGCCAGTTCAAGTGTGTGTGTGTGTGAGTGAATGCTAAGGGAAAACAAAAGGATGTGTCTAATATTCACACACGTATGCCATTATCCTTCAAAGTGTATGCAGAGTAGGGATGTGCATGGCTGAAAATTTTGTTTAGTTTCGTTTTTAAATCATTTTGTTTTTGGAATTTCGTAACCAATTTCGTTTTGAAATTTCTAATCGATTCGATAGGTGATATCCATTCGAATTTTGGATCACTAGATAAAACCCCAATTAATCATTTTGCTGTTTCATACTAAATCTGACACAGATTTTCTTTTAGTCAGATTAAAGTCCTTTGACTATTACTTGTATTGTAAGTTATTTCAAATTCCATAGTTGATATCAGTTATTCAATTTTTTTTTTTATGACACAGTGTAAAACGAAATAAATTCGTTATTCGGATTTTCAAATTTCGTTCCAAATTCTGAATTTTTCCGAAACTAATGCACATATCTAATGCAGTGACTTGTGTGAAGACGGGACTGTGTTTGCGCATATGAATGGGAAAGGCTGTCACTTACTCTGTGTAACCTACCATTTTCCTTTGCATAGCATGACAAGGCGAATCAGTAGCTCCAAAGTATCCATAATTCATCAATCTTCTTCCACGTACAGTAACATCGTTCTTATCATGGATTTTGACCGGGATAATTCTTGAAATGACACTCTACTCCTTAGTACCGTAGCTAAGTGCTGAGGGTGCTCGTATTGGAGCATACGTACATGGCTTGTCAGGATTTGTAGATTAATTTTTGGATTTAAAGGGGTACTATAGTGATAAAACTGGGCAAATAGAGGGTATAAATGTTAACACTTTAGTTCTAAATGTACTTTAAATCCTGCACTGGGCTGCCTCTTGCATTGGATATAAGTAACATGATGCCGCTTCCTGCAAACAGCATGTCACATGATCAGGAGGCAGTGTCATCCAGCCAATCCAGTGGCTTTCAATGCTGGGTATGGTCATCAGGGCAGGTTAGTAGCCACGGGGGCTAGAATGTCTCTAAATTCTGCTTAGGAAAAGAGCACTATAGAATTAATTTACAATTCACAATCTAGTGTGCCCATCTGGAAATATCAAATTCATGATCCTGCTCCTCTGGTGGTCTGAGGATTGGTTAAAGTGCTAATATGAAGCCCACAGAACCTAAGGTATGGACCTGTAGAGTTTTTATCCTTGAGTTAAGGCTAGTCAGACTAACCCAATCCGTTTTAATAAAACATACATGGGCAAAAATAAATTTAAACCTCGCAGTCACCTGGTCTGTTTGCGGTTTTATGTTTAGCAGATTCTAGTAAATTTTTATCCCGATTTCAGCAAGTAAAGTTATTTTTCCACATTTTCTCCAAACCTATGTAGTGGTTATATTCCATGGGGTATTTATTTTAAAGTAATCAGAAACGGACATGTTCTTGCACGTTTTGTAATTAAAGAACGGGGATCAAATGCCAGGTGAGTAACACTCTGGGTGTGTGAGGAGTCCACAATCCATATTGAAAAAACACACCGCTCTTTCCATTCCCTTCAATCTGAAGAGGTTACCGAAAATCCAGACTAGTTAAATAAGCAGTTTAGCAATTGGCACAGTTTCCCAATTTATCTAGCTTCCTTCCGAAGCCTATGGACGCTACTTTCTGCTCTTTATCGTCTTGGTTAGCAGCAAGGTCTAGGTCATTTTGCTTTCATCAGTGTCCAGTAGAAGGCAATGTGTTTTTCTTGGAGATACTTTCTGCTAGTTAGCAGCAGACTTGTCATTTTTCGTACGCGTTTAGTTGAACAAATGCATTTTTTTCAGCAAGCCTTTTCAATGACCTCTTTAACTCTTGTAAAATGGGGAGGTCTTCAAAATTAGATAAATACAAATTTACCTTTAAAATACTTTTAACTGGTCTAGTGTTTTCCTCTCCAGCTTTCAGAAAGCCTTGCAGATCTACAACAATGTGAAAAGAAAAAGTTCATGCTAACATCAGCAATTTCACTTGATGACAGATTAAGAGTCGTTAGAAATGCTGAATCAAAGTGATAAAGGCATTTTTTTACCCAAAATAAATTGGCAGCCACTTCCGCCTCGCTGTCATCCAACAGACCTCATAAAATAGTTTAACGCATTTGGTATATTGTGCTCTAATCACTTATGCTAGCATTAACCCTTACTTATCCGAGTACAGTTAGCATTTGGAATGTAAACTGGCCCATAATGTTTACTCGTTTTAATTACAAAAGATCTGTAATATTCCATAACAGAAGAAAACATGTAAATTGCCATTTTTGGAACATCGATTTTGTTTAAAAAAGGTATTCCTAAGGTTGTCCTTTTTGTTGTTTTATACTTAGTTGCTACTCATGTTGTTTCTTTTCACATTACTCTTTGCATACATCGAGGTGGCTGCTGTACCTTATTGTAACAAGTTACTGGAGATTAGTTTACATCGAGGCCTTATACATTTTTATAATTTCTAATCTGAAAATTTTCATTGTGTAGTTAATACAATTTTCTTACTCTAAAGAGCATTTTTGTTCAAAATTGCAGTTTATAACTGAAGTTCCACAGTGTAAACTAAAAACATCTTGTTTTTCATTTTCTCCTTGATACTTAACCAAAGTATGCCTTGTAATATACATAAATCCAGTGTGTTAAAATGTATGTTATACTACCAACACACCTTTGCATGAAACTACTCCAATATAAATGCACATTGCTCTATTAAGAGACCGCAGTATGTTGTGATAGAAGAAAAAATTATTCTAAGCCTGGAGAATAAATTGCCAGGTTATTGGATCTCATGATGCTGTTCAGTAAATGGTTAATAAACTTTATTCTCATTAAAAAGGTAGTCTTTAATCTGAGATTTTAATCGAATAAGGGCTAGATAACATACCAAACGGTAAGATTAGCGTTCAGAGATTAACGCATGACCCCTGATTAGCTTCCTAACTCTAATCCGGGGAAAAGACCACAGTGGTGATCGCGCGAGTTTACGGTTCTTTGCACTCCCCATGTTACGCATAAGATGCACAAACTAATAAGCGTTAGGAGAAGCAAGGTTTTACAAAGTCTTAACGGATTTTTTCCATCACCTAAAACATGGTTGCTCGACTCCAGTCCTCAGGACCCACTACAGATTTTGCAGATCACCTTGGGGAAATGCAGACTGAATACTGCACTCACTGAGCAGCAAATCATATCACCTGTGCTGTGCTTCTGATATCCCACAAACCAGGCCCGTTAGTGGGTCCTGAGGATACGAGTTGAAACACTGACCTAAAACCTGTTGCCGGGTCTCCCCTCGCTGACTGACATCATTGCGCATCGGCGGAATGACATCAGGGAAACCCCAACAGAAATAGGGGTTAATTCCCTATCTCCCGATCGGTGGCAGATAGAGGATCGTGTTTGGTATTGTTGGAAAGGTCAGAGCATGGACTTTCCAACGATACCAAACATGACCAAGATAAGTAAAAAAAAAATTAAAATATAATTTTTGCAGCGATATGGTGCACTGTCAAATTAGAATGTGAGCAATGATGCTGCGCTAATGAAAAGTGTTTATATAGTCTGTGTGGTATGCTTGTTAATTACAAAAGGCGCAGATGATAAAAATGTGAAAAAAAAATATTTTACATGCTGTAGTAGGAGTGAAAGTCACTTTTTTTTTTACCATTCTGACAGGAAATGACATACGTATAATATGTTATGAATCTGCCGTAAAAAAGGATATATAATTTGTCTCCATCCTACACTAAAATATGAATTCAATTCGTGTTTAAACAGGATTAGCACAAAACGGTAAAAATAAGCTCGGCACACAGGTGAAATGATTCAGCAGTTAAGGGGTCAAAAAGTTTCATACAATGAGAAAATCTAAAGACTAACAAGGTTTTAGAATAGTAATGGTTATATAATTTTTGAAAATGAAATAAGCCCAGCTGGCGCACAAAGTTTATTGGACTGCAAGGTTAATACGGTTATTGTCTACGTTTATTTGTTACAACCTGCTAATAAAGTTAAAGGTTAGAGCGGTCTTTGTTGGTCTGTCTTTTTTTTTTTTATTTTCAAAATATTTTTATTGAGAGGTGTTTACACATAATCACGGTATTTAACATTCAACCATCGGTATGAAGAATCTATGATTGCCGCGGTATCCTCAAAATTTTGTAAGGGCATGTAAACTATAATAAAATAACATAAAGTAAAGGAAATACATAAAAAAAATGAACTAACAAATAGGGAAGGGGATCTCAGGATCAGCAGGAGAAGGCAATTTCTCTGGGCAGAAAGTGCACCAGGTTCTCCTTAAACCTCGCAGAAAAGTGACCTAGACCATAATTCTAACACAAAGCCTCATAATCTTATGAATGTCCCAGATAGCCATGGGTCATGTTTAGTGGGGCGAAAACCCCACGCCGAGGTAGCTTTGGAGTCGAAGGAACGATATTGTGTTAGTAACGTAGCTATCTGTCTTTGTGTTGGGACAGCGGTCGATTTCCAGTTCCGGGCAATAAGCACATTGTTGTAGAGACTTATAAATAACATTCTGAGGTGTGATCGAGGAAGGTGGACCATTCCCAGCAATAAGATCTTCGGTGCACTGTATCTGACTTCAAGACTTCCGACGCAAGAAGAGATATATCTTTCCATAATGGTGTTATCAGTGGACAGTGCCACCAGATATGACCCATCGTACCCGGGGCAGACAAACATCTAGCAGACATCCGAAGTGTTTGGGGCAAAACGGCTAATCCTGAGGGCGTAAGATACCAACAGTATAGAACTTTTCGTTGTGTTTCAATCAGCGTTGCACCCTTGAGGCTCAGACGAAAACAAATGTGCATGGCCCATTGCGAGGGGGTAAATTGCATAGAAAGGTCTTTTTCCCAAGTGTGTGAACTTCCACGATGTTATTCCTTGTTGGTCTGTCTTGTGTGGCAAACACTGCCCCATTATCTGCTACTGTAGAATCTGAACCCCCTGTTTATCCTCACAATCTGCTATTGTCCTATTGAGCGGTTTGATCACCAAAATGCCAGGTACAAGAGTTAATTCCATTACCTGTCCATGGTTTCCCAGATACCAAGACTACAGGCAGCGATTCCCAAGCCCTCTCAGCAATATGCCAGGGAGGGATTTCCCATTGGCCACTAGGCCTTTCCTTGCACTACATTTAGCTAGCTTATTAAAGACCGATTTCCAGTCTGACTGTTCTAACCCCAGCATTTCTGGGGAATGCTATCCCCACACTTTCAGTGTACCCATCTTTAATCTTCGGCTAAGGGCTGGAGAAAGTGCGAGAATGGGGGTCTGGCAAGGGAGCAGCATTTACAGATGTGCCCCAGTTGGGGCACGGAGATCTGTTACAATATCAGTAATACATATAGGGTGTTTATCTACAAGGGGAATAGGGTTACTTGGACATAGAGTCTGTAAATCCAGGTCCAGCTACCCCCAGTTCAAAAGGACTACTGTCACAATGAGAATGATGTTCTTTGGAAAAAAATCTAAACCATTGAAGGAAGAGATCTCAGAGGCTTGAACACATATTGTAGCACTTGATGCTCTGTGACCGTTTTCCATCACACTCAATGTACTGGCAATTGCATTTTGGTTTTTTTCTTTACAGGTACTTATATTTGAATCTCAATATACTGTGATCTCCTAAAATATGAATTCAGAATATTATATTGAAGGGTTATACCTTTCATTATACGTTCTTTGTGTTCAGTATACTTGTATACATGACAAGATATACTATCAGTAATGAATCAAGCTTCAAACGACATCCTAAATGTAAATAATATAATTAAAACAATGTGCAGTGTAGGAAAGTTTCATTTTCCAAGAAACCAGTGGAGGCAGTTTTTAACTTGCATTTCTTTAATACATTTCCTTTTTTTCTACAGAAACATATAAGCTGTAGCTGTGACACAAAACAATGGCAGCAGAGATGAGAACAATCACATTCCATTAATACTAAAATTGTCCCAGGAAAGTGATACAATGAAAAATGTCCAACAATGTAGAAAACGAGACTTTAGTATAAATATAACCCAGCAGCACAGACTCCACTGCCTCTATAAAACAGCATCATAGTCCGGGATTCAGGAGACCCATTGGATCATGCACTATGAACAGCTACCATTCCCATTCATGTCATGAGACCTATTGGCTAATATCATTCCAGCTACAAAATTAAAACTTTGATACAAGACACACTGAGCATTTTGAAGATTAGTGTACGAGTTTGCTACTTCTGGGAGCAGGAGTTTGCTGTATCGGAGCTCCAGAAACACAGCCACTACATCATGAGACATTAGGATATACCGACTTTGCTAGTTTTTTGTTTTGAACAGTAAAAAAATCGTAAATAAACAGTAAATAAAAATGGAAGAAAAATCTTTTATATGGCACATAGTAGAAATCAGTCAGTCTGTTCTACAAGAAATGGCAGATGGATGCAGGCTCCTGATCAGATCATGACCTACATAAATTATTGGGCACTTCATAGTCTACCCATGGTCCTTCCATGAATCCAATTTCCATTGGGTAATTTCAAGCCATAAAACATTTTTGTTCTTTAGAACGTACTTGCCTTCGAAATTTTTTATTTTGGTGAAGTATTCGTAAGGAGGTTTTAGACTTGGATCGTCTGCCATGTTTATCCGGAGACAGGATAATCTTCAGTTTTGAGTAAATATTGACACTTTACATCCCATGAGATACAAATGGTATACATCACATGTGCAGATTCCAGTAGTGGTTGGCTTTTTGAGTAGGGCCTGTAGATTGAAAAACAGACAATTGAAAGAATAATATAGTGCTGGATGATGGGGTGGGTGGTGTTCTGCATTTCCAAAACGGTTTATTTTATCAATCTTGCCTTCTCGCATGCCGGTGGGCTGGTATACCACAACAGCCATAATGTAAATAGATTGGGTTGGGGGAACAAAATCTGTCTTACACGTTCTTCATCTAAATCCATTTAGAGAAAGAACACATGGATACGGTTGGCTTGATGAACATCCATTGGTATTCAAGATACACAAAGCGTAAAAACCTAGTTCTAGTTCACAAACGCTATATAATTATGCTCCCTTGTCAAAAATGTTCTTGCCTGCAGATTTAATCAATATGGAGTGTCGGTTCACAATCCATTGGGCAACCAGTTTCCCAAATACCAAGTTGCTGTCATTATCCACCTTGACGCTCAATTTGACATTTCTGATCGATCTGAACAGTAACGCAAAACAGTCACGCGCAACGTACAAGAAAAAGCAGACCTAAGTAGCAAAGAGTCAAGAAACAAAACACCTTGTCAGAGGTTCATAGGATTATTCATATCCATGAATCCATTTGGCACAGATTGTAGGAACTCTTATAATTTATTGCTCTGGTGATGGCTTTTGTGCATTTTGTAACCAACCCTCCAAAAACAAAACCGAAGTCCCAATAGCATACAGTAAATAAGGACATAAAAACGCAGAGTGGCTGCTGCTTGAGAAGCTATCTGTTCTTCATTTATCACCAGTTTCTCAAGCTATGCGCCTGCTGCACAATTTAGGTTACTTCCCAGCAGCACACCTGTGCTGGAGCGAGCTGAAATAAGGTCGTTGGCCAAGACAGTCTTCTCTGTCATATGGAAAGTTGCTCCTCACACTTTATTTGCTATAGCCATGGAGACCACCTTTCTGTCTGTGCTCTGATCATGCTCCGAATTAGCATGGTATAAGGATAGTTGCTTCATCTTGTTGTCCAACACACACAAAACACTGGATTTCCTTATATTGCTAGTTGTGTTGCTGTTATTGTTTATTCTGTCTTGGACTTTGTTTTCTGATCCTTCTGCTCTATTCCCTGGAAAAATAAAATAAAAAACAGCAGCAATTAATAATCAAAGTATTTAAATGAGCTGAATTGTACAGATATCGGAACGAGTAATGGCCAGAGAGAACCAATTATGGTCCATATGCCAATGACGATCAATTCCATATACACCTCATACCAGAGATGAATGCCTTGTTAATTTTGCATCAGCAGCTTTTATAGTCCACCTATCACTAAGAGAGGTCTTTTGTTAGATAGGGCCATGATCTTTTATTATTCGATTACAATGGAGCCTTTAACAGCGAGCTGGTGATGGAAAAATTGTGGTCTAACTGAACCACTGCATCGGCGACGCAAGTCGCAAACGTTTGGGGCCAAAGATACTTGCAGCAACGTCACAAACCGCAATTGGTATTTCCAAAGAGAAGTGCAACCCTGCATGAACTTGAATGAGCATGGTCATGGAAGAACATTGGTAACTATTTGTTTCTAGTGTTCTGCTCTATAGGGATAAAGGCAGCAGTGAATAGTGCCATAGTCTGCACCATGAGACCATAGGGCAATGAGGTACCTTTTAGTTCCATTATTTTAAAGTGTTTATTTTAAGGTTTAAGTAAATATGTAAGCAAAAAAAAAAGAAATCACTAAACCTCTGGGATTCTGAGCCGGTATTCTTAGAATATTGGCCTGAACCGATTACAATGCCATATATATTGGAATAGCTCCTTCGGACAGCTCCTGTACAAAGCATGGGAGCAATTAATTTACAGCAAGGAGCCGCAGCTCAGTTGTGCTAGCTAGAGGCACAATCTGTTAACGATGTGTGTAGAAATAACAGTGACTCAAAGCCATGTGACCCCTATTCCAAATGGTCATTACCGTTTGCAGAAAGTCCAACATTAACCACAGATCCTCTTGCAAATATTTTTGGTTCACTTGGTATTCTGTCAAGTGGTAAGACCTCTGTTATAGTTTTATGCTTTGTATAGTACAAGCAAAAGTATTGGAAGTGTAATTGGAAACCAGGTTTGTGAATTCCCCTAACCCTTATCAATCAATAAGAATTGTGTTGGTTGAGATGGTTTATTATAGGTTTATAAAATATATATTTAAATTGCATAATTCTATCTATAAATATTTACATCTATGTATGATGAGGAGAGCACTGCAAACAGAAATATAAATATCCTGTTGTGATATAACAAAAGCTTCTGAAAAGCATTCCGTGAAATACCATATTTAAAGCTATATAGTTGGCATTGGAAAGGAGAAAATGTTCAATAATCCTCACAAAATAGGATTTGACTATGGGATTTTGATAGACAGGAGGGACAGCAACCACTTGGTTATGATGCCAATAGTAAGTATCCCATTCAGAGGTAAACAAAATAGAATATATAAAAAGGTATTATTTAACTAACATTAAACCAAATAAGAAGGATCACGCTCTGCTCTTGGTCCCTTCTATATGTCCATGCATTTTACCTCTTTCCAGATCACACTCCGGTGAAGATGCCCCACTGCACTCACTGCGAGGACCCAGGACAGGTGATATAAGCCCAAAATCAGACAAAGACAAGGGGCTTGATAAATCCAGGCTGCCAGGACGAGGTGCAGGCGTAAAAGGGCTGGGGATCTCCAAGGGGCTGGTTGGATCAGAACTAAAGCTGGAAAGCGATTGCGTCTCAGATTCCTCCTCAGAAACAATACTGTTCAGGTTGTCATCATCGAACACTTCGGAGGTCACTGCAAAATAAAAATAAAGAACAGGCCACTTAGATTGAACTACAACAGCTTGTGATCTATCCAACCTCCTAAAAAACCCTTAGGGTGCAACAGTTTGCCATAAGTAGAACATCAAGACATTCAAGGTGAAAATCCCAAAGGATTTTGAATGAATCAGAATTCATGTAAAGTTTTGTCTCTGTACTAAACTCTAAACTAGGGATCTCAAGCTCATCTCTGGCCTTCCCAGATGTTGATAGTCTACAATTAGCTGTGTGAAACTGGTCCCCCTACAATCGGCACAAAAAAAAAACCACTTGTTAGTGCTACGTTTGTGCTGCTTTCATTTTTGGAGATATATTTTTGAGATATTAGCAATTGTTTTTTTTAGACCACGAGACTGAATAAAGGTCACCAAAGGTCACTCAGACCCCCTACAACACCCAAAAGTCACGAAATCAGGCCTATTAGTTAGTGCTAGGTCTGTGCCATTGAAATCTCCATTCTATCTTTTTTCGTTTTTGAGTTAACGATTTATTAAAAGGTCACCAAAGGTCACGCAGCTCCCCTACAACACCCAAAAGTCACAAAACTGGGCTTTTTGGTTAGTGTTGAGTTTGTGCAGCAAAAATGAACGTTTGGGCAGCTTCACACAGCTTCTACAATTCCCAGAATTCTTTGAATATAATAGGTGGCCAGAGAATAATGCTTAGTTTTGTTCAGAAACACCTGTGGGCTTGCGTTTGAGACCCCCTGCTCTACAGAACTGAATCATTGCATCAGTTCCAATAAAAGCTATGTTCTCTCTCCGATGGTGCGACCGGCGTCCTTTGGGATTTTCTGGCTTGGTTGGCTATACGACTTTAGCCTGTACATCATGTGACAAAACCATATTGTGTGTGGATTTTTTCACTTCTGGGTTGAAAAGATTAAAGTGGGACACTCGCAGTAACCAGATCACCATGTTTGATGGAAGAGTGGTTGACTGGGTAAGAGGATTATAAAATAGCCAAAGTTAGATAAATAACATATTATAGAGTTACACTTTAGAGTTTGACTTTAACCACACTTCTCCATATCAGACAAATGTGGTTTTACAAGACCTATATCTCTAAGAGCATTTACATCCTCTCCATATTAACTAAAAGAACTCCCGACAGCAGTAGTAAACAGAATTACCCATTTCTTCTAGTTTTTCAATATTATTGTGGGCACTTTCTGTAGTTGGAGCATTTCTTTTCATACGGAGCTCAAAAACAAAAAAAAAAAAAAACACTTGAAAGCAGCACAAACGTAGCACTAACATTTTTGGAGATCTATTTTTGAGATATTAGCAATTGTTTTTTTTAGACCACGAGACTGAATAAAGGTCACCAAAGGTCACTCAGCCCCCCTACAACACCCAAAAGTCACGAAATCAGGCCTATTAGTTAGTGCTAGGTCTGTGCCATTGAAATCTCCGTTCTATCTTTTTTCGTTTTTGAGTTAACGATTTATTAAAAGGTCACCAAAGGTCACGCAGCTCCCCTACAACACTCAAAAGTCACAAAACTGGGCTTTTTGGTTAGTGTCGAGTTTGTGCAGCAAAAATGAACGTTTGGGCAGCTTCACACAGCTTCTACAATTCCCAGAATTCTTTGAATATAATAGGTGGCCAGAGAATAATGCTTAGTTTTGTTCAGAAACACCTGTGGGCTTGCGTTTGAGACCCCCTGCTCTACAGAACTGAATCATTGTATCAGTTCCAATAAAAGCTATGTTCTCTCTCCGATGGTGCGACCGGCGTCCTTTGGGATTTTCTGGCTTGGTTGGCTATACGACTTTAGCCTGTACATCATGTGACAAAACCATATTGTGTGTGGATTTTTTCACTTCTGGGTTGAAAAGATTAAAGTGGGACACTCGCAGTAACCAGATCACCATGTTTGATGGAAGAGTGGTTGACTGGGTAAGAGGATTATAAAATAGCCAAAGTTAGATAAATAACATATTATAGAGTTACACTTTAGAGTTTGACTTTAACCACACTTCTCCATATCAGACAAATGTGGTTTTACAAGACCTATATCTCTAAGAGCATTTACATCCTCTCCATATTAACTAAAAGAACTCCCGACAGCAGTAGTAAACATAATTACCCATTTCTTCTAGTTTTTCAATATTATTGTGGGCACTTTCTGTAGTTGGAGCATTTCTTTTCATACGGAGCTCAAAAACAAAAAAAAAAAACACTCTGTATACATACAGTACACAAAACCAAAAAAGTTAAATAGATGTTTTTCCTCCTGTAGTTTCGACATAGTTATTGAAAACTACCTAAAAACGTAGAAATAAGGAGGTGGCGTGCTAATGATACATACAATAAGAAATTTGTTACATAATATGTTGAAGTCTAAAGTCTTCAGGAGGTCACGTATCCAAATCCGTAGCCTCATCATCTGCCACAAATTTAACAAAAAAAAAAAACAAGGGGATACTTAGGGAGCGCCGAAATGTAACAGGACACTGAAATTCAGCGTACAGGGGCATTCGGCTATTCAGGGAGTAAGCACTTCGCCAAATTTTGGCAAATTGCCTGCAAGTACGGTGCCTGTTCGACGGCAGTGAAATCCCCCAGAGAAGCAATGGTTCATCTATTCAGAGAACACCGAACAGCAGAGAAAAGTTTCCGAAGTGCCCTGCTGTTTGGTGCTTTCAGGTTTATTCAAGCGAACCCCATAGACGTCAATGTTAAAAATATTCCCATTTTAATTCAAATGTAAACAGTTTATTATTTTATTCTGCAGTAAAAAGTCTATTTATTGGGGGGGGGGTTTTAGGCATTTTTTCAGCAAAAAAAAATCCGTTTATTTTTAAAATCGTTTTTTCTTTTTTTTGTAACAGACCTTTTTATTATCTTTCATAGGATCTTATATGTAAATTACAGAGATTTTCATTCAGTAGTTTTGCAAACAGCGTTTAAATTTAGAAAATTTCAAGCATATCCCCCCCACACCACCACTGTTCGTCAGCTTCTCCCGGTGGCTGCTCTGCGCTGTGATCGGCGGCTTTTTCCCGGTGTGGTTTTTTAAGGCGAATTCTGCGGGTGTACGGGGAGTTTTCGGGGAGTGTTCGTTTTCCCCCTGCACGCTGGGGACCCTGCGGTGAATGCTGAATACATGCAGGGTGGGGAACCTTGATTCCCTGAACTGCAGGGAAGCGCAGAGAACGAGAGGGCACCGAAACGTCAGTGCTCTCTGAATAACCCATTTAGTCTAGGACTTGTGTTTTGTTCCCTATTTTACAGCCAGTTACAGAATAATGGTTGATAAATTCATGGAGAAGGCAGGCAATGTGACAAAGTTGACTCAGGTGGACTATTTCTATTAAAATTGTATACATTTCAAGTAATTCTTTAAGCTCTACTTTATGACACAATCTAAACATAGACTGTACGGACTTGATAGTTTGGTTTGTGTATGTGGTATTTCTTTTTATTTGCTCCCATATGGCCCCTTCAAGCTTAAATTTTCCATAATGTGTTCAATTGTTTTCTCTCTATAACCTATGCTGAATATGCTTCATCTCTTAAGATGCACAGTTGGTTTTATCTTGATTTTGTGTTTTGTTTGGGCGACACAATACAGTCTCCTCCCCCCCCTTCGTCATCTTCAGGAAATGATGCAAGCGGGATTCAAACTAAGAGAATATATTCCTGAGAAAGGATATGGACAGGAAGTTTTAGATACATACCGGAAGGATTTATTACTATAGACTAGCGTGTAATAGAGAGGAAAATAAAACACCTGTGATTTAAATATGTAGCCATAAAACGAAGACAAACCATGTAATAGTATTGAGACACTGGCATAATTTAAAAGGGATACGCATGTCTTGAATTTTTTTCTATTTTGACAGTTAACAATTTTATACCAATAGACAAACCAATAAAAGTTCTAAGAATGTCTACAAAAATAATTATTTTTTTTGCTTTAAACTTTGCCATTTCATCGTCTCTGGCCACGCCCCTCAGCTAGGGGTGTTTCTACAACTCTCACTTCCTGTATATTCCCCGCCTCCTCCCCAACCACTACTCCATCCTTTGAAGCTTCACATGAACTAGCACAAGCTGTGGACGTGAAATTCTGTGGATGCTCAGGACCACTGACTAGGGAAACTGACAAACTGAATATTGGCATCTCTGCAACTGTGAAAGCAAAACGTGACTGACCGACACAGACACACACTCTATCTCCCCCTGCTGGATCATCCACTGACATGCTCACACGTTGACTCCCTCACCCGCTAACTCACTCATGCTCACTTGCGTGCTTTCATACTGTCTCACCAAAACTCCGTTACAGGCCACTCGCTCTCACACTCTTGTGCTGCCTGTCTCTTGTGTGCATGCTTTTTTTCTTTCTTTTTTTTTTCCCTTTTGCTGTGCCTCTCTCTGCTGTCTCTTTTTCTCCCAGTGTGTATTGAGTTCTTTCCTTCTCTATCTCTGCAGTAGCTGGGGGTGAAAGAGGTACAGATTGGAATGGCACTCAGCCCCTCCCTCCCTTCACAGTGCAGGAGGGAGGAGGAGCAACTCCGTCGCACATGCTCAGTGAATTTTTTATCTATTCTTCGGAATACACACTGGTTAGATCAAATGCCTCCTGAAATGGGCGTGGAAAACTCCAAGAAAGAAAATCAGGTAAATATGAAAAAATATCATTTACTTGCTTTTTATATGTGTTGAAGAAGACATCTGGTCCATTCAAAAGGCATAGCATGTTTTTAAAGGCACACTGACAAAGAATGCGTTTCCCTTTAAGCAACAAGCCAATGTGGATATTCCTTCAAAGGCTCTTTAAAGGGACCATCCAAGCACCACATCCAGTTGTATTCCCTGCCCATAGATGCTTATGCCATCCAAACCAATCAACCTGTCAGACGATTTACAAGGAAACAAGGCACCAGCTATGCTCATGGAGCAAGAGATCACAAAATAATAACCAGGACTGTCATCAAGTTGATCTTAACGTATCCTCCTATTTGGTAATTCTTCGCATTTTATCTGATGAATAACATTGAAGAGACATTTTAAATGGTACTGGCATCAATTCAGCGTGTTAAAATAAATAAAGGATTTACCGTCACTATATCCATTCATTCCTACCTTTTATAAATTATTCCCATAATTTTTTTTTAAAAAAAGTCTAGGTTCTCACTCCTGACTTAAATGTGCTTTACTGGTCAGCCAAGTCCCTTATAGATGGTTGGATTATTGGGTTAAGAGTGTAATACGTTAGGTCAGTATTTTACAAAAAAAAATTCCCGCTTCTCACACTTTTGTTCCTCTTTTTTTTATGTTTTTCCATTTCACACATGTAAATGATACACAAATTGCATTTTTTTGCGTGTGATTTCCTGTGTTTCATTACATGGGACTTACATAGGGCAGTCGCAGTGGAAGCTTAAGCCAGATATTAAAGCAATTTAGCAGTTTTAACCCCCGAGAAACCCATTTAGAGTGTTCATACATATAAGTCTCTACATACAGTTTAACCTCCCTGGCGGTCTAATTTTTTCAAAATTTTGTGTCTAAAAGCGTCTCAAATTTTTTTTAAAGGAAAAGTGCTTTTGTACATAGTTAGCCTGTAATAATTAGGAATCACGTACTGAAATCCGTGCAAGCAAGAGTCCTTACTGGTAAAATCCTTTATAAATAAATAAATAAATAAATAAATAGTAAATACACTAGTCCGATAAAGTTTGAAACTCGACATAAGTTATTATCCCAAAAATAATTATCCAAAATCCTTTATAAATAAAATAAAACAAAAAACACTGAAATCTGTCTGAAAACAAGGGTGAGACTATGTATGGTCTGTTTCTTATCCTGTAGTGCCACCTAGTGGCCGTTCATGTCATTGTACATTGGAATACAGTGTAATATAAAAAAAAAAATTCAGTCTGCTGGCTGGTCCCGCCCCCCTGCATCGTGTGACTTGCAGGGAGCGTTACCAGGAAGCAAGTCGCCGCGATCACACTGCGGGGGATAGCGAGGGAGCACAGGAGGAGGTGAGTATGCAGCCCGAGTGTGGCTCGGGGTTACCGTTCGCGGTAGCGAAATTTAACCCCGAGTCACACTCTTGAATACCGCCAGGGAGGTTAAATTCTCTTTCATAGGATTTTGCAAAATGTCATTGCCGTATCAAAAACGTTTCCCTTTAACCACGAAGAAAAAAGTATTCCACTAAAATACATAGGTATAGTGACGTCAGGACTTGTCTACTACAGTTTTCGCTGTTGTGCCATCTAACCATCTGGTATTAAATTAATAAACAGATATTTTTTTCTGCAAAACCTTGGTGTCACAGTCACAACAGGCATTAAAATCTGTACCACAGTATGTGTATAAATTTGAGGTGTAAAATAATAGTAAAAAAAGAGGAACAACATCACAAGCACAAAGCCTCTTTTGGGAAACACCCGAACAATGTTTCCGTTCTCTGATATTGCCATTTATATAATGCATGGCTATTTTATTGCCCACACAATATGCCTTATAAAAAAACACATCGCTCTCCACAGCAGAACAGTAAGTTTAAAGTCATTGATTAGTCTTAAACAGTGTTGGCCAACCCTGTCCTCAAGCCCCCCTTACAGGCCAGATTTTAAGGATCACCTTTGAGAAATGCAGACTGAATCCTGCAATCACTGAGCAGCAAATCATACACTATATTGCCAAAAGTATTCGCTCACCTGCCTTGACTCACATATGAACTTAAGTGACATCCCATTCCTAATCCATAGGGTTCAATATGACGTCGGTCCACCCTTTGCAGCCATAACAGCTTCAACTCTTCTGGGAAGGCTGTCCACAAGGTTTAGGAGTGTCTTTATGGGAACTTTTGACCATTCTTCCAGAAGCTCATTTGTGAGGTCACACACTGATGATGGACGAGAAGGCCAGGCTCTCAGTCTCTGCTCTAATTCATCCCAAAGGTGTTCTGTCGGGTTGAGGTCAGGACTCTGTGCAGGCCAGTCAAGTTCATCCACACCAGACTGTCATCCATGTCTTTATGGACCTTGCTTTGTGCACTGGTGCACAGTCATGTTGGAAGAGGAAGGGGCCAGCCCCAAACTGTTCCCACAAAGTTGGGAGCATGGAATTGTCCAAAATGTCTTGGTATGCTGAAGCATTCAGAGTGCCTTTCACTGGAACTAAGGGGCCAAGCCCAGCTCCTGAAAAACAACCCCACACCATAATCCCCCCCCCCTCCAAACTTTACACTTGGCACAATGCAGTCAGACAAGTACCGTTCTCCTGGCAACCGCCAAACCCAGACTCTTCCATCAGATTGCCAGATGGAGACGCGCGATTCATCACTCCAGAGAACGCGTCTCCACTGCTCTAGAGTCCAGTGGCAGCGTGCTTTACACCACTGCATCCGACGCTTTGCATTGCACTTGGTGATGTATAGCTTGGATACAGCTGCTCGGCCATGGAAACCCATTCCATGAAGCTCTCTGCGCACTGTTCTTGAGTTAATCTGAAGGCCACATGAAGTTTGGAGGTCTGTAGCGATTGACTCTGCAGAAAGTTGGTGACCTCTTCGCACTATGCGCCTCAGCATCCGCTGACCCGGCTCCGTCAGTTTACGTGGCCTACCACTTCGTGGACGAGTTGCTGTCATACCCAAACACTTCCACGTTCTTATAATACAGCTGACAGTTGACTGTCGAATATTTAGGAGCGAGGAAATTTCACGACTGGATTTGTTGCACAGGTGGCATCCTATCACAGTTCCAAGCTGGAATTCACTGAGCTGAGAGCGACCCCTTCTTTCACAAATGTTTGTAAAAACAGTCTGCATGCCTAGGTGCTTGATTTTATAGGGGGGTTTGACAAGGGCCCCCGAGCATGTCATGTGCGGTCACCCCCTGGTAAAACATCTGTTTCAGTCTCCTCTGTAAATACTAAACTTCCATTTCCTGCCATCCAATCTTATTCCCTGTTCATTACATAAAACACAGCCTTTAAAAGCAAGACATCCTTATCTTCCTCAAAACGTCATTCAGGTTATTGAGATACAAAGTCTCATGCCTCAAGAGCAAACAGAAAAATTGGAAATACGCAGAAATTATTAATATTAACAAGCACCTACAACGCAATCAGTGAACGAACCCTGATTATCTGCTGCACTTTACCCACTACAGGAAAAATAAGCTACCCTCACCGTGGATACAGCAAGTGATTTTCACAGACCATAAAACGTTTGGCTCATAAACATGACTCTTGCTTCTGAGAGAAGTAAAACAAACTTTTTCTAGTATAGTTGTAAATAGTACTAATTACACTGAAAGATGTTAAATAGACGTCACAGCAGAACTAACTAACCCTGCCGCTGTGCTTCTCTCTACGGGCTGTAATATACAATGTTTCTGAATTTTTCGAATATAGATACTATGGCATTTATGGATTTCATTATTTCTTAGCCTTCTAAGTGTCCTTTACGATGCCTGTATCAACTGTATCCTGGAGGTCAGGGTATCTGATGAAAAAGACAAACGAAAACAGTTATGCTTTTAAAAATAAACACATTAAAAAGAGACGCGCCGGGGCATGGCTAGCAGCGGAAGAGAGAGGTCGCATGCGGAGAGTGCGCTGCTGAATTTTCAGCTTTCTAATTGATATTTTGGTGGACCTCTTGTCCTGCCTGGACTTTCTGGTGACCCGACACCCAAAAGACACTCGTGGATCACTTGTGTCGCTGTTTCCCGGGCGCATCGGGACATTTTTCTGGCCTGACGAACTGCGGGCCTGGTGTGACCTAGACGCGGTGGCCATTTTGTGAAGCCTGGCGAGTTTTCTGCCGAATCTCGCAGACCCGAATCTCAGCTGTTGCTTTTTCAATACTCCCTGGACATGGGGAAGAAGAGACAGGGGCAGCAACTACAATGTCAGAGGGCCCCGGACAAAGGGACATCAGGGATTCCCTGCAGGGTGGTCACCTTTCTGGGGCAGCAACTCCCTCTACTGCTCTTCCTCAGGGCTATGGCTCCTCTGGAGAAGACGACGCACCCTGGCCGTTGGAAGGCGAGCCTGGATTTAACAGGCTTACTCCGACCCCCGAACGCAGGATGGGGTAAAGATTAGCTCTGCGGCGCGAAAAAGAACCCAGAGAAAGAGGAAGGCGGCCCTGGCGGCGGCTTCCCTTGAGACGCCGGTGACCGCATCTGACCCCTCTGCAGAGGACTCAGAAGATGGACTATCCCATTCCGAAGAGGGGGACCTGACCCAGCGATCTGCCTGCCACTCCAACACCGGGGATCTGAACCAGCTGTCTCCGGGCACCTCTGTGAGCCGGGGGACCTCGCAAACTACTGGGGAGCCTCCTTCATACCGGAATCTGTTGCTGTCTCAGATGACGCTATAGACGATTCATTGCGGAAATCAAAACCCTCTGGTCTACTGCTCTATCGGGAGTTCACGCTGAAGTGGAGGAGGTCCGCTTTCAGGTCATGGCGGCCCAAGCCCCCTCAGCAGATCTGGCGGGAGAACAAGCAGTCCTGTCGTCGCAGGTGAGCGCCCTCCGGACTCGGGTGGACTTGCTTACCCGCTCAGTAGAGGCTCTGGAATCCCACCACCGTCGACAACATCCATATTCAGGGGGTCCCGGAGTCGGTCCCCACGGCAGACCTGCTCAAATACACGAACAGTGTAGCGTGTCACGTGTTGGACTCTCCTACTGATTCACCGAAACTGTTTGGTGTGGTACACCGGATCCGAAAAGCTGCGGCAGCCCCTGCTGACGCCCCATGGGATGTCATTGTGGTTGCTGGTGAAGCAGCCCGCCAAGTCGCGACTTCTGGCAGCTCGTGCACCCATTAGACTTGAAGGAACTCAGCTACAGCTATATCAAGATCTTCCCTTTATGACCCTGATAGCGAGATGGCGCTTCCGAGAGGTGACTTATTTTCTCAGGCGCAAAGGGGTCCGTTACGGGTGGGGTAACGTTAAGTATTTTATTTTCATTCTGGAGTGCTATATTCACTTTTGCAAAGTGTTGTTAGACAGAATGTTTATTAATGTACTAAATCACTGCTAAGGTGCGCTTGGAATACTTTTTTCTTTCCTTGTTCTGTTGTGTCCTTGGAGGTGTGTGGACACTTTGTATTCCACTACGGCAGCACCTACTTTAAATGTTCATTCAACTAATATATATTTAAAAATAAAAATAATTATATAGAACCGCTGCCTCCACACTTACATTACTAAAACCCTAGTTATGAAAATCTATGTTCAGCTTATACGAGAGAAAACACTGACTTTAAAAGATTTTTTTTTAAAAATTCAGTATATATTAATTCATGGACCTCGACTGGTTTTCCTTAGGGTATCCCAAAAATTAAGTGGTTTGCAGCAGACTAGTTTGGAGACTTAAGGTTACTAAATCCTTCATACATGACACATACAGGCTCCCATACCGGCTGAGTCAATAAGGGTATTCTCTTCTGGAGTCCTTAGGTCTCTATGGAGCCTAGTGGCAGTTAATATGGCCGTCTGATGACAGACATATTCAAAGTATGTCAAGTTGGCCAACAGAACACCAATGTTACCTTACTGTAAATATTAATTTAGTTTCTCTAAACCCTTGCTACGTCACTATTGTTCAGAAAACAAATCCAAACACGGTGTTCTCAAATAAATGGGAATAGCATTTCAAACAAAGGAACAATGTCAACCTGATAATAAGGGCAGGGTGACTTCTTGATAGTGTTGTACTACAAATAAATTACCTATTAATACTTTACCCATTGTACACTCAAAATCCACAAATGACACTGGAAATGTACATGCGGTGCCTTCAGAATTACAAAAACAAACCTAGAAAAGAATGGCTTCCAGCAAATAAAATGGCCAAAGAATGACACTTGTTTTAGAAGTGGTTCCTTGGATTGAAACATCAAAAATTATTTAGATACATCATGAACAAGTGAGACCTAAGGCTAGGGTCAGACTGAGGCAGTGCGAACGCGCGTGCAGCCGCACTTAATCACGGCCGTGCTAGCAGCAGATGCCAGGCAATGACGGCCAATATACGAAGTACGGTCGCACAAAAGTGCGGCCGCGCAACGCAAGCGGCAAACAAACGCATTTTTTCGAGAACGTGAAACCACTAGTACTGACGTACAGAGTGCGCTGCGTCCGCTAGCGGCGTGTGTGCGTGATTAGGAGACGTCAGACGCTGCTAATGTCCAGCCAACATAACGTCCAGACCCAAAAAGTGTTTTATTGATGATCCGTACAAAATCACGGATGGAACTGCGCATCGTATGACCGCTATTGCGTATTCCGTGAAAAAATACGTCCATTCGTTCGAACGCACTTTTTCACGGACAACGTGAAAAATGCGTTAGTCTGACCCTAGCCTAAGGCTGGGGTCAGATGAACGCAGTGCGAGTGTGCGTTTAGCTGCACTTTATTACGGCCGTGGTAGCAGCAAATGACATCCAACACAGGCCCACACACGAAGTACGGCCGCACGAAACTTCGGCCTCGCAACGCAAGCTGCAAACGAACGCATTTTTGCAAGAACGTCAAACCGCTAGTACTGACGTACAGAGTGCGCTGTGTCTGCATAGCGGCGTGTGTGCATGATTAGGAAACGTCAGACGCTGCTCATGTCCGGCCAACATAACGTCCAGACACCCAAAGTTTCCTTGTTTGGATCCGTAAAAAATCACGGTTGTAATTGCGCATCGTATGACCGCCATCGCGTCTTCTGTGAAAAGGTACATCCATGCGTTCGGACGCACTCTTTCACGGACGATGCGAAAAATGCGTTCGTCTGACCCTAGCCTAAATGTTCTAGTCAGTTTATAATAAGTCCTAATTATGTCGCATGAACCAGTGTTCTGTAGACCAGTGATCTCAAAACCTGCCCCCCCAAAAGTTTCTGAAGTACAACTCCCATGATTCTCCATTGCATTCAAAGAATTCTGGGAATTGTAAACAACCAACATCTGGGGGTGGCAGAGTTTGAGATCCCTGGTGGGCAGGCAGCCATGAAGGTCATAGTGCCAAGAGACTACCTCTAAGGCTGGGGTCAGACCAGCGCACTTTTAACGTGCGTTCTGGCGCACATAATTACGGCCGCACTAGCAGCAGATGACGGGCAATGACGGACAATATACGATGTACGGCCGCACAAAAGTCCGGCCGTGCAATGCAAGTGGAATTTGAATGCATTTTTCTGAGAACGCTGAACCGCTAGTACTGACGTACTGAGTGCGCAGCTGCGGCATATCGGCGTGTTTGCGTGATTAGGAGATGTCAGACGCTGCTAATGTCCGGCCTACATAACGTCCAGACGCAAAAAGAGTTTTATTGACGATCCGTACAAAATCACGCCTGAAAATGCGCGTCGGACACTTTTTCACGTTCGTGTGGAAAAATGCTTTCGTCTGACCCTAGCCTAAACCCCCAATTTCTTAGCTATAAACACCAAACTCTTTGTCGCCTGTTACCTTTAATTTTAAGCTCTCATCCATAACCTGAAGGGTCATTGTTTGCAAGTGCCTATCTGTATCAGTCAGCAACAGATGCAATCTCACAATGTGCAGAAGCAGATCTACCCCACACTTACTGGAAATCGTGTCAGAGTCCATCTTGCAAGCTGAGAGATCTTCAACAGAATTACTGCCTTCAGCTCCTACTCCACGACCCCTGGGGCCCATGGCTGAAGACCGCCTTCTTTCATGGATCTCATCAGAGATCATCTCAAGATTTTTTAAAGCCGTTTTGTATTCACCCTTGGCGAGTGACAGTTTAGCTTGAAGTTCATCCACAGTTTTCTTTAGTTGCTGAAGAAGACAAAACAGAAGTAAGAAAACAGATTGTATCGCTTTACTCAGAGGAAGAAAAAGAAAAAAAAAAAAAAAAAAATCAAATTTTGGTGCACCAGGTTGGTTGCTCGTGCCATCCTAATGAAGCAAAAGGTCTTTGGATTGAATTACAAAGTGGAACAGAAGAGAAATCATCGAATAATGCAGTTTTAGAGGAAGCCATCAAGGATAGGGGAACATTTGAACTCATTGAAAGTTTAAGTAGGTAACACATTTCCTCCAATAGAAATTTACTGTGATATCACAACAATCAAGGTCAGTTAAGAATTAGATTTTTAAGTTTTGTTGTAGGATATTTAAGAGCGTTAAATTTGAATAAAGATTCATAAAAGATCAAAAACCATTTGATATTGCACGACCTTCATGGATGCAAATAAACAATCCGCTGAATTCATAATACCAGTGGATTTAGTTTCATTATGTTTCAGCCATCCAAGGTTTGGACATATTTTTTGTCTGAATTCCTGAATAGAGGTGGATCCAGTGATTAATCTCAGTGGTATCAGCATTGAACTCTGCTTGCCTTGGGCCCACCCGTAGGAGGATCAAGTGAGCACAGGCCCCTTGGCTTTTTTATGGCCTGGATTTCAAGGGGATGGATTTTTATTTTCCCCAGGAAGCCCAGACTTTCAGCACTATGAGTGCTAGGGGATTACCAGGTAAACACAGCTCTTGTAAGAGATGCATGCAATGGCCAGTGCACTCCACTACCAAAAGGAATACGGTACGTTGAAGGAACCTGGGGCCGTGTTTTGTCCAGGGTCAGCTTGGCAAAGGCTTAGGGCAACCCTGTTTTGGTACCATCAGGAGAAACAGGGATGGATACCATGTACATCACAGATATCTGTATGCACGTTCTCGTTTGGCATTGTAGATTTTACAGTGGTGTTCAAAATTATTCAACCCCCAATGCTGTAAAGGGTTTTAGGGAATTTAGTGTACATTTGTAATTGTATTCAGAATGAAATCCTACAAGGACTTTTTAAAGAACCATATGCAACTAAAATGACATCAATTGGTTTTGTAATACAGTAGTAAATGTTTCTTTTGTGAATTCTTCATTGACACAATTATTCAACCCCTTAAAGACTACCACTCTGAAGAACAGAGGTTCATTCAAGTGTTTTCAATCAGGTATTGAAAACACCTGTGGATGTCACGGAGCAGCAATAAAGCATAATAAGCACCAATTAGGCAGCTTTAAAATGACTGTGATACTCAGCTCCTTCTAGACATTTACTGGTGTGGTTACAAACATGGTGAAGTCAAGAGAATGGTCCAGGAAGACAAGAGAAGAGGTGATTACTCTTCACAGGAAGGGCATTGGCTATAAGAAGATTGCAAAGATGTTAAACATACCAAGAGAGACCATAGGAAGCATCATTTGCAAATTCAAGGCAAAGGGCACTGTTTAAACGCTACCTGGTCGTGGCAGAAAGAAGATGCTGACTTCGACTGCTGCGCGCTACTGAAGCGTAGAGTGGAGAAAAGTCCCCGTGTGACTGCTGAGGAACTGAGAAAAGATTTGTCAGATGTGGGTACTGAAGTTTCAGCTCAGACAATATGGCGCACACTGCGTAATGAAGGCCTCCATGCCAGAACTCCCAGGCGCATCCCCTTGCTGTCTCCAAAGAATAAGAAGAGTCGACTGCAGTATGCCAAAAGTCATGTGGACAAACCACAGAAGTTTTGGGATAGTGTTCTGTGGACTGATGAAACAAAATTAGAACTGTTTGGGCCCATGGATCAACGCTATGTTTGGAGGAGGAAGAACAAGGCCTATGAAGAAAAGAACACCTTGCCTACTGTGAAGAATGGCGGGGGGGGGGGGGTTAATCATGCTTTGGGGCGGTTTTGCTTCTGCAGGTACAGGGAAGCTTCAGCGTGTGCAAGGTACCATGAATTCTCTTCAGTACCAGGAGATATTGGATGACAATGTGATGCAATCCGTCACAAACCTGAGGCTTGGGAGACGTTGGACCTTTCAAAAGGACAATGATTCCAAGCATACCTCCAAGTCCACTAAGAGCATGGTTGCAGATTAAAGGCTGGAACATTTTGGAGTGGCCATCGCAGTCACCTGACTTAAATCCGATTGAGAACCTCTGGTGGGACTTAAAGAAAGCAGTTGCAGTGCGCAAGCCTAAGAATGTGACTGAACTGGAGGCTTTTGCCCATGACGAATGGGCGAAGATACCCGTAGATCACTTGTGTCAAGCTATGCTTCACGTTTAAAAGCTGTTATAACTGTAAAAGGATGTTGTACTAAGTACTAAGATTGAATGTCACTTGGGGGTTGAATAAAACTGATAATGATGTGAGCACAGAAAAGACATTTGTGGTTATTTCATTATAAATGTTATGTTATGTTATATTTGTCTGACCTACACGTGCCTCTTTGATTTAATTGTAAGCAAGAGGACTGAATGATCAAAATCAATGTCAAACTGGCCAAAACACTCAATTTCAGTGGGGATTGAATAATTTTGAACACAACTGTAGGACTACACCATGCAGTCTACCCACGACTGATTTTCTTGTTTGTTTGTGTTATTGTGGAATTTTTCAATTCAGTGTAAAGACACGCAAAATCGGGATTGGTATTATCTTGTTTAAGACTGGTTTTACAGGGTGAGCAGTCGTAAAAGGCAAAACAGGTTAATGGAGCAGAGCATGTGTCAAAGTTTTCCAAGTAAAATAATTAATGTAAAAGCAATTAGGGTGTCAATAATTAGAAAAAATTCCAGTGCTGGGTTTTAAATTTCTACATAGCAACTCTGTAATAAAATATATTTATATACAAAGTTTTAATGCCAACACGGATCCTCAAGAGTTAAATATCACACAGGACTGACATAAAGGTTTATAACTTGTCATGTTCTGTCTCCAATGTCCCCATGGAGCTATAATGTATCACTGATGCATCGGCAGTAGCTCTAAATCATTTTTCGTTGACATGAATGGAACAGAGACCATTTTTATTTAAGATCTTTAAAAACTGTATTGTTGTGAGTGAAAGTCTCAAAAATACCAGCTGCAAGCGAGAATAATGAGAACACGGCTTATACAAATCATAGAAAAAGTTAACGTAAAAATCGACGGTCATAACAGCCAGCCGACCCACAGCTGAGGTATGCGGCTCGGCCTGAATAACAGGTGAGCAATTAGAGCAAATGATTAATGCTGCTATGCTTAATGGTTTACTCATTTATACCAATGGCTGAAGTGGGTTAGAGCCAAGGATTCTTTTTATCATTGTCACCAAATAAAAACAAAATGCAAAAAAATCAAACTGAACATTCAACAAACCTCGAGCTGCAGGTAATATTTTGCCTTCATTTCAAAATATGGTCTGCGTGAAGAAAAGAAACACAGGATGTCAATAAAACATAATTATAGACAATGGGATAAATCTAGGCAAAGTAAGAGTAACGCAGAGTGGTAAGAGGTCAAGTCAATATTTTAACACAGCATTGGTCCACCAGACCAGAGGACGCAACAAAGCATGAATACAGGCATCTCTAACTGGACACTTAACGACCTTTTACAGAGAACTGTTATTTTCACATCAAGAAGACCCATTAGATTCACCAAGCCGGGGGACTTTGGAGAATCTCACACTTTTGGAGAAAGACATGAAGCTGTATTGTCAAGATACATTTACAAAAGGTATTATTGTGGCCCCAAACTGTCAAAGCACTGATTTCCAGAAGCCCCAGATTACCTTAGTAAATAAGAACAGCAATACTCGTGTACCTAAATTACTGGGTGGATAACATAGTATATAAAAATGTCTTTTTTTGCAAGCATATTTGGCAAACCTATATGGGTTGTGCCACCACAGTATGCTTTTGTATTATTAATGATTTAATGGGTTGGAGCATATCATGTGCTAAAATCCTAATTCTGTTATTAAATGAGAGAGTTCTTATTTACATAAAAAGTCCTTGTAATATAATTTCTATCTACTAAATGTATATGATAATAAAAAAGTCTAGCCAGGGGATGTCAAACTCCAACCCCCCAGATGTTGATGGCCTGTAGTTCGCAGATATCTTTGAATGCAATAGATCACCAGAGAATAATGGGAGAAATGGCTCAACATCTGAAGGGCTAGAGATTGCCAGCCCTGACCTAGGCACAAACCCCCCCCCCCCCCCCCCAAAAAAAAAAAAAAAAACAGGGGTTTGGAAAGGATGATCGATTGGTGGTTCTTTCTAAATGAACTTGTTGGATATAGGGAACCGAAGACCCTAAAGTAATTGAATAAAACCTCCGGGAATTCACCAGTAACAGTAGCTGAATCTGAAATGACCCAGTAAGAGAATAACAAAAGGCATAACAGCATTAGCTCTACCCAGTGCCCACTGCATCAAACGCAGAATCGGGGCCATAAATATATAGGAGTGGTGCACGAACACCACAAGGGTTGATACTCTTTTCACATCATCGTATAGGGAGAACATTTTAATGGTTTTCCATTGGAAATATAATAATTTTGATTACAAAAAAAAATAAGATAAAGAAGATACAAGTAAGAAAGAGCTAGACCTAGTCGCATAATGAAACATTTAACACAAAATGCAAGGAGACCATATCGCTCTACATCTATACAATAGTACCCTCTATCCAGAGCACAAAATCAAATTTAACATATGTACAGGGTTATTCAAAGAGATCCGAATTGTGGCCGAAATGTAACCGAACAGTGAAATTCAGTGTACAGTTACCTTTCCTGGCCCTTCGGCTATCCAGAGAGCAGGCAGTTCGCCAAATGTTGACGAATTGCCTGCACATACGGTGCCTGTTCGTGGGCAGGAAATCCCCAGAGAGAAGTAATGCTTCGTCTATTCAGAGAACAAAAACCAGCAGTGAAAAGGTGTTGAATGAAACCACCGAACAGCAGGGCAATTCCGCAAGTATATTCAGGCGAATCACATAGGCTTCAATGTAAAAAAATATTCCCGTTCTGATTCAATATCTAATAAACCGTTGATTATAATATTCCGCAGTAAATAGTCTATTTATAGATTTTTTAGGATCTTTCACGCATTTTTCGGGATTTTTTTTCCCACAAATTTCTCTTTTTTTTGTTTTTTTTAAATCATTTTTTCTCTTTTCTGTAACAGCCCTTTTTATTATCATTCATTGGATCTGCGATGTAAATTTCAGACATTTTCGTTCTGTAGTTTCTTTGCAAACAGGGTTTCATTTTTCAAACATTCAAGCGTACTGTTTGCTTTTTTCACTCCAGTCGTCTGCGGCGTTGGCTTTTTCCGGCGGCTCCTCTGCACTGTGATCGGCGCCTGCTCGGGTTTCTCCAGCGGAGTTAATCCCGATGTTTTTGCGGGTTTTGGTGTGCATTCGCTGGGTTTTGTGGTTGCTTTTCCCTGCACTACAACGGCCCTGTGGTGTTTGCTGAATGCACCGCAGGGTCGCCGAAATGGGATCGCCAAATCGCACCGAATTGAAGAGGACGAAAAGTCACCGAACGTGTGGTGACTTTTCGATTCTCTTTGAATAACCCTGATAGTCATCCACTCATGGAGCGCTACTGAATGGAAATCCTTAATGTCTTTTGGGTCAACCTCAAAGAAAACAGGGGACATAATGCAAAAAAATGCATTTTTTGCACTATATGTCCTCTGTTTTCTTTGAGGTGCTGCAATCCAAATAGACATTAAGAAATACAGAAGGACCTCCATTCAGTAGCGCTCCACCGATGGAGGACTATATATGAGCACAATGAAACAGGTTTACAACATATCAATTTTCATATTCTGTCTTGTGTAACACTTGTCCAGCCAGTGGGGCACACCAGACACAAATACAAAAATGGTGGTCATAAGTTCAACACAGTAAGTCACAGAAAAATAATAAAAGCCATCATATTAAACAAGGGCGGAAACATCCAGAAGTATCAGCGTCAAACCAAAAATTCAACACATAGTCCATTGGAAATATTTGAAGGCTCTAATGAAGTTGCACAACTTGGCTTTTAAAAATACAGTAGCAGAAAGAGAGAGATACTCAAAAAGACCCCAAAAAGCAATGGGTGACATGGCCTTTTAGTCATCTACCTCTAGGTGATAAGAGGAGTACCATCAATATTTACTTTTTTTATTATGAAGTCTTATGGAAGACCCCAAATAAAAATATACAGATTAGGGCTGTACAAGAAAAATATATTTAAAAAACAACAAAATAAAAACATTACAATTAGAGACGGGTCTTTTAAAGTTCATGTCGGTTTTGGTTGTTTTGTTTCTTGTGTTTTTTTAGACTTTAATTAAGTTTTAAACCTTATTTGTATAAAAAAGAGCCAAACAGTACTTTTAAGGTTTAGTGGTATATTATTTTAGCTCTTGGCAGCAGCTGATAGTTTATAGAAGAAAAGGTCACAGAGAAGACAAACCACTTAAATAATAACATGCTGTGCAATGTCATGCTACAAAATAGATTTAAAACCGCTTCATTCATAAAAGGTGCTTTATTCTCATACCTAGGGTTCCTACAACTTCGTCCCAAATGGTCCAAGTTCAGCAGTTACTGGCTGAAATTCCAGACCACAGTCTTATACACATGTAAGAAATGGAGAAGTGGAATTGAATCTGTCCTTTTAGATAAATTATGACCCGTGAATCCATTTAAATTCACTGTTTATGAACTGAAGATTCTCTCTGCTGCCTTGTGCAACACTCTACTCATGCACATGCCCTGTCAGTTACTTCTCTGAACATCTATGATATGCAATGCTCTATGCCAATATATAAAAAAACATTATTTTGTTCATGTAGGTATGTCCTAGTCTTTATAAAGTGCATGGGATGCTTAATAAATATACAGTATATGATTAATGTATGTATCTTTAGATACAAGTAATAGATACAGATGTATCTTGCATAAACCATTTACAAACCAATCAGCTCTCAGCACCTAGAAATGAAGCTCACATAATAACAGTGCACAGAGTTAACACTATTAAATTCAGATTTTGGGGGAAAAAACTCTAAATAGCCTGGACTTGAGACTGAAGGGCATGCCGTCTCCAAGGCTTTTTTTAACTTCATGAGTAAGCAATTTTATTTTACAAACCGCATAAGGTAAGCGCAGGGAATGTATCCTGACATAAAGTGTTCCGCTTTGATCCCCTACTTTAAAGCCATTTAATATTCATTATCGGTTTCCTGATAAATAGCATTAATTACTTTATTTTTGTACATGTTATGAAATGTGTATTTTGTGTTAAATTTTCCAAGTATGAATTCATATTCAATAAATGTTCCATGCCTGCACCCCCTAATGAAGTGGGTTGCGCACGTTTAACAACCTCCAAAGCAAAACCATACATCCCAACAGTACAGCGATTACATGGAAAGTCCTAATTTTGTCCTAAGGTTTCCTGTCAAATTTCCCTTTCCGTTATCCTGCTGCTAGAGAATGCCATTGTTCATCAGTAGCATGATGTGTGGGCAATAGTAAGGAGGACCTGGTGAATATTAATGTCAGAGAGCATGCATGTGTGCGTACCATCATAAAATCTTTATGAAGGGACATCTTGCCAACACAAAAGCAGTGATGCAGCAGGGGAAATATGCACCTACTACTGCACTGGTCCCAATCTGCTCCACACCCAGGGGTCAAGTCGTAATAAAATAAGTGTGTGAACTCACCAACATTTATGTCCAATAGTCTTAAAGATTACGCTGACGTGCAGCAGCTGCAGCACTTCTTTATGCTTGAGAATGCCATGTCTCTGGCAAACACTGAGAAACTATCATTCCGATGCCTTCTCAAGGTGCTTAAATCCAGGAAAAAACTTAAATATAGAGAGTTTTATAAAATTGTGTCTATATAGAAAGGTATTGCAGCTTCCCAGTATATCAGCCAAAAGGGAACCAAGTTCCTCCTGCTAAAATAGTGAGAGAACTACGTTCCCAAGCGTTCCTGCAGGACTGGACCCTATCCACGCCCATATCTACTAAGGGGTGTACCAACCACCATACCACCCACACATGTCCCACATCCATATTTCAACAGATACATCCACCTCTGTGTGTTCCCTCCCTCCCCGCCACCTGTCCCGCATCGAAATCTTTGAGAAGAGTAGTCTACTACTGTCGACTCCACTAGTTAACGTAACATCACAGCGGTTGTGGACTGTAAAGTACACACCAGAATGTGATTCAGAATTCACTGGTCTGGTCTAGGTATTGCAGACTGAGCAGATCCCTAAACAAAAAAAGAAATCAACCTGTTCCCAGCTGTCGTTTATGAAAGCTGTGTGTCCAACCAGATTACCTGTCCAACGCATGCATTAGTGCAAAGTAGAGAGCACCTGTATCTCCTTGGACATCAATCTGCAGGCACTGAACTTGTAAGTAACCAGATGCAAGTACAGGGAGGGAGCAGGGACGTCCAAGACTTTTTAACTACTAGTCAACCTTTGTTTAGATCTATTAATTGCTTCATCAGAAATACAGATGGTCTTGCCAGGTATTATGAAATGATTGGCCAGCCAACGAGAAACCACACTAGACCATAGTGCAGGCTCCAAGCTTTATAAAGCAAACAATTATTTGACACAATGTAGCATATATAGAGGGTGTATTCTATAACATGGTCGACTTGGTTGTGTGTGGAGAAGTCACCCGAGCAATAAAATATTTAGTGATTCCTCACAATAGTCTGACAATGGGACTTTGTAGATGAAACTGGAGCAATTTTGAAATATAGGTCAGATTATAAAATAGTGTAACATGACAGATCTAAGAATCACAAGGTGCGTACTTTGATTTGTTGATGGTTCTCTTTAACCTCTTCTCTAGCTGCTTCATTCTTCCCATAGCAGCGTTATATTTGGCTGCGGTCTCCTTGTGTACAAGCTCGCTGCGTGTCTTTTTCTGTTCCTCCTCCATCACCTGGAAAATGAAAGAATGTACTTCAGCGTCGGTCACCTTGAAATGTCATATTTATAGTCTCAGCAGCTGTTTAGAATTGTGAAGCAATGGTGGCTTGCACTTGAAGCAGTGGACCTTCACTCAAAAATAAAAAATAGCTGATGGATCTTGAGATCTTAAACACTAATAACACGGAGTCTGGCCAAAAAACGGTTAATGTCACTGGTGTGAACATGCAGGTCCTATGCCGTTAATGTGTCATCGCACCCCGACAGTACACAAATAAATTTCATAAAATACGTCATTAAACCACATCTGTTTTATGAGAAACACAACTTTCAGAATAAATCCATTTATTACTTGAATCCCATGCTCACCAGCTGCTGACAGTCTTGCGTCACATTTTTACAACATCAGTCTTTATGGTTCAATAACATTTAATTGGGAAATTGTGTAAACAATAACGCTGTTGTTTTTATTATTAGATTTCCAAATTGTACCGCAAAACATTCATTTAATAAAATTACATATATACACATATATATATATATATATATAATTATTTTTTTCTTTTTTTTTTTTAAAAAATGGAACCCACAGCAAACATATTAATTTCATATAAATATAAATATATATTTATTCTATGTATTGTGATAAGGTGAGGGAAATGTTGTGTATATTCCCCCTATGTTTGTGAGGGGGATTGGGTTGTTTGAGCCGAGGAGGGACATTTGTGTTTTTAAATCATTCCCTTGCTGCAAAGCTTTCCCCACCTGCTAATTGTTAAACCCACAAATGTTTCCTGGGTGGAAGGAGGGAGGGAGGAGGAATTAAGAGATAGCAATGCATTATTGTTATGTAAGCACTCAGATGAGCTAGGTTTTGTTTTCTGTTATATTTTGTTTGATTACTGGAGTACAGAAATAAACTCTAAAACTACACAAGAGAGACAGTCAGGGTTATTCAGAGCGCGGTGAAAACCAGGAGAATGGCTGGAGAAGTGAAAATTCTCGGTCAAAATAGCCAAACCAGAAAAATTCTCCCTGAGATAAATGGGTGAATTTTTTTGTTTGGATATTTTGACCTAGAATTTTCTCTTCTCTTGCCAGTTCTCCTGACTTCACCCTTTAGTGAATAGACCTGTTAATTCCCACCATTCCTCCACCAAGTTCAGCAGACCTTCAGTCAGGTTGTCAAGACCTGGAAGATACAGAGAAAAACATTGATGGCTTTGTTTCGCTAGAGCACCAAGGTGGCTCAGAAACCGATAATACATTAACCTGCGCCTAGCTTCTCCCCGCATCACCTCTTCTCATGATAGACTGTAGGATTTCTCACGTGCAGCCCCCATCCTCTGGAATGCTCTCCTTTGTACTGTCAGACTTTCTCCAAGTTTCCCTTCCTTCAAACGCTCCCTCAAGACATTCCTATTTAGGGAAGCCTACCACCCGACTCACTGATGCAACCAGACCATCACCTCCTCACCTTGCAGTCCTCTCCTCCGGTTTCCACCACCAACCCTTCTAGATTGGGAATTCCCACGGGAATAGGGCCCTCGTTTCCTCGTATACTGGTTTGCAGTGGCGTCACTAGGGTTGGTGTCACCCGGTGCGGTAACTTATGGTGTCACCCCCCCACCCCCCGAGTTTTACGGATTTTTTTTTTAACTACTCTAACTCCTAAATCAATACTCCCATATAACACTGAATGCTCATACACACAGCGCACATTACTGTGAGGTTTATTGCTGTGGAGCTCTCTCATATGCTCACACAAATGTTTGCCAACTGCCAGCAAGTACGTTGCCTGTTCGAAGGCAGTGAAAGCACACATGGATATATATTGCCCCCAGCAGCTCACCCATGGATATATATTGCCCCAGCTCACATATGGATATATATTGCCCCAGCTCACATATGGATATATTGCGCCTCAGCTCACATATGGATATATTGCGCCTCAGCTCACACATGGATATATTGCCCCAGACCAGCTCACACATGGATATTGCCCCAGCTGTCATGGATACTGCCCCAGCTCCTCTCATGCATATAATGCCCCAGCTGCTCTCATTGATAATGCTCCAGCTGCTCTCATGGATTTTGCCCCAGCTCATGGATATGCCCCAGCACATGGATATACTGCCCCAGCTCAAGGATATACTGCCCCAGCTCAAGGATATACTGCCCCAGCTGCTCTCATGGATTTTGCCCCAGCTCATGGATAATGCCCCAGCAGCTCGTGGATTTGCCCCAGCTCACCTCGTGGATATGCCCCAGCTCACCTCGTGGATATGCCCCAGCTCACCTCGTGGATATGCCCCAGCTCACCTCGTGGATATGCCCCAGCTCACCTCGTGGATATGCCCCAGCTCACCTCGTGGATATGCCCCAGCTCACCTCGTGGATATGCCCCAGCTCACCTCGTGGATATGCCCCAGCTCACCTCGTGGATATGCCCCAGCTCACCTCGTGGATATGCCCCAGCTCACCTCGTGGATATGCCCCAGCTCACCTCGTGGATATGCCCCAGCTCACCTCGTGGATATGCCCCAGCTCACCTCGTGGATATGCCCCAGCTCACCTCGTGGATATGCCCCAGCTCACCTCGTGGATATGCCCCAGCTCACCTCGTGGATATGCCCCAGCTCACCTCGTGGATTTGCCCCAGCTCACCTCGTGGATTTGCCCCAGCTCACCTCGTGGATATGCCCCAGCTCACCTCGTGGATATGCCCCAGCTCACCTCGTGGATATGCCCCAGCTCACCTCGTGGATATGCCCCAGCTCACCTCGTGGATATGCCCCAGCTCACCTCGTGGATATGCCCCAGCTCACCTCGTGGATATGCCCCAGCTCACCTCGTGGATATGCCCCAAGCTCACCTCGTGGATATGCCCCAAGCTCACCTCGTGGATATGCCCCAGCTCACCTCGTGGATATGCCCCAGCTCACCTCGTGGATATGCCCCAGCTCACCTCGTGGATATGCCCCAGCTCACCTCGTGGATATGCCCCAGCTCACCTCTTGGATTTGCCCCAGCTCTCCTCATGGATTTGCCCCAGCTCACCTCCTGATATGGCCCAGCTCACCTCCGCCGCGTGTTCGCTCCCTCTGAGCGTCCGGCGGCGCGCAGCTTGGGCGCTCGTCTGGGGGAGCCACGTGACCAGCCGCGATTCGCTGGTGACGTGTTTCCCCCAGGCGAGCGCCAAAGCTGCATGCTTCGGACGCTCGCAGGGAGCGAACAGGCGGCAGAGGGTGAGACACCCGCCCTTAGGGTGACGGTGTCACCCTAAGGGCGGGTGTCACCTGGTGCGGGCCGCACCCCCACGTTACGACGCCACTGCTGGTTTGTAAAATGTTGTTCAATATATTGTAACCCTGTCCATATTGTGCCCACTGTAAAGTGCTGCAGAATATGCTGGCGCTTTATAAATAAAAATAACATTTATTGTATAATGAAAAAATAGCCGCTTCAGTGCTGCAGCAGACATCACTCACTGCCGCTACAGCAACACTGCTACACAGAAGGGTCCCAGCAGCACAGTTGGTAAGCCGCCAAGCAGCTTATAGGCAAGTAAAATTATAAATTTTGGGGCAGATAGTCAGGTCCAGAAATATTGGGACATCGACACAATTCTAACATCTTTGGCTCTACACACCACCACAATGGAGTTGGAATGAAACAAACACAATGTGCTTTTACTGCAGACTGTCAGCTTTAATTTGAGGGTATGTACATCCAACTCAGGTGAACGGTGTAGGACTGACAGCAGTTTGCAGATGTGTCTCCCACTTGTTAAGGGACCAAAAGTAATGGGACAGAATAATAATAATAAATCAAACTTTCCCTTCTTAATACTTGGTTGCAAATCCTTTGCAGTCAAATCACAGCCTGAAGTCTGAAACGCATAGACATCATCACCAGACACTGGGTTTCATCCCTGGTAATGCTCTGCCAGGCCTCTACTGCAACTGTCTTCAGTTCCTGCTTGTTCTTGGGGCATTTTCCCTTCAGTTTTGTCTTCAGCAAGTGAAATGCTTGCTCAATGGATTCAAGTCAGGTGATTGACTTGGTCATTGCATAACATTCCACTTCTGTCCCTTCAAAAACTCTTTGTTTGCTTTTGCAGTATGCTTTGGGTCATTGTCCATCTGCACTGTGAAGCGCCGTCCAATGAGTTCTGCAGCATTTGGCTGAATGTGAGCAGATAATATTTCCAGAAACCCTTCAGAATTCATCCTGCTGCTTTTGTCAGCAGTCACATCATCAATAAATACAAGAGAACCAGTTCCATTGGCAGCCATACATGCCCACGCCATGACACCACCACCATGCTTCACTGATGAGGTGGTATGCTTAGGATCATGAGCAGTTCCTTTCCTTCTCCATACTCTTCTCTTCCCATCACTCTGGTACAAGTTGATCTTGGTCTCATCTGTCCATAGGATCTTGTTCCAGAACTGTGAAGGCTTTATTAGGTGTTGTTTGGCAAACTCTAATCTGTCCTTCCTGTTTTTGAGGCTCACCAATGGTTTACATCTTGTGGTGAACACTCTGTATTCACTCTGGTGAAGTCTTCGCTTGATTGCTGACTTTGACACACATACACCTACCTCCTGGAGAGTGTTCTTGATCTGGCCAACTGTTGTGAAGGGTGTTTTCTTCACCAGGGAAAGAATTCTTCGGTCATCCACCACAGTTGTTTTCCGTGGTCTCCCGGGTCTTTTGGTGTTGCTGAGCTCACCGGTGCGTTCCTTCTTTTTGAGAATGTTCCAAACAGTTGTTTTGGCCATGCCTAATGTTCTTGCCATCTCTCTGATGGGTTTGTTTCTTCAGCCTAATGATGGCTGATAACTGATAGTGACAGCTCTTTGGATCTCATCTTGAGAGTTGACAGCAACAGATTCCAAATGCAAATAGCACACTTGAAATGAACTCTGGGCCTTTTATCTGCACATTGTAATTGGGGTAATGAGGGAATATCACACACCTGGCCATGGAACAGCTGAGAAGCCAATTGTCCCATTATCTTTGGTCCCTTAACAAGTGGGAGGCACATCTGCAAACTGCTGTAAGTCCTACACCGTTCACCTGAGTTGGATGTACATACCCTCAAATTAAAGCTGACAGTCTGCAGTAAAAGCACATTGAGTTTGTTTCATTCCAACTCCATTGTGGTGGTGTATAGAGCCAAAGATGTTAGAATTGTGTCGATGTCCCAATATTTCTGGACCTGACTGTATATATATACACAACCAGGCAAATATAGTAATATGCAGTGGGGCAGATCTATATATACACGGTTAGGCAGATAGCCTTCACCCACTCTCAGCACTGTGTCATGGCTTTATCTTTAATAATGTCAGCATATCAACCAGTGGTTCTACGATGTGAATGAAGACTGAGACTCAGGGTCTGTGGGTGTGGCAGAGCGGTTAGTGCTCTGCCGGCCTCCCCATTCAGGAGCCTATTGGTATCATGGGGCTCTGCCTGACGATGACAGCACTTACAATCATTTTGAGGAATTGTAAAAGGCAGTTTGGCCCGGGGCTCCTCTGGACCTGTCATTTCCTATGCGTTCGCAAGCATCGCAGGTGTGGTAGTGGTGCACAGAACCCTACATCTCTATGCACTGTTTAATAGTGGACAGCATTAAAGTTAGCTGCTGATACCATGTCCCCATGATTTTTATCAGTGGTGGTGTGGGGCCCAGCTGAATGGGCAGGCTTCACCAAGCTTTAGGGAGGCCCTCATGGGACCCCTCAGCCAGGGTCCTCAGGCAGTGCCCCAATAGACAGTCCCACTCTACTCGCACACAATTTATCCAATGGTAAGCAGCTACTAAAAGTTCATATGGAACTGGTCCTAAATGCGAGACATTCACGTGACATTGCCTTCTTAGAATTCATCTTGTATCTGTATGCCAACAGCAACCAGGAGAAGCCTTTGATGCATTTTTCAGTGAATATGATAAAGTCCAATCTTTGAGATCTTGCAAGTTTTAGCTCCAGGCTAAGCAGAATTCTATCACAAAATCTCTTTTTAGACAAAAAAAAAAAAACCCCCAAACAAAACCAAAGAAAATCTGCCGTTTCAAACGTTACTGGAGTTAATATGAAGAGTTGTACTAGCAGAAAACACATTTCAAAACCAGAATAACCACTGCTTCACTTCTGTAAATAATATTGGTGGTTTACAAAGAAAAAAAAAAATCATAAGATGCGAGTCCTTCATAAATATGGTTATCTTTGTGTTTTTTTTTAAAAAAAATCTATTCATTGTTAAGGTTTTCTTCAATTTAGAACTCAGAAAAAAAGACCAAGTGCTGTATTTGGCAATGAATAAACGACAGGAAACACTGGTGCATGAAGGACATCCTGAAACAAAATGATGTGTAGGTTCATTGATGGCTTCATTTCACTAGAGCAAGAAGGCGGCTCAGAAAACGATAAAACGGATGCTGAGAATATAGAGATAACCTGAAAAACGGGCATTCAGCATCCTGACAGACAGATGTATGGTTGCTATGGTAACAAGTTATTCCCTAAGAGTAACACTGAAGCCCTGTTCTTAGAGAAGGAAAAAAAAAAAAAAAAAAAAAAAGGATGGTGGTGTGCACCAAATACCAACTAATCACACAAATCCTGCTCTGAAACTTTGTATATGATGAAATTAGACATTTACATTTATTAAGGGGCATTTCAAAGTACCGATGAAATTTCAAAATGTTGGGTAAATTTTTGCCCTGGGTAGCAGCTTCGATCAGTCTTTGTATACATATTTAGACACACACACACACTTCCTAGGATCGTGTACTCCGGGCTCACGGACATCCAATTGATACAATGTGGCTACAGCTTTTGGTGTTGCAAACCCAGAAGATGCACAACACGTCCATAGAGACTTTTCTGCAATTTAATCCAAGACTTTATTCAACAACACAAAGTCCTGGTAGAACACATTGATATGTTAAATAAACTCTTTGACTGAACTGCAGACAAATCTCCATGGATGCCACTACTCTGGGTTTGCTGGGACCTTAAAAAAACCATAGCAATCCATACCCTTACATATAAAAACGGAAGACAAGATGAATATTTCATTAGGACACAGTAGTGTGCGCCTTTCCAGATATTGCATCACAGTGTGCGGGATGTTCAAACACTGAGGAATAAGGGATTTGCAATCAATTTGCTCAAAATAGAGGTATGAGAAAGTTCAGTGAAAGAGATAAAAGGCAAAGGCTTTTCAACAAGTAATCCTATGTTTTCTACAGAAATAACATGCTGCAATCAACGATGAGGAAAAACTGGAGTAATTCTTACATTCATATTTGGCAAAATCACTTCACCACGGACTTTGTGTAAATAAATTTATCACACCATTATAAATCTCTAAATTTTACATGAATCAACAAACAGAATGACACGACAAAAATGACTTTTGCCCATTTGACAGGGTACCTCTCCCTTTATATAGATCAGCGTGTTTTCATTGACCTATATCATGTAAGAATTGAGAGATTCTGTTTTGAAGCCCCCCCCCCATGACTGTGGCATGCCGCAGTGAAGACGGCTGCGAGCAGAGAGCTACCATACAGGACCGTCATCTGCTCACTGAGTTCTGCGCTGTTTGCCTGTCACTATCTGAGTGACAGCCAGCACAGCACACTGACCGTGCAGGGGACTGTCCTGGAGGACAGCTCTCTGATCACAGTGCTGCCTCCCTTCAGTCACATGACAACGGCTCCAGGGAAAGGGTGAAAAGTTAAAAATGGAATATATCCTTTATACATTGTTCAAGTCAAAGAAAAAAAACCTATGATCTATATAAACAGAATTGCCCGGTCAAATGTGCAAAAGTAGTTGTGCAAACAACAGTTGCACTTTAACCATCCACAGGACTCTATGCCAAAGTTGATGCAAAAATCTGCGCCTTCCTTTTCACATTCCTATTCCAAGTTATGTACTTAATTAGCGCCTAGCCTTAGAAGAAAGTGCAGCGCAAGCTGATCTGTGGAGTGCCATTGCAAGTATCAGTTCCTGGAGTCCATAGAGTATTGCGCATCCCGGACGTGAGCTCGCTCTTCCGAGATCACGAAGTGAAGACTAGGAACAAATTTTTTTCTCAGTCTAACTCTGCTGAGAAGAAATGCTGGCTCGCGACACCCTCTCCCCCTCTCCACCGTGGGGGGTTAGGACAGTGTTTTACGGAATTATTCTACAGCAACTTCACATAACACCAGCTTTTAGGAGGCCGTATTTCACAGTGAAATGTTGTCTCCCAGGTGGAAGCGTGGAGTTGAGAATGAACGCCTTCTATACAAGGTGACTTGAGAAGTAATCTTATCGCCAACAGTAGAATAGGGCCCACAATGCTTGAACCAAGATCAGAGGTTTTATGCACAGGTTTCGCTTAAAAGTAATATGTTGAAGTAGATTCTCCAACTTACCCGTTGTGTGGCATGGTTCAACATTTCCTGCCATGCAGAATCAAACTGGCGCTTCTCATCTTCAAGTAACCTCTGTTCTGCCAGAGATATTGTCTCTTTAGCTGCCCGCAGCACCTCAGTGGCACGCTGGAAGTCTTGGGTGGCTCTCTGTGCCTCCAACTGCGTCTGCATGGAATATACCACAAAGAAAAATGTTAGTTGTTGCATGACCAAGTATGTGTTTCAGCAGGTCTTTTTTTTACTAAAATACATCCCGTGTCAGAAAATCTTAAAATCTTGGAGTGTATAATGGAAATATATAACTGGAGAGGTAGAAGTTGGGGACAAGGGTGGGTGAGCCTAGGGCGGCACATGCCAGTTTAGTTACCTCTAAGACTATGTATCCTCTTGGTTTTGCTACTTTGTTGCCTTTTAAATATATTCCCTTCCTCTACCTTGTTGCTTCCTTTTATGTATTTAAATGTTTCTATCATATCTCTGCTGACTCATCTTTTCTTCCAAGCTTGCCAATATCAGCCTCTCGAATATCTGTTTATAACGGATCGAGGAGGGCATGAAGTGTTGCTCCTAGGGATGCACCGATACGATACTAGTATCGGTGCCGATACCGGGACCTGCACGAGTACTTGGTACTCATACAGGGGCCCCCGATACCTAAACCGATACCGGAAGCCAGTGCTGGGCTGGTTTGCCGGCCGGTTTCGTTTGTGCCAAACGCAATGTTAGGTGCGCTGTCAGGCTCCTCCGGCATCTTCTGTCTTCGAGCGGCTGCACGCAGAGGTTGTAGCCCGGCTCCTCGTTGAGAACCACGTGCACAGCCTCACGTGACTGCGGCTGTGCATGTGGTTCTCAACGAGCGGCCGGTCTACAAACTCTGTGTGCAGCCGCTCGAAGACATAATACTCACCCAGCTAGGCTCCTCCGGCGCAGCTTGGCTCCTCCGGCGTCTGGTCTACGAGCGGTTGCACGCAGAGTTTGTAGACCGGCCGCTCGTTGAGAACCACGTGCACAGCTGCAGTCACGTGAGGCTGGGCACGTGGTTCTCAACGAGCTGCCGGGCTACAACCTCTGCGTGCAGCCGCTCGAAGACAGAAGACGCCGGAGGAGTCTAACAGGATGAGAGCGGGGGCCAACATGATCTGGGGGCAGCATGATCTTGGGGGCAGCATGAGCTGGGGCAAACATGAGCTGGGGGCAATGTGTGAGCTGGGGCATTTTATATGAGGTCTGTTCTTATTGAAATGTGGTCACATGACATTAAATGAAAGTATCGGTACTCTGTATCGGTGAGTACTTTTAAAAAGTATCGGTACTTGTACTCAGTCCTAAAAAAATGGTATTGGTGCATCCCTGGTTGCTCCCTCTTTAAATGTACCGGTCATACTTGCCCACTGTGTGGTGCCAGCTTGGTAATAGCATTGGTACAGCAGTCTGAAGTCCAATCAGAGCTGCCATTGCTTACATGTCAGATGAGGTCAGAAGAGCCGACCTATAGGAGACAATGGCAGCATCCAGTGGGCATGATAGGGCAGAGTTCTCAGACTGAACCTATCATGCAGTTTGGCACACAGATCTTTCTGAAGCCATCATTACAATGACATTTTAGGACCAATTTGGCAGGTGATCAAATGGAATGTGTCTGGTAAAATAAATAAATATCTTCCCCCATAATGAGCTATGGATTTTTTTTTAATAACGTCACTGAACTATAAAGTGTTAGTTTGTAGTTATAGAAAAGCAGTTGGCAAGAACAAGGGCACGTTTTTACTCAATGTCAATTTGACCAACTAAATCAAGCATCTGGGTAAATCCACACTTCAGTAGTTTCACTTTGGCAGAATAAAGGCTCTGAAGTGAAAAATTAACTGGCAAAAAACAATGAGAGGAGAAGCTAGAAATGGCCCATTAATTACAATGGGACTGTGTATGAATAGCTCCCGCGGGAGTCTGGCAAAGCAGATTTCACCTTCAGAGAAGGTTCATCGTGGTCTTTGGAAGTGTTGTGATATTTAGAGTTCAATGCCAAGAAAGTTTTTTTCTGACAGACAAACTAAAGAAATGCAGGATGATATTGAAATAAGCAGTATACACAGAGGCCATGCATGCCTAGGAAAAATAGGTCGGAGTCTAGGGCATAAGAATATGGAACCCATAGGGCACTGCCTAGCCTAAATAACCCCTAAGAGCGGTACAACAAATTATGTAGAGATCGGTGGTACAAATCCTTACATTTTACAATTAGTCCAAAAGGCATGACACAAATCATTATTCTCCGTTCTTGTAATAGTGGTTGGATCATGGTAGGTCAAGTGAAGACCCAGAAAGCAGGAAAAGTCTCTGAAGTAGACTTGCCATTCTGTCTGAAACCCATAGACATAATGCATTTAATTATTGGAGTTCAAATTTATGTATAACCCCTTCTCTGCTCTTCCTTTCTCAAACGAGTTCTATATGCACTTTAATCAGCAAATTGAGCAACATAGCTATTTTCTGCATTTTTAAAATTGAGTGCCTGCGGCACTTACATATGTTTGAGGGAGTCTAGATTAAAGAAGGATACATAAAATTGGTTTAAAAAAAAAAAATGTGTGAATCAGGATATGCCCTTAAACAAAAGGAGTAGAGATTGTGTAGAGTATACATTAAAACTTAGTGAAAAGAATAAATCTACAATTTAAATTAAAGTAGTAAAACAACAACGTGAGTGTAGCCAAAACGTAGTTTAAATGTTCTTAGAATTCTTTTTGTTTTGGCCTGGTCTTGTCCTACTTCTATAAAGATTATAAACACGGTTTGCTACATTTAAATTATTTCATAGATATCCCTATATTATACACATTATCGGTGTGCATAGACTCAAATCTAGTGCATGACAGCACAAAGTTCATAAGACATGGAGGCAAAAGAACTAACCACGCCTCTCAATGTCAAAGATAGTATTTTTCATTGTCTGCAGTGTATCACATGCCGATACTGAAGAAAATGCAAAGCATGGGTGTTTGCAGGGCAAAATCTGTGGGTTTTAGCTTTGATTTTGATGTAGATTTGTATGTACTTAAAGCATTGTGTGATTAGCGATGGCTTTCAACTTGATGTGTCCCCTTAAATGGATTTGACCATTAAAGCTTTCATTATTGGTAACTAAAATGTAGGATCTTGCAGACAGCAATAAATAATAAAAAACGGGGGAACATATTTTAATATTCCAACTCTTAAACTTTGTGCACATGGTATATAATCTGATTTTTATTCATAATAATCCAACATATTGAAGTGGGCATTTAAGGTGTTGAAGCAGGCAAACTCAGGGCCCCAGAAGTTTAGGCCTACAATTCCCAGAATTCTTTGATTGCAATAAATAACCAAGCACTGTGGGTATGTGGTCATTAAGTGCCTCTAGCGCATGCCGGTTATTCTTGGAGCAATTGCTAATGTAGAGTTTTTTTAGACTTGAACAATCCGATTCAATTTTAAATGTATTTTTGGCCCAAAAAAAATGAAGTGCAGATTCTTTATCATCAAAGCCATTCATTCTAGAGCAAAAGAAACCATTTTACAAGCCTGACATATTTTATGAGGTCTGCCATAGTCCATTACACACCGAAAATTACTTTGGGTACTTTAAGAGCACTGAACCAGACGGGACAATGGATTCATGTCACAACTCATAGACATCAATACAAAGAGCTATTATGGGAATACTCAACTGACTGAAAGTTTATAGAGACACAAGGTACCTAGCTATGCAGCCGTAATGTGCAGAGCATGCTAATGGATGCTTATAATGTCAGTAGTCACTGAACCTTAGCACACATTACAGCAAAACAACCTCTGATGCCTATCCAAGCATCACTTTATTATCTAAATTTGAATCAAGGTCATCAGATTCAGTAACGTCCAAGATTTTGGCCTGAGTTGCAACTATACATTTTACATAGAAGAAGGATATTCCAGCTCGCAACAGGTTAGGATTCCAAAAGATAAATGGTCTTGATCTTATCAAAAATTGAATATAAAAACGAAATAAAAAATACATACAACAAACCACAGAGAAGAATACACAGGTGAACGGAGAATAATAATGAATTTGGGTTATACAATTCCAATAGGAATGGTTTGAAATTTGCAAGTTCTAATCTGTAGCAGTACAAGGAAAACAGAGTAAGTGTGGACATTTCTAAAAGCGTTCCAAAGAAATATACAATAGATCCTTCATCTTTCTCTTGCACGGACTGACTATTCATGGCTACATACTCAAAATCTGCATACCTTCCTTACATACCCAGACAGTTCTACTTCAATGATTTGAGGTTTAGTCTTCGGACTTATTCTTACAGTATTATGTCATTTTATTCATAACACTAAACTTTATTTCCTTGACATTGTGTTTTATTCCTTAGTATTGTCCCTTAATCTGTCTTGTTCTAACTTATTTGTATATGAGGTCTTAATACTACCAGATTTGTACTTTGAAACATAGAAAAATGGTGAAATCCTCATCGGAGATCCCTTGCATGCGTTATCCCACTAACAGTTGATTTGGTTACTGCTGGCAATGTGTCTTATACTGTCATTACTGCAGGATGTGACATCACAACACAGGAAGTGTAGGCAGAGGTACGAGGGCACAGAGTAGAGTCAGCCATGTTATAGAACAAAAGGAGAGAGACTGGATACTCAGGTCTGCAAAAATAGAAGGCTTATTGGAAATGATTGGCAAAATATTAGCTCTGCATAAGCCTTTCTCAATCCTGATGCTGGATAGAAACTCCTGTAGAGTAGAAATATTGCCAATTATTTCCATTTAACTTCTTGTTTTTTTTGGAAACTGAGTGCCCAGTCCTTTTTTGGACTGTGTTGGCCTCTCCATGGTTTAGTACACCTGCCCTCCATGTTTCTTTAAAAGGTGGTGTGCTAGTCCTTCGGATTCTCGATCATCCAGGTCATAGCCACAAATGAATCCAAATTATGGTTGCTGAGAAGCTGAAAAATCTATAGAATATCAACAGTCAATGCAATAGTGATTCAGTCAAAGACAGGTTGACGTTATCATTTCACATGTGGAGAGTTTGCAAAAGGGGTAGCATCTAGCATACTGGTTAATAAGGGTGACAGTAATCTTGTATAATTGCATTAATTCTAATTAAAAATAAACACTTTCTATCCCTCCCCCTCTATTTTACAGATGAGAGATTAAAAACACGTTAGACTTCATGGAGTGTGAAGTAGCACAACTGCTGAGATTTTAATTATTCTGAAGCCAGTTATAACTGTAAAGAAAAAAATTCAGGCAGCACTTTATGGCAGAAAGGAGAAAGGAATAACATATTAAGATAATGGCCGTCAGGCGTCTGTTTCATCCAGTGAGACAAAACAACAAGACATAAATATAGAAATGTGAAACGGAAAACATTTTGATTTTAATACAACCACATTCATTAGATCACAATTTAAAAAAAGACAAATCAGTTTATGGGTCTAACCCTAATTTAAAGGAATATTAAAGTGCAATAATTAGTAATTTAACCCCTTCACTCCCATAGTCGATGTTGCATTGTAATGCATTGAAAAGCAATCTCTACCATATCAAAACCCAATTTTCACATATTTTTAACCCCTTCCCGCCGCAGGACGTTCTATGCCGTCCTGGCAGCCGGAGGGCTTTGAAGACGTAGGGCGTACATGTACGCCCCGCTGTCCTCAATGGGGCTGCCTTGGCCTCTCCCCGCAGACTGCGCATGCTGACTTGTGGAACCGCATCATTGGCTGCACAGGGACGGCCTGAACTCAAGCCACCCCCTGCAGCCAATGACGCATGCTGTGTGTCAGCTGCAGGGCGGGCCACAATCATTGACGTGCGATTACCTGTACCTGTGCATCCTTAAAGGGTTAAAGCAAGATAAGTGTGCCCACTGCGGATAAACAAAATACTTTTTTTTAGCTCTCACCAAGCACCCTGCAGAGAGTTAAAACAAGCTGCAAATAGAAGCCCTAAACCTCACTGTAACAAAACATCCAACCACCCTGCTGCTGCTGCATACAGCAGTCAGGAAGAGGGCAGACTACAAAGATAGCTCTGGGGGGGGGTGTCACACACTGCTGTACAGGGACAGAATTAATGGGTTTATAATAATTGAAAATCCCTGTACAGTACAGATACTGTACAGTAATTTCCATACACAGGCATTTTTTATATTCTATTGATATTTTTTGTAAGCTACATTGCTAATAAGGTCATTTTGAATCACTACAAATCCCAGAAAGATATTACTATTTTTATCTCACATTTACTGTATTTGACACCAAGGCCATTTGTGCCTGTATGCTAATAATGCAGCCCCTGTTTGACATTGTGTAAGATAAGGGACGCCATTTAGAATTCATAATACTTTGTTCCAACAATATTTCTGTAAGTAACAAAAATGCAGGAAAATTTTAAAAATAAGGAAATTAAAATAATTTTGCTCAACTATTTCAAAAAAACAATAAATGTTGTAATTTTTTTTTTTAAATTTTTATTTTTTTAAATATCGCTTGGTAGTGAATGGGTTAGTGTTGGGATTTTAAAGTGCTAGGAGCCCAGTTCACACTTTATGTGGTCAACAGGAGGATTAAAAATATAACCCAATAATAAAGCTATACAATCAAAAACGAAGATGTAAACGTTGATCGAAAATGTAATTGGTTAAATAAATATATATATATATACACAGTACTGTGCAAAGGTTTTAGGCAGATGTGAAGAAATGCTACAAAGGAAGAATGCTATCAAAAATGTTAATGTTTTTTGCACTTACAAAACCCCATTTTAGGGCTTGCTGTAACAACTTCTAAATGAGGTTATTGAAAAGCTTCCCCATTATGTTTGTGGGAGAATCATCACAACATTAATAGTTATCCCTTAAAAATCAGAATCACCCTAGAAAAGATAATATGTGTGACATGGGGGGGGGGTGTCCTGTGCCCACATGCAGAATGCTCCCTTTGCCGCCAGTATCCTGAAGGAGTACTGGTTCTGGCCCAAACCCACTCAATACAGGAGATCCTCGCAGGCTGAAAATCAAACTGGGACTGACTTACAGGCTACAATTGAGGAAAAACACACGGGGGGGGGAGCTATAAGGACAATGGAAACATGCCCAGCATTGGAGCAAAGGATCAGGAAGTCAGATCACAGTGATCTGGTTAAAGCTAGCTCTTGGGGGAAGATTTGATGGAAGCATGTGAAAACAAAAGAGATCCATTACTCACAAATACACATAGGGAAAAACAGCACATTATATATCACAGGAGACTCCACAATAAATATATAAGTGAATAGGGAACAGAAGACAACCACCCTGCATCTAAAATTGTAGATACAGGGTGACTTTGACAAAGGAAACGGCAGGGAAACCATAGGAAACATTAGGCCCGCACCTTCAAAATACATTTCTAGGTCCATGTACTGAAAGTCCAAAGTGACGCAGGTCACGATATGATTTACGTGTCATACAATACAAATAAACTGCAGGTCATGTGATCTACATTCTTTTGCTTTGAACCATTTTTCCTTAAAAAGGGAATGTGGGAAAAAGAAAGATTTATGGAAAAATAGTTTTAGGCAGTAAATCAGTCAATGTCTTGGAAATGTAATGATATATTTAAAGCATTGCCTCTGCTTCTGTTAGCAGTGGGAGGAGAAGAGACATTTCCTGTGTAAACCCTGGTATATGTTTTTACAAGAGACAAAAGAACTCTTAACCTAGCACTTTATATACCAAAAAGTGTTTCTTTTCAATGTCTTATTTTTACCAAACAATTAATTCAATTAGGTTTCTTCTTCACCACATACTTGTTCGTATATGATTATTTTGAGATTCCTATTTAAGAATAAACTAAACCATCTAATAGATTTCCCTTAATACTTAGAAATTCAACTTGAACGCTGAAAAAGGAGCACACAGTCAAGGTTTTGTGTTTATTTCATTATCAAGAATATAAATGGATGTATAGTCACACAGATCCAACTGAACAATGGTACCCGGAATATATTACTGAAACACTAAGCGTACAACGAAAACATCAATGAATGTATTGTTACTTTTTCACATCACTATAACAATAGCATAGTCACCCATTGTTTGCTCACCCACCCTGGGTTCCTAATCATTATGTCAACCTTCTGGATAGCATTGAAAACCGGAGTGAGGGAATACTTGGATAGAAGCCATGAAATTATTTGTATAACTCATAGAAACAGAGGTTCTTGAATGGAAGGGAAGCATTAACTTGCTTCAGATGAAAATATTCAAAGTATAAAGAAACTAAAGAGAGATATTAAATACTAGCCAAGTATCCAGACTGTACATCAATCTCCGAAGATGCTTTATCAATGTTCCCACTGTGTATGGATTTTTCCATTACATGGTTTAAATACTTAATTTTTATATATGCTCGCCATGTATTAGAGGAGTATTAGGCCCAAGCGAACATAAATCTTGTGTTCAAATCAACTCCTTCCCACCCAACAAGCGAGTCATGTTGTAACTTGGAGAATGAAACCAACATTGTATAAAAAGGAGCCATTGTGGTTTTAAAGACTATGGGAAACATGGATTCTAAAAGTCCTCGCAAGCCATATTTAACAAATGGTTACTTAGGTGATTGAACTATGAAGAAAATACTTATTGGTTCTTCAGGTAAAACAGATTTTAGATTTGTGAGTAAATGTTTTTCCTTTGTGGCCATTTATTTTTTATTTAACCTATCAGAGTTGACCCTTTAATTAGGTATAAAAAGCATACCGGCATTCCCATGGTCATTGCCACTCTAGGCAAAAAATAAACATTTCTCAGCCCCTCCACTCCCCACTGCTTCCTTCCAAAAACTGTCTCTGCTCTCTTAATAAGTCTCATACTCTTTGTGTGGCCTAGACCAGGGGACGGAAACCTTGCTCACTGGTAGACAGTGGAGTGAGTTTGCAGGCAGAGGGTGCTTGCATTTAGAGAGTTCCCACAGCTATCAGCGGTTCTTGTCCAATGGCAGGAGAGGGGTGCTGCAAGCTCCATGTCAGCGCAAAACAGACAGAACATAACCTCTGCTACAGAGCCTGCAGTTATATTGACTCACAACAGTGCCTGCCCCCCCCTCCAAGTGGTGCCCTAGGCAACTTCCTAGTTGCCCTGTACATTCTACACAAATATATTTGAACAGTCACATACTCCAGTCTACCACGGTCTCATCTTGAGGTACACGGACAACAAAAAGTTGACAAAGAACACCTGCAGTTTATGAAAATACCATTTAAACATTTACAAATCAAATATTCAGATGTTAAGGTTGTGCTGAAAGCTCTATTTCAAGAATACGTCTCCTGTGCGTGCTTTTATTCTATCGAACACCCATTGTGATGCTGCCTTGTTAGGCATATACCCAAGTACAATATTCTTTACATTTACCAACCATTTTGACCAGAACATGTATACACAGAGACGTTAGCGCAGTATTATGTGTTGCACTGCTGTGTGACGCTTAGCAAGTTAAACTGCTAAACTGCTTAAAGACCTACATTAATAACCATTTCAATCATTTGAGTTATTCTGCAATTGCTAAACTCTGCAGCCATACTATTGCCATACCTGCCTAGCCACTTTCCTGGCTTCCCAGTAAGGTTTGGAGTCTTCTACAGCTTTGCCGATCTTCTTAACCGTTTCATCCAATTTCAGTGTTGCTTCTGTGAGCACAGAGCGGAACTTTTGCCTGGCATCCTGGAAAACAGGAAAATGGCGACACATTAAGGAAACATCAAATTGCAAAATTTTCTAAAACATTTATCATTATTGTCATCATTTACATAGCGCCAACAGTTTCCGCAGCGCTTTACAATAACATTGCAAGCAAACTGCTATAAAGCCAAATTATTTGATCCTTAAATGAAATGATGCCGCAAAACAATTATTTAAAAAAAAAAAAAAAATATATGATTTTTATTTTTTTAGAAAATTTTCACCTAGTGCCAACTCCTAAGCTGCAATGAATTTGGTGATCCATTTTTTTTTTCTTCATGCAGTCATGAACGAACTGGTCACATATTTTGCACATTTGTAAATAAGAACAGCAGTGGTTTCTGATGACTGGTCAGAAGCGTATAATGAAAAGAATATAGAAGCTAGTAAAGCACTGGGCAGTGAGAATCTGAGTCATACCTAGATGTGTCAGCACAATTGCTTTATGGTGTACACCCAAGGAACATTAATAATTAATAAGCGTATACAGAGAGGAGGCCAATTAATGGAAAGATGATCCAGAAAAATAGGAAAAAAATACTGGTTGCATTCATTCTGCTTTAGAATGCCAGGCACACTTTTGGGGTTTGAAAAAAGGACCTCTGCCTCAAGATGAGGAGAACGTCTCCCCAAATCACCTTTAGGATAAAAATTTACTTTTATTATAATACTTAAAAGTCATACATAAACACACAATTTTAAAACAATCATCCAACAGAATCATAAGTGGTTGATATGTGAGTGAACGTAGCTTGCTAATAGCCTTGCATATAGGAAAACATACTCCACTATTGTGTCCACATTCTATGGAGGGCATTAGATTGCCGCGGGTGATTTCAATTAAATTACAATTTCGATTAAACATACACCACCATTCATCAGTACTGCAAACTTCTTATTGCCTCCTAATACGTTTTAGTGGACTAGGATTAGTTATCCAAAATTGCATCTGAATTGCTGCCAGTCTCCTTGACAAGGGACCTAGTAATGTGCTCTAAGGCAATACTAAAATAGGCAGCTTTTAAACAATTAAGTAGGGACCTTTCGGTCTTCGTATTGTCAGATTTGAGTAACTGCACTTCAATAGTAATCGTCACTCCTCATAGCATCCCAACTCGATACAGCAACATATACTTCAGGCTAACAAACTCAATTCGATCACCACCAAAAGTCAAAATAAATTATCCACAAGCCTTGCAGGCGCAACTCAAATAGTTGCTATACAACAAAATTTTTGTCCATTGACATAATTACGCCCAACGCGCGTTTCATTGCCACATTATCGTCAGTTTCCTCAGGAGCTTTAGCTATATATTTAGCTGTATAATTGTTGGCTGTGGCCATTGGAAAGAACTTTCACTTTTCCTTCTCTGCACCAGGTAGAAAGAATTTCCCATGAGGTAGAAGTGCCAGAGTCTCACTTTGTTTTACAATTAAAAATGAGAAATGAGAAAATCCATCTGTAGATTTTCTTGAACTTCACATATGGCTTTGGAAATTTTCAGAAACACATAAAGCCATCAATTTTTTTGGGTGGTGTTTGTTATACACTATGACTGAAAGATTCCATTTCTGCATGTCCTTTGACAAATAAACTGTTACGGGCGCTGCATCGCTCACACAAGAGTAGCGAGGTTGAGATCTTATTGGACAGAAATATCTACTTGATGGTAGCAAAATAAACAATACTTTCAGACTTATACTCCAAAGCCAAGGAGTATGACAGGACAACTGAACGGCTACCAAGTTCCAAAGGTTTCGAGACCAACGGACAACTTATAAAAGGGGGCTGCAAGACTAGAGTGGGTGTACCGAGGTGGTTTGTCTGACAGTCAATGTACTGCAGGGCAGTCAACGAACTGACAGACTTCGCGTTTTCTGGAAAACCCAAACGGGTATGTTGTACCTTGTAATCACCAGGGTCTATTGACACACATAAAGGCTTAAGGATTGTATAAGCTCGGGTACACTTGGCAAATGGAGCAAGATGAACATAAGCAGAAAACAAATGGTATTTCGTTATTGCGGATTGTACTAGCGTACACGATTGTAAATCATGAACCTTAGACCTGGAGCAGAACCCAGATAAGGCTGTAGATCGTATACCAGAGTGAGATGGGAATATCCCCAAGAAGCGAGTAAAACCCCAAGCAGCCTGCATAGGGTTAAACCAACAACGCGCAGCACTAGCAACCGCTATAGCATGTATCATGAGAATGGTCAAAGACAAGCCAGGTCAAAATCAGGAGCAGGAATCGTAGACGTAAATGGGTCGGCAACAGAACAGCAATGAATACAATAGGAAGCGAGGTGGGAACAGAACTCCACGTTAGGGCGACGAGGCAACTCCTCGCGCCCTGTTTTAAACCCGGTGGCTCCTCGTGACCACGCCAGGCCCCGCCCCCTCGGGCGCCGCTCGGCCATTACATGGTGCTGGCACTTGACCAGCCAGTGGCACCGAACCATGCCCAGATCCCCCAGGAAGCACAGCAGGGGCTGAGGATGTAACATGAACAACCTGAAGTCTGCCACAGCAAAACATTACTAGTCTTTACTCCTTCTCCTTGACCGCTCTGCTACTTGCTCATTTGGGCTGCAAGGCTCTGCTCTGTCCTGGCTTCATTCTTACCTGACAAATTACTCTTATAGGCTCTCCTTGTCTGGTACATAATTTCCTTCTCTACCTTGGTAGGGGTTCTCCAAGGTTTGGTCCTACACAACCGACACATCCGCTCTTGGAAAGCGGATTAAGGACATTGGTTAAGACTCACTCTACCGAGAGGTGCCTTGATGGGGCGAGTGAGCTTACGCTTCAATGGCCATTTAAGCAAACTAAAACCTCTGACAGTGTTTCGTTGCACACGGAAATATATAGAAATGAGCGAAGATGCCATTTTTTTTTTTCTTGTTAGGTTCTATTCATGAACTGTGTTGTTACTCCTGGCTGTTGTAGCCGCTCTAGTGAGTACAGGCGCGACGGCATTTTTTCTGTATCTAACCAACCCTATCTCCCCGTCTTCTGAGATGGGTTTCAGAAAGCCCTCTCCAACTCTGCGCCCTCTTACATCTCGCAGCTCCTCTCCAAATATTCCCCCAGCCACCCACCACCTTTTGCTTCTGACCTACAGTTTTCTGTCCCTCTCTTCCTTACAGTCCCACCTCGAGGATTTCTCCTGAGCTGCTCCCATGCTGCAAACTGTCCCAGTCAGACTGTCACCTACCGTCCAAAGATTTATATCCGGTCTTAAAACCTATTTTAAAAGAAGCGTAGGTGTCATCTCCACAATAAGTCATGTGCTCTACCTTCACTTCCGATAGTGAACTTCCTTTGGTGTCCACCCTCTTCCCTTTAGAATGTAAGCACCTTAGGGAGAAAGGCCCTCTTTACTTCATGTCTGCATAACTATAGACTACCCTAACATTGTAACCCCTATACCTTGCTGTGTACGCAATACAATCAAATAATAATGGTCAACAGGACCATCAAGCTTATCTACAAACTCAGAATAATAAAAGAAACACAAATAGCTTTAATGTGCGTCAAGAGCTGGTCAACACGGCTTGAAAAGATAATTGAATTTACATACTTCTCAAATCCAATCAGATCAGAGCTGAGGGAAATGTTATTCAGGACATAATGTGAGCTTTCAGAATTTGAGAAAGAAGATTATGTCAATATAAATTTGTATTATTTCATTGGTTTTCTTGAACACAAATGAAATTGTCTTGCCTGTTAAATGATGACGCTGAAAGCCAAGGAAATTTTGATTTAATAAAAGCATGTGGTCATGCGGTTTTGAAAAGAAAACAAAACATGGCTCCACTTTTTTTTCTTGCTTCATTAATGTAGCAGAGAAGAGAATTTGCTTGAGGCCGTGTCAGGGTACACAATGTAGAAAGGAAAAAAAAATTATATATGTATTCAATGGTAAAGGTTTTTTCTAAAAAACAGTCTGAGTATTTATAAATCTTTATTCTTCTGCGTATGAATTCAGATACTTTTATAACAATTAGATTTCTTTGCTACAATACATAAATAAATAAACTACTGTGCAAATTGTGAGCTAGGATCCAGTAACCACACGGTCTTTAGGAAAATACAGTTTTCGTCTTTTTATTTTAAGGTCTGACAAAACAAAAATAAAGCAAAACAAAAGCCTAGCTCTATTCGAGCAATAACTGACAAATGCTGTCTACAAAGCTCTGACTTACACAGACACTTTCTTAAAATCAGTACGTATAAATTTATGCTTCCTCTACGGAAACAACTTGCAACTTCCCTTCTTGCTCAGAGCACACTCTCTCGCTCTGAATTCCCCCCATGGTATCGGTTTTCCCAGAAGGTGAAGAACTCCCTACTTTGTCCAGAACTCCTCGTCTGCACATTTCTCAACTGCTGAGCTCAATGTAAGGTATGTAGTGAAGCACTGGGCCACCCTAGTCTCGAAATGCGCCACCCCAGGGACCCAAACCATAGGATTAATCCGAAACATTCTCCCTGAGGCAATCAGACTGCAGCCCAGTTTTCTGTCACAAAATACATGGTTCCCTATTCCAACATAGCCAGTAATAGGGAGTCACTAAAGGGAAATAGGATAATGAGTCAATAGCCCTTACGGCTCCCCATTACTGGCTTTATTTTAAGCAAGCTGGTATATTAATGGCCCAACTTGTAACAGGAGAGAACTGTTAAATGATACCCTCAACAGCTTACCATCGCTTGTACAGCTTCCTGAAGTCCACAGGACTCCATTTGACGAGTGCAACCATGCTCAAGTTCAGGTAAGCAGACCACAGAGTCGCTCAGGGACAGCAGAATTCCAGAAGGAAATTGAGAAAAAGGTGTTATTTTGTTCTGTTTCTTTCGGCATGCATCGAGAAGAGGTGGTGAATCATGCGGGCCCTTTTTTTTTTTTAACTATAAATTTTTTTATTTTTAGGAACATGCAGAAATAAATGGTAAAAATAAAAGATAGTAGTAATAGTGTACTGGAGTAGGTCTGAAGTCCATGGCTAACAATGGTGCAGTGTGAATGATCCAGCAAAAGTACGAGAGCATGTGTATATCCCAAACAAAGCAAAAACATTCTATGCAAGGTAAAATAAAAAAGTCTGAAGACATACATAGGGGCGTATAGGAGTATGATTCAAAGTGAAACAAAAACAATTTAACCCAGGTGTAATGCCCTTAAGTACTAGACGGTGTGGGGGTGGGGGGGGGGTATGTCCCATAACGTTGCAAGCATGGGCATCCGCAGAAATTATTCCGGGGGGGGGGAGGGGGAGAATTTTAATGGCATCCATATTCTGCCTTTTTGACAATGTCATGAAGGGGACAATCATAAAATAAAGCGTAGTAATACACAGGCTGCGAAACATGATACAAGTCTAATAGAAGAATAAAGGTGCAAGTGTCTGATCTGAGCGTTGCATTTTCTAGTTTGTTAACGCTATTCAATGCACCACACTAGTCACACACCCAGGATCAAGGCACTAAAGGAAGTGTCTTTTTAAGGCCAGCTCTGTATACACAAACCATGACCCCCCCCCCACAGATACTGGCACACACACACCAGGCCCCCCACTTCAAATATATAAATACACACACACACACCAGCCCCCCTTCCTACACCTATATATTTATACACACTAAGCTTCCCTGCATACACATATTTCCTCTCCTCAACCATCTCCTCTTAGATTGTAAGCTCTGGAGCAGGGTCCCCTCTCCTTAGATTGTAAGCTCTGGAGCTGGGTCCTCATCCCCACTGCTCAGGCAAGACCCTGTCTAGAGTGCCTGTATACTGCCAATATTGCCCTGGCTTGTACCTCATGCAAGCTTTGTGAGCTTCACACAGGCCCCCACCAGACTGCTATTAATCATTTTGTGTCCCTCCTCCCCAGACAGATAAAGACACTGGTATGAAGCTTAATAAAAATGTATTTATTTGACAATCATTACCTTTTTTCCTGTGTCTAGCATCCCAGCCTGTGGCCCATAGCAGCAGCTACACCTGCATCTCAGCCCTGTCTCTCCCAGCCTGCAAAGTGAGTGGGAGCACGTGGTGGATTGGAGGTGGAGGGAGGATGTGACGCTTGTGCAGCCTAGTGGAGAGCCTAGGAACTGCAGCATTGCAGTTAATAAATTATAATTTAAGCCTGTTGATCCAGGGGGGGCAAGTGCCCCCCTTGCCCCATGCTGCGGACACCCATGGTTGCAAGGGCAGTCCAGTAACAGGGGAGAGAAATATAAAAATTACAGCAAAACATTGGAAGATGAAGGGACACCAGCGGTCCCAGAAGATGACCAGTGTGTATGAGGGGACCTATTCAAGGTGAGGCAAGACTAGGGAGTGTTTCAAGAAAGCTTGCCCACTAGTACCAGATAGCATGGAATTTAGAGTAGTTATAGCTACAAGAAAAAAAAAGGATCCTCTCCAATTAGGATCCACATATACAGCAAGATTGCACAACCACTGTACTGTAAATTTAAAACCTACAAGTCCGCACTACATTGTCATATTATACCGCACTACTCCGTACAGTAAGATTCTACAGTTATAAATGTGCAAGTCTGTAAATTAATTTCACTGTTATAATGTGTAAGTCCGTACTTAAATATTTCCACTGTTACTGTAAATCCCAGACCTGTGATTATATTCTTAAATCTCAGAAACGTGAGTCTTACTGTAAATCGTGGACTTGCAGGTTTTTACTGTAAGATTCACGTTTCCGAGATTTAGGACTATAAATCGCACAGGTCGGGGATTTACAGTAAGACAAACAGAAAGTTCACTTCTACACGTTAACTCTGCTTTTCGGCCCGATCATTTTCTAAACCGGGACATTTTTTGGGGTTTAATTTAATTGTGCCCCAAATTGACCGGATTATTCATCTTGGTACTCATGGAGCCCAGGGGGGGGGGGGGGTCTAAAATAGAAAATAAGCAACAAAATAAAACTCTTGCTTAGGAACCTGCGATGTTTTGCCTGAAATCAGCCTTTTTCAAGCTTGAAAAACTGAAACGTTGCAAGTTCCTTTATAAAAGTGACCTATATTTTACTACTTTATGAATTGCCTATTTTCTGTTGAGTCTTCTGTAAACCGTCAGGAAAGGCAGCCACAAACTTAGGACAAATCAACAATATTTAACCAAGAAATGTAAAGTTAGCTTGTTTCTAAATTTCCAAGTAGCTTTATTATTATCCAACTCCGAGTCAGAGGGACTTGATTATTAACCTCAAAAAGAGAAATTCTGAGCTTGATGGCAATTAAACTGATGACATTAAGATACTGTAACAGAACACCGCAGGAAAAACATTAATTAATGCTTAACTATTAATCCCTGTCGATTCACAGCCCATGTTTTAATCGGGGGGGGGGGGTGGCAGGTTTGTTCGTAGAATGTTTAGGCTCCCTTTACCTCCACCATTGCCATCTTGTTCAGTGCCCATCCATATAACTGAAGAACTTAGATTAGACATTGGGCCCATGACGTTCGGCACAAAGGCATAAAGATGCGTTATGGAGCCGGCAAGCTGAACACATGTTCAGCCAGTCAACTTCTCAAAGAATTAGTGTGCCATTGTGTGCTGGCAAAGGTTGTTGGTCTTTGAGAACTTCGGTGAAACCATACAGGCAGTGGCGTAGCGTGGGTTGTCAGCGCCCGGGGCCAGCCAAGAATTGTGCACCCCCCCCCAACCTGTGGACACGTTATCGATATTGCCCCAGCTCACACATGGATATTGCCCCAGCTCACACATGGATATTTGCCCCAGCTCACACATGGATATTTGCCCCAGCTCACGGATATGCCCCAGCTCACACATTTGCCCCAGCACCTCATGGATTTGCCCCAGCACATGGATTTGCCCCAGCTCACACATTTGCCCCAGCACCTCATGGATTTGCCCCAGCTGATGGATTTGCCCCCCAGCACATGGATTTGCCCCAGCTGATGGATTTGCCCCAGCACATGGATTTGCCCCAGCACATGGATTTGCCCCCCAGCACATGGATTTGCCCCCCAGCACATGGATATGCCCCAGCTCACACATGGATATTGCCCCAGCTCCCACCTGGATATTGCCCCAGCTCCCGGGCAGCGAGAGTGCCTGCCGGCTGCCCGGTCTTGAACAGTGAGTCGAGTCCGTCCTGTTGATTGAAGGGGATGCGGCTGCGTGGTGCGCAGGTCACGCGGTCCGGCCAGTCAGGTGGTACAGAGACACAGTACCACCTGATTAGACGGACCACGTGACCTGCGTCTGCACGCAGCCGCCTCGCCTTCAATCAACAGGACGGACTCGACTCACTGTTCAAGACCGGGCAGCCGGCAGGCACTCCCGCTGCCCGGGAGCTGGGTCCCCTCAACCCGCGGGCCCTTGGGCGGCGCCCGAGGGCCCGGCGGGTCAGTCGGGCCACAAGTTTTAGGGGCGCATAATTTCAAAAGAAATTATGCGCCCCTAACAAAACTGCGCCCGGGGCCACGGCCCCCCCCACGCTACGCCACTGCATACAGGAGTTATTTTACTTAAACATACCCTACAGAGAACAAAAAATTTAAAATGTGCTTTATCTGTTGTACTCTCTCTAGCCTCACTTTTTTTTTTTTTTTTTTAAAAAGAAATAACAGGCGTGGACATTATCACAGGAAGAATCGGACATAATAATTTCCTCTGGTGTAATACTATTGCAAACAAGCTCATATATTTTGCTGACAACATGAAACAAAAAACAGGAAGACACCCAGAGAAAAGCAATTGTAGAAATAAAAAAAAGGAGAACACCTTTAACTTTACTACGAACAACAAACACAATATAGAAAAGGCAAAGTGAAATGTAGATAAGACAAGAAATAAAACCTAAATGAAAAAATGTATTAGTGAAAGTGACAAAAACCCCCATAAATAAAGCAGGACTCTCAAACTCGGTGCCCCTGACGCCCATGTCAGACGAGCGCACTGATCACGTCCGTGTTGCCGCACATTTTAACCCCTTAGTGACCTGGCGGTTTTACACAAATCCATCCTTTAGTGACCGCTGCTGTTTTTACGTTTCTGCGCTGTTAGGCTGGGGTCAGACTAACGCAGTATCAACGTGCGTTTAGCAGCACTAAATCACGGCCGTGCTAGCAGCAAATGACGTCCAATGCCAGGCAACATACGAAGAACGGCCGCACAAAAGTGCGGCTGCGCAACGCAAGTGGCAAACGAACGCATTTTTTCGAGAACGTGAAACCGCTAGTACGGACGTACAGAGTGCGCTGCGTCCGCTAGCGGCGTGTGTGCGTGATTGGAGATGTCAGACGCTGCTAATGTCCGGCTAACATAACGTCCAGACACAAAAAGTGTTTTATTGATGATCCGTACAAAATCACGGCCGAAAATGCGCATCGTATGACCGCTATCGCGTATTCCGTGAAAAAATATGTCCATTCGTTCGAACGCACTTTTTCACAGACAACGCGAAAAATGCGTTAGTCTGACCCTAGCCTTAGTGTTTAGGTCAAATTTTCCTCTTACTCGTTTATTCAACCCACACATATTATACACCCTTTTTCCCGCCATTAAATGGACTTTCTAGAAATACCATTATTTCCCTCATATCCAATAATTTACTATAAAAAAAAATATGAAATATGATGAAAAAAAATGGTAAAAAACACACTTTTTCGTAATTTAATCCCCAAAATCTACAACCACCAAAAAAGACCCCGGCTAAATAGTTTCAAAATTTTATCCCGAGAATAGAAATACCCAATTTTTACATGTTTTTGCCTTTTAACCCTTTCACTGCTGAGCCAGTTCACCTATGTGCGCTGTGCTCATTCTGACCATTTTGTGCTAATTATTTTAAGATGACAGCCTAGGTCCTATTTAATTAAACCCCCCCAGACAAAAAAAACATTTTTTATTATTATTATTTTTTTTATTTATTTTTTAAAATTTTTTGTTTTTTAAACCAAACCTGGTCATGTTTGGTATCATTGGAAAGGCCATGATCAGGCCATGACCATCTAGCTGCCATGGATCGGGAGATATGGGGATCCTTAGGATCCCCTTATCTCTACATGGCAGCCTGATGGTTAACTGGCCCACTGACATCCTCACACATATGGTGAGGTTGTCAGTGGGTGGGGGGGACCTGGAGGCTTGGCTGACATCCAAGATGTCAGCCCCCCTCCAGGTTCAAATCCCGTTTGGCACCAATTAGTGCCGTAACGTGATTCGGCGGCGAAATGGTTAATGCCATACACCGCTGAAAAGGGGAGACTGTCTCCTTTTCAGCGGTGCAAAAAGCATCTCCCTAGCTTCAGAGCCCCCCTCCCCTCCATTGATTTGCTTGGGGACGCCTGCTGATGACGTCACCACGCAGGGTGGCGACGTCATCAGCCTCGCCTGCCCATGTAAATCACATGGGCAGGCTTCCTCCCTGCCAGATCGCCGAGGGATCCAGCGAGGGAGGTGAGTATCGGGTGGGAGGGGGATTAGGCGCCGCTGACGTACCCTGTACGTCCGCGGGTCTAAGGGAGACCTGTGGACAGGACGTACAGGGTACGTCAGCGGTCCTTAAGGGGTTAACGTCCGTGGTAGCATATAATTATGATCAATAGAGACCCACACACGAAGTACGTCCGCACAGAAGTGCGGACACACAACGGACGCGGCAAACGGATGCAAGTTAGGCAAGAACATAAAACCGCTAGAACGGACACACGGAGTGCGCTGCATCCGCAACGTCCGCATAGCTTGGTGTGTGAGTGATGAACGAGGTCAGACGGACTGCATTTGTGTATCCAGCATTTGACGGACTTTGCATTTTAAATTTATTTTCCCTTCTACATCCGTCAAAAATAACGTCAGTTACGGTTTGGTCACCATGGCTGGCGACGTTTGCCTCCCCGGCCTCGGCTCGCATTGCTTTCTCAGGTTAGATGAGGGTCCGGCGAGGTTGGGCCCGCGGTTGTGCCCCCTCTCCCCTCCCAAGCTTTTCTTCTCTCCTCCCTTTTCTTTTTCTTTTCCCTTTAGCACCTCTTGGTGGCATCTATGAGAGGTTTTTCCTTCCTTAATGATAGTACGCCAAGCAACGGTTGATGCTCTTTATTATTTCTTTTTATTTTTTATTTTTTATTCTTTTTCATCTTTTATTTTTTTGAAGCTTCTTTCCCGACCTTTATCTTTCAATGCTAGATGTTGTAGTTTCGTATACGCATAGCTCCTTAATCTAAAGAATAATCGAGGGAGAAGCTTGAAATGTTCACTGTTATACATGTTTTGATGACGCGTCTCGCGCAGGCACCGTATCTGACACGAGACTTTACTGTATTCCCTCTCTTCTGTATGGCTTACTCTCCTTTAATAAAAATAAAAATCTTTTGAAATTTAAAAAAAAAAAATTACGTCAGTTAAAAAAAAAAAAAAACGGACTGTGTGGCCACTACCTTGTCAGTCAGAAAGTACGTCCGTTGTGCAAGGACGCACAGTCCGGACCGAATGCGCTCGTCTGACCCTAGCCTCTGATGTTGTTGGCTTTCAATTCCAAGAAGTCTTTGAATTTGAAAAGATGGCCAGAGAATCATGGAAGTTGTAGTTCAGAAACATGGGGGCCAGAGTCTGAGAGTCCTGGCGTGAAGAATTGAAAGAACAGCAGGGGAGGGTGGAAAGGAACTGGACTGAAACAGCCTGTGAAAACTCTAGTGATGTGGGACCACTCAGGAAGAGGATTAAACTAATCTGAAAAATTGGGTTTTAATGGAATTCTTGAAGGACATAAGATTAGGAGAGATTTTGATAGGACAAGGTAGAGTGTTTCACAGAAATGTAGGAATGAGTCAACACTGTGCTACAAAATATAGGAGAGGCAGAGGTCAATGGCAGACCAGATCTGAAAGGGACTTCTGAAGAGATGTATGGAAGGCTAGAAGTATTATGGACCTTGAAAGTACATTTCAGTATTCTGAATTGCATGCTTAAAATGACAGGGAGCTGGTATAAAGTCTGGCAGCGGTGGGTAAGAAAGATAAGCCTGACAGCAGCATTTCTCTTTAAAGATGTCGATGAGACAATGCAGGCTAAACTACATAAGCAAGTGCTTTAGATGTGTCTAATGTCAGGGGCAGATACCATCACAGGTTTTCAGAACAAAATAAAAAGACTTCTAGAGTATCTAAATAAGGGAAGCAATAGTGAGATGGAAGGGGACACGAACAGAACAAACTTGATCAGACGGATTGATGAGTCTCCGTCAACTTGCAGAGATAATTAAGAGAATACCAAATTATGTTTACATTATAAATTTAAAAAACAAAAACATGGTATCCAACAAGCCGTTCTTTTCTGTTATCTACAACAAAACAACTCTTGCATACCTCAAGCTCAATTTCTCTTCGGTTGATTTCGTCTGTGGACTGATTAAGCTTCTCAAGTTCTCCCTGGAGAAGAAAAACAAAAATCAAATATGCTGCAATTAATGACGCATAGAAGTCCAAAAAAGAAGGTAAAATCTGAAACCTGACAAGGAGACTCATTTTGATCAGCATCTCAGCATGTGTTATTCTTTTCAGCAAAGCGCCTTGTAAGGTAAGCTGTGTGTGCGTGTACACGTATATTCATTTTAGAAAAGACAGCACCATTTGATGGTCTTTATAAAAAAAAAGGTTTGGATTGAAGTAAAACGGTATTAGAGGAGGATATACAATTAGGGACACATTTTTGAAACTGCGAATATGGTGAGCAATTATTCACTATAATCTGCAATCTAGTCATAAACCATCTGAATAGCAGGGAAAGATATCACAGAATGTCAAACACCGTCCCCTCCAATATTAATGCTAACAATATCAGACCATTATCATGTCTAATGTTTACGTGAACTAGCTTGCCAAAATGTAACACTCTCAAGAAAACGGAAAAGAATTCATAAAGTGAAATGAGGTATGCATGCCAGTATTTATAATCTCATCTATAGGTTTTAAAAAGCTGACGTTTCCTAAAACATATAGATAGGGCTTACACTATTAGAGAGGACGACTCTTTATGGAATTTAGATTACCCGCAAAGAACTTCTAAGCCAAGATCATTCACCATTTCAACAGGCGTTTTCCTGTAACAAAGTCTGTGGGGGGAGGTGAGGACTTTATCTGGAATGTTAAATAAATGCACAAAATGTGGATCTCATTAAGCAAATTCTCATCTCAGATGTCAAAGGCGCATGTCTTTCCTATAACATGCAATCCTACAATAACAAACCAAAATCTTTGATTGAGAGGGGAGGGAGCGGAGCTTACTGGGAATCGGTCCGAAGTTAGCGAGCAATTGCTGCCAAGTAAATCTTTAGAGACATAAAATAAAATAACAGTCACAATCATAAATTATTCAAATGCAGACATTGTGTTGTTTATTGAAAGAAATAAGTGTCCTGGTTCTAAATTATATATATTGATTGATGGCGGCACGCAGTCAAAATAAAATCAAATCAAAAATTTTATTAAATCATATTTAAAATTGGTCCGACGTTTCGGCCCACACAGGAGCCATTTTCAAGGTGATAGAGAAGCTTCATTAGGCACTAGCTACAGCTGACATTGTGCGTACCTCACTTAAAGCAGTATACGTCTCATATATGGCGTCCTGTGATTACAAACGTAATCCTGTCGCCATAGCAACTAAAAAAAATGCAAAAAAGTAACCCTTGAAGAAAAAGAAAGTGGAGATATCAAAACAGCAATATATAGAAACAGCAATATATTGACAGATGAGCAGTACAGCTAGATCACATTTGCACATCCTGACATAGATCACTATATACATATGTGTATATCGGGCATAATACCAAAGGAGTTGATCATGAAAGCAAATATGATGCTAATGCTTATTAATTAATTAATTAATTAATAACCATATAAATCAAGTACAATGCTGAATGTTAGGTGACATTATGATAGTGTGTTAAAAAACAGAATGTACATCAAATCCCTCCTTTATGGTGGTAAAAATATGTGATCATTTTTATTTCAAACGGCTTACGTTCATGAGAGTTTTACGACCTCAGGACTAAAATCCTCAAAGGGAATTTTAAAAACTCTCAATTTACGAGAGCCATTATAAAAAAAGTCCATGGTGTCGTTAAGGTTACAACAGCTCTGGTTAAATTTACACCGAGGTCAGAATAGGGCCCCTAGTATCTAGGGTACAGGGCAAGAATATTTCTTTGAAACAACAAAAGATAACGATGCACTCAAACTCAATTTATTAATACAAAACCATAATAAAATATGACACATATAGTAATAGTAAACTTAAGAAACAAACACAATAAGGTATTAAACTCAAAATACTTCAATGTAATAAATAAAAGCAACAATTACCCGGCACTATAGAAAACAGCAAGTATAGAGAGAGGAGCCAGGGATCCCAAGAATATTTCTTTGAACATTGTGCGGTTTTCTTGAAAATTTACACCTGGAAATGTCCTAGATGAGGAAATGCCTTTTGAAATACTATAGTCCAACTGTTGGTTTAGAGCCCCCCCCCCCCACCAACATTGTTGTAGGTCTGAAGCCTTTCACCTACAGGAATCCTTGGGTCAAGATCCACAGTACTTTTAGAAAATAAACCAGATTTGGAGGTTTTTTTCTTTCCTGAGGGATGTTGGGAGGAGTGTTGCCTAGCAGAATGTGATAAGGATAGTTATTTATTCCCTTTCATTTCTTTTACTCTTCTTCCAAGCTATCAGTTTGATAAGCTTGTGTAAGAATTTCCTGAAAAACATACTGTAATATTTCATATGTATATCCTGGTATATCCATATGTATAGCACTGGTGAGACCTCACTTGGAGTACTGTGTGCAGTACTGGAGACCGTATCTCCAGAAGGATATAGACATCTTAGAGAGAGTTCAGAGAAGGGCTACTAAAATGGTGTACGGCTTGAAGGAGAAAAGTTACCAGGAAAGGCTTAATGATCTTAACATGTACAGCTTGGAAAAAAAGACAAGACAGAGGAGATATGATAGAAACATTTAAATACGTAAAGGGAATCCACAAGGTAGAGGAAGGGAGTATATTTAAAAAGGAAACAAAATAGCAAAACAAGAGGACATAGTCTTAGATTAGAGGGGCAAAGGTTTAAAAGTAACATCAGGAAGCATTATTTTACTGAGCGGGTGGTGGATACATGGAACAGCCTTCCAGTTGAAGTGGTAGAGGCCAAAACAGTAATTGAATTTAAGCAAGCATGGGATAGGCATAAGGCTATCCTAAACAAAAGATAAATCCAGGTAAAGTATCCATGTAATTGGGCAGACTAGATGGGCCGAAAGGTTCTTATCTGCCGGCATTTTTCTATGTTTCTAACCAATTGTATGCCAGTGTTCAAATTGTCTGGTGACCGTTGCATTGTCTGAGTCAGTTGGCAGTTTGCCTCTCTGGGAAGAAATGCTCATTGAGCAGCTTGCGGTGTTATAATAAAACCAGCAACATGCTTATCCTTAATTTTGCTTCTAAGAGTCTTTGGTACAAACGCCTCAGCAGCACTAAACCTAAACATTACACATACCTCTTACCAAGCAATGATTTTAGGAAGGATATATTGTAAATTGCTCCATGTGTGCATGCCAGGATTTTAACCAAACAGGCTCCGAGACTATGGTGAACTAAGAGAAACGCTCAGCTTATGCATCATATAGACATTAGTATCCGATTCTCGACAGACTCAAA